>JADMLD010000235.1:707500-1415000 GCA_017589585.1 Phylloscopus whistleri
TTTTCCACATTACCATATGAAAGCAATTGGTACTCCTAAACTACGTGACAGAGATCATAATTTAACAGACGACCACAGGAAATACAGTGTAGGCAGCAAACATGATTAGTCTGTGGATATTTGCACCAAGACCAAACTCCACTGTTGAGAGATTTTATTTCTGTATTCCAATGTTATACAGACAGCCCTCTCACAAAGCCACAAAGAAGACTTCTGAGAAAAGGAACATGTGTCTGCTCATCCTTGTATAAAACACACCACAGAAATACACTCATTTTTCTATTGAAAGTAAAATGAAATAAACCAGTCTTCCTGCAAATCCCACAAAATTTCTTAATTGGTCTGCTCTTATTAGAATGCATCTCTCAAAGGGAGTAGTCCACTGAACAGTACAAGTCTTTAGTGTTTTAATCATGTCACAGTCATTTTATCTTTAAAGGGCTGATTTTTAAAATATGCATCAACTGCATCAATAGACTTTTAGTAACAAAAAAAAAAAAACAAACAGAGGAAATGCAGGAACACCACTGTAACTGTTAAAACTGTTCATGAAATCCATCTACTTTTTGGATCATGTGCTGTTGTGTTATAGGCAGTTATTTCTCACCAGCCACGACTTTATTGGGAAAAAGACAAATGGAGGGGTGCAGGTCCCCTTGTCTTAGTGCTGCCCAAACACACAGCTGGCAACAGCTGCACAGCAGTTTCCTGGGGTTCCCCCTCCTGGAGTGCCTTCACACCATGCATCAACACTAAAAACCCTTCATATGTCATGAGGATTTTGGTAAATGTAACCTGTGGAAAGGAATACCCTTTCCTACATAAAGCACAAGTAGCATAAATTAGCGTTTTCTCCACTGAATACCTTTGCTTTATTTAAAAATGTCAGCAAGGCAGGTCTTTAAGACACTCAAAAGTGGTGGGAAAACCAGGAAAATATCTGGTCAGTTCTGACAGCTTTTAAAATTAATTTTGTTCAGTTGTGCACTTTCCTTAACGCGTTGCAAAGGTTGTGAACGCAACGCCACTCTGCAAAACAATGGTGTGGAAATCCTGCATTCTACCCAGTGATTTTCAGCACTCTGAGAAAAATTCTTGAATGCATTTGTGGCTGAAGTACACACACACACACTTAAAATGTTTATGAAGTTAATCACCCCAAGCCTAAGTGACCCGGTCAGGTAGCACTGCTAACCAAAAACATCACGATGACACACAAACAACCCCTTTGAAGTGTGACAGCAGAGTTGTATTTGCATGCTACAAAGACACACAGACAACAGGCACCTTATTCATCAGTGGGCATGAACACAAAAATGCCAACCCCCCAAACAACAACAACAAAAAAGGCCACTTCTTTACACTGTGGCTTATCAAACAAAAAGCAAATAGAGGAAGTATTGTTTCTGGGTGGTGAGATCTTCCACACTGCCACCATGTGCAGGGAAATTCCACTAGGACAGTTTGCCACAAACTCCCTGACACACCAGGAAAACTGTATCAGCAGCGAAGATACAGCTTTGAGAGAGGTCAACAGGAAATCTATGCAGCTGGTTGAAATGGTGGAAAGTCGTCATCTAACTGCTAATTAATTTGTAATGCACTCTTCCTTGCTCTGCAAAAATATCATTATCATTTAATAAATGCAGAAGCTCTAGCTAAACAACACGGGGGTGTTTACCTAGAATATTATCTTAATAATAACAATAATAGTAATGTTAATAATAATGATTGTAGTAACAACAAGAACAATAATAACAACAAAAATAAGCATGTAATATCATATTCTCACATTTAATATTATTTAACTTTTATTAATAGCTTAAGCACCCGACTCCCTAAACTTCAAAACGTGTTTATCAAATTCATTGACACAAATGTAAGTAATACTTGTCTCAAGGGCCCCTAATGTGGTAATTCTTCCAATCGCTCAGTACAGATGCTAACAATAAAATCTGAATGGATTAGCACATCAATACAAAACTCTTCGAGGCTTTTTCAAACGCTGCTCCCACTTTGATTTCATTGTGCGATTGATAAAACATTGCTATCTGTACAGCACATCTCCTTTCAGATCCAACAAAAATAACCCTGTAGTTTTGGTAAGCTGCTTTTGAAATTCACTCAGATTAATAACATTACAAGTTAACACTGTGTGTTTGTTTATATTTCTATGCTGCCAGGGAGGTATATTTAAATATTGCCTCAGAAACAGCTTACAAGATGCAGTCCCTGCTGCAAACCAAACTCATTTGCAGAGCATTGATGTGGCAGACTGGAAACCACAAAACCACATTCGTTATTACTTATCAGTGATGTTTTCCCAGCACTGTATAAACGAATAGGTGAAAGCCTTCAGCAAAGCTACAGAAAAAACCCTGGCACTTATCTTTTTCTGTAACAGGAATACTGATCCTCAGATGCTACAGCAGTCTAATGTTTCTAGTAAGGGCAGGGATGAACTCTGGCACTCCGTAGAGCACAACCTCTAAATGAAGGTCCTAATCCCACAGTCTGTTCCAGGCAGGCAGAATCACGCAACTGCACCAAGAGCCATTAATTTAATTAGAACTATTCATATGCTTAAAGTTAAAAATGTGTTTAATTACATGCTGAATTAAGCCCAGGCTGGGGTAAACTATGCCTCAAATCCTACAGCGACTTGTGCTCAATTTGTGCTTTCCCAAGTAAATTCACGTTGTTGTTATAAAAACACATTTCACAGGGAGAGAGAGAGATTAACCTAGCCCATCTCCCAAAGCAAGGACAAACTGTTCAGGAGGTACAAAGACTGATGCTAAAAGTAAAATACGTTAGAAATATTGGTTGGAAAGTTTAATGTGCTTCTATGTTGCCTCTAGGGCTGGATTTTCAGTACCTTAAAATGCCTATACAGGGAATACAAAAGTCTAAGTGGACTAGAGACCTAACCACTCATAGGCTTATGCACCTTAAAAATTTTGACCAGGACAGTTGTCATCTGCAGGTGCCTGAATACCTTGAAAATCCAGATCCTAGGAGTCCATCACTGTTGCTGTATCAACACAAAGGTGAAGACCTGCCTGAGGTGTGAGAACAACATAATCCTAAAAACATTAACAAAAGTAGGATAGCATTAAGCTCACACTTTTTTTTCTTTTCATTAATTCTGATGGGAGACATATGTGGATTTTTTCACGTTAACACAAGTAATACTAGCACAGGGCCATGAATATTTAGTTTCTAATAGATACTTTTAAAGTATCTAATGGATACTTTCTACTGCCGAGACAGAAGAGGTGTCTGTTTTACCTGAGATGAGCTCATCAGACAAGCTCAGTAAAATAAATCTGTGTGCAGAACTAATCATCTGCCCTTTCCATGAACACTGGGCTCCTGCTGCATCTTGGGCTCTTGCAACAGGACCACACTGGGACAGAAAGACCCCTTCTCCTTTGTAGGTTTTGGTTTGTAGAATTAGAAATGGCTACTAATTCCCTCAGATTCCCATGGATGGAGCTGCTCCATCCACAAATAGTCGAGTTGTGCAACCAGTATATACTAGGGGATTATTTAATTTCTTGCTTGGTACAGCTCTCTGTATTTTATTATGAATGTATTACCTTTGCTGGCTCCAGAACAAGCATTCTGACTTCCAGGTGAGTGAGATCTCAACATCTCTGGGAGCTCCCCCTCTGGCACAACAGCTGGGAGGCTCCTACTGAGTGTGGTGTGGCAGCTGCTAGCACACTAAATGCAGGAAAACTCCTTTTGGTGGCTTGATTTTCTGTGTTCCCTACAGCTGCTAAGCTAAGGACACAGAGTGTGATGGATTGCCATGTCCAGAAATTAAATGCAAAGAAAATAAAGGAAAAAATAACCCCTGTTTCAATATATTGTATTAGTATCAGGGATCAAGAGTACTACTCTGAAGACACATCTCCCAGCATTTGCAATGATGCTACTTTTTTGTCTAAATAGAACTAATCTGAAAGTCAACAACTTGACCTACTGCAACACAGCCTCCTTCTAATTATTATTAATCTAATCTATTACTGTACAACCCAGAATTAAGGTATTCCAAACAACATTTCATAAAGTTACTTCATTAATCAACCATTTGTTCTATTATCTCCCTTAATCACTGAAAATAACTTTAGGAATGTGATTTTTGGATCCAAAACCAGGTCTCTATCCCTGAGGTCGGTGCTTCACAGAGAGACAGGAGGGTTGTTTTGTGTGTTCTCCTCTACCTGCTATTACAGGCAGTGGTATTATGTTCTGCCACTAAACCACAAATGTAATTATGAGGTGGAATTTCTTGGCCCAGTTCCAACATTTAAACACATAGTTAACAATGCCTAAGGAAATACAAAGTAACCCCCACCAGCCCCACCACCCCCCTCCCCCCAAGCCTACAAAAAACAAACAAACTTTACTAGCGGTTCTACATCACATCCCATGGGATCAGACACAGGAAACAGCATGGAAAATGAAAATACTCCAGTATTTATATTCCATTTTGAGAAGCACATTAGAAATACTAGCCAGCAGAACAGCAGTACCTGTATGCCTACGTACATGTGGGGACCAAGTGACGTGAAAACATTAACTCTGGGTTGGTATTTTATCTCTGTGCCTTTTTGCAAGTGAAGTGTTTAATGCAAGTGAAGTGTTTAAGTTAATTGTTTAAACACAATTAGTGGCTTTCTACATCTTTATATTGCCGAGTGAGTTCTAAAAAGAGCTCCTAAGAAGCCAATCCTCCAAAAAAATGTGTGTCTACTTCAAAAGGTTAAAAGATGAGTAACTAATAAGCTTACTTATGGGTTCATTGTATTTTGAAAACTGACCTCCGTTTCTTTTCCTCCAATGAGTTTAGATATGACTTAACATATCTATGACTCAGATTCTGGCCAAAGATTGCTCTTACTTTGCCAGCAAGTTCTCTTATGGAAGCATATTGAGCTTTTATGTATTTCATCAGTCAGTAAGTAAGAGTGAATGTGACTTAGAAGAGACAAGACTTGGCTACACGGCCAAACCTGAACTCAGAATAAAACGATATACCCTGAAACATCACACACATAACCCAAGAATGTTGGTTGGTCCTCCATTTTTTCTAAATATTTATTTCAACTTTAGCTTTGGCCATGAAAAATTAATTCAGTCTCCAAGTATATCCTAAGCTCCCTCTGCTATGTGAAAGGAAAAAAAAAAAGAAGTTGGATTCTGTTAAAAAGCTTTTACTGAAGTGATAAGGAGCAAAGCTGCATTTTTTATTCAGATGAAGTTCAAGATTAACTTTCAGTTATTTTTTTCTCATATCAAAGTGTATCTTTATTATATAAAGAGCATTACAAACTAACATTTTACCCTTAATCTCATTAACCCTTATGTGACGTTCTTTTCTCGGTAAAAACTTTCATAGTTCCTACATTCACTGCTAAACACTTTTAATGGAAAATGTTATATTAGCAACTGCAGTACAGTGACTCAGATAGTATGTTTTCGTCTTTTTTGGATGTTTGGCAAGTGGAGAACGCAAATATTTTCTTAGTTTACACAAATAGCAATATTTCCTACCATTTCAACTGTGTGCTTTCTTCACACAATTTGCATTTTATACTTTTAAATATAATATTCAGTGGAATGAAGAATGGGTATTACAAACTGCACAAATGCATTCCAGTAGAAAGATCAACATTTCGGTAAATATTATAAACTTTTTCCTTTAAAACTCACTTGACCTTCTACTGAAATCAAAACAGTGCAAATGCTACTCCAAAGTTTTAAGATATCTCTTACACACACAGCAGTATCACATCATACATTCTCCCTCTACTTGACAAATACAATTGTTTATTCACTACTCTTAAATGCATTACTGTTTTAAATTGTTTGAAATTTTATATCATTTGAAATGTCTTCATCTTTTATTTATGAAATTATCTAAATTACAATAAAATATATATAACTATATAAGGATACACATAACAAACACAAAGTGGCACCTAGGAGCACCCAAAATACTTTTTTAATTTCAAGACAAAATTCATCTCCTAATTGATCCCTGTAAATGAAATAAGAAGCAAATGTGTGAAGTACAATAAACTGATGAATAAAATCAAAGCCCCTTAAGGTCAATAACAAAATTTCCATTTGTGGGGGATATCACTATTATAGCAGAAGCACCATTTTTCCCCATTGAGATTTAAAACTGAATTAAGCATAGCAAAACTAAAAACACTTCTAAGGAACTTCCAATGCCCTATAAGAGGAGAAAAATCCAGGAGCAAATACAAATCCTTGGAAAATAAATATGATGGAATAGCATATGTTAAAAGTCTCAAACTCTATGTTATTTAAAGTAAGTTGCAGATAAGCTTTATTTCTACTAGCTATTCCCTGGCTCAGACATTTTTTAGCACTTCAGTGCTCCTTCTCTGCACTGGCAAATCTTTCCTGACTGAGTATTTAGTGGGACTGTGAGTTACAGACTAATGTAAGCATATTATTTGGATAATTAAATGGCAAATGGCCTTTATAAATATTTGGAAAAATAACTTTTCCCCCATAAAATCATGAAAATTATTTTATTATATCAAGCATATATTAATATGGAGCAGACAGGGAATTGTGGAAAAACTTCAATTTTTCTCTGCAAAAGAAGAGCTCCCCTCTCAGAGACTCTCTCTGCTGACAACACAAACCTCCTTCATGCAAGCAGGTCATCTTTCTTCTCTAGCCAGAAACAGAAAATATAAGACTGGGAGAGACCTTTCAAGTAACCAAGCCCAGCTCCTTACTGCTAGAGGTAACCCTGTCCTGCCATCCCTTCTACAAAATCTGATAAAAGCCCATTGTCAAAATGATAAAGCTTTCTGTTCCTCTGCCTATCAAAGGGCTACATTAAAACCTCATCAGCTCAGCTACAAGCCAAGAGGCAAACTTCTGCACTTTCATTTTGCCATAATCATTCCCACCCCTGGTACTGAGATCTAGGAGAGAAGTCACAGTTTTTCATCCAGGAGCTCAATAATCCCCTTAGGCTGGCTCCTGTGCCCAACACACTGACTCTCTTACGAGAGATTAGGCCCCTCACACTGTTTAATTTTCATATAATTGTCAATAATTACAGAAATGTAATCACTCAAAAGCACAAGCAGCGTAAGGAGAGAATTACTCCACCCTTGCACCACTCAATTAATCAGGAGTATCTCTAGGTGGTGGGTGACTACAAAGGGCAGGCCAAACTCACCTGCTAATTTAGCTAAAACAAACGTAAGTAGCGTATGTGTAAAGGAGGTAAGAACAGGCAATCTGCTGTATCCCAGAAGCTCAGCACTTGGTTTCCAGTGAAGTACTGAAGCAGCATTGAGGATGTAGGCCCTGATATGGATCAACAACCCACTTCTCAAAGAATCTTCCGTGTTCTGTCACCCAGCTCTCCTAAAACCACCTTAACCAGCCATCCTTGAACCATGTCATCCCCTCCACAGTCGGTTCTAAAAGCAACATGGACTGCCACCAGACTTGTCACTTGATAACAACAAGGCTATCTGCAAACTCCTTTAATGTGTTTTCAGTGTTCATTTTTAGAAAGAGCAGCACAATTGGAGAAGTCCAGTCCCATTACAAATGTCACGTGGCCATATTTGCACAGCATGCCACAAACAAAGCATTCCATAGTACACAATTAGGAGAGACATCTGTCCTGAATATTACAATTTCTGAACTAATGCAAGGGCAAAATTGCTTGGGAGTTAACATCTCTCTTTATATTGGCACCTTCTGGAAGTTCGTATTTTATCAGTGTTTAAAATTCCAAGTGCCATATGCTACTGGAATTATTTATTGATGATAAAAAGCCACCCTACTGCTCTTCCAAACCTCTGTACGGATGAAGTCTACATAGACAGAAAGTGGTTTGCAATCAAATTTTTCCACCAGTAGCCAGAAAGCAGGGAAAGACAAACTTTACAAAGTGTATTTGCTAGCACATCTGAATCTACTTCACATCTTGAGTGAAGGAGCTTTGTGTGGAAACAAATTTGGCACTTAGTTTTCAAGGAGCAACAGCAGAATTCAAGACTCAGTTCATTAGTACATGACAGAGATGCAAAAATGAAGCTCTGCTGGTTGTAGATACAAAACAGAGCAAGATGCCAACCTGACAGTCACATTATCAAAGCTCTAAGAAGAAAAAACAACAGTATGAGAACAGCATCCTACACAGACTAGGCTGTGACTGAGCAAACCTCTCTGGAGGTAGGATGCCAAACCCCACTGCTGAAAAGATGACAGCACTTCAGAATTTAAATAAAAAAAGGGGGGAAGATACTTGCTCTCCTCTTCGTTATCTATGCACTGAGAACAGAAACAAAGGCACCTGCAAATTACCCTCTGGCAGCACCCCCCCCTGCTTCTATGGATTACAGATGCAGACCACAGCAGCTGCACTGCAAACTTGGATGCCTCAGTCAAAAATCCACCCGTGGGATGAATACAGACCTTTAATATACCTAAAAATCTACATATTACATGCAGAGTTAAACCAATTTGATCCAGTCAACTCCAGAAAAATAAACATGACCAAAAAAAAACCCCCACAAGTACCTGAAAACTCTGTTTTATAAACATTCATTTCACAAATCTGTGTGCTGTGGCTCCCACCCAAGGAGGAATGTCAGTGTTCTGCAGCGATGATGAAAAGCAATGTCATACGAGATCCTCCTTTACTAAAATATTACTTTTATGAAATATGCCATACAGCACTTTTAGTGCACTGAGAGGCTCTGCATAATCATATGTATAGTTTGCTCAGAAAAAAAGCCTCTTTTTACTTTATCAAACACTATGCCTGGTCTTCACTGCTCAAGAATTCTCTAAAGCCATGGAGGGAACAAGGGAGGTATCAGTACTGCAGAAATCAGAGAAATAATCTGCCTTAAAAAAGTACAAGAAAATTCTTTCAAATAATAAAAAGTCCCATTTGATTAATTATTAAATTCACCCCCCGCTTGATATGAAAAAATTCAAAGTACCAAGAAATATTCCAGGTAAGTGAGTATTCATTATGAGCGGTGATTAGCAAAAAAATTTAGAGAGTCTGGCGGGCTGAAAGATGAGATCATCAGCTCAAGTCCTTCAGCTCATTATCTCAGCCACTAGCCAAAGCATTACATCACAACTGGAAATACATACCATTCATAATATAAAGGAGTCACACTTGAGGTTACTTGAAAATGACAGAAGACAGAAAAAGAATGGCTCTGTGGACCATAGACTCACTGCTGAGTTACAGCTATGGGACAAATAAAAATGAAATAAAAATCCCACAGTGACTTGAATATCCTGGCCACGGCAGAACCATATGCAGTATTAACAATATATTAAGTCAGAAGAGCAATTCTGACTTCAGCACAGCACGGCAGCCAACACCAGCCAGACCACGCCAAGGACCAGGCACAATCTCCTTTTGCTTTCCTAATGAAATCTGCGAGTAATTAACCATCGACGCTGACACAGTGCAGAAATTACCTATTAACTACACAAAAATTAAAATGTTCAATTGATTTCTGAGAATTCAAATAGCTGTGCAGGTCTGCCAGCACCTCCTGAAGGACCAGCACTTCTCTTGTCTAGGCTGATGAGCACATTCATGCCCCATGCCCACCACAAATACCTTCCTCCCAAGTGCCTGCCAAGATCCTTGGTCTGCAACCTGCAACTTCACTTTCTCCAGCTGTTTCCTCGTGTTCCCATCCTCACAAATTCTAGTGGTTTTGGTGAAAATAACCTTAGTTCTTGCATAGCCTCTGACCTTCAAAGATTTCAGTCTCACAGCCAGTCTTCAACTGATCCTCGGCCTCACTCTTCAGTTCTAGGCTTGTCACAAACCTCTCCACCTCCAGGTTTTTCTGCCCTGTCAGCTGTGTTAGTGCAGAGCAAAAGACTCAAATTCCCATCATGCAGATTCCCAAAAGGCCTCCTTCTAAGTGAACCAGATGAAAACAAAATGAAAAATGTGCTTCAAACCCATTTATTTTTCCTCCCTTTTTATTCATGCCTATTGGTTTTAACACACAGGGCATGTTAAGGGATTTCATATCCTGCCTTCCTGCAGTGTATGATCTCTAACTTATTAGCATAGTTTGAAATGACCTTGTGTATAACAGAGCAGCACATTTTTACCTGGTCCCCTTGACAAAGCTCCACAGTTTTATGTAAGTCACCTGCTGTCTCTCAAGAGATAATTTTGACCTTTCCCAAGACATGCCCACACCCTTGTCTTCCAGAGAATTCACAGTACCCACCCTTTCTTCAACCTTCAGGTCTCCTTGGAGAGTTACTCATAATCCAAACACCTTTATTCTCCTCTTCACTCTCCCTTGCTTACAGGGAGTTTTCTTACAGAGAACCTCAGCAAAGTCACTAAATATTACTGGAAACAAAATCCAGTTAAGCAGGTTAACCTTGGGGTAGGACTCAGAAGTCTGCAACCACTCACAAGTTCCATAAGCTTCATACACAAAGTACAGCAAATCACTTAAATCTTAACCAAAAAAATATTTTCCCCACAACTTCCCAGGAGCATCATTAGGAGAAAAAAACCATCAGGTTTCGCCAGACTCTTGGTTCTTAACGTAGGTCACAAAGTACGTAAATAAGAATTGATTATGAAAGGCAGGAAGTTAAAACAGTCCATATGTGGCCAATATTGCTACTGAAACCTAAACTTCTGCATTTCCTGCCATTGTGACTTAAATTATAAAATCATAAAGTTGCACTAAGATTACTGACATGTTTAGTTTCCTAGCTGTCTTTAGGGGAAGTATTAAAGAGAATTAAAACAAAACAAAAACAAGAAAACCACCCCAAAAAGCCAATCAAATACAACCACCAAAAAAAAAAAAAAAAATCCCCAACAACTCAGTCAAAACAAACAGCAATGAATAATAAAAAAATGCCCACACAACTTGAAAGTTAATCAATTTCCTCCACCTCACCAGTGCACCATTGAAGGAGGCTCACTCAGGGACTTAGGCTTGAGTTCTGCACTGGTCCCTTCTTGCTGCCTGGGGTTGAAGGGGACAGAAAGCTGATGGACTGTCCCAAAGAAGAAAAGTCTGTCCTTTCTGTCTCTGGATAATCTAATCTATCTGTTTGAAAAGAAACCCTGACATGGATCTGCCTATAAATCTACATAGAGCTAAAAAAGGTGAAGAAGAAACAGAACTAAACCAAACCAAACAAAAACAAAAAAATACAAAAACAAAACCACAAACAACAACAACAAAACTAAAAGATGTTTTCCCTCTGTGGTTGCTATGGAAGAAGTTAAGTAGATGATCCCCTGACTGGAGTAGGTTTTTTTTGTCTCTGGATTGAGAATCAGCCTGAAATCTAAGCATCAGTGATAGAGGTCAGCAGAGAAATATGACCAAAACAAATGGTAACAGACCACAAATGTGAGATGGTGCTCCCCCACCAGGAACTCATGTACACACAGCTGAGCTATTACTGCTCATGTTAATCTTATTTAGACCCATCTCTGTACCAGAGAAGTGTGAGATAGCAAACACATTGCCAAGCTCCTAACAGGCCTCTCAGGAGGATCCGGAAAACTACTGAAACAATTAATTTGATGGACGTATTGAGCAAATTGATAGGAACTGTTACAAAGAACAGAGAGTTAGGTACCACGTGCTGGGGAAGAGTCCACATGGCACTTGAACAATTGCCTCATAAATCCCTCAGCATTGCTAGAGAATCGTTGTTATGTGAGGACAAACATGATGGGATCGATCACTCGTTTGATCTCCAAACAAATACATAACTTGTTAAAAAATGGGAAAGAAAAGATGGTATTGAACATTGAGTTTCTCTAGGAAAATAGGTCACTACCAGTATTCCACAAGAGTTTTGTAGGATACAGCTGGATAAATGGGTTGAAGAAGAGGGAAGAATGGTGTGCAGAAAGAGTACCCTATTGATATCAAGTTACTCACAAGCAATACAAACAGAGGCTCACTGACAGAACTGCAACTGATGTCACACAGCAAAAGACTAAATTGTAAAATGGAAGACAAAACTCAGTGCTGGCAGGTATAAAGAATTGTAGGGAGTGTGTGGAAGATGGGTGGGGAGGAAAACAACCCCAACCCTATGAACGCAGTATGGACTCTGGGTGAGCTGTTACCACTACAGGGAAAGATCTTGTGTTGAATTTATAAAAAACTGATGATTTACTTTCAGCAGTCAAAAAAATTAAAAATAATGGGAAATGTAGAGTACCACAGAACACACCCTCAAGCCAGCACTTAAACAACAGATGCTGCACAATGAATACGTTTTCTAGCTTGCATGCAGTCCTCCAGTCTCAGAAAGACACAAGAGAACAAGGGAAGGCAGAGAGGAGAACAAGGATGATCAAAGGTATGAAATGGGTTCTGATCAAGGAACTAAATAGACATGGATTTTCCAGCCTGGAAGACAAACAATCAAGGTAGTATCAAAGAGATCTGTGATAAATGGAGCACCATAAAGGCAGTGGATAAGGAATCATTTGTCTCTTACAAGGTAAGAACAAAGCAGCATCAAATGAAATGATCAGGTAGCAAATTCAAAATAAACAAAAAGAAGGTACTCCTTAACACATACATTGTTCTACCTCAGGACTCATTGCACAGGATATTGTGGATGATAAAAATGCACAGGGTTTACAAAACAATAAGACAAACTAATGGAAGAAAAACCTATCGCAGGCTATTAAACCAAAGATACCATCTCTGCTTCAGGAAGTTTGTGAGATCCAGATTGCTGAAAGCTGGGAAAATATATTGGGAAAGCACTACGACGTGCTTGCACTTCGACTGTCTTTCCCCAGGCACCTGCTGCTAGTCCCTGGCCGAGACAGGGACAGTGACAACAGCCAGGCTGTGACAACAACCAGCAGCACGGCTCCTCAGGGGCTGATCTTGGGGACAAGTGTCCACGCTGCCATCAGATGGTTTCACTTTCAGCTAGAACCAGCCCGCTCCCGCTGACTGACTGGGTATTCCCAGGTGGAAACACCTCCTGGTTTGGCAGCACCCAAAACGAAACCCGCCCGGGCGCTGGGAGCCTGCTCGGCAAGGCGCGCACGTCGGCAGGAAGCGGGGACAATGAGCGGACTTGCTTCAGGAGAACACTCCTAACCCACACCAAAACGCTCAGGCAGATACAGATACACCTGTGCCCCATGAAACACACCCTTGCCTGCAAGTCTGACTGCTCTCCTGAAGCAGTGACCCTCCTGCAGCCAGCAGCTGCCCTTCAGGACGTACTGTGCCCCAAAACGTGACCGAAGCTGAGCTGGGTCTTGCTACAGGGTTGGTCCTAAAGCATCTCCTCTGCTACATCCCACTCTGCTCAGTGCTCTCTGGGTACAGCTACAGAATTAGGCCTTTCCTCCTGCAGACACGAGTAAACTTTCACCTGCACCTTTCTAAACCCTGGCTGTCTTTCATGCAACAAACAGCTACTTTTTACCTCACAAGTATACCTCTATGTTGATCCGTGATGACCAATATACCATCTTATAACCATCTCCACACTAAAAAAAACCACAACTGGTACCTCTGTTATCATGAGAAACCTATAATCGTATCCATATTTTGAAAATTATTAAAGACACAGTTCTAAGCCTTCTTTCAAGAAGACAACCAGTATATAATTCCAAGTGATAAATGCCAAAGAAGGTTATAGACTTGCAAAATATATTTTAATATTTGAAACTTTATTGAAATTTTCTCATCACAACAGCTTGGGTCTTACAAAGTAGTTAAATATAGCATGATATTGCATTTCTCTTCATGGAAAACGCTTATTTTAATGATATTATATTGACCTTACTACAAAGGCACCTTTTAAGCAAGATGAGAAGTTGATTTTCCAGTTTACAGACAGATCTAATATTTACCTGAAATATATTCTCCTAGGAAGAGGAATACACTTTAAAAACAAACAAACCTTCAAAATGTGTCTGATCTTGACTTCTGTTAGTTAAATTTTGCATTTGCCTAATCACACGAAGTGGAAAACATCAGCTTATGTTAAATGAAATTCACATTTATAAAAAGCCTTTTAATTTATCCTGAATTCCTGATTCTACCAATTCAATCTTTTGTATAAGACTCTTCCAAAGGAGACTACTGCTTCCTTAAAGAAAAAAAAAAAAAAAAAAAGGTTATGGGATAATTTTTGAAGAACACTGATACTTTTTGACCTTGACACAAAGTATACAATTCACAGGAAAAGTCACTGAAGAAACTTCCACCACTACCATGACTGAGCTGAACCTTTATCTGCAACCTAATTAAAAAGGAAGGTTCCCACCCCAAAAAGCCTTGTGCAAGGTGCTTGTCATGAGGAATTACTGGGTTCTGCATAAGAGGGTCCAAGGGCATTCAAAATTACCGAAAAAAAAAATTTCCTTCTTCAGAATTTACAATATGGAATCTTCTCTTCAGAAAGCCAAAGAAAAACTGTAAAGGTATTTTTAAAGATCTGTAAGTATATCAGTCTTCTTTCATTTACACCAGACCTGGGAAAGCAAGAGAGAGAAATACAATTTTTTTTCTTTCTTTTCTTGGTCTGTCTTGTACAGACTAAAATAAAATCAATTGCCCTATGGATAAGCCTTGTAAAGAAAACTCATAAATCCTATTTATTTATCTATTTTTTCATCATGTAGAGCAACACAAGATCAAGTATTCTTGTCACAAAGCCAGATGGTAAAAGAACCATAACAATCACTGTTCTTCAACGCCAGGGACCACAGTCACTGTACTAAAGACGAAACGATACTTAACAAGTCACAAAATTATTTGACCCTTTGATTATCTCAGTTAAACAGCATTAAATTCCACCAACAGGCATTCCACAGACAAAAAAATTATGTGCTTATTCTTCCTAAGCAATGTATAAGGAGAATGGAAACTTCAGGGTAAGACCACCCCCGCCCCAGCCAAAAACTGTCAAGCTAAACGGAAAGCATTTTACATTCTATAAAAAAAATAAAAATGCTGAGAACAGGTCATAAATCCTTCCCATATCTGGCAATTAAAGGTTATCTCAGCAGTCCATCCTTTCACTTAGGGTTCACATTTTATCCAATAGCTAATGCATGTCAAGCTTATGAAAGGTCTGCAAACCTTAAAGCAAAGGCAGAGGCTGGACCTCAGACCTCAGCAATGGGCAGCAGGTATTACTGCAGGGCATCCATCCATCCTAAACATTGATATTCCTTCCTCTGATCATTTTTTCCCAAAGAAACTAGAAAGCTCTCCTGTGGATTTGTTTAGAATCCAATAACACAGTCGTGATGATATATGAGGAAAAAAATCTTTAGGCTGAGGATGGTGAGGCACTGGCACAGGTTGCCCAGAGAGTTGTGGAGTGGCAGTGTCCATGGCCAGGCTGGATGGGGCTTTGAGCAACCTGGTCAGTGAAAGTTGTCCCTGGCCATGGCAGGGGACCACATGATCTTTAAGGCTGACTCCAACTCAAACCACTCTGTGACTATGATTGAGCAATTCTCCCCCCCAAAAAGCACCCTGCAGTCACTGCTGAAACAGGGATTTTCACACCAGAAGACCTAGACCAAGTTACTTCTAGTCATTGTCATCTGGAATCTGGCAAGAGGCAACCTGCTGGTCTGAACTAGCAGGTCTCACTTTTCTACTTGTACAGGCAAATCTTACTCGCATCTCACCTAAAAATACTATTTTGTTTACTTTTTTTCCCAAGCTAGGCTCAGACTCTTCCAACTTTTCCACTGACATTTCAGCAGAGCTCCATTTGGGATCTGAAGGATGGTAACACATTTTCTGTTCTTCATTTTGAACACGCCCCAGCTGAAGGCAGCTCACGTACCACAGGTACTCAATGCTCAAGCAGTATCAGTGTGCCTGCCACAGATGAGCCATTTTATACAGATATTTAAATCAGGCCACACCTGTAATAAAGATAATAACTAACCATCCTCCCTGGCACCAAGGTGTTGCACAGTGAACTTCACATCAAAGAAAAGAGCCTTTAAGTTATTTAAAGGGTTTGCAGCGTTGTGACGAGATGCTGCTCATTCGCATAGGGAAAGAATTTGTTAACTGCTCTGCACTGCAGACAAACATCAACAAACTTTGATAGATTTCCTTTGCCTATGTGTCTGCCAACGTTTATTTTTTTAATAGATTCTGTGGTTGTCCTCCAAAAGTTGAAATGTTATTTTGCACTAAGCACACCAAAACATTTCTTTATGAACATTATTACCACAAGCATAGAACTTCTGTTTCTGTGTGAAAGTTTGCTTGAAAGGGTTTCACAACCATATGATATAAGGAAACTCAATTAATTGTATTTTTGAATTTCCCATTGCCAGATGGGATGTTGCTCAAGACTGGCACAGTGATCCAAACACCAGCAGTAGGTCCAGCCACCTAGAATTAAGAAGATGGCCCCGTGGGTAGAGGGAACAGTTTCCCTCAAAAATGGCTCTAATGGAGACGAATTTGCTGAAACTGAAACAAATTCTACAGAGCCACGGAAGGATTTGCTGAGGCACCGGGTCGCAGGAGGCTAACGGCACTGCGACACACCTACTAAATCTTCTCTCTGCAAGCTTAATGCAATAAAGAAAATCCCTTTGTGGCCGATACCGCCGCAGGTGCCACGGCGGAGATGAGGCGGCCACAGAGGTCACGGGGCCGCGGGCGTCACTCTGCCCAGCAGCCCCCAGCTCTGGGAAGGGAGTGAGGGGCTGGCAAGGGCTTGGGGCTGTTCCGAGCCCTGTTCAAGAGGAGATCAAACGTGAGCTGGTAAAGGAAAGAGTGAATGTGTAGGGCCTCATCGGAGGGATAAAACAGGGAGCAGCTTATGCCGTGACCTGCTGAGAGACGATCAGTGGGACAGCCTTCCTCCGGTTTAAGGAGCTGGGGAAAAAAGAACATAGACAAGCATGAAGTTACTGAAGTGAAGGAGGAAGACAGGCTTTTTCCTCCTCCTCAGAAGTTACTCTCTTGGTTTTACTCGGGACAAATCCAGAACGGCCTTGTTAGGATGAGAGACAGAGCGAGATGCAAGCAGCTTATTTTTGTCCAGGAGCGGCAGACATTTAAATTACCAGTCTTGCTACCGATTTTGGACACTGGCCATGGCTGGGGATTTTACCCGTAATTCTCACTGACATTAATTCACAGACTGGCTCCCTGACCAGAAAAGGTCTTGCTCTGGCCTGACCCATAACAAGGAACCTGGAGTGGAGGGTTCATCTGACTCATGGTAATTGCCTTACCGGCATATCGGATAAAAGACAGTTCCTGAGGTATCAAGTCTACGTACAGACACAGGATCTGCAATCTCCTGGCACAGGCTGCCACAGCCAAGGAAAATTGTTACTGTAAGAACCGACTATGTCAGTAGGAAGCAAGTGATTAAAACCATTTTCTGTTTCTTCCAAATATATAGCTGAAGGAGCACAAAAAAAGCCTGAGCTTTTGAGATCCACAAGAGAACAATCTGAACATAGCAAGAGTAACTCTCCAATGTTTCTACAGTGCACTGTTTTTTTTTTATTAAATACAGTCATTGTAATAGTTATATCAAGCACTTACTCCTGCATTTTAAAAATATATACAGAAAGCTGCTAGTTATTGAAGATAATCTGCTCCCAGTGTCAAAGGAGAATCGTGTATTAGTAGACTCTTCTCAAGTCCCACAGCCACATTATAACTCCAACTCTGTGCAGATATTCTTTATTTTCTTTATTTTCCCTCAATATGGATAACAAAACAGGGATGAACTAATGCCACTTAGACTTAAAATAAACATCCCTGTTTATAAAAAATAAAGACTGCAAAACATAAGCAAAAGTAGAGTTGTTACCTACTTATTTCTCCCTTTGAGATCGAGGATCCTTGAAGACTGAATTTGTATTTTCCCTGCAGCTTGCTACACTGAAAAGGCAGCAAAACCGAAACTGTATTCAAGATAATCATGCATCTTATCCAACACCCCTAAATTAGTAACAAGTTTGTGATAGCTCTACCTGTCATTTTGCAAGGAAACTTTCCTACATGTCTTGAAGGAGCTCAAAATATAGACTCAAAAGAAAAAGGAGAATGGGGGGGAAGATGGCTATAATTGAGATGGGATATTTTCTGATCCGTGCTTTTGCAGGAGAAGGTTGGGTTTTTTTAAATAATTGCTTAGAAAAACTGCTCTCATTTCTTTGGATGATCTCTCAAGTTTAATCATCTTTAAATAGTTTATTTACTCATTCATTTTTGTGCCAGATCACCTGCACCAATATCCACAAAAATGTGCCTATTCCTTTTATACTCAAAGAGAATTTACTTCAGAAATCCAGACTTGTCCAGCAGAGTCTGAAAAAAAAAAATTCTTTCTAGCTAAAGGAAGGAAGGAACCAAAGGAAGGAAACTTGTAAACTACTAAATTTCCTGAATAAATATTTCTCGTGTCCCTCATTTGGGCATTGTAGATTGGAAACTAAGCCTCTGCCTCTGGGACAGCAGACTCCCAACTTTCAAGTTAATGCAGTTTTTCAATCATTCTTTAACATGAATCATTAATGTGAATACTTATACTGAGCCCATTAAGTGCTACTGCTTTTTCCCACAAACATTCATTAATTTATCTATAACATACTGCCATCTGGTAAGGGAACACAGGATTATCTCCATTTTACAGATGAAGAACTCAGAGGAAAAAAAAAAAAAAAACAAACAAAAGAAAACCCCCCAAAACAATTAATGACTTGAGCAAGTTATTTCAAGAAATCTGCCAGATCAAGTCCAGATTTCTTCAGTCACAGTCCACTGCTTTTAAAGCAAAACTATTCCTTATCACTTCCAGAAACCTTAATTTCCAATTAATCAAGACGTATAAAAGAAACAAAACATGAATCCATGTTTTCTTTCAACAATGCCTTTAATAAAGCTGTGCATACATGACCTATATGGTAGGTTCATCAAGTCAGCAACAGATATACATTGATATTATTAAATGTTTAATATGTTTTAAGCAAGATTGACCTCTGAATGAACCACAGTACGCTTTGGGATTTAAAACAATCTGTTGTAGGCTAATTTTTCACATTAGGTCTGTATTTAACAGCAACAGTAATTTTTAAATTCAATTTGGCCTCCTGCATCATGCACATAGAAATACATCTCTCTCAAGATAAATCACTCAAATGTGCACTATATCAATACCAACATAATTTTTTTTTTTTTTTTCGCTTGGGGATAATTTTGCCAATAATTTAGTGACACGACCATGAGAAAAGCAGCAACGCTGATTCCCTTTCCAGCGTGAAAGCAAAGTAGCTTGCAAGGCATGCCTTGGATTTGAGAAGCAGCAGAAGGAACTCCACACCCCTCTACCACTTTTAAATATAACAGCAAAACAAAAAACTCAGCAGCTATTTCAGGAAGCTTAGTTGTTCAAATAAGAAAATACTTACAAGCAGAGGCTGGGGGCAGACTCTACAAAAAAGCCTTTTCTAGAGACAGAGTACTCATTATTAACACAAGTTTTGAAGAAAATCGGGAGGAAGTACATCTAAGGATCAAATCAGAAGCAGTCTTGCAGATTATTTTAAACTATGCATGATGGATGCATTCTGATCTGTCCTCATTTCAAACTGCACAGACTTTTCCCTGTGATAATCTATTCCAGATGAAGCAACTGATATTTCCAGTTTCAAGCAAAGAGAAACGGAAAAAAAGCGGGCAAATCCCCCCCCCCCCCAGACCTGATAACTCTCTGCTATTTAATGATTAATCAGTATGAAACCTTCACTCAACATTTAACTTTCTCTTATTTACTGAGCTCTTTAATACAGAAGGGAAAGTAAATAAAAGGAAGAACGGCAATTCTTGATTTCTTGCCAGTTTACAGTATTAAAAAAAGAATCTGCGCCACGGGTTGGCAGGCAGCCACACTTACAGTAAGCTATCTACTGTTTCACCCCGCAGGAAGGACAAAGGATTCAGTGTGGGGCTGCTGGGTTTCTCTCTGTCAAATGCACCCTTCAAAACAGATCCCAGGAATATTAAAAACTGCATGCAACTAAGAGCGTGTTTTTCGTGAGCCTTCCCGCTTTTGGGAGAGGTTTTTTTAAAAACCCTGGAGCGTCGTCGCTGTCGAGAAGGCAGGAGGGAAAGGAAACGGCAGCGCTACAGCCACAGCACTGACATTTTAACTTACTAAATCAAGTTAGTCCAGCAGAAGTGCAAGGTGCTGGGTTAAGCAGTTTGGTTCATGTTTCTGTTCCCCCATGACATCAGTGTGCATTGCTGCTTCGTGCCCTCTCCAGCTGCACAGCACCCGCTCCCAGAAGGGCTTCCACAGGATTGTGCCACAGGGAAGCCCATCTTCTGAGGGCTTATTCCCAAAAGGCTCCCTAGTGCACAGAGGTAGCTGTTTGCCAGCAGTGGGGAAATCTGAAAGGAGCACTGACTTCTGGGGATAACCCTCTCAGGCAACTGCTCTATTCCACACCCATCATGCAACATTCCCACATCTTGGTCACTCAAAACCATCTGAGCCACTGGCAGGAGGCAGGAAGGAAGGAGGAACAGAACCATGGGAGGAAATTAAGGGCTGGGGAGAAAAGGAAAGACAGGGTAAAAAGCAGCAATGAGCAGGAATTAGAATAGGCTAGAGTTAATAGAAAGAGCCGAAAGGAAGTGAATGAAAGCATGACTGAAGAGGAAGCAAGTCGTTAAAAGGACAAAATCGCTGCTCTGCACGATGAGGGAGAACGCATGTGTAAATACAGAGAATATGGATGAGAGCTAAGGATCAGTGATTATAAATAAGCACAGCCTGAGTGCTCCTTCCACTCTAAAAACAGAAATAAAAGGAGCACTGGTTCCACCTACGAGAAGTGAATGTCCATGTGACCTGCCTTTGTTTTATTATGTAGCCTTCAAACTTCCTGCGACTTTCCAACTATCCTGCCCTTCCCTACCCTGCCCATATTATGCCTGGAGACATTCTAAATATCCCCATAAGCATCAGTACCTTTTCCAAAAAAATCCTGCTTTCAGAAGAGTGCTATTTTTTTTTCTCCCAACTTCAGCATTTTTACCTGATTCTCGTACTTCTGTGCCCGATTCCCAAAAATTAAGTGGGTTTTTTTTTACATCTGAATTTCATAGTATTCAATCTTTAAACTTCGGTATCATGGTCTCTCTAACCTCAAAATGAATTTTCAACTTAAACAGAAGAGAATGAAGGAATTTTTAGAGTACATAAAACAGACAGCTTTTGCTTGCAGTCCTGGAAGAGCTGGAAAGAGTGATTTTCAAGTCCCTGACAGGCTTCCCCATCACCACCCCCACCCCACCCCTCCTAGCTAAGAATGTAAAATTGCTCAGAGTACTGCAAGTCAGCAACAGCCTTGTTTAAATGAGCTCTGCATCTCACTAAATGTCTCAGGTTAGATCCCAGTTCTGAAAGATACCAGTAAAGGTTGCAAAGATCTGAAAATCCCTGTCGGACGTGCGTCTTGCTGTGACAAGTATTAGATTTTTGGCAAGTTCAGGACAAGTACTAACTTTCTTTTCCCATCAAAAATCAGGGATGCTGATAGTAAAAGTGCTTTGATACAGAGCTGACAACCCCATTTCTGTTTCCAACCTGCAGGTTTAAGGAAAACCACTTCCCCATGTCTCCATTTCTGCATTCACAGAACTGGGGAACATTTCCTTTTGCTCCTTTGCTCTCGTGGACTTTTTCAAGCAGGTTTTACAGGACTCAGCCATCACTATTTTGTTTCCAGGGCTGGTTTTGCTTTCGCAGACACAGTATCTACTACACATACATTAGAGCTGCTGCAGCTCCCCGGCAGCAAGAGCACCACATACAGTGTCAAACAAAGTGCAAATTTGGTTAGCATGGAAACAAAACTGAACCAGCTTCCACAGCAGCAAAAACACTTGCTCCTGTACCAAATTCAAGGAAACCATTTTCCATGCTGGAAGTAGCATGCTTTTTAGAAGTTCCATAATGGTTGTGAAGCACGATTTCCACAGAAGGTTGGTTTTCAGCTCCCTAATCTCCATCTACACTATAGCCTACAGCACAAGTTTTGATGTGTTTGCCTGTTCTTTTTATCTTTGGAAGAACTAAGAAGAATGACAGGCTTTAAAGAACAACTCACTCTCTCAAATTAAGTTATTGACATGAAAACAGTAACCTTACATATAGGAAATTTTAGTTTAAAGGTAGTAATTGGCCAAAATAAAATAAATCACTACAGCTAGTTAACGCTTTCCTAACGTACCACACAAATATTTTAACGTCAGGTACAAAACGCAGAAAGTGCTGGTGAGTATCATAACAACATGCTCCAGCAACAAAAAAAAAAAAAAAATCAAAACCAACCAAAAAAAAAATCTCTAAGCATTAAAAACATTTACTAATTTACTGATTTTTGAGCTTGATGGAAATGTTTCTGTATTTCAGTTTTAAAAGAGAGTGGAGAGTAGGAGAGAAAGACAAGTCAAGAAATAATAAATTATACCTTCAAGATTAACACTTCCTACTTAAAAAAATATTTTAAACATAAATGAATCCTTTGATTAAAAGTTTTGATTATTCTTTAAAAAAATCCTGAAAAACTCAAACTTGCCTACATAAAGCTGAGAACTTGCAAATACTAACTCCAATTCTGCAAAACACACAAACTCCCACTGACTTCAAGGAATGCAGACTTAGACTCACTATTTGCAAAAATACATTAACTTCAGCATTGGAAATACTTAGCCTCCCTAATCTGATTCCCCTCCCCAACAATTACAGAGCAATTACATGAGATAAGAACACATTTCTCGGCACCATTTTTACATATTTTGATAACCATGTCCAATTACACATTTCCCTCACTGCTTAAATTAAAAAAAAAAAAATAGAATAAATCTTGAATTTATTTTTTTTTTTAATTATTCTGACACAGTGCTGAAGTGTCTCCTCCAAGGAACAAAGGAATTCACCTGAGCTCTGCTCCAAACCAGACCGGAAGTGAACAGCCTACTTCCAGTTGATTTCAGCATGCCTCCCATCAGGCTGCCCGAGAAGTGACCTGGGTAGCTTTGAGAGAGGACCTATACTTCAATCCATGGAAATACATGAAATCCACTGGGTTTTTTTTACTCTTGTTGGTCTTCTCAAGGTTTAAGACTCTTTGAAATGCCATCAGCTATAGCAACAGGTTCTTGTTTATACAAACAAATGACCTACAAAGCACACACTTAATCTTACCAGCATGCAATTTTGATTATCCTGCACCTCTCTTTCACCCCAGTCCTTTGTCAACTACATAAAAGTGAAGCATTTTCTTTAAACAAACAAGAATGTTTCTGTTCTGTCAAATTTCAAGTTGTCAGTGTCCCCCTAGGAACGCAAGTTTTTACTTCTTAAAGAAATTCCACTTAGACTGTGCCTGAAACATGGAATCTTTTATTTGTATTTCTTGTACTTGCAAAACTTTGTGGGGGAAAAAATAAAAAGGCAGGGTTTTTTTTTTAATCCAGTAATCACTGTTTTCAGAATTCCCTACAGATAAAAATGCTACAATTAACTTTATAAAGTAGGAGCTGGGAAAAACTGGAAAAAACTTAAATAGCTATGCATTATTATATTTGACAATTAGACAATAATATGCATTTTACTATTACAGAATAGTTGTAGTATTAGTCTATATAAATTACTATGAAACACGAGAAATGTTTTTGAAAATACTGACACTTCTAACTACCCAACCAATTATTTCAGTTAGATATTTTATGAAATGCCATTGATTTCACCTCAGGCAATGAATGAGTAGAAATGTTCACAGTTTTAGTTAAAAATGCTCCCTAGGTTCTGTCCCTCATTTGTTCTGTCATGTGCAAGACTATGTTGCACAGAGGCTGCAGCAGCTATTCCAAAATATTTAAAAACTATTTAAAATCAGTAGGTTATCACCATTTCAATGCAATAGCTTGTTAATACCTGACTGACCCACTTTTTTTTTTCTTTCAGCATTAAAACCATAAATTAAATGGTCTGTTCTTTGACAACTGAAAGGTGAAACTCACGTAATAATAACTAAGGGCTGGCAGCAAGCAGTGAGTGCAGAGAAGGGGGAAGCTGCAAAAACCTTGCATTTGCTGCATTCCCAGGAAACCGAGCCCCTGCTCTCTCTGCTCTCACCTGAATCTTGCTTCCTGCCAGCATCCATACGCAGAAGCAGAAAATAAAGGGGAAAAAAGGAAGATTAAAAAAAAAAAAAAGAAAAAGAATCAGCAGTGAAAGCATCAACTTCCAGCAACATTTCCAAAGCTTGGAGAGGAAGGGTGCCAAGCATACAGGCCAGACACTCGGCTCTACTGCTGGCAGGGGGAACCTTGAAAACTGTTTGCAGCCGCTTATTGACACTAATCCTCGCTTCTCCTTTCTGCCTCATCAAAATTTTCAGAGCAGCATCTCCCTGGGCCTGCCACAGCTCCTTGCAGCTGCGGGGGCTCGCAGGGGCTGCACAGCTCCCCTGGGCCAGCAGCCATATGTTGCATTTCTCTGGAAAGGCCCCTAAGAAAATACTGACCCCAGCCATATTCCTGACTGATTGTCCTTGGCACAGAAACCAAAACACGCTATAAACGCATTCCTGCCCGGGCCCAGCCGACGCTACCCTGAGGAGACACTCTGACAGCTGCTGCCTGTCACTGACACGGCCGAGACAGGGACACAGGTGACAGACAGCACAGTGCCAGGCGGGGGGACATCTCCTGCGGGATGCCAAGCGGGGCAGGCACCACAAACCCACTGGGCACCATTTGCAGTCAGCACACCGCGGAAGGCGGCGGCCAGCAGCTCTGCCCTTCCCAAGGGATGGCTGGCTCCCCCTCAGGCACACAGGCCATCTCCTGAGAGCAGGACAAGGCCAAAGACAAGGCTGCCCCCACTGCAGGCACCTTCTTCTCCTGCCCTCGCTCCAGAGGGGACACGCAGGGAGCGCCCCGATGGCCGAGCACGGCCTGCCCGCCACCCAACAAAGGAGGTCAGCTGAGGTACTGATGGGGCTAACCAAGTGAAAAAAAAAAATAAGTTATCCAGTATCACAGGGCTGCCTCAAGCACCCCTGCTGCCAAGAGAGATGTATTTCATCCTGGCCTTGAGCCAGCCTTGAGACATCCCGTTTCAGTTCCTGATACTTCAGGCATTTGCTCTCCCTACACCCACTTTACAGATATAAACACAGGCAGGAAAAAAAAAAAGAAAAAAAAAAAAGGCAAGCATTCAGCTTGTGCAAACACCCAAGGCTGAAAATAAGGGAAATGCAAGAAATTGCTTCAGCTGGGAACCAGGGACAATGCGAAGCCTTTGCTGCACGGGCCACTCTGATGCTGAAGGAATTCAAGCACATGCACTGCATGCTCCAAAGGGACAGCAGTTCCTCCCTTGCCACACAGCATTTTGTCTGTGATTCATTAGAAGAAAGAGCTATTGGATCACACACACTGGGAACTAACACATGTGATTCTAGCTGTTGAAAAAAGATTTTTAAACGCTGCAGTACACGTACATGCATCTATCCTCACACAGACACACTGGATAGATACGTAAAGATATGTAAGTATGGAAGTAAATATTAGCTTAGTTCACTTCACTTCATAAACACAAACAATTAACTACTTGCAAAAAGAGGTAAAAAGTGATCATCCTTCAACATATTTCTAGTCTCTCATTAGACTTTAGGTACAAGTTACAGTTGGTCCATCATTACATGAACATGGGGGATAAAGAGGGAGGCCCCCAAGGTTGCAAGACAAATATGAGAGATAACTCTCCTAAAATGCCATCCATAGGCAGAGAAAATTGCATTTAGCAAACCAGACGCTGTTTAACAGGCCCAGTAAACACACAATTGGCAAATTTCTTCCCTTCCTATGAAAACCATAATGCAAATTAATTGCAGCATACAAAATCACAGTTCTAATTTAGCAACATTCTTTGCAGTGCTTGAGAAATAAATGCAAAAACAGTAGGGATTGTCAGTGGGCTAACTGAACGATTTCACAAGTAAAGGGAATATTTTACATGTCAATGGGACACTTCTACAACTGCTGACTGCTTCCTGAAGGAGTCTCAGATCTCGTATGTCATTTATGGCATTTTGAGTTTGATTTTTGAAAGCGGTTTTTAGTTTCACCTCTGAATAAATTCAGCAACAACACGGAAGTTCATTGCTGCAAAGTGTGCTTCAAGTTAAGCAACAAATACAGGCATCTGAATTCTTTACTACACAAGAATCTATATCAAATCATTGTCCTAATGCTTCTGGATTTTTGCAGTAGTGCACTTCCTGCAAGCAATAAAATGTCTACGAGCATTTCTGAATTCCTTGTTCAAGTGCAAGTTGATTAACAGTGCTTCCTCTTTAAGGAGTTAACACTATTTTTAATCCAATAATAGATTTGATAATAATTTCCATTACTTCTAATCTGCTGTTTTGCAGGGTGTGTAAGATGGTTAGATGACGCTTAATTTTGCTCAGGCTTTGAGACTGCACTCCTGATAGCTCCTTGGGCTCTCCCCCATTATGCATGCTGCACCGAGCAGCCCTTTCCCTATCTGACTTGAGAGAGCACCTTTCCAGAATATGTTATTCAAATCCGTGATCATTTGGGTTCAAAATCACAGCTTTCTCTAAAGTCAGCATTTGGCTTCTTTTGAAGTGATTGTTCCAAACAGAACATTTTCGGACGGCCTCAAGACATCCTCGTTGGAATATAACAATACACATCAGATTTAGATCAGGAATGCAAACCTGCTGAAGACAAACAAAAAAAAGAAAACCCTTGGCAGGTATGACAAGTAACATATACCAACAAACAGCAATGTAAGTCTTCAGAGCTTGTTAATTCCCAGTTCTTACTTTTGTCCTCTGCTGCAGCGACTTGCTAAGTCAAAAATGCATGAGGGCAGATGGAGGGTCTGCTGAACACCCTGCAGCCCCAAGCCACAGCCAGCTATTAAAGCTATTTCATCACCATTTTACATCTCTGCTTTTTTCACCAGTGCTACAGTGCTGAGGGGGCTAGAAAACATGCAGTAAGGACCAGTTATTACACTCCAACACAACCCTTTGTGGTTTCCTCTCCAGCCAGCCTAGAGGGGAGAGGGTCTGGAGTCCACAGCCAGCTCCATCACTCAGCTTTTTCTACCTCCTGCCTCTGAGGAGACAGGACATCTTGAGAGGAGCAGGGAGGCAGTGTGGCCCCTGAACTGCCTTCCTTTCTCAGCAGATGCAACATATTGATAGCTGTTGCAAGTGTTAATGTCTCCCTTACCAGATATCTGTAATAAACCAGGCTCATTTTTCAACAGCAGTACCTCCTCTTCTAATGTTGTCAGTAACTTCTAACAAACCCACAGCTTCTAGTCTTCATTTTGATCACAAACAAGTTAGATAAACCTCTATTTCATCTTTCTGAGATACACGGAAGTGGGAAATCTCTGCAAATAAACCAAAGGTACCTAAACACCACCATTTACATGTTCATATCAACTTACTTCACCACTGTACACCTCTGTACACTGGAAGATTCTACCTTCATTTAACAGCTGCTGAATAAGGGGCAACAGCAAGAAAAACAGAAATAGGGACAGGTGCTCATTCTGGGGCCCCTCCTTGATTTTGAAGGACCCAAACCTGAAAACTGGTGCAGGCGTGCCAAGACTCAAACCCTGGAGGGGCATTTCCTGCAGGGAAATCAGAGCCTGGTTGTTCCAGCCACCGTGCCTGAGGCTGGAAAACCCAGAGCACACAGCTGGGACCCCTCTTCCCTCCCTTTTTAGTAGAGAAGAAAGCCAGCCACTGCACCACCCTCTTCCCAGAGAGCCCCTGGCACAGGGCAGGCACGGGGATGGGGCTGAGGGGGAGCAGGCTCTGTTCCTGCCACTCATCCCTTATCCTGCCCAGACATCTCAGGACACTCTACTCTGCTCCAGAGGGACCACCCTGTTTGGCCAGACTCTCCCAGCTTGCCTCTCTACCCCAAGACTGCTCCTATGCTGTCCCTACAGTCTGGACAGCTGGCCCCAGCGACCCTTAACTCTCCCTCCAAGTGCAGGCTCTGCTGGCAGCCCTTCCTCCCCTCCTGCCAGCTCTTCCTCAGGAACAGGCAGGCTGGACCCGAGCGTCCTTGCTGCAGGGAGCTGCCTGCAGATGGATGACCTGCAACCCTCTGCCCCAGTCCCACACATCACCAGGCCTTTTCTCTTTGGATTCTAAGCAGTACCAAGGTAAATTTTACACTAAGAATTATTTATAGACTTCCTGCAAGTGACTGCCCACCGCTTTGATGAACGAGACAATAGCTCTGTTCATCTTCCATCCGTAACCGTGCAAGCAATAAATGTTTCTATCAACAAACATTTGAGCAAACAACTGATTCAGTCTGTTCCAAGCACCTCAGGCTAGAAAAATAATATTGAAAAGAGTTTATATGCTGGCTTATTCCTCCCCACCGCCATTTCCCCCTGAGCAGGCATTTCTGATGAAAAAAAACCCCACCTAATATTAAACGTTTACTTGTAGAGAATTTAAAATTTGTCAACATAAATCCATGAGCATTTGGTGTTTGCACAATACATATTTTTAGTGCCTACCTATGCCAAACACTGAAAGAGTAATAACAAGAGTTACAGTATAAAACCAGCAAAATTTAGTAACGTTTAATTCCTTGCACATGGGCCCTGGAGCCTCAGATGCCACAGAGGTTCAGCTTCAGCGTGGGGAAAACCTGCAGGCTGTTATGTGGATGCTTTCATGAACCCAGCAAAGGAGAAGAGTTGCTGTTTGTTTTTGGAATATACAAATACCATTAAGAGCCAAAAAACCCATGCTGATACCTCACAGTCATGTCTTTTTATCACAACTCGAAAGCCGTGGCAAAAATCTTGCCGCAGAAACTGGTGACGTTTGCTACTGTACTACCTACAATCACTGTCCTGCAGGGTTACAGTGCCACTGCTCTTTTAAGATATGATCCCAAATATCACTAAATATGGAGAACGAATTCCTGAGAAAACAAACCCTTACCACATCAGCATTCTATAATATTAGGAAACTATTTGCATCATGCGGCTTGTGCTAAAATACTTAATGATCTCATCCTTACCATAACAAATTATCTGCCAGAAAACGACCTTGAAGGTCAACACTGGCAACAATTAAAAAGTAATGAAAAACATTCATCCCTTAGGCAGAGTTACAATTTCTAAGTTTGAAGCAATGTGCTGTATATTTTATTAGCTATCACTTGTTTAATTATTCATTGGAGCTCCTCTTATGCCTCATAGAGCAACCTCACATTGCTAAGATTTCCATTTGAATGCTATTACCGATTCAAAGACAAATCTCGTTTAAACTTTAGCTTTTGTTTTTAGTTTCCAAAACATAAATTATGTTCAAAAATTAATGGGTCTGTCATACTTGCTATTTTTAATTCTGCTCACATTAGCTTCAACCTGGGACTCTACACATCATCTCTCCAACAACGGTATTTTGAGTGTCCGCATTCATCTGCTCCAGTACTCCTACAAAACCACACAAGTTTTCAACCAACTGCATCCCTTCCCTGGCCAGCAGGAGTAATTTTTATTCCTGTCTCATTTGCAGCAGCAGCTCACTCAAGCACAGTATTTCAGTATTTTCTTAGAGAAACTCACCGAGTTCAAGCAAGGCGATAGCGCCATGAAATAACTTCTATGCTTTAATTGCCATTTAATTACACTTCCTGAATTTCCCAGCAAGTAAACAAAATCTTTCTCAAGTTTTACCAGAGAAATAAGGAGCTGTACAAACAGGGCAGGCTAAGATTGGTATTATCTGCAGCTCTTAATTTATCCTTCTTTGTGGCCATACACATTTATGCCCTGCTGGGGATTCACAACACACAGACGAGAAATTAGCTACTAGAGTTTTTTGAGTAAGGGGGGGAAAGCCCATTTACTGTTTTGTGACGAGCAACTTGAGATAGGTTCCCCATCTAAAATTTCATTAGTGGAAATATGTATGTGTACTGTACTGAAACGGTGCAAGGAAAAAAGGGAATAAAGTAGAACAGAACAACAGATCTGCAACGGTTTGATACGTGTTTTATACAAAATCATTCTGGTAGAATAAAGAAATGGAAAGTGTCATAAAAATTGATGTTAACCCATTTTTTGCCTCTCCCCTTCCTACAAAAACATACCCACTTCCTGAACTAAACTTACAAATGATACCATGGTTTATAAAAATTGAAAAAGGTCTGCCATTAGGGGGGAGAAGGAGCAGTAATACAATAAAGAAAAGGCTAACTACTAAAATACATACTCATTTTAAGCTACTTCAAATTCCACATGAACAAAAATAATAACAATGAGCATGTATTTCCATATAGTGAACAGTCAAACTCTACCTAATGCTCTAAAAAAGTATTTATTTAATTAAATAATTCAATTTGTTTTAATTAAACCAAAAAAGACAACAGTGCTCTCTAATTCTCCTCGGTAAGAGTGAAAATACAGTTTGAGCAGCAAGAAGAACTGGAGTTTGTTGTGCAAGACAAACTTTCCCCTACCCCTCAGGCTTGGTTTCATGACACTGTCAGTATCACCAGGAGAGTCAGCTGTTTACATAATGGGGAATGTTATTTACAAGCATTACTACATTAGTATTATATAAATAGAGGTGGCAGCAAACCCCACCTTAACCTACCTAAATCAAAACTAATTCCCAAGATCAGGTAAATTTAAATTTTATGGTATAAAATTTGTCTTAGATGGAAAACAAAAGTTGCATAGTTGCCTTAAAACTTCATTTGCTGAGTTCAGGAGAGTGAAGTGGCAGGAAGGGGGTACACTGCCCGTGAGCCCTTGTGGAGAATGGGCCACAAAGGGGCTGCAGCCTCATTTCACTCCTGCCAGGAGGACAGACAGAAACATTTTTTAAACACACACACGCCTCAACATAGAATCTCATGTGTAAATGATCACATTGTTGTACCCAAAATTTTCTGTTGATTACAAAGAAACTTACAAAGAAACCTCAGAACTATGATCAGCAGGAAATTTCTGTGGATATATTTTGCCTCACCAGTGGCGAATACACTTCTGCAGTGTGTTTCAGATCCAGGTCATGAGGAAATTTTGCAGAGAAAGTCTCTTAAAGCCTTTCTGATGACACCAGAAAATCTGGACAGACCAGTTCGTTGTTGGTCTAATTAAAAGGCCATTAGGACGTTGATCCAGAAGTGAAATCTGAAGGAACACACACAGTCTGAACTGAAGGTGACAATAAGGGACACCATTCACCAAGGTCATATTTGCCCAAGAGTCCTGTTATATTCCTCCCTCCTGTGGTGGAGGACACAGGCTCCCCCTGAGGGTAACTCTCAGCCACCAGTGGGTAGGAAGAGGGAGAAAGACCAAAATCCATACACACGGACAGGAACAAAAGGAAAACTCCTGGGAAGCAGATCACAGAATAAACATGGATTCACTTCAGCACCCTTTATCCTGAGTTACCCCAAGTCACTAGCAACCTCCTGTATCTCTGTCTTGTCCACTTCAATCAAACCATGCTCAAGTCCATCATAAAAAATGAACATGGGACCTTCATTCAGATGTAAACACTACCTTGCATGCCCAAATCATGTATCCCTTCTTTGTCTACAGAACTTCCACCTCCACCAGAAGGGAGCACCAGGAACACCTCCAGCCTTTTTCAATGTTTCCAAGCACCTCTCACACATCTGCAGGAGTCAGTAACGCCCGAGAGCAACATCTGCTCCACTAACCCAGGCCCACCAGCAGGGCAGGGCTGATGTCCCATCAAGGACACCAAGGATGAGGAGGGCTGGTGACAATTGCTGCCCAAACACCTTCAGGATGACATTCCCATGTCATTGGGAATTCCCAGTGTGAACTTGTTACTAAGAAAAAACAATTTGCTTCTAGATTTCCCTACAATAGTGTTAAGCAGCAGTCGGATGGAAGTGGAAGCAGAAAGCTGCCATCCATTATGACACATTTTTAACACATCTACCTTCTTTCTCTACACAGATCCATCAGACTTATAGAAGCACAGAATGTTAAGGGTTGGAATGGACCTTAAAGGTCATCTAGTCCTAATCTCCTGCGCCATGGGACACCTCCCACAACACCAGGTTGCTCAAGGCCTTATCCAGCCTGGCTTTGAACTGCCAGGGTTGGAGGCATCCACAATATCCCTGGGCAAGCTGTTTCAGTGCCTCACCACCCTCAGAGTAATTTCTCCGTAATACCTAACCTAAATTTCTCCTCTTTCAGTTTGTACCCGTTACTCCTCGTGCTATCACTATTGTTCCTGACAAAAATTCCTCTTTGGAACACGTGCTAAGGATGCTATCCCCAAGCTCCTGGGATAAAGCACCACTTGACAGCAACCCAAACTTCCTTTTCTTAACTCAATCTGCCCAATTTTCCTAATATGTCAGTGAGAGCCATTTAGCACTCCAAGGTTGGTCACCAAAACCAGGAAAATACCTACCAGCTTAGGTGCACAGGAACATTAATACCAAAAAAACTACTGACAATAAATATAATTCTGTTTTTAAGCACTTATAAACAATACACTTCCAATTTCTTCTCAGACTCAGCTGCTGAATATTTAAGTTACATTTGCATGCCAGGCAACAGTACTTTGTGAGAAAGAGATGTGTTCTCTGAATCTGTGTATTAACTACAGTTGTAAATGGATAAACTCTGAAAAATGACAGACTAGATATGTAAAATATGTCCATTTTAAAACAGCTTTAAAACTTACAATGGAGATTCCACAAAACTGTATGAACATGGACAAAACCCCCTGTCACCTGCATAAGCCAGCAGTGAGAGCTTTTCATAATGAGACTTTTCACGAATGAAGTGAGGAGTTGATTTTATCTGGTACACCACAGTAATTTGCTGTGCAGCTTCATGAAACTGCTACAAATAGCATTACAGCCAAAACCCAATTGTTGCTGAAATGCATTCAGTAAAATGGAAAATACAGAGAAATACAACACAGTAATTGTCTCTCAACCCACATTATATATTGTGTTTCTAAATTATATAGTATTATATTTTCGAGTTTTTAATATAGTTTCCCACTGAGGAATTGATAACACAGGAGACATTCTTTGACCTTTTCTCCCTGAATATCCAAATAATATACCACATAGGTTTATAAACCAAATAACTCTCCAGCCTTTTATTAGATCCCAAGGGATAAAATCTGTTTTAAAAAACCACCACATGCAGCAATGCACAAAAGAGCTAACGAAAAGCACTTCCCTTGCTGTGCTATTTCTCACCTGCATCACAATTCCTCCTGTACAGTTGCAATTGCAGTTTATGAGTTTACATGTATTGGAAAGACGAAAATTGGAACTTCTAACACTCAAAAATCTGCAGTGAACACCCTAATGCAACCACTGGCAATACAAACCATGATCCTGCTCACCCACCGATCCCTGCTTAATGGATTCAACACAGCACTGCCATCTCTTTAAAGGCTTGACCCAAGCAATGGAAGAAATAACTTATCAAGCTTTTCTATTCCCCAGATATTGCAGAAAGTATTTAATGGCCGCGTTCCAAATTTAGCAGGATGTTAAAAACCACACAGCCACCAGATAAGTAATTTGTGGGGCAGCTCAATCAAAAAGCTAGGCTGATCCTTTAAAAGAGGCCTTTCGGGGATTTTGATTTGATAATGTTTGTATCTCTACAATTAATCACAAAATAATGAAGGATTCAAGCCATCACAGTCAAGCACTGGGAGTGTGAAAAGATGCATGCTGTGCATGACAAGAACCAAAGTGCCAGAACAACTCAGGAAAAAAAAAAAGCATAATATAAAACAGCTGATGTAAGTTAGAAACACTGGAAACTTTCAACCTGCAGCAGCCTTTTTTATGTGGCCAGTCCCACTGATTTTAATGGGGGCACTGCTGCAAGTAAAAAAGTTCCATGCAGGAGCCTGTCTGCCAGACCATGCATCAAGCAACGTGTCAGGAGAAGCTGTCAGGACTCTAACTGATGCGAGATCAAATCCTCCCTCTAAAGACACAATTCTGTCTGCTTCTGAAACCTCGAGCAGATGCTATTTCAGAAAATGCGAATTCTAATTCACCATTAAATCCAGAGCTGATTTGACTTTTGGAGGGGGCTTGGGGCTTCATTTGGGTTTTGGTTGAGATTTTTTCGGTAGGTGACAGATATCTTAAATGTACTGCTCTGGACAGAGGCAAAACATCTGCTGACATCAGACCTATTTACAAGCATCATTTTAGAAACTCTGTTCCAGTTTCTTTCCAGAAACAGTTTATCACACTGGTTATCCAAATTAACAAGTGGCACAACGAACAGTTAATGCCAATTCTGAGCTGCTTCCTCTAACGAGACCAACATTTCAATGAAGTTTCCAAACACATGACAGAACTTTATCCCAAAAAGAAATAAAATATTAATATGTTGTTTAACTTCTGTTTCCAATTCCTCAGTTTTTGACAAATGGAATTGTAAGCTGAAATATTCCTGGAACCTGTCCAACACAGATAGCTGATATTGTTAGGTTTTTTCAAATTTAGTGCATTACTCCAAATTAAATCTACCTTGGTCATACCAGCATGAATTTCCCCTCCTCCCTCCACAGATGAGTTGTTTCTCAGCATTTCTTCATGGCAAAATTCATGGTCACAACAATTAGAAATTTTAATCCCCACAGCCATCATCTGGTTTAATATTGGCCCTATGGAAAGTGAATGGGAATGGTCATCGACTCTCACAAGGGCAGATTTCAACCCCCTGATAGATTTTCCTCCTTATTAATTCAAATGGTAAGAAATTCTTTGGGTTTTTTTAAGGAGCTGTTCTCCCACATCCCAGTGAGATAAAAATATATAGTTCTTTAACTTTTTACCTAACCTTCTTCAAGAACTATCAAAACCAAAGTATTTATCGACATCCTTTCCTCAAAAACAAAACACTTGCCTTTTTCTGTTCTCCCAAAATTTTACCTACACAGGTCCATTTAATATCACTCAACAATGTCTAAAATGGTTCTACTGCTATTAATATTTAAATAATGAAAAAGGCTTAGTAAGAGAGCTCAGGAAGTCATTTAGTGCAAGATTTTATTCCAGCTAATACAGAGAAACTGAAGCACCTACTGATGCTGAGCTAAAATTGCTTTATTATAAGTTTCATGACTTATTACAAACACAAAGATGGAAAAAAGGCATTAAGTTTATCAAAAAAAAAAAAAGGAAACTAAATTAAATATGGGTGGAACCTTTTTATCTAATATTGAAGGAAATCTGGAAGCAGCAAGTGTCTTACTGGTGCATGATAAGAATGGACATCCAAGGGAGCAGGCACCTACAGGGAACACTGACCCTGCTCTATCCCTTCTCCTCCTGCCATAAACATTCAACACAACCCCTTTCTCCAATTCCTGAAAAATGACAAAGGAAAAAACGAGTTGCCAGCAAAGCCTGAGCAGCAAAACTGTTGTCACGAACATCTTTATTTTCAATGTGAGTACAGACTTTTCTGGGATTGATTCAGCACTGGAAAAAGCTCACTTGCTGCTCAGATAATTTCAGCTCCTATGAACCCTGATATGTGAATAAATGCTCCTCTGAGAACTCAGCTTACCTACATAATGCTGTTTACTTGACCAAAAATAGTTTTTCCCCTTACAGTATGAAGGATCACCCTTCTGTGGTTACAGGGCTGGGGGCAGGGAGAGTAGAGGGAGTTTTGCTAGAAGGTTATCTATTACTGTTACTAAAGCACTTTCTAAAAATACTGTATTTTTTAAACTTATTAGCTATTTATACTTTATCTGCACATTGTGCTTGAATCTCAACTCAGAATATTTTTCAAGTGTGTCATTTACATTTCCTAGAAAGCATCTCAACTGTTTGCAAAGCTCATCACGACTCCCTTAAATGACTATTTCTGGCATCATAATATAATTCAACTAGTTTGCACTCTAAATTATCAGCAAGACCTCTCTATGTATATTTGAAAAAGTCACAGTTTACACAGTAACTTAATTTTACTAGCTGAAAATTCAGCTTTTGGGTTCATTTCTCCATTTTCCTTTATATAATGCATCTAACCCAGAGAGAGGGCAGGCTGTTCAGGCTCACCACTGCAGCATGGAAAGAGGATAATATGCTGCTTCCTTATACTTCCATGCTAATTCCTGCTATCAGGCTTTAGTCCTGGCTTCTGAACTCTGAACCCTGGTGGGTTGGACCTGCCTGCTGGGCTCGGCTAACTCACAAACTCGCAGCAGCATTCAGAGAGAGTCGCTCTGCAGAGAATCCAGCACTGACAGAAGCTGCAGAAAAATAAACTGAAGCCCAAATACAGCATCTTCCAATTTCTCGATTTCACTGGTGTCTGTTGGTAGATTTTCAATAGGCTTCCTATCATCCTTTTTTTTTTTTTCTTTCCTTCCCCTCCTCATTCTGGGATCACAGCCAATCCCCAGCACAGCAGCTGACTTTCCCCAGAACTAACTAGAAATATTCCGATAGACTCTATTTATAGACTCAAAAACTTAGGACTGGAAGCAGCCAACCAAATTTTTCCACTCCTTGCTCCCCTCTGCTATCTATCTATCTATCCTGGGCTAACCTAAATTCCAGCTTCCTGTGTTTCTCAAGGGGGAACCATCCTACCCACAACAGGTATACCACAGGCACACATAGCTCTTACACATCCCAGAGTACCTGTGGAGAGTGCAGGCAATTTACTGAGCAGACCAAAGTAACAGGAGAACTCTGCTTTTATGTCACTGTAAAAAGTATTCAGGCTGATCTTCCCTGTTGTCATTAGAAATCAAAGCTGAAGAAAAATGGAGATTTCTGCAAGGGATTTTACCACTTGTACCTCAGACCTCTGCAAACTCATGAGATCAGTTGGGATACACACGACTTCTTGGTTTTCTATGAAAAAAACAACAATAAATAAGAACTTTTTCTTAGCAAGCTTGAACAGCGGCTTTTATTATTGTATTTTTGGAATACACACACGCATATCTATATCTAATACTTGCAGAAACCAAATAAGGTTAGTCTCCATTAGTTCAAAGTACAGTACAAACACACAGCAAAAGAAAAACTGGGTCCCAAAGAATAATATTGCAGCTGACTTGCCCTTGGACACATGATTCTGCAAAATTATCTGCTTACAATACTATCAGATCGTGTTCAGCATTTCATACTGCAGTATAGAAAGCATAAATGTTGAAATAGAAAGGCTAGTGTGCTCTGGAAGCAACACCTGGCAAGCCTGATTTTTACTTAACCTTACACATGTTGCTAGGAAACCCCTCTCAATATTTACTTCAAGTCTTTAAAGAAACAGACTCATTCATACTGAGCTACTGGTGGGAGCATTGGGGACTTGGCGGAGAAGTCCCAACCTAAATTTACTCTTGACATCTCACTTTCCTAATCCACAGACCTGACGTAATACAGAAATATAATTAAGAGTTGGGTATGTAGTTACCTTATGAGCATTGGTATTTCAGACACTGCAAGCAGTGCAAACAAAGTAACAAACTTCTTCTCCTTGGTTTTATGCAAATTTAATTTTTAAAAAAGCTACGGTGTTCATGTAGAGACTTCCACAAATGGCAAATTATTTTTACACTTTTGTGAACAGTGAACAATTTAACAATTCTCACCATCAGCTCTCAAGTGTAGTACAGTTATATGGTACCCTCATCTGCCCTATGAAACATCAGAAAAAGCCTAGATTGCACCAAAACCAATAAATGGGAAACATTTGTGTATTTACTGCTGCCTTTCAAACTGATTCCATGAAATATATCTATAAAACATCAGTCAAAGCTATTTCTTGTAATCCTGAGTGATGAGATGCTGAATACTCTTAATTTTTAGTCATGTCAGACAAAAGCACAAGCTTTCCTAGGACATAGTGCACTACACTGAGCTTATATCCTCTTATGCCAACACCTGCTATTTGTCTTGCTCCTATAATCCTCCTCTTCGCCATTAGATCCCATTTCTTATTCCCCTGCATTCCTGATCCCAAGCTCATTCCTATTTGGTCCTGAATAATTTTCTTTTTTTTTTTTTTTTTCTCTCACTGAGCATGAAAATTGCATTCACTTGTATTAAATTACTGTTTTAAAGTCACGCCAACATCAATATCACCTCCGAGTTTGGTGCACGCCGCGTGACGGAAAAAAGCCAAAACATACTCCAACCAGGAGCAACTAACTCTTCCTATGGAGCCAGGAAGCTCAAAGCCTCAAGTACCTGAGGCAAACTTGGAAAGAACTGTAAATGCCCATCCTGCAAGCACTGGTGCAAAGAAGCCCCAGTGAACACCTACTGACCCTCACCACTGCAGCTACCAAAAGCCACGACTTGGGGCTGCCACCCCCTTGTGCCTTGAAGCATTCCAGCTGGGAACAGCAGCTTGGCAGAGGGGAGGACTCGGCCTCTGCTACAACCTCAGTAAGACTTGCTTTCAAAAAGCACAATATCAGGTGTTTGTGCTGAAGCAAGCAGAACCTGAAGCATCTTGAGATCATGGAAAGGGCTAACACAGGTGGAAGGACATGGAGCAGTGAGTGGAGGACATGGAATATCTTCTTTATCACAGGGTATGAAAATAAGAAAAGCATGAAGCTGCTCTTGTGAGCTGTCATCTGGACTCTGGTATTACAGTGCTGATTCATTAGAAATTAAGACAGGTTTCTAACTCTTTTTTTTTCCCTGTAGCTATCTTATAAATAGACTTAATGACTCCAAGTCATTTACAACCACTGATACATTACCTAGTCAGCTCAGTTAGTCTCATATTAAAATTAATTTATCAGGCATCCTCAATATCCAATTAGCTGCAGATCAATAGGTTTACTTTACAAGAATTTATTGATCCACAAAGTAGGTTTTTTCCCTGAAATGACAATTGTAAGTCGTTAAATTAGTTTGCCTAAGTTACAGCTGCTTGTAAATACTTAAGGCAGCTGCCTATAGCCAAAACAATTGTTTGCCTTTACAGAGCAGTATTGTAATAAATATCAGAATGTCCCTATCTAGCTGAAACGAAGTGAAATTCACTTAATTAAGAAAAAAAAAAAAAAGATACAGTCTATTTGTCACTTCAGTTTCATTTCCTATTTCCAGGATTTAATTCAGCTTTTTTTAGGATCTCTAGATTGCGGCGAAGGATGAGTAAGTAGGTACTGTTCTCATTCTGGTCACAACTTAGGAACAAACACATCTGCTGAAAACAGTGCCTCCGATTCTTCTGTGGAACAACTTCCTCTGCCTGGAACTCTGAATCTTTCCTCAATTACAGATGCCTGAGCTAACAGGTGAAAATGCAATTACACACAGGCAGCACTTACATTACAGGCATAAAAGGAGCTCTGTGGAGAGGAGCGGTCAGTCCTGAGGATCCACCATCCAGTTTTGGGTGTCACAAGGGTTGTGCTTCAGGCCAGTGGGGTCCCATGGACAGAAGTCGAGCCTGGAATGCCCTGGGTACCTCCTGGAGTGCGTTTTTCATTCCCTTCTGGCTCAGAAGTATCTGATTGTTCACCCCTCAGCTGCCCAGTCATGTGAACCACGGGACAGAAGATGGCAACTGGAAGATTCGCTTCAAAAGCACATTTCTGATCCAAATAAAAATGTAAACAAAACCCTACAAGCTCTGTTATTAGCCTTCTGCACACATTTAATTCCCGTTTACATCCGAAAAGAAATGCAGGACAATTTGCAGACCCATAATAGATACATTTTTGATTCCAGAAATAAAAAAATAAGTAAATCAGCAACTCACTTTTTTCACTTCTATTTCTATACGCATTAGCTCCTCTGAATCTTCTCCCTTTTTAAAATAAGATGTCCATCCAAAACACTCATCCTCTTTGCTTCTTCCACCAAATGGGTTTAATATGAAGTGAGTAACCATTCTTTATCTCATTATCTGCATGCACAGTTTGAAGTTGTCATTACTGCATATTTAATCATTCAAAGTTCTCAGTGCCCAATCTCCTTTTTTTCTACTGTCAAATCTCCAGAAACATAAATCCAAGCGGTCCCAAGAATCAGAAAGGTTAGTTGGGAAACAAATGCAAATCAAGTGCATTGTTTCACTGCAACATTATCTTATGTCATTAGCTGGCAGGAGCCATAAAGCTCTGGACCACTTCCAACATTTACTTCCATACACTGAGCAGAAGCTGACATGTCTAACCCCCCACACTTTGTTCATCTTCCAGCTACTTTACGTGAATCCAGATTAAAAATAAGGATTTAGAAATCCTAATTGTATCAACTGGAATAATTCCCTTTCGCCACTGTGTATCTAAAAGAAGAGTATGGTAAAGCTGTGCAGGGTTTGTAGAGCCAATTCTGCAGCAATCTGGGTTTACCTGATGGATTTTCCAGCAGGACACTCTGGAACAAAGGTTCAATGCAGAATTTCAACAAGCCAGTCCTGTTTAGTAACTTTTTGTAATCCTTAGGAATATTTATTGGCCAATATTTGTTTTTAATTATTAATGTTAGAAAGTCTTAGTGCTCAAAACTGAACAAAATTAAAACGGAAATAACAAAACAAACCCACGGTGTACACTAAATCCAAACAAATGGGCTACGAGCTGGGGGGCAATCCTTAGGAAATGGGGGAAAGTGACCTCCACTGCAGCATCCCTGAGGGTATTGTGTTCTCTCCCTGCTGGGCTCAGGGTGCTTGGGGAGCTGCAGGAGTGCAGGGGTCTAGAAGCCTGCATCCTTTGGCCAGAAATGACAACGCATTCAATTTCTACCAAACCATAAAAAATAACAGATTTTGATCCTTAGAAACACCAAACAATAAAGTATATTGTCTTCAAGTGGAATTCCTGAGTTTTTCCAGGGAGTTTTCCCACATCTCAGGATCCACACCTGTGCAAGGTTTTAGTTGTTCTGTTTTATTTTAATTTACCCAAGTGAGTTTGGAAGTTAACACAGTTATATCTAGCAAAGTAGCTCTGAAGCTACCATTAGAGGAAGAGCTCTCTAACTGCTCTAGCATACTGCACTCTCTAGCACAAATCTAATTTAGTTTAAAATAATGAAGCTGACAGCTCAGATAGTCTGCCTGGAAACTGCAAATTTCCCACCCACCTTCATTTGCAAGGTCCCTGGCACTCCAGTCTTCAAAAACGCTGAAGTGCATGACAGGTTTCTAGAGACAAGTCTTCAGCAATGCTAAAAGTGAGATCTCTGACCTTTCGGAGAAGCTCATATTTGAACTCATGCCTCCTAAGGGAAAAGAAAGGCTGCTGTCGTGATGCCCCAACCTTAAGACACTTCCAGAAGCAATCCCTTTCCCTGCTCCTAGTCTGAGGGCAGTGACCTTGATGAAACTTGACTAGGAGACCACGTCCCACCTCCAGCACTGCTCCTGTCAGACAAGAGGCAGCTTGTGAGTGGGGAATACGGTGAATCACCTGCAAAAGGCTGGAGGGGGACTTTTTACAAGGGCACACAGTGATAGGACAATGGGTAATGGCTGTAACGGAAGGAGGGTAATTTAGATCAGGTATTAGGAAAAAATTCTCTACTCTGAAGGGTGGTGAGGCACTGGCACAGGTTGCCCAGAGCAGCTGCGGATGCCCCATCCCTGGAAGTATCCAAAGCCAGGCTGGATGGGGCTCTGAGCAGCCTTATCTATTTGAAGGTGTCCTTGCCCATGGCAGGAGGGTTGGAACTTGACCACCTCTGATGTCTCTTCCCAAGCCAACCCACTGTGTAACAGCGAGCAGAGCCCCTTCCCCACCCTCCCTCCCGCAGCAGCACGACGGGAGAGCTAAAGACACAAACACCATCGATTTCCCAAGGTGAGACGCTGCCAGAGTAAACCGGGGCCCGCCGGTTGCGAAAGCAGCCTTTCCAAAGGGCCCGGGGAGCAGGGGTCCCCGTGAGGCCACGGCAGGTGACGCACTCCCGGGGCACACGGACACGGCTCCTTGCGCAAGCCGCGGGATGCGCCCACACCGTGGGCCCTGCTCCGGCCGGCCGCGCTCAGCGCCTGCCCCTTCCCTGCCAGAGAGGAGCAAAGCACGATGTAAAAAATTATTAAATCAGAGCCCTGCTTTGCTCGGTAACTGCTCCCATCCCCACGGATGTGGTAGGGCGACTTTATGCTGCTTGTATCCCCAATCGTCTGTTCTGTTTGTGTTGTATATTAAAGTGCTGTACCTTTAAAACTCTTCCTGGGAGCGAAGGGGGAGAAAGAAGCAGCGCAGTTTGTTTTGAGGAAACTACCTGACTCCCACAGGCCTGGCTGCGGGGTTCCTGAGGCACGGGCAGCGGTGGGGCAGAGATCTCCTGTGCTTTTAGTCAGTTTTAGCTGGCTAGGGCAGAGAAGTTCCCTGGACTATTTTTTTCCCCCTTTTTCTTGGGACTGTTTCAATCCGCTCTGGACTGACAAACCCAGAGGAGCAGCGAGGGCTGGCACCTGCGGCCGCCGGGCCTGGCCCTGCTGAGGGAGTGGGGCTGGTGAGGGACTGAGGGAGCTGAGCTGCACCCACAGCAAGGACTGGCTCAGTTTGCCATCTCTCTTTGGAGCTGGGGAGAGGTTTTATTGTTTCATATTATTCATTATTTGCGCTTGTGGGTATCTTGGTTGTTAAATAAATAGTTTTTTCCACTTTTCTCCGAGGAAGTTCTTTTCCCGGACCGGCTGGGAGAGGGGCCGTTTGGGTTTGCTTTTCCAGAGGAAACCCCTTCGGAGGTTTCCTCCCAAATTTGCCCTAAACCAGGACAATGGGGCATTCCCGAGCCACAGCGCTCGTGCGCCATCCTGGCCCTCTGAGCCGGGTACAGGAGAGGAGCTGGCCAACAAAAGAAATTCAGCACAAAGGGAATTTCAAACCCCGAAAACAACGGGTTTTGCAGGACTGCACTGCAATCTTAGCACAACACAGGGTTCAGAAAAGCGTTGCCAAAAGTGCTGGCAAGACCCTACAGTTCTCGGCAGCTGGGACAGGCAAAATCCTGGTCAGGACAAACTACTTAATTCCCCATTCTGCCCTCTGATTAAAAGTTCTCAGACCACTGATAGATTACACTGCCCAAAATAAACCTCTAAATAATGCTTTTGTTTTGCAGACTTAAGGCTGAACATGCACCCAGAATGGCCATACACACACAACAGGGAAGCAAGATACTCTCACAAATCCGAAAGACTCAGAAAGCATCACTGAAGATGCTAAGAGGTTTTTTAATTAATTTTTTTTTTCCAAAGACCTAAAATTGCTATAGAATCAGTTTATAAAGCTGCCACTTTTAGAAACTTGGGGTAACACCTCTTGAAAGCAGACATGGAATGAGAAGCACAATAGAGAAGACTCATGTATTTAGCATAAATTTTAGCCTGAAAGCTCATTCAAAAAAGTTATTTCACCTCCAGATGCAAGTGGAAAGTATTGTTTAGGAGAGAGGATGGAAACGAGCAAAGTGATATAAAAATTGTCAGAAACATTCAGCAATTAGTCTGAAATTTGCTTTTTAACCTCAGGGCTGTAACTCTTTGATCTATTATTATCACCACAATCAGCAGCATACCCATGCATCTTAGAGGCGCGCACAAATTCCTGTAAGCCATCTTACGTATTATCCCCAAATACTGGATTCTGTTTCTGCTCAGAGGTTCTAACCAAAATTTACTTTTTTTTTTTTTCTTTCTCCTTCTCAAAAAATAACAGTACATATTAACTCCAAGTAACCCTGCCTCCAAATATGAAATTTAAGCTATCAGTTTGTTCATGAAGCCAATACGCAGCTTAAAGATCGCAGATCTGGAGAAATTTAATTTAGCAACTGGCTAACAACAAACTCTAATGTAACTGCAGGCACTTAATTCACTGTTTCAGATAAAGAAATAAAATCCAAGTTATTTTGTGATCTACTAGCAGTGTGGGAACTTCTGTTATAAAGTAACTCAGTAAACAAATGGCATCTTGTAAAAATACTTATTCGCATACTGAATAGACACAACCAGTATTACTTTTAAGAATCCAGAATGAACAGCATGGATTTGGTTTTCTGCACCTTTTTTTGTTGTTTTGGAAGAGGGTTTCAGGAGGGATTCGGGGGTGGGGGGGGGTATTTTTGTGTTTTGAATCTTTTAGCACTGATTTCAGCAAAATAGAGAACCCCCCCTTTCAGAAAACACACTGGTAAGTTCTGATAAACCATATTAATAAACCCCACTGCAAAACAAAACAAAGCAAGAAACAAACAACAAAAAAAACCCCACAATCCCAAACAAGGTCACAAAGCCTCCCATTTAAAGAGAGTATTTATTTGAAAATTTTGGCCTGAAAGCAAACCAAACCTCAAGGTTTTTTGTAAAATCTTGGGGTCACCGAAGGGAACGACATGGATGCACAGAAATCCCATTTCCAAGTCTGAGGAGGGAGTGCCTCCTCCCACACCAGCCCCACAGAGAGGGGGAGATGCTGCCGCTCCTCTTGCCGGCAGTGGTACTGGAGCAGGCTACCCTGGGAACTGCTGGCATGGACAAACAGGCACGTCCTGACCTGCGAGCCCTTCTTCCCCTGCAGCCTAAGCCAAAGAAGCCTGCCTTCCTCTCTCCAAGGTCAGCCTGACTCCTCCAGCAGCCAAGCCAAGGTGGCTGGGGCAGGAGAGAGGGCTGTCAGAGGGGCCCACCAGACCGTGACCTTCCGCTGCGGGTTACACAAGCAGGGCAGCCAGCAGCCACATCATGCCATGGTCTATTTAGGGTGCATCCACACGTGCCCAATAACGCTGTGAGAACCTGGTCCATTGCACCCGATGGAAATACTGCTGCACTTTTTTTTTCTTCTTTTTTTTTTTTTCTCCCCTCCCCTCTCCACAGATCTCTCACTCAGAGGAGACTGCAACCGAAGTAATTCATATGCCGAGCACCAGGCACTGTGTAGCAACCAGCTGCATGTGAAAACTGATAAAACTACTAAACTTAGATGGATTTAATACCTGTTTTTCACACACTCTTTTTAGTTTCCTCGTTGGACCATTTTTATCACTCTTAGACAGCCATATTTTAAGACACATTTGCCAGAGAACAAGTTACGGCTCTATATTCATCCTTAACTGTGGTATTTTCTGACCTCTGAGATCTTAAATCTCAAATCACAGCACTCCATTGTTCCCCAAGAAGTTTTGGTGAAAATAAGTCCATTATTAACTCCATCTCCTATAATTCTGTTCAAAGACTCAATGCATACAATCGAAAAAGAGAAAACGCCTTTTAAAACTATATCCTGAAAATACCAGTGTTGGATTATGGCTCAAGAACACATTATCTTTTTAGGAGAAAGGTGCACTCGGGGTATTTCACAGGCTCTGTTCCCTTTCCATCCCTTCAGTTTGTTCTCATGTCCATATCACACCATACTGCTCACCAAGTTTCACCGTGCTGTTGGTTCTTTAGAGCTTCAGAGTGAACTGGATCAGGAACCCAACCTGGCTCTCACATACAACAAGCCCAATCAAAAGGACAAAACCAAAACCAGAGCAGACAAGGCATGGCCCAACAGAGTATTTTTTCACCACTGCAAATAATAACTTGTCCAGCTACAGGTGACACCCAGCAGCAGCCACTACTCCAGCCTGGGATCAGCAAAGCACCAATAAGTACCTGGCAATCTGATTCAGCCAGGCAGAGCACTTCACAGCAGGTTGTAGCTCCATTAATGTTAAGTGCTGGTTGAGTAAGGCCAGGTTATTGAACCACAACTTAACAATTTACTCCCTCTGCAGACAACAGGAGTACTGCATGAGCACTGAATCTGCTGCAGCAATCCCTGTGCCTGCCTTGCTGCAACACACGTCTCATAAAACAGGATGGGAACATGTTTTACACATTTTTTTATACTTCTCTGACTTCCAGTCCTCATGAAAATGGACTGATCCAGACTGTCGGAAAATGCATAACCAAAACTTCTTCTGCTTGTTAAAATCTGGGCATTGAAGGTGACCCCACCTTCCTGTTTTCCAGAAAACCACCCAAACAAGATTATCATAGTGAGATTCCACATCACCAAAAGTGATACAAAAAACTAGGCCAACAACTATTAGCTACTATCAGAATTCAACATGGCAAACTGATTTCCAACAGCCAAGTACTGCAAAGTTTAGTGGCATCAACCAGCAACTGATACATTTTGGAAATACACAACTTTATTTACCCCTGCACACAGAAACAACCAAGCCCTAGATCCTGGCACCCAGCCTGACAGCAGAGCTCTTATTCCCTCAGATGGGGAAGATCCACCCATCTCTGGAACACAATTTTCCATTAATGCAGACTTCTCTATGCCACAGCTCAGGAGGCAATGGATATGTATAACTTTAAGGGAAAATAAGGCATTATTTGCATTCACATTTTAAGGGAAAATACTTTACACAGACTTTGAACGTCTCAATAAAGAGCAGTACAAAAACCCAGCACCCTCACCAAAATAACCACAAAGAAAGCTGTAGAAAGTAAAAGGTTCTTCAATGCATGCTGGTATGCCCAAGGGAGCCTTTCATCCTGGGTTGACATATTAATACAGACTTCTAATTTCTTTAGCCAGAAATAAAGAATATGCAGAGGTCTCGGTTGTGTCAAGACTATACCCAAAGCTGCATTAAAAGAAAGACACAAAATTATACAAGAACCTACAAAAACAAGTATACCTTCCCAAACTGGTAATAAATAAAGGAAAATAAAGGAAATAAAAGAAATAAATTTCCTGGAAATAAAGGAAAAATATAGATTTGCGGCTATGGTCCATGGTGTTAGAGAATAATTACTGAAAAAGGTTTGCACAGTAAATTTTTGGGAAGATAAAGAGAAAAATACAGTCCTGCCAAGCATGGAGAATATTTTAACAGCACAGTCCTTTTCTCATAAAGTCCGTCAGCAAACAGAGGTCAAGGCCATTCATAAATTCTAAAAATAATATTTACCAGACCTTTATCTTTCTGGCAGGTATAATTCTGATAAGTGACTATTCTAGATAATATTTAACATAAAAGTTTATTTACAAAAATACTTGCAATAGTCTGAAATCAGATTTTAACCAGAATCAATTCAAGCCAGTAAAGGCTACAGGTAAATCAAGATCATGCCGTTGGGTTGCTCTCTGGTTTTCGGTTGGGTGGGATGGGTTTTTTGGGAGGGCTTTTTCAAGTAGGGTCCAAGAAATAAATACTGACACACGTGAATGGCTCAGGAACAGGTGGGTATAAGTCATCCCTAAAATATTATCAACGTCTGATCAAAAATTTCTTGAAACACGATTATAGATAAACACATGCAATTCATATTAAAACACTAAACTTTCTGAATAGCAGCACATCAAACTTTGTGAATTCTTCCCACACTGGATTACACCAGTGGAATTGCCAGGAAGAAATGACAGTAGGAGTATCAGCCCCCTGTTTCCACCACAAGCACTGCAAAAAGCGAGTGTGTGTGTGTACATACATGAGTTAATATGGAAATTAGACGGAAAAGGCACATTTGCAGAAGAAGCTGTAGGTAAGAGCTAATGTAGCAGAAAGGTCATCCTCCTCAATTTTTACAGCTGTTTTAAGCAACCACGACATTTTCACAGGCCATTTTGAAAATCACATAATTGCCACGATCATGGGGCTTAGGCTAGCACCCCAATTCAGACCAGCACTTGATCACCTTGAAGTGAAATCTTATCTGGATTCTTTGTGTAGGTTTTCATCAATGACATCACACAATTGCATGTATCTTCTTTATCAAGCCCACTTAGCTATTACTTAGTTTAGAAACCAGTATTTCTTAGAAATGCCATTTGTGGAGAGAGGAATCTATACACACAGACAGACAAGTATGATTCACCCTTTATTAAAAATTACAAATGTAAAATCTTTCAAAACCAAAGACATGTTCTGCATGCATATTAGCAGAAGAAAAATATTTTTAAGGGAATAAGAGAATTTGGTTTTGCTTAAGAGGCTCTCATTCCCCAAACACCACGAGCTGCAATGTTATAAAAAAGTTACTACCAACTAACTTAAAAAGAACCATAACTGTGCACATCTAATAAAAGTAACTGAAGTAGAAAAAGAGAAATGTTCTAGTTGGCAGTGGGTAAATGGCACAGTCAACAAGGTAGCAAGGCATTTTAAATGCCTCAACTATGGTTATTAGACACTACCACCAAGTGTAACTGATTCAAGAAAGGGGACACTCTAATATGATGAAAAAAAAATTTACAGCAATATCCTAAAGATTCATTATCAATATGAAAAGTCAAAGTCATCTTCTTTTGGCCACCCACTCCTTTTCACCACATAAGCTGCAAGTCTGAGGCAGTTCAGAAAGAGTATGACATCAGGGTTCAGAAAATAATGCAGCTAAAACAAGACATAGTCCATGCTGGTCATCTACTGGCTTCAGAGAGCCACCTATTTTTTCTGTTCACCTTATTCTTTGCCTGCAGCCATTTATATTGCAAACTAAATACCCCTGAGAAAAAAAAAAAAAAAAAAGAGACAAAAGCTTAGACTACCAGAAACTTTAAAATATTGCAAACTTCAAAGGGTTAATCACATGCTGCAAAAGTCTGCAAAATGCGTGATGCCTGATAAGATTGACACATCAGAAAAAAAAAAAAAAAACCTGACTGGAAATAGCAAGGATCTGGTTGAGATGTAGAGGACAGAGGTGTGATGCTGCTGTTCTGATGACACGGAGGAAGAGGTATTTTGCAATCCCCATACCACATGGATATGGGACAGCTGAAACCAACCTTGGGATGTTGGGTCTGGCATGGTTTTAAGCTATGTGTGTTTTATTACAACACCTCAGAGCACCAACTAATTTGAGCACGATCTCCTCTGCTCTAGCTGCAAGACGGCACAGAAATGAAGAGGGGGAAGAAAAAGATCAGTCTGAGGTTCAATAGCAAGGCTGAGCTTTTACATGTGTGACATCTTATGTGGAGTCTTTATGACTTGTCTCAGCAGCAGACAAGTATCTCAGCAGGCACCTCTGCACCCAAATCTGCACTGCTAAAATGATCTCTACAGAAATTTACCTTGAAAATTTGAAGGGCTTTGCACAGGTCCCTGGCTGCACTGCTGGCACAGAGCCATCACCAGCCAGATTAAGAGCAACATTTAGTTAAATAATGGGGTTGAGGTTTGAGATTTGAAATGATGACACATGTCCTAATCTGGAGTACAGATCAGGATGCCTGGAGTGTCGCAACCCCGCAGATCTCCATCACCTGAACAGAATTCCACACGTAACAGCTCTGAGCACTAAACATTTCAGGATTTCAGTCCTGCAAAGTGGCAGCTACACTCACCTGCACATCCTACAGAGATACCAGCTTAGAGAACAAAGACAGGAAAGTGCACCCAGCCTATGTCATCACCAAATCTGATTACATTTACTGATCTAGATTTACCACGGACTAATGTCAGATCAGAAGACTCCTTTAAAAGCCTTATGAGAAACTGTCACTCCAAGCACAACTACTGATGGCAACCATGCTCCTTCCTGCATTATTTCCTTGTTTATTGTGCCTGCTCCTGCAATGGATGACAGCCTTGACTCAGGGCAAGCATTCAGTCATACAAGAGCTACCTGTCCAAGCAACAGTGCTCGACCACAAAGGCAGTAAAAATATTGAGTCTTTGTATTCAGGCATTCCATCGGTCTTCTGGTGAACTTCTCTCACTATATAAATAATGCAATTTATGAAAATTTCATCAGGTAAACTAGAAAACAGTGACTCCATCTTCCTTAATCCAAGAAAGTACATTTAAGACAGGACTGGATGATAACAAATATCCACCCACATGCAAAGTTCAGCATGATGGTAGTATACAGCCCTTTCAAGTTGAGTATATTAAAAAGGGAAGGTTTTTTTCCAGACCATATTGGAAATGGCCAAAAATAAAGTGAAGTATGGCCTACAAAATCATAGAGAGATTGTAGCAGTGCTGGACAGAACAGAAAAAATGAAAACAGGTAAAATCTTTTTTTTTTTCTCCTTATAGGTAGATAGGCTGATTATAGATATGTTTTTCACTGCAACACTATTTTCAGAAATCTGTAGTATCAAACAAATATGGAAAATACCACGCATCCTCCTCACCCCCCTCCAAGAATAAGGCAGATGCTTCATTCACCGAGGGCAGCTGCGTAGCCCGTGACGAGCAAAAAAAACCACTTGAGAAAGGTAAATGCCAATCTGTTACTGGCTATTTGAGCTTTGGCACAAACCTTTGGTGAGCCTGCTGGCTACATAGGTATGCTATGCAACCACTTGAACTCAAGTCATGTTGTCAGAGGCGCTTCAGAACTTGTGCTATTGACTCTGAAACTAGATGGTTTAGGAGAACAGGCATCACCCATGAGATACAAGGACACCTGCGTGAAGAAGGACGTGCTGCCACAGATCAGCCAGGAAACCCAAATTCAGATGACACTTGCTCATTTCTCTTCCACCAAAAGTGAGGAGATCAGTTTATCCATTTCTCCCTTTCAAATGCTTCAAGTTTTAACAGCCCTCCTCCTTCTGGAGGCATTTTTCTATATATATAAACCAAATGTTCCTACAGCTAAAATACAGAAATAATACGTTGCCACAGGCTTGTAACGTTTAGTTTTTTAAACTTAACCAGTTAAAGTCCAATGCAAACACAGAACCATGCTTCTTCACAAAAACAGATCCCTGACACTCTCATTTTCTTATCCTCATCTCAACATTGCATCTGAGGTACTACACATTCAAGCTCTAGCTAAGAAAGAATAACCATTATAGGACACAAGAGAGCAATTTTACTAAGCTCTCATTATGGGAAAAACAACATTTGTAGTAGTAAGAGCTCATAAACATACTAAAGCTATACCTTCAAACCTAATAACAACAGAATATAATATGTTCTTCTTAAATATTAAAGCCAGCACTTTGTTTTTATTAAAGGCAGAGTAAAATGCAGCAAGATAGCAACAAATCTAATAGTAACTGAAATTCAAACAAAGAATTATGCATCAGACTGAGAAACACCACCCTGCTCCTCATTTGAATTAACACCTTGTTTGTTTAATGGAGGGGAAGAAAGGAAAAAAAATAAGGACACCGAGGGGAAAAAAAAAAAAAAGTGGCAATTTGCCAGCTCACCTGGATACGTTTTCTGGAATGTACTCTAGAACTGGATACCCATCGCTTCTTCTGGATGCCAACTCTGAATGCGACTTCCAGGTCTCCACGAGCGTGCTGACAGCAGGGAAGGAGCTCAGGTGCTGAAATGTCTGCTCTCGAGCAACCGGCCGCGACAGGGATATCGTGCCCTGGGCACCGATCCTGTAGTGAAATGACTGTCCACCTGAATTTACACCCACAATGGCAGAGGATGGTATGCTGTTTTCTTGGTAATAGCTGCCATCATCAGGCTCCTGCTTAATCCCCACACGTAGGCCCGGATTCGGAAAACCGCTACCTTCGCAATTTCCATCGAACGAAGAAACAGGTGGTCCTAAAATCCCAGAAAGAGAGTAATAGTCTTTGTCATCCATAAAAGAAAAATACGAGCCATCTGTAAATGGGAAAGGATTCACTGTTTGATTCCCTTTAAAGGAGGCACCAGAACAAGGATGTTTGGCCGACTCTTGCTTCACTGGTACTGAAAAGGGGGAATCGGAGTTTATTTTGCTGCTGCTGTCGCCGATGCAGGCGCTGCCGAAGGACCCGTCTGGCTCGGGCTTGATGAACTGAACGAGGTTCATCTGGCTGTTGTTGGAGATGGCGTTCTCCATTTCCTCCATCTTGGGAAACGGGAGTTCTTGAGCACCCTTGTCTTTTGCTTCTGGGCTGGGAACGGTGTCTTGGCTTCTGCTAGGCCCCACTGGCGTGCCGGAAGGCGGGAACCCTATGGAGTTGTTTCCGGGGCTACAGATGGACGATCCCACAGTGCTGACCGCCGGACTGGAACGCGTGGACCTGTTGTTGGCATTGGAAGGGCTGGCAATGGAGCTCCTGGAGTTCAGGTTCGCAGGGCTGGACACGGAGGACCGCATGGTGATATTGTTGGGGCTGGAGACGGGGGACTTCACGCTGCAGTGGCTGGGAGGGCTGGAAATCGGCGACTTCATGCTACTGATGGGGCTGGAAAGCGGGGAGCCGACGTTGCTGACGTGCGCGGGGCTGTGCAGCATGGAGCCCCGGCTCTCGACGTTGGGCGAGCGCGACAGAGGGGTGCCCTGCCCGATGGGGCTGTGCATGGCAAAGTTCCCAAAGTTAGCGGTAGTGGAGGACACGGAGTTCACCCCCGCAGGGCTGCACACCGAGGAGGCCATGTTCTGAGGGCTGCAGCCTGAGGGGCTTTTCTCTTGACACATGATGGGGCTTTTGACAATGGCGTGCATGGCGCCGCCGTTCACAGCGCTCCCAGAGTCCGACATCAAAGACCTCAAGGGCCTGCTGGCGCTGTGGAGGGGGGAGGAGCAATGGCCGTTCTCCTTGTAGAGCTTCACCAGCTGCTCCATGTTCTGGTAGATCTTTCCGGGGCTTGCCTGGTTCTGCTGATCGTAGTGGTAATCGGCGTCTCGTATGGAATCCATATACAAACCCATGGACTCGGCCACCGCTGCCGACAGCTCCTTGGACTCCGTTTCGGTTTTGATGTCAGAGGGCAGAAGACCGGGCTGGCTGCTGTCTTGCTGCAGGCAGGAGAGTAGCTCAGGCTTTTCTTTGCTGTTTCCTTGAGCGCTGCTGTTTGCGAAGGTGCCGGCGGCGCAGCTTACGTTTACAATCTCCATGTAGTTACTGTCATCAGTCTGCTCTCCAGCACCTATGGAAGAATACTCCACAGACTGAGAAACTTGACCCCACCGTCTCTCCATATCTAAGCCTTCTGGGTAGCTGTGGTATCCTTTTGTCTCCATAACTAGCAAAGACATATATAAAAAAGTAATATTAATGACAGGACAGTGTGACTTCCTAAGGAAATTTCCTAATTTCCTAAGGAAACAAGGCGTATCCGCTTTCTCTGTCTATCCTCCTCACTCTCTCCCTGCCTGCCAGTCCCACTTCCCTGCCCCATCCATCATCTCTCAACCATTTGTCCAATTTCAATCAAACCGAGGGAAAAGGTCTCATGGATATGACAGCCCTATGGATTCAGGGAGAAAACAGCTCAGCAGCTAGGAAACACCCAAATTATTGCTCCCAGCCCTGCCCCAAAAGGAACAGGCTTGGCAATGTCTGCACAACCGCCCACCCTTGCTGGCCACAGCCCCATGATCAGTGTCAGCTGTACCAGGGACTGTCCCTCCCATAAAAAAGGGAAGGGGGAGTAAGGAAGGAAGGGATCCAGAGAGGTCCTGAAAGGACATGCTGGTGTTAGGCAGGATGCAAACCCTGTGGAAATGGCTCATTACAGCTCTGCTCCTCCAAGGACCTTCCACTGCCATGTTACAGAGACAACAAAGCAAGGGGGACTGCTGTTTTAAGGGGGTTTCTCTTCATCATCCTCAACATCCAGCATAACACAGGATGCTTTAGAAGGAACCAGTGGTTCCGAGGGGCTGGGAGCTGACTCTCCCCTTCCCAGCTATACAAACTTCTTGTACAACCTCCGAGGAGACATGAAGGTGTGGGGAGAGAAGGAGGACAGAAGATCAGTAGGAAACGTTTCTGCCACAGAGAAAGGGGATCAGACTAGGGGGGAATGCATGGCTATTAAAGGGATCCACAGCTCTGCCAATTCTGCAAACCTCCATGGCAGCCAGCAAGAGGAATATATAAAGAAAAGTAAACCCTGTTCTAAAATGGACCCTAAAAGATGCCTCCCCATCCCACACACCGCTTTCCTGAGGTAAGGAGCAAAATGCATGACCTAGCCTCCAATAATCTGTAAACCACATGTAAGCAAGAACAATTTCTAATTTTTTAAGGATTTGGCTCATAGACTCATTAGAACTGCAGAACCTCAAGTGCCAACAGTTATAATATCAATATTATGCAAATATTTTTTCCTTCAGAATGTATTCATTTTCCAGTATTTAATATAGTGTTTAATCCCTTTACTTAACACTATTTAATTATGCTATTTTGAGCAAAATTCTAAAAACAAAACAAAAAAACCTTAAACTGAACGACTTGAATACTTCTTTGCCCTTACTTAATTGGGACTACAGCCCAATGCCTACATTTCCCTCAAGCACAAATTTTATTAGAACCTAGAATTATGTGTCTCACATCATCGTGCACATCAAATCACATTCCTATAGTCTAGAATTTTCAGACAGAAGTGCCTAATTCCAAAAGAAGTCACTCCCAGATAATCACCTACCCCTGATTTAAGTGCTGAGCAAGCCTAATTCCTAGAGAAATCAATTGCAGCTGACCCGCATTTCTGAAAACCAGGAAACTTAGTTAAGGCTTAAAATTAGGATGCAAGTTAAAATTAACTCTCAGAAACACCAGCAGAACCACTGCACAGCAGGAAATCTCTGTTACAGGCCTAACATTGCACCAGTGTTTGAGCTTTGTAGCAACTTCTCCCACAGCAGTAAAATTCAAACTTCTAATATAATCTATAGGCAAGCATACTCTAAAACTTCAGCGAATAAAAATCTGGGTCACACAAAGGAAAAGAAATTAGAAAATGCCCTGATCCTGCACTTGCATAGGCGAGTAAATATACCCAAGAGGATCAAAAAGCAGCAGAGATTATTTGTGGCCTCATACAAGTGCAGTTTAAAATGACAGATATAAATTAGGGAGAATGCAGCAGCAAATGGATTTTTTGGGAGTGCTGGTTTCTGTCACCTCCAAGTGCCTCGGTGCCTCGGAATTAATAATCTCAGGGGTTACTGGCATCATTAGGGTTTGGATTTCTTCTTTTAGGAAGAACTTACTACAACTTGACTAGCACGTCTATCCACAGAATCCACACTTCACCAACTAGCACACACATGCCTTTTTACTAACTTTCACTAAACAAACCTGACTGCGGGCTAAAACATCCACAGACACCCACAACTAAAGCACAGCACTGTCACGTACCGGAACCAAGACCATCTCTACCTGACACTTTACAAAGTAAGAGACATTGCCAGCACAGCAGCTTGATCCAGACTCCCTCTCTGAAGAGCTACCGAGACACTGCGAGCTGTGTATTTCACCCCAAACACATCAACAAACACAGCCCTCCGCAGCAAAAATATCCCATCGGGCATGAAACCAGATTCCCGCAGCAACAGCTAAATTAAAAAAAAAAAAAATAAAATAAAATGGTACCTGGTATCCCTGCAACCAAAAGGTCACCTAGATACGAGAAAATCTGAAGTAAACCCAGTTTCACAAAAAAAAAAAAAAAAAAAAAAAAAAAAAATAAACCGGTGGCTCAAGCAGCCACCCACTTCTTAACTCTTGGCGTTTGTAAACGAAATTTCCTTTAAGTTTCACTGTCTGCCAGCCACCCCGCTGACACACGACTGCCCAGGGGACCTGAGTTTCACGGCTGGGCTGGGGTTTTCCCCCCTTTCTCCGGCGTACCCGGAGGGGTGCGAGCAGCCCCGGCACCTGCGCTGCCCCGGCACGGCCGCCCACGGACCCGAGCGGAGCCGGGCGCGGGTCTCCCCCCCGTCCCCGCGCGTTTACACCCACGCAGGCAGCGCGCATGCTGATTTCCCTATTTACCCTACGCCGTGAGGAGCATCACCGCAGCTCCCGGGCAGCAGCCGCCGCTTCGCACCCCTGTCCCCGCCGCCAGTCTCCTTTCCCGCAGGTGCAGTCCGAGTTGTCACGCCTGGGGGAGCCCAGCAGTGCCCGGGAGCTGGCTGCCTCCCTTCCCTCCCTCCCAGGAGTCGGCGGGGGAGGGGGGATCCGACAGCCCAAACCCGCTTTCGGCCGAGCCCGCCCTGCCGCTCCCCCTCCCAGCGATGAGAAAAGCGCTTTTTTTTTTTCCCGTGCAAACGCCGCTCCCCCCCTCACCCTTCACGGCGGCGAGCGTCCGGGCCCCGCTGCCGAGCCCCCCCACCCCCGGCTACCGCCACACCCCGCCGCGGTGCGGGGATCGGAGCGGTGCCCCCCCGGCCCGGCCCCGGTACCTGTTGCGGCGGGGCGCGTCCCCGAGCCCCCGCGGCGCGGAGCGGAGCGGAGCGCAGGGCGGCGCGGAGCGGCAGGGCGGGCGGCGCGGCTCCCCCGCCTCCCCCGCCTGCCCGCCCGCCCGCCCGAGGCGCGCCGCGCCGCCCGGTGACACGGAGCGGCACCCGGGAGGGGACGGGAAAAGGTGCCAAGTCCTTTAAAAACATGTCACATGCCCACATAAAGTTCAAGTTTACGTCCCGCCCGCCGCCCGCCTCCATTGGCGGGCGCGGCGGGGAGCGCGGCGCGGCCGGGGCCAGGCGGGCGCGCCATTGGCTGCGCCGCGCCGTCACTCAGCGGCCGGGCGACATGACTGATACAAAGTTGCTGCGACACAGCCGGGGAAACGCATCTCCTTAAAGCCGCAGGGACCGCGCCGGCCCCGCGCTCCTCCCGCCCCGCGGGATCCCCGCACGCCGCCCCGGGCAGCCCCGGCGAGGCCGGCGGCGCGGCGGTCCCGGCCCCCCCCGGCGCACAGGTGAGGGTGCGCGGGGCGCGGCCGCCCCCGCCCGGTGCCCGCGCCGCGCCGGCGGCAGGGCCGGGCATCGCCTCTCCTCCGCCGGCCCGGGGTTTCCGCCTGTCAGCGGCGCATGAACGCGCACCGTGTGCCGATGCAGCGGTGATTTAAACCGGGGAAATTTTTAAAAATAATAATAAAAAAAATAATTAGGTGGAAGGGAAAAAAAAAAAAGGAAAGAAGAAAAATGTAGGGGAAAGGAAAAAAAAAAAAAGAGAGAAAGAAAGAAGGAGCGGAGGAGCTACGGCGGCGGAGCGCAGGAGGGTTCAAGGACTCGTCCTCCGCTCCCCGCCGGGCTGGCTCCGCTCCGCGGCAGCCGCGCATCCCGCCGGGCGCCCCGCCCGCTGCCTCTCCCCAGCCAGAGGAGTCGCCGGAACGACTCCTGGCCCCGGGGTTGCTGCCACCTCCCATTCCCCAGTGTCCCCCTGGGTGCCTGCGTCCCGGCTGCAGGAATACCCTCTTCCCAGACAAGCCGAAAAAAAAAAATATAAATAAATAAATAAAAAAGGAAAAAAGCCGCCGAGCAAACTTTCAGGCGATGCGCTCCCAACTCGCTCCCTAAATACCGCCCCCAGCCCCCGGTCAGCGGCCCCTGAGAACCCCGCTCCCGGCCCCCAGGTGCGCCCACGGCCCGGCGGGGACAGCTCCGCGGCCCCGCAGGGTGACAGCGGTGCCCCCGGGAGCGGGGCGGGGGGCTGAGCCCGCCGGGCAGCGGCAGCGCCGAGCACCGCGCACCTTCTCCCGCAATCGCCCGTGCGCGCCCGCAGGGACCCCGCGTGTGCTGCTGCGGGTTCGTAGTCCAGAGTCACGGCGAAAGCGCCAACATCTCCCCGGGATTTGGGGTGTCACGTGCCCCTCTCGTTTTTCCTATTCTGCCAAATATCGACCCACACTCACGGGCCGAGGCGGCGGCTCCCAGCGCCCGCGGCGCGACCCGCGGAGCAGCAGCCGCCACCGCCGCCGCGCTTCCCCGCGGGCGCTGGCGAGCAATGGACGTGTCCTTCCCGCGAAGTTTTCACGGATGGGGACGGGACTAGCCGTGACCTGGATACGCCGGCCGGTGCGTCGGACACCCGCCCCGCTGCCCCCCGCGCCGCTGTTCGCCCCGCGCAAGGCTCCGCGCTGCACTCACTCACCTCCCCTACGACATGGTGGCGCGGCGGGGGGAGGAGGCGCGGCCCCCGGCTACTGGCAGCGAACCATCCGGGAGCCCGCACCGCCACCCAGGGTAAAAAAAAAAAAAAAAAAAAAAAAATTAAAAAAAAAAAAAAAAAAGTACGCGGAGGAAGCACCGGGAGAGCGGCCGGGCGGCGGGAGGGAGCTGCGGCGGCAGGCGGCGGGGTGCCCGCGGCTCGGCTCGGCTCGGCGGACAGCTCCCACCATGGACGCCTAGGTGGGTGGGTGTTCCCGCGGGTCACACCCTCGCCCGGCGGCGGAGGGGAACGGGGGGTGGATCCAACACCGGTAGGGGAGGAAGGGGGATTTTGGGGGTGGGGGGGAAGAGGGGGCGGGGAGGGAGGCAGAGAGACACCCTCCAAAAAAAGAAAAAAAAAATCAAAAAACAAACCCGAAAAAAAAAATTAAACTTATGTCATTCCAGGTAAAACTCCCATCTGCGCCACCAAGGAAGAGGAGGGAGGAGAGTGGCGAGGGTGTAAACTTTTTCCTCCCCCCCCCCCCCTCCCGCCCCCTCCGGTGCCGCCCGGCCCCTCGCAGCGCCCCGGCGGCCGCGGCGCCCCCGCCGCCCCCTCCCGCGCCGCCCGCCCCGGCGGCTCCCGGCGGCTCCCGGCGCCGCGGGGTTTCTCACGCACGGAGCCCGCCGCCGCCGCCGCGGTTCCTGGTTCGCGGAGCCGCCGGAGGAAGGGAAGGAGGGCGGGCGGCGGGGGAGGAGGAGTGTCTCCCCGTGCCCTTCCCCAGGCGGAGCGTCTCTCCCGGCCCTGGCGGCGGCGGCGGCGGCGGCGGAACACCCCTCCCCTCCCCGCTCCGACCGCCCCGCTCGGCCCCCCGGGCGGGCTGCGGGGAGCGGAGCAGCCCTGGACGGGATTGCGGGAGGAGGCTTCCCCCCCTCTCCGTCCCCCCTCCCCCGCCGGGCCTGCGCTTTCCATCCCCCCCGTCCCCGCCGCTGCCAGGCGGGGGGAGCCGGTCCCCGCTGCCCCCCCCCCCCCGGGGTGCCCTTGTGTCCCGGGATACGGGCAAGGAGCGGGAGCATCCGCGCCGCACTCGCGGGGCTGCTGTGGGGCAAAGCCGCCTCCGATTCCAGACTTTTTAACAGAAAAATCGGTGCTAACAGCGATGCCGGTTTTGAAATAATATTTCACTTGTGGCTAAGGTCTTTTAGAACCGGTTATAGTTTGAGTTCAGGGCATTAAATGTCTCTTCATTTAAACATCTTTAGGGGAAAAAAAAAATAGGCACTGGAGGAAGGAAAAACTTGGCCCTATTTTAATAGCCCCGATGCAGGTCTTTAAACGTGGGAAAGTCTGCTTGCCGGGAATTTTACCTGTGCCGAAGTCTGTAGGATCGGGGCCTTGGAAAAGGTGATATTTTATCAGGTGTTGTTTGCATCCGTCAAAGTTTGTGGGTAACTTGATAAATGTTAAACAGGGAAGCAGAAAGTGCTGGTGAGGCCAGACTCGGAGATAACGGCACATTCAATAGCTTAATTTCACAATTAGTTTACTGTATTATTGGAAGCAAATCATATTTCACTGTGCCTACACCAGTGCTCTATTTTTAGCCCATAATCTAGCTAAAAAGGAGGAACCTACTGAGATGTATTATAACATCGAAATGTGAACAATTCTGTTCTCTCTCTCTTTTTACTCATTTTGTGTCATACATCTGGTTTGGAATACAGCTCATTTATTAATCTAACAAATCTATCGTGGATGGGCTGGAGGCTGCAGTTCCAAGGCAGAGGAAAGTTCTGCACAACTCTGCAAGGAGTCACAGCCATGCAAAAAGCATCCAAGCACATTGTCTGCCCTCTCGATAACTGGCGTAGCCAGAACAACTATTTATTATTATTATTATTATTAATTTAGAATTACAGTGTATTTGGCTCTTTGGTTGCACTTTTTTTGTTTTACTTCTCTTGATTTTTTTTTTTTTTCCAGGGCAAAGTTGTAAATGAGAAAGGCATTTGGAATGCTTGGACATAGCCTCAGTCTTTGTGTTGCATCATCTTTTTTGTTGTATTTTCAAGAACAAAACAGAGATAGAAAATAAAATTGAGGGAATGTACCAATCTACTGCCTTAGTACCAAACATTTGATCCCCTCCCCTTCCCCTGTGATACAGACAGAGATGGCTGCTAGAAGAATAAAGCACCTTTCACGGTACATGCAAGATGCTCACAGATTTCCCACAAATTCAGTAGAAACCTCATTTGTTTTCTGCTTGTGGTTCACAGGAGCACTTAGCTTTTTAGTGGTTGACACTGTATCTATTTTTAGCAGCATTTTAACAGCTGTCACTAACAAATACGATCCCATCTTGAACGAGGAGGGGAGTTTATCTGTTTTATTTTAAAAAATCAGATTGTCAGATTATAAAATGCAATTTGGATCTTTATCTATGAAGAGAAAAGGCTATCTTTTCTCATTATGGGGGAAAAAAAAGGGGGGATGTGTAGTGGGCTCGATAAAGTAACGAAAGGGCTTTGCCAGGTTTGGAAATAACGTTATTCAAAGGCACACAAATGTATATATAGCACATTTCAGGCTGGGTTAGAAGTGGTCCTGTTTTGCTGCCTTGTGCAGCTGTGTTGCGATGGGGTAAGCCGCAAAGAGTCGAGTCATAGTTTTCCAAGTAGGTCAAGAGGAGCAGCACGGACACCTCCAATAAGAGATTCTCTTCCCTCATATTAGATTTTATCCGAGGTTAACTCGTGTCAGACACATGGCACTGAAAGCAGCAGACAGACAAGGCACTCTTGCAGCAGATGTCATCTCTCTTCCTAAGGGTAGGGGCAAATTTGCTGTGGATAATGCATTACAAAACAAGATAAGGTCTGGGACTCGGCAAGTGTCAAATTGTACCTCCTCCCGTGCTTGGAAAAGCGAGTGAATTGGAATTAGGGGCTGCAGGGAGCAGTGATGTAGTGTAAAAGCAGCCTACTGTACTGTCTTGCTTAGAGGTCATGTGCCCTATTTTGAGAACTGAACCAAAGCGGATGAAGTTTTGAGTCCGTTCCAACTAAGGCAGCTGGGCATTTCCCACTTCTCTCCAGCTCCAGCCCAGGAATGCAGGCAATCACATGGTCACACCTATTATTCCTTTACCCGACATTACTCACCGTAGATTTAATTTTTTGTGCCATTTGGCTCGTAGGGGTTTGATTAGCTGAGATTTGCAGCTGCTCAGAAGGAGTTGCATTTTGGGAAGACACTTTTGGGAAGAACATCGGGGATGACAGGTGAGAGTTTACTTTCCCTGGACAACAGGCATGAGTCTTGCAAGAGAGGAGTCCACAGTCTTCTCTGACTTGCCAGTTAACTGTGTTAATTAAAGCTAATTTCCCAAGCCATGCTGAAGGTCTTTAGAATTCTTCACAAGACTAAATGTATGTGAGCATGTTTTCTGCATGGTAAGTTTATGTTCTCCGAGATATCAATATTTGATCTATTTAGTCTGATTTTGAACAACTTTGTTTTCTAATTATAGATAAATCCTTTAGCTGAGCAACAGAACATGTTCCCTTTTAACCTGCATTCTTTATTTTCTACCTTTTATTTTTCTTTTTTTTTTTAATGCTCTTTAATGGGCCTGTTGTGACTGTGGTTGAACCACATCTAAGTATAGTACAACTGCATTTCTAATGCACATTGGCATTAGCAACCACTTGCTTGTGCAAAGGGCCAAGACACGCATTTAAAAACACCTATTTCCAATACATTTCAAATCACAGTTTTTATTGACTGTTAGCACCAATAGTTTCATCTGCTTCAAAATAAAAACATCCCACGGAGAGTTGCTTGCTGTGGATAATAGGTCTGGTACAGAATGGCAGGACAAACAAAGCATAAAGAATAACACATGGGCAGTATTTTGTATTTTCTGGAGCTTTAATGTTGCCACATATGTTTACATCATTTACAGTCAGCTTCTCTCTTGCTCTTGCACTATTTCTTGTAAGAAAATGAAATTTGTAAAAAAAAATGGTCATTGCCACAGAATGCAGCCTTATCTCGATATTAATGAATTCCCAAGCAATAAAAGGTAGTGGCAGCTAATTGTATCTTAATATTTATCTACTACCTACTGGCATTTTTACAGTATCAAATGGTAACTCAAGCTGTAATCTGATAAAAATTTTTGTAGTAACCATAATAGTACTGCACCTATGCCAAAAACCCAGACACTGCGTTTAACAGCAGTAAAAAGAGCAAATAGCACCCTCCAGCACTTAATAAACATATCAAATGCAAATTGGAGGAAATTATTTAATCAGTCTATAGGCTAGTTAATTTTGATGATTATTCACAGTTCTAGTAGCAATACTTGAAGTGTGGAATAAGTTAGTACCAAAATTGTCATGACACCAAGGTCATAAGCAGAATTTGAAACTTGCTGCATAGAGGAAATTATCTTCCTGATTGAGTGAAGGTGCAGCTTTAAAGCTCCTACAGCAAAAGGAGAATTCTTATGTAATTTTCCAGATTCTTCTACAATCCTGGAGTTGCCTGCTCTCAGATATTATGCAAGGAGAGATGGTTTGATATTAACCTGCTTGATCAAATTCATATTGAGACTTGAAAAACCCTTGTTTTCTAATTTTTTTTTTCAATCTGTATTTCCTGGAGAAGGGAGATTTCGGTGGGACTCTCCTCAGTGAGGAAGAGACTGAGAAGAGCAATGCTGTGAAGCTAAGAGAATGAGGAAGAAACATGTCCAAGACAGAAAGGAAAAAAAGAAATCTATTGATTTTGGTGGAAGTTTCAGCGCTTTCCTAAAGAGATGTGTTTTGTTGATTTTGTTCATATACTAAACTCTGTGATCCAGCTCAAGGAGTTCATTCAATGTGTCCCCTGGGTCCACACTAGCCAGTTGATCTTGCACAACGTGGAGGGTTGGTGCTTGTCAGCTTCATGTTGATTTACACAGGTTTGGTTAGAAAAGGAACGTATTTGTCACAAGGAACCTTAAGTCAGTGTTATAAGAACGTGTCCTGGCTTTGGATGTCAAGGTCACACCAGAATTTGTCTGGCCTAGACTAAATATGTGGTAATGAAAGGTCATGCATTCCAGCATTTTCCCACTGAACTCACCAGGGCTTGGCCCACAAGCCAGGAGTGACAGAAATTTTGGCAAATTGGACTGGTTTGTCCCTAGTGATTCACAGGTGAGAGTAGGAATCCTCACCAACCCTGTTGCCTGGCTGTGGTTCATTCTCCTCTGGTTTAAACCAACTCAGATTGGTTTCCACAGAGGGTGCTCTCTCTACCAGTGCTTGTGCAATCCTGGCACCTGCAGCATCCGAGTACCACACAGACCCATTTTCTCCTGAGTTCTGGAAAGAAGAGCAGCATTATCAGCATTTTATAGGCAGGGAGTGGAGGAACAAAGAGATTGCAGGGTTTATCTCAGGCCACTGGGAAGGTTACAAAGTACGAAGCTCGTTACTTCCCAAATCGCAGATCACTGCCGTCCATTGCAGGACCAGGGTTCCTTTTCCCGGGAACGCTGCCTGAGCGTGAGTGACATGGACTTAAAACACTTTTGGTTGTTGTCTGGGAAGGAAAATTCACCCTGCTCTGTTTGAATGGATTCATTATGGGAACGAATTCCAGGAACCCAATATTGTTGGGGCTTTTACCATATGGATTAGCAGCAGCCACTGGAGATTGAGGGTACCTTCCCTGCCTGCTCAAACCTGGTCAGAAGAGTCACATTCCATGAACGTGCAAGAATTTCTGGCATGAATTCTTGTACATGCACATTTGCATTTTGGCTTCTGTGCATGCTATGTTCGTGCACTCACCACTTTGAACTCTGCTTTTCATGAGTAATTCTGACAAAAAAAAAAAAATCATTCCTTCATATAGACACATAAAGCAAGCTCATAAAAGGCCAAATGAAAGTAATTTCGTAAGTTTGTTTTTTTTTATTTATTAATTTTTGCATTCCATTCTCAGCCCTGGCTAGAGGCTCACAGAGTAGAAATTATGTACCCCTCTCAAGATTTCTAAAGGAAGATCAGCCAGGACTCAAAGGAAATCTTGTTTAAGAGTCAAAGTTGTTCCAGGACAAGACTCATAGAGGGTTTAGCAAACAAGAATTTCTCCTGGTATGGTTCATTTATGTCCTCTATGCGTGACTTAAAATTGAAAACATGAGCCTATCAGAAATATTTTGTGTTCAAGAGCTGCATGGAAGACATGAGTACTTCCAAATGTAAGAGCAGGTACTGATCCTTTTAATCTGGTTACTTTAGTCCTGCTCTAGGCAGAAGACACCTGTCACTGTGGTGCTAGACCTGCAGGACTTTTCAAGCCCTAGTCATTACTCTTTTCTCTAAGTAGAATGAAAAATACTACTAAAAGGAGGCACAGGACAGTTAAGGAACTAGAGGTGGTCAGCTGTATTTACATTATTTATACCACTTTTATATAACCACAACAACAGTGATTGTGACACGATTTACACTGTCAGGAGAGAAAGAGTTAGACCATCTTTTAGTGGGAATCATTAAAAAAATGAATGCATAAAGCAGGCAGTACACTCTGCCTGCACATTTTTATTTGAGAGCTTGCACTGAAGGGTGTCTAAGCAAGTGCTTCCTTGTAATTCCATTGCGGAGAGCAAACGAATCGCAGGGACTGTCGCTCCTTGTTGATCGTCAGTGGGCGTAGATGCAGTAGATGTAAAGGTCTATGACTCACTGAGCTAGCTAAGGTGAAACCAGATGAGAGGAGATAATTGCACCATTATAAAAAGAATTACCATAGTTTGATCACAGAAAAAAAAAAAAAAATAAAAAATCTTCTAATGGTGCCGTAACTCTTGGGAACTAAAATATGAGATGGGACCGAAAGTGAGGAGTTCGTGTCAAGGGATAGCAAAATGTCCCTTTTAATTGATCCATTTTAATCAGAGGTGCCAAAAAGATGATTTCAAGGATTGAAGGTATAATTGGTCAAAACAGCCTAAGGTACTTCCCCATGCCAGTTCTGATTACAATAAAAAAGAGGACTAATCAAAGAGACAAATTGACAAGGGCAAGAAATTTATGAATCCAGAGATTACTGGAATATTTCGTGAAAGAGATGATGCAATCTCTTGCCTTATGCATGAAAATAGATACCAAGTTAAAAAATTCCCATCTAGTTTGATGATCTATAAACTGAGGAGTGAAAGGTAATCCACATGGCAGGTAATCCAGACTGAGATGAGAAATTCTAATCCTTATGGCAACATGAAGAATACATTTCCTCTTGACAGAGAGTGAAGGGTTATTTGATGCCACAAAGTCCAGAAAGCATGTATATAAAATGCAGAAGGTATTTGGGCAATTAAGAGCAAAAAGGAAATGTGGTGTAAATTTATGGGCATCTATGACCTTTTATAGAGCACATGAAACACTTGTCAGGATGGTTTTCATGCCAGTAATGACATTATAAGCTGACTACGATTTAAGCTGCAAAAGCAGAATGAAGAAGACAATAAACATTTGAAGCACACTAGCAAAAGCCTGTCATTTTCTCCTTCCATTTGTGTCTGTTGGAGGTTTTAGGAGTGGTGTATACTAAGGTGAGTAGCAGTAGTTGGGGAAGTACCAAGATTTGAAGCAGCCCTAGCTCGGTCTGAGTCCGCAGCGTCGGGGGTGCAGATTGGCAGGAAGAAGGTGGCAGCAGTTTTTCAGAATCACTTTAGGGGTTGTAACAGAGGGGCAACATTCACAACTCTTATCCCAAAAGTTGATTTCCATGAAGGTGGTTCAGAATTGGCAAAGCCATACCAGTTCTCAGGTGGGAGGTAAACATATGGCTCACGTGAAGTGAGGAGGGTGTTTCTTACACGGTGCCTTCACAGCCAGCAATTGACTTGAGGCTCTCCAACCCTGTGTCCCAGTGGCCTTGGCAAAGAATAGGACATGACACTCCACTTCTGTTATGAGTCAGTAGGGAGAGCAGTTCAAAGAAACCTCAGTTGGAGGTGACAGATCAGAGTCCATCAAATTCAGTCCGTCCTCCTTTGCCTCTGTTTCCCAGCTCCCTGCACCTCTGTAACAGCTGAAAGGAAGAGGGAGACTCAGACTTGTGTGTGACAAATCTTATCCAAAGCACATCTGTAAATGACAGCCTCTGCCTTCAAGTGTGTTCAACACTTTCTCCTTGTTCACTGCAGCATTAGCCATATGATGATGTTACTTCAGGGCTTGGTAGAAAGTAATATTAAATATCATTCCAGATATTGATGTGCACCCTCACTATTTTTACTTGTTCGACTTGAAGTTAATTATATTCTGGCAAAGCCCTGGTTCAGGCAAATGGATATATTTTTTTCTTTATTTTTTTTCTGGTTTTTTTTTCTTTTTTTTCTATTTTTTTCTTTTTTTTTTAATGGGTTTTCCATAAGAGAAAAAAAAATAAAACAACAACCACAAAAAAACCACAAACAAAAAAACCACACACACAAAACCAACCAACCAAACAAAAACCACAAACAACAAACAAACAAACACAAAACAAACCAGATTTTCCCACACAGTTAATGCTCACAGATGGACATGAGCACTGTTCAAAATGCTGCTCACCACAGGAAAAGCATTGATAAGGCACTGATAGAGGCAATCAAATGCATCACAGGAGTTTCTGTCAGGCAACAACACATCCTCACAGAGCAAGGAAGTTTGTGCACTGATCCCATTAGGAGCTTTCTACTTTCAGGGCAGTGCCCCATCTGGAAACAAGAAGCTGCACCTTATTAGGGTGATGAAAAAGCAAAGGGGCATTTTGGGGATTGTGAGAAGTCTGACAGGGTTTTAGTTAGACTGTAAGCCATAAGGTAAATCCCACTGCTCTGGTGGGATAGTTTTAGGTGCATTAAGGGGACAGGCAGTGACCAGACAAATGGGTGGCCCAGAGGATTAGGAGGCACTGCTTCTCTGGATTTTCCCCTTCATATCAGTGTAAGTCCATTTGCATTCACTGGGAGCACTCATTTCCAAGTGACCTATGCACAGTTGTATCGTGGATCCTCAGCCTTGATTTGGGGGTGATGTATTCCAGAGTGTCTCACTCTCAGCCTCTGTGGTGTGACTGATAAGTTGTCTGCTGAAATGGTCCAGCCAAAACCACAGCCCTAGGAAGGGGGCTGCAGTGGTTTCAGCCCTTCCCCAAGTGCCATGGGTTAAGAGCTTCTCTGGCATGGCACGAAGTGGTTTCACTCAGCTCTTAGCTTGCCAGTGGCTCTGGGTGTTTTGTCACAGGCTGGCAGGATTTCCTGAGCGGTGCAGGGGATTTCTGCTTAGGAGAATGTTTGACTGATGATGTGTTTGCAACTTCTTTGGGAATGCCCCCTCCATGTGAGCGGCTCAGGCCCGAGAGGCTGCAAATCTTACCCTAGCTCAGTGCTTGGCAGGTTTTCTCTGTGGTTTTCTGTCTTCTCTTTAATAATACAGTCAAGTGAAACAGCTGTCTGCAAATATGTATATAAATATATATATATGTATATACCCTTTATGCACATCTGGACTGTAGCCACTCTAAAAGCAAGTAAAACAAGTTGGAGTACATACATTACAGAAATGCATATCAATTTATTTTACAAGGCTATGTTAACTCCTGAGGAGCCACACATTGGTTCCTCTCCTGGTTCCTGGAGGAAACTTGTCTCCACGTTGCTCTTTTTCATGCAACATGCATATGCAAAGTTTGCTGTCTTTGTTGTAAGGATGTTCTGTTAGGACCATGAAGAGAAAAAAAAAAAGTTGGAAAGACTGCTGTCATTTGCAATGTAGGCAGGGAAATGGTTTTAAGCCAACAATTAATACAGATGGAATAGCTGACCAGAGGCTGGGTAATGCACACTGTTTATGAAATAAAGCCCAAAGCTCCCCAGAAGAAACCAAAGAACTGTGCAGAAATCACTTGGGTTTTCCCACAGCTCTAAGTACTGAAGCTGAGGTAGGAGACAAATAATGACTTGTTAAGAACTTCAGATTGCAAGAAAGAGAAACCTCACAAAATCCAAACCCCAAGATCCTGTGGACATACATGGATAGAAAGACATGGACTCCATTTTTCCATCAGTTATATGTCTGATCAGTAAGAACACAAGCATACACACACAGCTAAGCAGAAGATACACATGCAGACATGTCTAGGTGCTTCCTTTACTGAATTTATTATACCTCTGTAATACTGTGCAGACACGCAACAAAATATGTGGAGATAAATGTGGGGGCAGCAAATACAACCCAGAATATGTGTTTTAGATATTTGTTTGTTTGTTTGTTTGTTTTTTGTTTGTTTGTTTGTTTGTTTTTGTTTTTTTTTCTTTGGATCCAGTATTCTAACAAGCATGGTAATGCTTTGGCACGTCATAGCATAGATTAGCAATAGGAAAAATAGTTATTTTGTAAATAATTAAAATTTTGCTTTTCTGCAGCTGATTTTAGCCTTTATTTTTTTGCACCTCATTCTATGTTTGGTAAAAGTTTAGTACATCTGTATAAATGCAGTGATAAATGCTAATTTTTAATACTTTGAACAATGCATTTTGTCAATGTTCCCTCTTTAGAAGAAGTATTTGTTTCTTTGAGAGGCAGTTTCAATAGCATGCAGCAGATTATTTTAATAAAACAAAGTGAGATCAATATCATGGAAGCAGGATTAAATATCTCTAAGAAGATGCTCGCATCCTAACCCTTTGTATGTGGCTTCATATTTTGAAGTGAAGAGATAAATAAAGGAGAATCACAGAATATGATTCCCCTATTCACTTGTATTCAGGAAGGTAAAGATTGCTTGGAACAGGTATGATGAAGCTGGGTTTTTCATAAAATAAAGTAGGAGAGATTATTCAAGAAAGCAGTCTTCCTGAATGAGACAACCAAGAGGCTGCAGGTGATGTAAACAGATTATATTTCTTCGAGATTAAAGTGAGGTTTCTGACGTTTGAGAGACTCTATTAAAAAAATGCACTGTGCTCGCTATCATCTGTGGATAGTATTGATTGCTGAGCTGTAAAAAAAAAAACACCAACTTGTAAAAGGAATTCTTTCTGGTCAAGTGATGCAGTTTTAGGAAAGGAATGACCTCTGCAGGACAAGAGGGCGTACAATTATAAATCATATCAGATGCGATTGAAACTCTCCCACTGGCAAGAGAGAAAAATCAAATTAAAGCAAATATTGTGTTAAAGGAGTTTCAGTGGATGCCTTGGAGAGCTCTGATTTTCATGTAAATGCCCATTTAGACTGAAGTTTACTGCCTCCTCAGAATAATGGCGAAGAAAAGAAAAGCATATTTAATTGGAAAGGAAGGGAATGCCAAGGAAACAGATGAATTGCAACTCACTTTCTAGATTTTTTTCCTGCAGATCTAGTGGCTATGATAGCTCACTGTCTTAAATTGTTCAAAGGAAAACAGTAATTGAACTTCAATCCATATAATTCGGGAAATCTTGCTTCTTTTTTTTTTTTTTTTTTTTTGTAAATCTTTTTCACATCTTCTAGATTATTGCAGCTTTAGCTAATTTTCCTGTCAGGTCCTTTTGCGTGTCCTTGTGGGAATTGCCTAGTGATTGACAGCTTTGATCTGGAAATTGTTGCAGCTAAACTGCTACAATTCATATGGAGAGAACTGCCAAATAATTTGACAGATAGATGCCAAGAAATGACGTATGAGGATCTGTCAGACAAAGTTTTTGAGAGGAACCATCCTGTGAGTTTTGCTTCTGGTGGGCTACAAGGAGCTGGCAGCACCCCTGTTCTGCAGAAGCAAAGTGCTGGAATGGGCTATGGCTGCTGTAAGTAAATCCCTATAAAATCACCATCAGAAATCAGAAATTAAGGATTTTTTCGGTGACAGCGCCATCTCACAGGCAAACAGTTTTGTGCCTGAAAGAGTGTGAACTGATGTAAAATATTTCCTGAAATGAGATGTTTAATAAGAAACCCAGGAGTAAATAGGGTCGTTTTATCTGAGCGCTGTGTGAATCTAAGAGAAATCAAAGATACTGGACTTCTGCCTTTTTTTGTGGTTTTTTTTTGTTTGTTGGTTTTTGGTTTTGTTTGGTTTTTTGTTTCTGTTTTGGTTTTTTGGGGGTTTTTTGGGTTTTTTCTTTTTTGGTTTTTTTTGTTTGTTTTGTTTTGTTTTGTTTTGTTGGGTTTTTTTTTTTTTGTTTTGTTTTGTGGTTTTTTTGGTGTGTGGTTTTTTTTGTTTGTTTGGGTTTTTTGGTTTTTTTTTTGTTTTGTTTTGTTTTGTTTTTTTTTTTGCATTTGCTTTTGCATTTGCACACACAAAAAAACAAATAGTCAAAAAGTTATAGAGATTTACCCTAACCGTAAGAATCAACACAAGTATAAATGTCATGGTAGGCTATCAGGCAACTGAGGCAACACATGTTCAAACCTAACTGAGCAAACACATTCTATTTGCATTCAGGCTAATGCCTTGAAACTGGAGCTAACCTTGCAGCGCTGAGCTCGGGGCAGGTGCAAGGCCACTTCCCTAATCCAACAAATTGAGATGTCGACGGCGAGGCCGGAGCTCTCCCGTCCCTAAAACCTTTTGTTGCACTTGTCTATGCATGTGGGGCGCAGCGGGGCATTGGAAATCTCATCAAGTTCGACAGAGCAAACCTTTAAAAGAGCTTTTCATCATTAAAAGCTTCCAAACTCTGCAACGTGTGCAAGGCACGTGTGATCGCACTCCGAGGAGGATTTAAGCAAGGAGAAAAGTGTCCCGGTGCCTGGAGCTTGGCAGCGTGCTAATTAAGGATGCACAGAGGGAAATTGAAGGGAGTTTGGGTTTCAGGAGGGAGGGAAGGAAGGAGGCCATCCCTTGAAGAAAGACGTGACGCTCCAGCCGCCGAGCCCAATCACCAGGGAGCGGGAGTGCGTAAACAGGAAGAGGCAGGAAAGAAGAAGTCACTTAATTGTGGGCTAGAGAAGAAAAAAACATCTCCCAGGAGGTTTGTTCTGGATGGATTATGGGAGCAGGGAAGATGTCACTGAGAGCTCTCTGGGTTGTGCCTGTCCTGGAGCAAGTCAGAGCCACCAGTCAGACCAAAGGGCGAGATGATGTAGCAGCAGGGGAAACTGAGCATATTCATCAACATTTTAATAATGTTTCCTGCCATGTTATACTCCCATAGCTTTTTCAGTTATCCTCCCATCTCGATAAATTCCTTCTTCTAAGCCAGCCCACGACAGATTTTTCTAGGGTGCCCAGCTGAGTGTGGAAGCACACTAGAAAGCCTGGAGCACAGGGAGCCTCAGCTGAGCTCTGGATCTGGTTCTTGTTTGGCTCTGCCAAAGAGTCCCATTAGGACATTACTTAAACCAATCTTTTCACAGGTTATCCTTAATTTAGTCTTTTACAGACACTTGGCCATGAATTCTGGTTTTCAGACATTTGAGCAGCTACATCTGTAATGAACTCTGAATGCCTGAGACATTATGTAGTGGTAAATGCTCTGAGAAAAACAAATAATGACTCAGAACAGACACCAAGAATAGTAGAAACTTTGGAACTATTCCCCAGGTTTTAGATTCTTTTTTTCAAAATGCTGTTAATAGTATCACCTCAGCTCCCAGCATGCTGTGAAAATGAAATCATTGATGTTTGTAAAGCACTCAGGGCTGGTGGTGATGAGTGCTATGAACCATTTACTGTGCCCGCTTTGTCTTTCCTACCTCATTCCTGTCTTCATGCTCCCTCTCTTGGGGTTGGCCCCTTGCACCCTGCCCACTGGGCTGGTCCAAGGCTTGGTACCGAGGTACTTGGGAGCAGGGACTGGTGGCAGGTCGGCTCCTGTCTTGCTTGTGCCCAAATCCCACCCTGACACACAGCTGGCCTCTGCTCTCCAGAAAAGCAGAGAGGGTCAGACGTGCTCCCGTGCTCCATCCTCACAGGCAGCCTCTGCTCAAGGCTATAGCAAGTCCACACCGAATGGATTCCATCACAATTTTTGTAAAGCTCATCCTTTGACCAAATGTGGGTGGACCTGCACAGAAACTGCACAAAGAAGCTGTTATTTGGCACGGCTTCTTGTCCTTGCTCTGAAGTTATGGGAGGGCACTGGGTTTTTTTCAGCAGGAATCTTATTCCTGAGTCTGCTCCTTAGAAACAGCTCTGCTAATCCAGCCGAAATTTGTATTTTAAAGTGAAAGCAAAGAGAAGAATTGACTCGCTGCAGAGATGTTTTGTAGTGTTTGGAAATGTCACACACAATTGGAAGTGGGCTCTTCAAAGAGGGTGGCAGCCCCATTAATATGTAAAACTACTGCTGCGCTGATATTAGCAGTGCAGGTAGGAGTCACACATCTAAATGCACCCAAACTGTGTTCTTCTGGATATAAGCTGAACAGAGACATGCGTTTTGTCTCTGGGAGATTTGGAGAACAGGAGAAGTAAGGAAAATTTTGCTTACTTGAGATCCTGAGATTCCTGACAAAACCTTAAGCTTAGTCCCGCTTCGGGGAGGAGATCATTTCCCATCCCTTCCAGCCAAAATTTTTCCATCATATTTTCATCATCTAAACTTCTGGGTGTTTTATATTCTGATTGTCAGGATGGTTATATTTCCTATTAATGGACCACTGCTGTCTATTTAGAATGTTGCTTTTGAAGACCAGCTATGGCACACATTTTTAATTGATTGATTTTGGATAAGAGGGTTGAGAAACTTAAGGTAAGTTTCTTAAAGTGTATTGCATGTAAGATGGGGTTATTTGTGGGCTATTTTTGCCACAAAATTGTTTAACCATGCTGTGCATTCTTCCCATGATTTAAACTGCTCTGTATGGAGTTTGAATACCATCATGGGTCTAGCAATAAGAGCAATCACACTAGTAATATTCTGCTATTTCTAAGAACTACAGAGTAAACCCTAATAAATAACAGGCTAGGTCTCAAAGCAATAAACATGCCATGGTATGAAAATCATCTCTTTTTTCATACATATAAAAGTTAAGCGTGATTTAATGTTTCATACCTTCATTGTATCAGTAACATCCTCCCAGCAATCATCCCTGATAAACTGTTACACTATTTCAAGCTGTGTATAATATTTAGTGTTGAGGAAGCAATGTATTTGAGAACAGTCAGGCTGAAAATCTGTTCACAGCAAAGATTTTTTTCAAGTGTCTCCATTCCTTGTGTGTGTGTGTGTGTATATATATATAGATTTTTGTTTCAAATTTAGAACCTCTTAGGTTCTGAAGAAGTCAAGCCCTCAGCTCTGATGGCCAAACACTGAGAAAATGGAAGGTGTAGGTATGTTGCGAGCCCTGCATACGAAGTACGTGGTAAAAGTAAGAGAATGCAGACTGTGAGGGCCTGCTGCAAATCTCTGAATACACCCTGAAAAACTAAAGCACGCCAGAAATGTCTGGTTGCTTGTACAACTGGTTGCACAACATTGACTCTCCCCTTCGGTCTCGCAGCGCTGTTGACCTGGACGATCTCTTTTAGTCTGAGCGGAGAAGTCACAAAAGCCACTTTTTAAGTAGAGGCCTGAGAATAGGGAGAGACTGTCTTTGCCTGCTTCTTCATAATTTTATAAATGTGTGTCTGTGCTGCCAAAAAATCCTGCAAAAAATTACTCAGAGGAGCCTTTTGGGAATGTGTGACGGTCTGAGCAAAGGGGCTTGTCCCCAGCACTCAAAGAAGAAGCCGAACCCCAAACCAGACTTTCTGATTTGCCTGGTGGCAAACACGTTCCCTTTTCCCCCTCTTTTCCCTCTGCACACATGGGGCAGGGGGATGTGGTGCCATAGAGTTTGTACCACAGAATTAGCACCCCCAGAGCAGAATCAGCGACAACAGAAATGTGCGTGGCATTTCCTAACTACCTTCCAAGTCAAGACTTAATGAGGCTTCTTAGTGAGCAACAATTAGGTCTGATTGTGTTGGGAATCAGAGCAGATAAGTTATTAGCCAAACAGTCATACTAGGAGAATCAAATGATCTTTTTTTAATCACAATAGTGTGTTTTCCCAGGCAGGATTTTTTTTCCTGCCTCTTCGCAGGCAGTGGGTAAAGAAGCAACATGGTTTCCTGTGTGCTCATAAAGATATACTATGGGGTAATAAACCTGAATAATATTCATTTCCATTTGTTATAATGATTGTAATAAATCTACAAGGCACAGATGAAAGCAGTTGTACTAGCCTTACATCTCACAGAAGATAAAAAAAGCTCCTCAAAAGGACAGAATGGAGTGTTTATTATGCCTTCTTAATTTTAAGTACATTTAAAAGAATTGCCATTTCCTTCTGTTGCCTCATTTACAAGCACCAAGTTAGGTAGTAATTATAAGATAATTCAGTAACACTCTAAAATAATGATTCAGCTAATTAATGCTGAATTACAGAGGCAGTCCTACACAGATACTTGTAACACCCCCATTAACACTGACAGAGTTCATCATGATTATTCCAGCAAGCACTGAAGGAGCTGAATGTGATTAGACCCTTTCTTTAAAGCGTTTTGTTGGATTGTTGTTTTTTTTTTTTTTAATAAAACTGTGGCCTTTTATAGAGTCCTCTCTGGCACAGGTGCCTTAGGGAGGAAATGGGGCAGAGGAACCTTCCTCCTACATGGATCAGTAGGACCTCCTGCAGTCTTCATGAGGTCTGTGGAGCCTAAACTGAGATACCAGTGGAACCATGGCCACAAAAGGGCGTAGCCTTTTGGCCACAAGCTGTGGACAAGGGGCATGTTGTCATCTGTGGTATCTTTGAATTTGGCTGAGGTTGGTGCAGGGCAGAGGACAGGAAGGACTTCTGACCGAGGTCAGGTTTTGTTGCTTCTCGCTCATGGTCAGCCTCAGAATCTCAGGGCTCAGCATCCTTCTCTTTTATTTCTCCTGTTTTCTCTCGAGAGTCAGTTATTCTGGATCACTGTCTTATGTTTGCTGGAGCTTTGTATTTTGTAAATGCTGTCACATTTGTATATGTTGCATTTGTGCCTCTCTGTGGGAAATGGAAAGGAGGCTCTATGAAGGCTCTTGAAATAGACTCAGCTCTTTTTTTTTTTTTAATTATTTATTGAAATGGGCAAGAATGTTATATATATATATAAAAGAAGTAGGTTTAGTAATTTTATTTGTATGGAAAGAAGCACAGGTCAGGGTAGCACAATGCATCACAAGGATTTCAAGACAGCATGTTCAGATGTCATAGAATCATGGAAGACTGGGTTGCAAGGGGTGTTAAAGACCATCTAATTCCAATGCCCCTGCCATGGGTAGGGATACTTTCCACTAGCCCAGGTTTTAAAAGCCCCATCCAGCCTGGCCTTGGACACTTCCAGAGCAACCCCAAGCATATTCTGTTGGTTTTACTACCTGCAAGCTGATGTTGCCGTTTCCAATGAGGTATAACTCACTGCTGGCAGAGAGGACTCTGGAATCCACCCCTTTATGCCAGCTGCCTGGACATCAACTCCCTCCCCGTGCTCTCTCACAGGCAATATTTACAAGACTTTTATAAAGTCACAGTGCTATCCTGCCATACGGATCTGCACCCCCAAACGTTCAATGTGGGCTCGAGAAGAAAGAAGCTAGAAATTGTCTCTAAATATACTGCTGGGAAACTGAACAGAAACTCATCCAATTACGGGGTCTTGGAGAAATCTTTTTGCCCCAAACTTGTGATTTTTTTTTGTTTCTAAGTGGGAGTTGTGCAGAGGCCAATGTGTGAAAACTCCCGCAGCGGGGCCCGCGGGGCTTCCGCTCCCGCCGGCGGAGCGCGGGCTCTCGGCGGAGGCAGGCCGGGAGAGGCACAGCGTGAGGTGGCAGCAGAGCTGCTTCAGCCTCCTTTCTTCTGGCTGCAAGATGGGAACAGTCTGGCGATGGTCCTGGCTTCCCCACGGGGGGCGGTGGGTGATGGATGGGCCTGCTGGCACCGCGTCCGCAGCCCCACCATCTCCAGCTGCCCGAGATGGCATCTGTGGCACAGCCCGCTGGGAGCTGGGCTTGGTGGGGCCTTTGGTCACCAAAACCCCTTTCACACTGACCAGAGGACCTTGGAAAGTGCAGTGCTGTGGATACAGAGGCAGATTCGGGCTTGGCAGAATTTGCTTTCACTTATTGAAGGGCTGGATCTGCCTCCCGTTGTTTTAGAGCCCGGTTAGTTCCCCTCTCTCCAGTGTGACAGTATTGCTGTCCCAGGCAGGCAGAGGCATTGCTGAAGCATGTTCATCCTGCCCTTTGGAGTCAGGAAAAGCTGGAATGGGTTCAGGTGGAAAATTACAGGATCAAAATCAGGATCAGGGATCAGGGTACCAAACTCGAGGGACTGAGGCTCTGCTCGTGACTGTGCTGCAGTCTGTGAGGCAATAACCTAATTTTCCCACTTTCTCTCTTGTCCATCTGCCAAGAGGGATGATAGTATTTTGTTCATCTCTTTTACCTATCAGAGTAGAATATATACTGCAATGTAAGTAACAATACCAAAAATTAAGCAAATGGGCCTGGGAATTTAGACATTACAGAGGTGAGTAGAAGAATCAAACCAAATATCTTGAGAAAGAGAGTAGAAATTCCATATGCAGTTCAGAAAACTGCAGTGAAAATCCTTGCTTAGACACACAGCTGAGGGCAGGTTTTGGGTAGCACTTTCCTTTTTCTTGCCTATAAAAGTGGGGGGGAGTGGGGAAGGGTTGACTCCTGTCCAAGAGCTAGAGGTACAGAGCTTTTGTGGACTGTTGGTGGCAGATGTTTTGCTAAAAGGGGAAACCCTGCATGCACACAGGCTAGTGTTCCTGTGACACCTGGAAATCCAAGGTGGCTGAGGTATTAGAAATGCCTCTGGAAATTCACTGTGTGGTAACTAATCCCTTCCCAATGAAGGCATAAATTTATTCCCTGATGAATGAAACGTGGTCAGCCAAGGAAGAATTTCAGAGATCATGTATCTGTTGCAGAGACTAGTGAAGGAGTGGGAGAAATGGGCCAATCTGGCCCATGTAAAGATAAACAGTGATTAGAGAAAGGAAACAATCCAAGGAACAAGCTGGATTTGGCAAGAATACGTCAACACTATGTTTTCCAACTCTGCAAGTTTACAGCCCCTAGGCAAGACCAACTCCAGTGGAAAGCTTCAGCCAGCAAACTGCAAACACTTTAAAAAACTGATGATAGGCTCTTCGGGAGCCTCTTGGGGAGCAAGATGCTTGTCTGGCAAAGTGACTTGCATACTTCTGGCACTAAACAAGCCATGTCTAACTCTGGTGCTTCTGTGGTCACTCGTTGCCACACTGTTTCTGTGCCTCTCTGCCCTAAGCTGCGCTGAGCACGCAGTCCCTGCGGCGGAGCAGGCAGCTCTCCCCAGCCTGCCGACAGAAGGCAGGAGTTTAAATCTGGGCTTGTGGAAGGATCCTTGATGAAATCCAGAATCTCAAACCAAGGCCCTCTCTTGCCATTAGCTGTACAAGTCAGCAGGAGAGGCTTGTATGTCGGTGATGCTGCCCAGCATCGCTGCTGCAGCAAGCGCCAAGCATGATTTTGGGAATCCAGCAGCAGCCCATGCCACAGGAGCAGCACCCCATGTTCCCAGAACCCCCAAACGCAGCAGCCACTGCTTCCCCCACCCACACTGGCTGTGCAAGCAGCAAACCCTGCTTGTCTTCCAGCACACCTCTGCCCCCAACAGCCTTTGTCACCCACTTCAGGCAGAAGTCCCAACTCCTGCTCTTCACCTGGAGGTCAGCTCTTCCCTTTTGGGTGGGGAAGAAACAGAGGCTCTTTGGGTGCCCCTCTTCCTTGATGAGGAAGGTTTGGCCTCCCATGAGCATCCTATGCTTGATGGGGCTGGAATCTCCAGGCTTGGAAGATGCAGAGGGTTTTTTTACGGGAGCATGTAGTGATAGAATGAGGGGGAATCACTTTAAACTGGAAGAAATTAGGTTTAGATCAGATATTAGGAAAAAACTCTTTACTGTGGGGATGGTGAAACACTGGCAACTGTTGCCCAAAGAAATTTGGATGCCCCATCCCTGGAAGTATTCAAGGCCAGGCTGGATGGGGCTTTGAGCAACCTGGTCTAGTGGAAGGTGTCCCTGCCCATGGCAGGGGCGTTGAATCTAGATGATCTTGAAGGTCCCTTCCAACCCAAATCCCTGTATGAATCTTGTGGGTCTATAGGCTCTGGGGAGGCTGTATTCCCCATGGCCTTTGCTGAAGCAATGAAGCACAGAGACAAAGATGTTCAGTGTCAGAGGCTTCACTTCAGAGGCTGGCTCTGAAGCCTGCTGTTTATGGCATCCCTGGGTGGGAAGGAAATCCTCATTTCACTTGATCTCTCTTTTCAGAGAACTGTTAAAATGTGAAATGTATCTAATTGGGTTGTCAGAGGAGCCGAGCTTGTGCGACGTTTAAGAGTCAGATATCAGCACTGCTGCAAAAGTCTGGGATGGCACAGAAATAGTGCCTAAAGGACAGTGAGGCATGGATTTGGGGAAACAGGCATCTGGGATACAGTCCTGCTCCCTGGTCCTGTGAGGCAGGTCTGTGATTTTCCTGAGAATTCACAGGCAGTCTGTGAGGTGGGTAACTCACCAGGCTTGAGGTTTGCTTCACTGGTACCTCCCAGATTATAGTATTAGTGTCTTGGTGTCCACCATACACCTCTTGTGTTTGCCCTGAATGCAATGTGATTTCTACCTTTGGATGTGCACACACTAAATGATAGAAATCCAACAAATCCATCCTTCTTCTTTCCCATGTGGCAAGGAGGCATGACCTCCTGGGGACCACAGGTGCCAGCAGAGAGAGATGGAAGCAGGGGAAGCATGGGGTGGGATCAGTGCCTACCAGCACTTCTGTGAGATGAGGCCTCCCCTTCAAGCAGCTCTGTGGATTCCCACTGGAGAACAAGATGATTTTTTTTCCCCCTCTCTGTGTGAGACTCCCACTGTAGACCAACTATTTGGTGAGCAGCTCACACTGAGCTTGAGCCAGGCCTGGGTCCTCACTGTGTGTGTTTGGAACCCACTAAATATGTGACCATCTTACCAAATCAACCCTTGTGTGGTTCCTGAACCCTTCCGTAGGCCAACACACAGGCACTGCCTGCTTTTGCCATGTTTAAAGATTTTGTGCCTCTGTGTTGTCACATTTTTTTACTAATTCACTGGGAGCTCCAAAGCAGTGGCTCGTAGCTCGGCGTGATTTACCCCCTTGTTTTCTGCTGTGCAGGACTGCTTGTCAGTGGGGCCGCCATTTCAGGAGGATGTTTGCACAGAAATATAATGAGGCTTGGCTGGTCCTTGGGTGCAGGAGTGATTTTGAATGGCTGCTGACCTCGCAGGGAATCTGGGCTGCAGTCAGGCAGAAACCACTGAGCCGGAAACAAAAACCTGGGGAAACTAACGCAGGCTCTCCATCCTCTGCTCCGAGTAAGGGAGGGGATAGTTTGTCCAAAAGTCAGCAGCAAATGCTGGAAGATGCATTCATAGTTCTGCCTTTGAAAACTATTTTCAGTACTAATACCACTGTTTTAAATGGGTCTGCACTTCTTGGTGTTTGTGTAAACTGTTCACTTGCAAATGAGCTGGCCTTCTCTTCGAGTCTGTTCTGATGACTAGCTTTGAGTTTGCTCTTTCCTCTTGGTGTGTATTAGACCCCTGCACAGGCTCTGCAAAGCACCGGGTGCTTTTACACTCTTGGAGCTACAGAGAGAAAGATTTATTTGTTTTATAGCCAGGTTTATTAGCTCCCATTCTGTTTACGGCTAATAGCAACTCTCTGATTTCCACCTTTGCACAATACATACAATTACAGGAAAAATATATGTAGGAGTTGTTTTTGAATCAGAAGCATGAAAAAAACCAGTGGTTTTGTCCAATTGTACTTTTTCTGGCCTTTTTTAGCACTTAGCTATCCTATGGTAATAAATCACATTTTGCCTTATGAGGATACAAAGGCTCAAACAAAAAGGCTGTGGGTTACAGAATTGTTCCTCACAGGGTTGCTCTGCCCTCTTTCCAGCATCTTCTCTCTAGAAAATGAAGGGTTTGCTTACACTTATAAAAACAAAACAAAACAAAACAAGAAGAGTTGCCTTTGGCCAGAGATCAATCACGGAAAATTTCAGCCCCATCAGAGAATGTTTTGGAAACATACAGAGGCTGTAAGCAGCTGATCTGATCCTGATGCCACTGAGCTCCCAGCTGCTCCAGCCCGTGGATTTCACCAAGGTTTGCCCCCATGGTTAAATCCAGCCCTGGCTGTAGGCTCTCACAGCTCTGCTCAGCAGCCTTGGCACTGGCTGAGGCTGGAGAGAGACAGTGGAAGGTGCTGTCACAGCCCTTGCTCTCCTCAGCAGCAGCAGTGAATGGGACTATTCATGTGCTCAAGACCAGGACCCACCTAGCTGTGCTATAAATAGTGAGCCTCAAACCTCAGAAGATAAAGTGCTTTAACTCGGGTGGAAATCCTAACTTTCAGGGGCTTATCTTGACCAGCTGTATTTGGCCTGCCAAATGCATTTTGGCTTGGTGTTTTAGCACTTCAGACACTGGGCTGAACTGCTACGAAGGGCAAATATTGATTAAAATAATATTTAGCTGCTCTGCCTAAATCATTTCACCCCTTCTTATATGCATAAGGTCTTCCTAAGGATTGGAGGCTCTGGCAGGACCTGGTGTTTGGAATGTGCTGACCATTGGGAAAAGTTTGTCCAACTCACCAAGAACTCCCAAGAGCTGTCCAGTTTTGGGCTGTCCAGTGGGTTTGTGCATCTGTGTCTGCTGCTGGCGCGGGGGGAGCTGTGCCTTGTGCCTCTCTGCAGTTTTCTTTCCTGTCTCCAAAAGAGCTTGGAGAGTCATTCTTGTTAGGAGACAGGAGCAACAGCCTCATCAGACTGTCATTATCTTATGCCCTGGAAGTGAAGAAAATATGATAAATGGTTTGGTAAAGCTGGGGTTTTTTGTTGGTTTGTTTGTGTGTGTTTTTGTTTTTGTTTTTGTTTTTGTTTTTGTTTTTGTTTTTTTTTCTTTGGTTGGTTGGGTTTTTGTGTTTTTTGTTTTTTTTGTTTTTTTTAGATGTGTCCCTTTTGACCTCTAAGAATACAGCTGTACTTACTTTAAATTACTTGGGGTACAGCATTGAAAATGACATGCCTTGTGTATTTCTCATGAATGTCTCTGAGGAAAAGAGGATCCCTAAACTCTCTGCTCCAACGCTTATGGAAATTCAGGAGCTGGACTTTTAAGCCAAGCTAGCACACCTTTGTGCTTGTCTTACTCTTCTGTGGGCATTCCTAGAGCAGCTGTGGGTGGCAGGACATTGGGTGAAACACAGCCTTGGTCTCACCTGCTAAAAATGCTTGTGTGCCCCAGTTTCCATAGGTGCAGTACCCAGCACAGATATCCATCATAACCTGTTCCCCTTCTTGGCCAAACTGCACCGTGCAATACTTTCATGTCATCTGAACTACAAAATTAAATTCCAGTCTGGGATTTCATACACTCTGAAAAGAGCACCCTGTCAACAGCTCTGATGCACTTGTGCTGCAATTTGGGCAGATACTGGCTCCACCTGTTGTTTCATTTCCCCCATAAGTTATCTAGATGCCAGATGCCTTTGGAGGCACCTCCTCTTCTTATAAATAAAACTTGAAATGAAAGGCTATTGTGAAACTGTAGAAGACACCCAATTCATGCCACTCCAGGTCTTGAGGACTCAAGTTGGATGGCTTCAAGGGTGGCTTCCAACCTGCTGAAGATGTTACTTTTGTCACTCAACTAGAGGTGCCTGAAAATGTTTGTTGAAAAAAATTTGTTAAAACATGGCAAAAAAGTTGCTGGAAACTAGGGAACCAGGACTATTTAGCTGGTGTTCCTAGTCACAGGGTATACTCAGTTTTCCTTCAAAAACTATCCACCTGACAGGAGACATTTGCTTATTTTATTGTTAATTTTGCCAGCGTGCTGCTTGAAGTTGGTGTCTGATCAGATTTTCAGCCGTCAACATAAACACCAACATCAACAGGAAAAATATAGGCCCTGACAGAAGTGAAAATGTAGAACTTCTTAAGATTTTGTAGCTGATAAATGTTGTCCAAAAGCATTAATCATCTTAAATTCTTTAATCATTAGCAATGAAGCCCTGAGCCCTAACAGAGCTGTCAGTGCTCTGCTGCTTGTGAAGAGCTGCACATCACTTGTTACTGCTGGTGAATCCAATCTTCACAATTCCTGTAACAGATGTTGTGTGTAAGAAACATTTAGTGACATGTCAAAGGAGGCCTTTTTTCTGGTTCTTTTCCTGCAAAATCCTTCAAAGAGGCATCTCTGGATCTTGCAGACTGTAGATCCTGGGAAGTTCCAGAGAGACAACTGCATTCCCCAGGATGGGTTTGGAGCATGTGCAGATCCCTGCAGATCCGTCCAAGTCAAGGAGTAGCACTTCTTTTCAATGACATCCTGGGGCCAGGACTTCCATCCATTAATTATGTGAAAGAGGACCTCCTTTAGTCAAACCTGCCAATTTTTAATGTAATTGAATGTCACCTTATCCTCGTATGACTAGGGAAGAAAAGCAGAAGCTCTTGCTCAACATCCATTTGTTTTATGCCCTTACATATTTTTTGTGCCATTTGAGGCTTTGTGTGTCTGATAAAAGCAGGGAAAGGCTGTATTTACCAGAATTTGAGCTAGAGGTACCAGGAACTAAATTGAAGAATAAGTGTCCTGCCTTTTTTTTGGCTGACAGAAGGGCTGCAAGTGGTTCTCCCTCAGGTGAAGGACAGGGTGTAGGCACAAGGATGTGCTTTGACTCTCTGGGGTCTCTCTGCTGGTGATTATTGAGCAAGAGACCCCTTGTTTTGCACCATCTCACAGCTTTTTTCTTTGCTGGCCAGACTTATCCTCGTGGATAAGTGAATCAGGACCATCCTTGTTAATAATATTTAGTGGATAACCTTCATACTGCGACAATTTAAAAAAAAATGGTTTTATGAAAATAAGAAAACATGGCATGAGAAATATTTCCTTTGTTTTATGATATCCAAATTTTCTTCTTTCCTTTGGGAAATTGAATGATTGGAAACAACTTTTAGGAAGTCTGCAAAATAAGCTTACATTTGTCAGCAAACACGAAGTAAACATGTGTTGCTTTAGGCCGGTTTTAAGAGCTGAATCTGACAGTTTCAATTCAGTAAATATTGATAAGCAGGCAGAAACCCCCTTTCTTTCAAAGTCCAAGCACTGAATTCAGGTGTCACCTTGTTGATTATACCTGGCAATTTAACATATCCCTTCATAACCTCATAGAGGAAGCTGGCTACAAATAGGGTGAGTCAAACTCATCAAGCTGCCTCATGAATACTTCTTTTTTTGTGTTTAGAATAACTCCTTCTTACAAGATGATGAACTGCCAGTCACATAGGAAGAGAAAAGCAGACACTTCTTTTCTGGATAGATTAAACTCTCCAGAGGATGGTGAAAGCGAAGCAAATCAAATACATCATCTTTCATATTCACATCAACCCATCTATTGTGGAAAACATCAGAAGTCAGCGTTTTCTCACTCAGCTGAAATATTATTCCTATGCTATTTCTAGACTGAGGAGACAAATATTGGAGAAGTGAACACTTAATAATCCCCCAGAGGAAAGAGAAGAACACGGGAGAAGGCAGAGCACAAAGTCCCACTGCATGCCAGCCAGTGCTGCTTCTTTCAGAGAAGGACCCTGGAAAGAGCAAATGCTAGTTCCTGGGACTAGGGGAGCTATGAGGTTCCACCAGTAGCTATCTCCTTCTCTCTCTCAAGAACTTTTGTTTGTTATTCCTGCTTCTTTTATGAGAACATGGCTGTGGAGAAGGACTAGCCAGGGGACCAGGGACTGGCTGCAAGGAGGTCAAATTATGTTGGTCTTGTGCTGTTTAATGAAAAGAAAAGCAGACCAGCCACCAGATAAAGACTGGTGAGAGAGCAGGCAGGTGACAGATTTCCTGTGCTGGCAGGTGGGTGGTGACTGCCAGTGTGTGATCCTGTGGTCTGAAGGTTTTCCCAGAACCAGCTTTCCTCTGGTGGGTCCCACGCCCTTTTCCCCGGTGGAGTGCCAGGGACCAGAGCCCACACTGTGACTGGAGCACCAGCTCAAAGCAGCATGCACAGCTGAAATGAGGTGTAGAATGGTTTTGCTTAGTCATTAGATCTTTGCCTGAACCTAGAGATGATTTAATGGCTCCTGGGTAAACACTGGTACTTCCAAGAATGCTAATTTGGCTTTGGAAATGAGAAGGCAGGTAAGACGTGTGACCTCTGCTGAGGCATCTTTTGATATCCCACATTAACACTGGGGTTTGATGGTTGTTCATTTTTCCATCTCAAAGGGAATCTTCAGTAATGGCTTATTCTGCCTGCCTGCAGGCTCTGTTTCTCACTTGGGCTGCTGGTTGTGAAATATACATTGCATACATTAGGGAGTAAAGCTGAGCCACTTTTTGTAATGCCACGAGTGGGACAGAGTAAAATGTAGAAGAGAAACCAGTCCTATATTTCCAAGTATCAGATGTGCCTGAAATCTGAGCATATCTTTCAGGAAGTTTAAGTTAATATTCCTAGGATGGCACTCCCACGTCTCTTCTGTGCTCATCCACATTTGTCAATGGTGTACGTGCCTGTAGTGCAAAGCACCTGCAGATGAGGATCCATGAGTCTCAGACCCCTTGGTCTTCTGTAGCCATCCCTGGTGGTATCCCAGCAAGATTTCTGGCTTTTTCTGTCATTAGCATGTCGTGAAATACTGTTTGGAAAGCATGTAAAGATTTCTCTTTGTGGCAAGCCAGCTGGTAATGTGGCATGGCACAACCACTATAGTGCACCCAGCCCATGCATGTAGGGTGAGTCATTGCCTATTTTTCATCTTAATGACCAAGCAACTCAAGGAAGTGGGAGTGGCCACTTGTTGTGGTCCTGATCTGCTCAATGGCATCAGTCAAAAGCCACTCTTGTGCAAGGTGCCTGGCCAAAGTGGGCTTGCTGATGACAGGAGGTCAGAGCTGGAGCTGGCTGTGCCAGAGAATGCCTCAGCAGCACGACCACACCTGCAGCGCTGTTATTTGCACTCTGGTGGGACTCCCAAGCAAGAGGACTGCAAACCTGGTGGCCACATCCTGTTCCAAGAGCCCCTGCAGGTGGTCGATTGTGGCCGCTGTGCTCACCTGACACCTTTTTTTGGCCATTTTCCTCTACAAGGTACAGAACTATGTAAGGTGTGCCAGTCATTCCTTTTGGTACAGCACATGACACTGAGGTGCCATGGGAAACTGGGACGTGCTTTTCTCATCGGAGCTGTTCATCCTTCAGCTTTCCAGCTTCTTGCTTAAGCGTGGATATCCTCACACTGACTCCTCAGTAGCTGTTGGAAAGCACGGGTTTTCCACCAGCTTTCTTACTGCAACTTGGTCCCTGCTGCAAATCAAACAGCTTGGATCAATCAAAAAGTTGTCAGGAAATTTTTAAGCTTTGGTGGCTGTACCCCTGTTAAATAAATGTTAAGCATGTTAAAACATAATTTAACGTGCTCACATCCACAGCAATCTTTGATGGTGTGCCTGTCCTTCAGACATGGTAGTAGGTGTGCCCATATAAGGAGGCCATTAGGTTATAAAGATTGTTTTCCCTATGGGGTTTCAAAATCCAGATTAACTAACTGCTACCCGCGAAAAGACTCTTCAAATTCGGAGCAGCTATGTAAGAGAAATAAGAGAGATACCCAGTAAGATATGTTTAGAAGATGCAGGTCAGAAAGAGGATTTTAAAAATGGAAAATCTTGCATTAGGTCCATTCATGTTGTAATTCCACCAAGCTTTGCACTGAAGCGATTAAAGATGTTATGCTAGAAATCAGGACCAAAGAAAACATGTTGGTAAATGTGGCATATATAAGTACTTTGTGTTCTGGTAAGAGAATGGCTAGTGTTATTTTTCAGTCAGTAGAGGTCATAGTTCACATCTCAGTGTCCCTGTGCATGGAAATCCACCACAGGACTTCAGCAGTCTGATTCCATGAAGCATTTCATTCTTTGCTTTGCTTGAGACATCCTACCTGGCCTCAGGGAAGGCATCTAGCTGCTCTATACCCCTGTTTCTCTTCTGTAAAAGAGAGGCAGCATTTCCACTCTTCTCAAGGGCATTATAAATAAAATAAAAAAATAATAAAAAAAATACCCTAAAGCCTGAGACATGCAGCTATCCCAACGGTAGGACCTCAGATAAAGTACACTGTTTGCTTGAACCTGCTAAAAATCTGTATAAAACTTGCAAGGATGTAAAAATGTATGCTCACAAATTCAAATGTTGTCAGTTTTGGGAATATGAAACAGTCACACTGATACTGTTATCACTGGGATTATGACAATTCAGTGCACTGTACTGACACCAACACCACCTGACCAGGATGAGGAGAAAGCAAGTCCCAGGCTCTGTGTGAAGAGTAAAGAGTCAATCCAGACAAACCATCAGAGAGCAAGAACAAGCAAGTCAAAGATGAAGGTGTTATTGCATACATGTGTTGCAGTGTTTCCCTCCTTTCTCCCTTCCAGACTCTGCACCCTGCCTCATTTCCCATCTGTCTCCCTCCCTCACTGCCTTCCCACTGCCCTGCCCGGGGTGCCAGGGTGCTCTCCGGAGAGCGGCCGCCTCCTGCCCTGCCGCGGCTCTTCGGAGGAGAACCTGCACTGCAAGTTTCACTGCTCAAAACAAACATTCATGGCTGAGTTATGAACCCCCAGAGGGATAGATGGTGAAGTGGATTAAAGCACTAACTCTTTGCCCTTGGCTCGAAGCCACACTAGGACAGAGTTAGAGTGAGTTTCGGGGTTAACTTTCGTTTATTGGTATGGCTTGGGTTTGGACGTGGCAGAAGAGACCAGGAATGAGAGGACACTGGGTGAGACACACTGGTGAGACTTCAGGAGGAGCCTACACAGTGCTCCAGCCAGTCTGACCTAGTTACTGATGACAAGTTTTGACATTTCAGGAAATGTTTCAGCTACGGAAGCAAAAAACCAACACCCATGGACAGCCCTCTGGAGCCAGGGCCCGTGGGAAGAGGAGACGCCCAGCATGGTGCAGCCTGGGAGGCTGGCCTGCTTGGGAAGGGTCTCCCAGGGAAAGGCTTCCAGCCATCCTACACTGTCCCATCCGTGGTGGTGGTGGTGGTGTGAGGATGTGTGGGGACAAGCTGTGCCTCTGCAGTGGCAGTGAGCGGCTGTTTGCTGCGCAGAGTCTGCAGGGTGGCGTGTCCTCATGGCCCGTGGTTCCTCTGGGAGCTGCTTTGCAGTCCTGCTCTGGAGCTGAGCTAGGTCTCTGGCACCTCAGGGGCACCACGGGAAATGTCTAGAAAAGTTTGTGTTCTGGAAATAGTTTTTTTTTAGGTTTTTTCCCATTCATCCTCTCGGATGAACCAAACCCTGACTGTGAGTTTAGTGCTGCATGGAAAGCTTCTGCTCTCCTCATACCCCCCCCTAGGGAATAATGAGTAGCAATGCTCAAAAGCTTTTTGTTTAAATCATCCAGGCATACTAAGGCTGAATAACAGAAGGTTGTTTTTGTTAAACTAAGAGTCAGATCCTTAAGAAGTGTGTATGTACACGCCAGTGTTTGCTCTTCCTCTCCCACATCAACAGTTGTCTGAGAGTCTAATTCAATTTGCTGTTTGTAAGGTGGGAAACAGAGGGATAAAAACATTAGGGAAGGCTTGCCTGAATAATAGTCTTTCCCTCAGGATAGAGAAAAACTATTTTCCATGTATGGGAGCCACCACATTTGAGAACATTTATAGCCATGCATTCATGTAAGGAACCCAAGGCTCCTGTGGAGGCTCTCCAGCCCTTGGCTTGAGGCTGGGAGGGGTTGGGAAGGAATGTGTCTGGGCAGGGAAGAGGAGTGGCTGAAAAAGGGATGAGGCAGTGAGCTGGAGAGAGACCCAGGGAGGGAGGCTCTCTCTGAATAACCAATTAGCTAGAGAGCTTTCTAATTCTTCTGATATTCTAAGCCACAGGACGGGTATCCATGCAGGATGGCAGAGGTGCTGCAGTTGTCCTGCACTGGGCTGATGTTTGCTGTCCTCTGGCAGTCCTCCTGCAGCATCCCTGGTCCTGCAGACTCAGTGGCAGCTGAAATGCTCCCTTTCAGGAAGCAATGTAGGACAAGTGTTCCGTGCTGCTTTCTGGAGCCAAAGCAGCTCCTTCCAAATCAAAAAAGTCTCCTGCTATATAAAGAGATGCTACACCTTTGAAGGGAGCCCTTTCAGTGCAGGGCTGTGACTCAGAATACTTAGAAAGGGTTTTTACCCCTCTGATCAGGAATGCTCTCAAACCCAGGTTGAGAGGGAAAAAGGAGGATGGTGACTGATTTCACTGATCACTCTGTCAGAGTATTGGGGCTCCTGATGGATAAACAGCCGTCTGATGGCTTGAAGAGCTTCGAATAAAGCACTGTGACCTCTTTCTTGTTTCTTAAACTGAAAAGAAAGCCACTAAAAGGAAAGGGAGCTGGGATTGAAACCATTTAGATCCATTCCTTTCCTCATACACCTGCAGAGGCTGCACTCAGGTGTCTTCTGCACTCTCTAAATTTCTTCCTTCTCTCTTCTTCCAATCCATTCCCTGCTCCTTTAGGCCAACACTATGGGCACTATTTCTCACTGATGGTTTTATAAGATTTGATCCACCAGAGAGAAGAAAACACAAAAGAAAGGACACACCACTTTTTTGTTTTGGTTTGGTGGTTTTTTTTGGTTTTTGTTGTTGTTGTTGTTGTTGTTGTTGTTGTTGTTGTTTGGTTGGTTTTGTTTGTGTTTAAATGTTCATAGCTAGTTTATTCCTAACCTTGAAAAGGCTTCTGGAAACATATAACAGATGTTAAGTTAGAGGCTAACAAAAATCTCGCACTTATACCAGTTCTTGCACCATGTCAACTACTCCAGCAGGTGTACATGGGCAGAGCAAAGAATGCTCTGCCAGATGCCACTGAGTCAAAAAATAGCTAACCTTAATCCTGCCTACACCTACAGTCATGTGTACATGCCCCGAGAGATTAATGCTGGGTGGCATTTCTACAGGATGAATTTCTGACCCAACACCTGAAAACATGGTAGGTACAGCTTCTGCCAATCACCCAAATTAATACACCAATTGGGGAGGGGCTGCTCACAGTGCTGATAAATACCAAGTGAACAGAGCAGACGTGATGAAGTACATGCGTGTTGCATGTACAAAATCAAAGTAAAGTGAACCAAAAAGTTATAATTTAAATTGTTTGGTTCTTTTGAGAACTGGCAAAAAGCAAACTGTATGGTACATCAGTGCAATAAGCTGTTGGTATATGCCTCAGGACCACTGAAAGGAAAGTTAATGAGCTGCATTGCATTTCTGCTTTAAGCTCTTAAAATGCATCACGAATAAATGTGTCTGCAGGTTCATCGAGATTTATGTCACTGAATTTTCCTGTGGTAGCTTCTGCAGAGAATTAACTGTGGAAAAGAGAAAATGGGTATAGTTATTTTTAACAGTTCGTAAACACCATGAAATTAATTGTTTCCTAATGTGAAAAAAACCCCTTCACAAACAAAAAAAAAGAGACTTGGACATCTCTGGATTTATATCAGAAACCAGTTTGTCTCCCCCAATGAGCAAAGCCTCATAGTGGTAGAACATTCTGTGTGAAAAGCAGCAAGACATTTTTAGTGTTCCTGTACTGCAGAGGTGAGTTTTGCAGTAATATCTCACACGCCTGCTTTTAAATCTATGGCAGGAGAAGAACCAACACCTGATCCTGCACAGCCTGGCACACACAAGGGAAAAGCAGTTGCCTGGCATGCCATTGATGTTAAAGATGTATTTGTCACAAGCCTTGAAACCTGTACTGCCTTGTTGTAGAAAGCAAACTCTGGAAGGAAATAGCCATAACTCTTGATTCCAGCCGGCTGGGAATTTTGCAAGGAAACTTCCAGTGGAAGTAAGGGTTTGTCAAAAGAGAGATGGGCTGGGAAGCAGGGAGGTTAAACCCTTTCTAGAAACCACCTCCCTCTTCCCTCTGGGATTTTCTTTGAAAAGCCTCATGTAGAGGAGATGTATTTTTCCTACTGTTGGGAAAAACATCTTTTTCCAAACTACTCCAAATTTTTCAGAGTGTTTCACGGCTGTATGTGTAAATTACAATATGCATTAATAATAATTGTCATGAAATTCTTCTCTATCTCAGCTAAAAATACAACATTTCTTTATGTATCAAAGTGATGTACACACTATAACTCAGTAAAATAACTCAGCGTGGCATTTATTTATTTCCAGAAAACGACAGCTCTCTGCACCCTGAGTTCATTATTTACACAGGCACTCGCAGCCACCAATCATCCCATCTCCAGTGGATTTCTAACAGAACAGAACCATTTGCAGCAGCAGAACACTGGCCACGTCTTTTCAGTGGTACAAGTATTAAAATTATTTCATGAGCCACGGCAAAACACTAAGCTGTGATTCTTCTGTGAAATAATGAAGTAAAAGCTGTGAGTTTAGAAGGCTTGGTTGAGGTAGCTGTTATAGGCAAGCAGTGCTCACAGAAAAACAGCACAGATTTAATAATTTAGAATTTTTTTTTTTACATTGCATGTTGAATATCTATTTTCAACTTTATGTATTTTGAGGATATGCAGCCCTCAAAATGCCTAACTTATTTTTCTGACACTATGTCTGTATGTTTGTTACCCTACAGGATACCCTGATGTTTTTTAAGTGCTTGTAAGTCCCTGTTTTGGTCCCTGTGTGCTTACCATGAATTGTTTTTTGTGCTTGAGTATTTTTTTCCTGATACAATCCCTCAGACTTGTTCTTTTTAAATTTTTTCTCAAGCTATATTGCTTTTTTTAAATAAGTTGGACAAGGATACCTGCATAATTCTGCAAAGAGGTTGGTATGAGAAAAATTCATTCACACCAAACTTTTTTTTTTTTTTTAATTGGAGATGTTTCTATGGAATCACCTAATTTATAATTCAGCGCACATTTAAATGCACTGCGTGTGAATGTGTTTCTCACAGCTTTATTATATTTCTCTCTTTGCACTCAGCACTATGCCTTTCTGAAGTTGCTCAAATTATGCTGTTATTGGGAGGACACGTAGGGGAAAACACCAGCTAAACCCACCTGTTGATCACAGGTTTATATTTGTTATAAAGCCAGCCTGAAAAGACTTTCACTGTGCCAAGTGCTGCACCGATGTTTCGCAGGTGTGTCAGCATCTGCACGTGAACAGAGAAGACCTGCCCAGCACGACCCTTCCCCCTTGCTGAATAAACCCCAGCAGATAGCCCTGTGCTTGGACTGCACCGAGAAACTGCTTCAGGATGCAGCTGGGAAGGAGGAGGTTAGAGGCAGCAGACGTGCCGAAGAAAACCGGGAGAACAAGAACATGCCTTGTGTGAGCATTCCACAGGGTGTCAGTTCACGCTCTACTCGAAATATCCCTCGAAAGGCACAGTTGCAAAGGTTAAGATTCTCATATGATTGAAATAATTCCCATTTATGTGTTACTGGCTGACAAAACTGTTGACTTGTTTTCTGCCATGTATTCCAAGATTTTAGAATTTGCCTCTGTCAAAAACCCTGAAGCGAAACGTTCAGAAGGCATTTACTGTTCAGCTTGTAAGAAACAGTTTCTTTTGAATTGATTGCTTTGATTTGTTCTCTCTCTCCTTTTCACTTTCTATTTTTTCATCTGTGGAGTTCAACCATTATGAATTTTGGAGCTAGTATGAGGGCTTAAAAAATCAAGATATGGATAGTTTGGTGCCTCAGATGCAGCAAGATATGGTAAAGCAAATTAATTCTGACCTGATATGAACTAGGGATTGTAATTAAAACTACAAGGATACTACTATCCTTATAGTACCATTACTTTAGTACTTAATTTCTTCTGTCTTTGGAAATTTCTCTCAACACTCTCTTCAGGCATTGTAGGTTTCTAGATGAGACTTTTCAATTTTCTCATTTGATCACTGATCTGGTGCTGATATGAGCAGGGTAAAATTTCTGAAACGGACCCTCCCCATGGCAGAGGAGGTTGGAATGGATGATCTTTAAGGCACCTTTTAACCCAAACCATTTTATGCTTCTATGATAACAGTCAAAGGGTGCACAATTCTTCAATTTTTCATTTTATTGAGACAAATGTTTCTTGAGGACACAATGAAGAAAACACTAATTTTCCATTTCCATTCCTCTGCACTGTGTTATGCCGCTGATCCCTGTCACAGGAGTAAGGGGCTAAAGAAAGCACTGAACCTCTCTTTTTATTTTTGTGGCATTTCTCCTCGTACCTCCAGCGCACGAGGGTGTCTGGCAGTATTGATAGCCTCTTGCTTCACTAGCTCTTCTTCGTAGGGACATTAAAATTGATTTTCTGCATCTTGGCATATGAAGACTCAAAAGTGTGTTACATGCCCTGCTGCCCAAAAATGTGCAGGCACAGAGCAAAAGGTCCCAGGGACGGTGACTTTTATGGCACCAGGAGGCCTGAGCTGCTGAACTGGAGGAGCGGAGAGAGAGAGACAGACTTATTTATAGTGCTGCTGAAGAACTAGCCTGCCTTTGAACCTGCTGCACAGATACCCTGTGATTGAAAAATCTGCTTTCCTGACAGGGGGGGAAGGCAGGGGATGGAAAGTGAAGGCAAAGTCTCAAGACACACCTGGGTGATACAGGGGAAAAGGCATTGTCCCTTAGGGCAGCGCCTTGCCAGAGGGGCTGCTGGAGACGTATTTACGGCTGTGAGGTAACAAAGGTGCAACTTAATGCTGGAAATGGAATTGCTGAGAGAAAGCACGCGAGCAGAAATTGAGAAATAATGGATCACCAGAAGCTGAGAGAAGAATTCTGAGCATGAAGCAGCCAAACAACTGCCACAGCTTCCCAGTGCCCAGTTAAATCAGCTTCCTTTGCTAATAATGTCCCATTGGCCAGACTAAGTGTTGAGAGTAAGCATGGCTTTAGGCAAAAGAAGGCTGTCTGAAAATAAAGATCTAAGACAACATTTTAAAAGACCAAGAAGAAGATTATACAGTAGAGAAAATCTGTCATGATCACCTCAAACAAAAATACTCTCATCCTGAGTGTCATTACAAAAGGCCTGGTCTGTTTGCAGCTAATCTGCCAGTGAATCTAAAATATCCTGGGCTTATTTACAGGGATGGAGGAAATGTCCAGTCACCTGGGGACTGAGGCAACCAGTGTGCTGCCATGGGATGGCTCTTCTACTTGCTCTTGGAGGGAAATAAAGACCTGGAGAGAGAGCCTGACCCCACTGAAGTCAATGGCATGGATCTTGTCAACATTGTAAGATCCAGGTTTGACTGTCTGTTAGATTGGTGGATTGGGCTTTATCTGGTGTGATACTAGGTTTGTTCAGTTGGACCACTGCAATAATGTGTTTTCCCACTTCTGTTTTTCCACCTTTAGACAGTAAGAAAGCAAACACCTGGCTCATCTTCAAGTTAATGGAAACCTCCTTCATGAGCAAAAGTTAATTTTGATTAAGGTCTTTAATGAACACAGTCAGCTTAGAGTTAATATGAAAGGGCAGAGAAAGAAGAGAAGAGAAGAGAAGAGAAGAGAAGAGAAGAGAAGAGAAGAGAAGAGAAGAGAAGAGAAGAGAAGAGAAGAGAAGAGAAGAGAAGAGAAGAGAAGAGAAGAGAAGAGAAGAGAGATGTTTTTCAGTCACTCTAAGTTCCTGCTCTTGGTACCACATGCATTTCTGATCTTTTTCTCATAAAAAATAAAGCAGAAGGGGAAGAGAAACAGAGAACAGCAGTGATTACAAAAAAAAAAAAAAAAGAAAAAAAAGCATGGGATAGATCCTGTAAGAAATAACTCAGTAGAATATGACCTAAAGAAAAATACAGTAGAGATCTGTGGACTTAATTGTGGCAATAGAGAAAGTGGATTAGGAACAATAGGTCATTGTTCTGCATGTGATAAGATTAGGGTTGACCAGATAAAATTATCATCCAGCAAGTTTGAAACAAACAGGAGGAAGAATTTTGCCATGCTGATGTGCTCAAGAAGTGATTTGACAAATTAATGGAAGACCTACAGGTGCAGGGACGTTGTACATGGCTTAGGATGGGCAGAGATACCTGGAAGAGAGGAAATTGTGCATAGCTATCCTATGTTCTCTCTGCTCTGCTGTTTTTCTCTGTTTTACTTACATTCCTTGTCAGCTAGTGTTGGAAACACGGGACCTTTGGTCCAGTACAGCCAAGATCCAAAGGTATTAAAACAACACTAAAGCTCTCTCTCAGTCTCACTCAGTCCAGACAACTTTCCTTGGACACAGTCAGGATGTAATCAACAGCAGTCAGGCTTCTGGGGAGGAGGAGGAGGAGGTGGTGGTAGGAATGGCTATTACAAATCAGTTCCTAGAGGATCTGTTTCTAACATATGTGGCCAAGCGCACAGATTTGGAGGTCTGGTTAGATTTTCAGTTAAATAAGATATGGTACCAAAGATATTTATTTCTGACCTTGCCTATAGCTAGAGAAACAACATTTTACACAGACTCAGCTTAAAGCATTCAGTGGTTGCACCATCTGAGCAACAGACCTGGCTAAACACAGAAACGACAGAAGGATTTTTTGTTATAAGTGAGGAGGCTTAATGCAGATGAAGTGGCCATATGGAGTGAAAAAACATAGCCATTAAGAAGATGGAAAGATACTATTAGAACAAGGATTCCCAAAGTTTGTTTATGGAAAGCTGGCACAACAAGCAGGGCATCAAGCAGCAGGACTTGAGATAATTAACCTGTAACAGAACCCCCAAAACGTTTGGTGCCCCCTTTTCCACCAGTCTTGAAAGCAGGAGGATGAGCCACAGTTTCGTGCTGCCTTTCAGAGAAGAGAGGGGCAAAGTTAGTGACTGGACACATTCAGCTCTCCAGACTCCTGGGGTCCTCAAACACTCAGGAAACACTTTGAATGTGTGTTGCTGACTTTGCAGCTGGAACAGCCTCAAACAACACCTGAATTCACTGAGGATGGTTGTGGCCTGGTGTCCTACCTGAAGGTGTCTCAGACTGCCCTTTGGGAGCTTTGCAGCAGCAGAGGTGTATGGCAAAAGGCACTAAGGTGAGTCTTGGTGTGAGAACATAATGTCCAGAAGTCAAAAAGTGGCTGAAACTTTTTTGTTTCAGTAACATAAAACCAACGATTCCTCAAGAAAAACTCTTATATATAAAATAACTTGGATGAGCACTGCAGGACTTAATTCACAGAGTAGGGAAGTGACTGGGGAGACTCCTCCACCTATTGCAGGAGGTGTTGTATAACACTCCTACAGCAGGTATGCTCTTATGCAGAAGATATTCCTAGCCTGATAAGGGACGTTTTTCATGAATCACAGCAGATACAGCATTGCAGGTAGTTAAAATGATCTGATTGGTAGCTGTCAAAAGTGGTGTTTTGGACCAAAAGAGAGACAAGCTTGAATGGCACCTGAAAATTATTTATATGCACTCCAATAACTGTGTGGACAAACACAGTGGTAAATTCACAGCGTGGATAACAGTCCTCAGAGCCAGAAACTCAGAAACAAATGAACCTTTTGGCATAAGCTTGCAATATGAAATCACTTTAAATAAAAATCACAAAAAACATTAAGCCTTCTGGACATTTATTTTGTGTTATGCTGTGGTACTGTCTCTGCAGCCTAAGGTGATTAGCACAAAATACCACTAAATCTCTACCTGGTACAGAGAAAACCCTTAAAAATCCTCTTAATTATCTGCCTGTGCCAGAAAACACAGTCAAGTTTTTCTATAGTTTTAATCAGTGTTTTTACTGTTTGACTCTCCCCATGTTTATTTTTTTGTGATTTAAATACAAAGATTTTTGTTGAAAAAACACTCTTTGATACAAATAATTTAGAATGAAGAGTGCGTGCCAGCAGAGCTAAGTTAATTATTTTGTCTGAATGCTTGGCAGATGAAAATGATGATAGACCTGGGACGTGTCTACACTGGGCAGGAAGGTGTGGTGCAGAAATCCCCAGAAGACGAACGCTGAACGATCTGGCTTCCAGACCTTGAACCAAAACAGCCACCCTTGCATGGAGCTATTGACAGCAAGCCTCAATAAGCTCGGGACCAGCCCTGGGGAAAATGCTGCTGGATCACCAGCTCCCCATGTGGTGCTGTGCTGGTTGGATGGAGCTGGGGTTCAAGGGTTCAGGTCAACCTGAGCCTAACCTGCAGCACAGATCAAGAGAAACCAATGAAGACAAAAATGGTGAGAAAAAGGTGCTTTTGCCCTAGTGGCAGCTGACTCTGGTTGGACACCAAGAATTGGCTGGCTTGAGTGCTTCCTTAATTTTTTCCCCTCATGTTTCATGTTTTCAGCCCATGTGACAAAGAAGAACAAGGCATGGCTGAGTCACTTTAATGCCCACTACACATCCTTGGTATTCCACAGTAAAGAGGCACAGGAAAGCTGGTTGGACTTCATTCCTCCAAACAAATGTCAGAAATGTTGTTAAAAGGAAGGTTAGTTAATCATTTCAGATTCCATTTATCTTATCACATGCATTTACATAAAGGTAATTATTTATATGGTACACTAATTTGTTTGTATTCCTTACGGGAAAAAGAATCCTGGTTTATAGGAAGGAAAGCCAGCAGTCACCTAAAAGATGCAAAAATACTCCAGTGCCACCTTGTGCTACAGCCACCACCAGGATGAGAAGATGGATGTGAACCGAGTGGTTCCTGTCTTTTTTGGAGGAGTTGGATTGGCAAGGGACTGAAGAGGGGAAAAAGAAAGAGAGTGATGGAGAGAGAGAGTGCATTCACAATCATCTTCAAGACCTACTCCCTAAAAAGTGGAGCTCAGTCTCTCTGCAAGTTCTTTGCTGCAGAGACTGCAACTGAACTGTTTTTCCCATTTTTGGTGGAAAGCATAATTCTCCTAAATTACATTACAAACTGACCCGTCCAACTGGAGAAGAAAATGGAGCGCTTTTCTTTTTTTCCAGGCTATTAGTAGGTAATTAAAAAGTAATTAAAATACCTAACAACCCAAAAGAAAGACCACACAGGAACTTCCTCCATGCTGCAGAAGTGTCCTGGTCTCCACAGGGCCGGTGGGCCAGGGGAGTGGAGCAGACCTGCTGAGGGTGTGATTGCTTACAAGTGAGACCAGCCTCACTCCCCATGGAATCACATCGGGAGTGCTCCCATGGGTGGGGTGAGGAGACTTTTACAGCTTGACAAATATTTGGACTATTGTTGTAAGTGGTTGTTTATGCAATTCTACAGCATTCTACAGTTATATAATAGAGTCTGCGAGGCACCACCAGCGATTTGGTCACCAGTGTTTTGGGTAGGATGCAAAAGGAAATCGTGGACTCTGGCCACACCTTTGAAGGGATGTGGGACCTGCTGAACCTCTGCTGAGGAGCCATGGGTAGGTGCAACCGGTATGTCTAGGAAGCACCAAGGAATATGATTAATCTTATCAATTTAGGCATCTGAAGCTGCCTAGTCATCCATCTGTTTGGCAGGAATTTGTCTTTGTGATTTCTCTCGCTTCCACAGTCACCATGGGCCCAAGGCTAGATGTCTAAATAAATATCAAATTACATCTGAAGCAGAGCAGCACCCCAACATTCAAACATGCAGAGAAACCTAAGTGCCTTTCTCCCACTTGTGTCAAACAGCCAAGGCTGCTTAATCACTGCTCCACCAGCCAAGCCCTGAGGCAATCCACCTCCTGTTTCTGAGCCTCCAGATTCCTCGTTTGCAATCCATTCATAATTACCCGTGCAAGGCCTGAGTTGATCCCAGCTGGGCAACTCTGGGATGGGGCCCAGGAGGTGTCCCTCTGGCATGTGGCAGTGAGCAGCTGCAGTGGTGTTTGGCTGCACCATTGTCTTTCTCTTCCTTCTTGTCGAGACCACGTGAACCTTGTGTTTCAGAGAAGAGCTGAGGTTTGCTGGTGTCTACCTGCAGGGTGGGAGGTGGTGAACAGGGTCCCATGAGCCAGTTTTTGCCAGGGCTGAGACACTTGAGCAGATGCTCAGGTGTTTGGTTGGGTTTCAGCTGTAGCTTCGTGATACACAGTCGATATGTAGGAGGCAGGGCAGAAGACAGCTCACACAGCAGAATGGAAAACCAATTGCTTTTGCTTCTGATTACCTCTCTTCAACAGAGGAGCAAATCCCAACGTGCCTCTGCCACCCAAACTCCTTAGACCAGTCCTGCCACACTGCTGGAAAGCTGGTTCAGATCCTAGGGATGCCTCCTCCTCCTAATGGCTCCACTGGGCACGTGACAGCCTGGAGGAAACTCTACCAGCCCGGAGGAGCAGTCACAAGGAGTGGGTGTGAAACTGGCCCTGGAGGAGTTGTCAGTTCTGAAGAGTTTCTGGTCCCTGTAAAGAGATGAAAAGCAGTTGGGAGAGAAGGATGGGTCCGAAGTCCTCCTGGCAGAGCAGGAAAGGCAAAGGCAGGCCGTTCCTTCGTGCTGGCCCTCACCACGGAAAGCTCTCGATGTGGCTGGACATCCCTGCTGGGAACAGGCTGACATGAGCAAGAGATGGCCCAAGCCTGAGGGCAAGGAGAGAGAGAGCTCAGCCATGCCAGCCAGTCACTGACTTGGCTGGGAAAGGATGCAAATACGGAGATCTGTGATTCTGTGATCTCTCCTCCAAGGTCTTTTCCTCCACTTGCAGTTGTCAGAAGAGGTGTAAGGATGTGTGACTGTGCAACCAAATAAAATTGGGAACCTCTGTTACGAGAAATATCCAGGGGCACTCAGGTAGAAATGCAACTTGGCTGCTTGAGAACATCCCAAACAGCCTCACAACTTGCTCAAAAAAATCAAGCAAGGGTCCCTGTGCTGCAAGGATGGCTCAGAATACAGCTTATTTGGGGAAGCACAGTTAATTTTATCAACCACATCTTCCTGCTTCCAGCCTCTCCTCCCTGGTGCAGAACCAGGCTATCAGCTAGCTGGTGACAGACGTGTACAATCTCAGCAGGCAGAGGTTGGACAAGGCTGTAATGTACTGCCCTTAATGAGGTACTTTGATCTTACTCCTCCCTTTTTTAATTTGTTTTACGGCGCTTTCCCTCACTTTCATCCCCAGCAGACAGCCCTCGAACCGCAGAGACCCTCCCTTCACAAATAAGTTTACAGGGAAGGAACCTGTGAAGAGAGGCTGCATTTCAGGGAACTTAAACTTGTGCAAGAAAATATCTTTGAAAAATTAACTGTAACAATTTGTAGCGTTCCTGGGAAGCCATTGAGGCATGAAAGTGCTGTGAATAGTGTTAAAACAATCCAGCTAACTAAGGAAAAGAGTGTGGGTTTTTTTTTCCCATTATCTTTCTCGTTAACTGAAATATATAACCATAATTTTACGTAGTCAACAGTTTCCAATTTCACTGTAGCTTCACCAGGAACTAAGGACTGAATATAGCCCACTACCCTCCCTATTTATCACTGAAGATATTGATATTCAATACCAATATCATGAAGAAGCTGGCTGTCCTTTAGCAATTCCCATTAAAATGAATCTCTGTCATGGGAACACAGAAAAATCTCTGATACTGGATACTTATGTACTTTAATATCCCTTTTCTACACATACATCTACATGTACTTATTTACACCTTTATGCTAAATAGATAATTTTAAGAGCAGGACTAAGACATCTTGGATATCAGCAAGTCTCCAATAGAAGCATTTGCACTCGCCATATTGCTGGAACAGATTCTATATCTTCAGAAATTGTTAAAAAAAAAAAAAAAAAAGAAACGGAAAAATCTAAATAATTAATTAAATAAAAGCCAGATCTTGTGAAAAAGACCTCATCAGCTACTTAACAGCTCTAGCAGATGCAAAGGCATTGGGCAGTTGCCTATAGCAATTTCATACACATAGAAGTTTGGGAAAATGGAAATGAGACAAAAATGCTAACTTATCGACTTATCAAGATGGGGAGGGGGGTGACTGTGACTCTGAGTATCACTTCTCTTCCCAGACATCTCAAAATCTCGGGTCTGTAAAAGATGCAGTTTGGTGCCCATGTGCCTTCCTCTAAAGGCTGGTGATGCATCCAGGTGTCTGACACCAGCCCCAATAAACGCCCACCGAGCTGTCAGCGCCGGGGCACACGTGCGTGCCTCTTACACGACTCGGGGTTTGTTTTTTCAGTCATACCTAACTGAGCAGCCACATGAGAGCCGTGGCCCGTGAGTCACTGTCAGACATCAGATATCACATGTGGGAGAATCGCAAAGTATGACAGATACTGTTACCATTATGTAAACTTCCTGTCATCCTCGCTCTTGGATGTTCATATTCATGAGTTACCCTCTGCATGCCTGGAGCTGGAGCTTTGCTTTCTACGTAGGCACAGGCAGACCCAGTTGTTGCTGAACTGTGAGATGGAAGAGCCTGTTTTGTTCTCTTGTTTAGGCTCTCGGTTCGGTTTCTTACCAAGCCAGCAGCACATCACACTCTCTGCTGTGTGCACCTTCAGTTTCTGGTGCTGGGGTTGTCAAAAGTCTCAATTATTAATTTGTGCCTGCTAATAGGGAGACTACATATGCAGCCCACATATTCAAACTTAAAACCTATTGGACAAGTAAATAGTTGAGGGGAGGGGCTGTCCCAAGTTTCCTGGTATTTTTCTGACTTTATCATGTTGTGTAACCTGAATAAACAGATCCTTAATGCCCCTTGGCACTATTATTTTCTCACATTAATAAGGAGAGCATCTGTGTGTCTTGACTCAGAAGATAATCTGTAACACATACAGCCTCACAAACAACAACAGCAACAGCAACAAAATGAGAAACGTGTGTTTATCCGAAAGGCTGTGTTTTATAAGAAGCATACACTCAGAACCTGAAATGAGATATTGAGGCAGCTGATGGTTAAACTGTGTCATGTGCTGAAGGCAGCCAGGATGGGAAAAACAATCCTGATGGTCCTGGATGCTCATCCACCGTTAGCTGGTATATACCCAGCCTCTGGACAGCCATGTATTGCACACCAGCTTCAACATTCAGAGGAGCTAACTTGGAGCGAGTTTTATAACCTGGCAGCTGATGGTTTTGCTGTGTTTTGAAAGGTTTTTGTGCTCCTCAAAATTAAAGCAGAAGGTGTTATCCGATGCCTCGAAATGGCACCGAGAATGGCAAAAGCACCTTTGTTCCCTCAGACTGTCTGAACAATGTGTTAATCCTTACCTTGAGAGATCACCTCTAGAAAACAGAGGAGGGTTCCAACCTTTCTGTCAGCGTGAGCCAGTTTTTCTACTGTTGCAGCCAAAAGAAGGTGCCAAGTGACGGCAAAGTAGGTGCAGTTCTGTAATGAATAGGTCTGAGCAAACCATGGCTTTGTGCATCTCCCCAGAACCTGGGAGATGGAAAGAGGGCAGAGTTGTTTAAGTGAAGGTGCAGGAAAAATGCACATGGAAAGAAGAATTATTTTTGTTACTGAGCACCTGCTAAAGAATGGTGTCCCCACTCAGCTCTGTGTCAGCTGCTGTTCTGGCGCAGGCAAGGCAGAGTTGCCTTGGGAAGCCCACCAAAGGCAAGAAAGCTGAGGTCTGCAAGGCTGAGGAGGGTAAACTCTGCCCAGCAGGGATGGAAGTGGGTTAGGTAGCTGGGTGGGTGGGTAGGTGTCACCTTTGCTGTTTTTCTACACCCAGGAACTCAACAGGCAGCTCATACTCCTCTCATGAAAAATGGAAACCTGTAGTCCTGAAGTGTTGTCTCAGTTTTATTCAGAAGTTCATTTCCCTAGGGAGGTTGTTGGAGGAGAATGATCTTTTTTTTACATCTGAATGTTTTGCAACAGAAAAAAAAGTCTTTTTGAAATGTTTCAGTCCCATTTAAATATAAGTGTTAAAGAGTCTGCTGTTAATTATCCATCCAGGATGATGGCATCTGTTATTTCTTTTTAAATGCTCCATTTACTTTAACTTTATAATGAATTGCAGTAAATCTGTTTGCAGTGGTTGTTAACTCTTTGAATTAGTTTCATTTTTTTTAATATAGGGGATGTTTTTAGACTTTCGCCACACTTTGTCCTCTTGCAGGGCTGAAGAGAAAGCTACCATATACTTTCGAGGGAGGTTTAATTCTGATCTGAGACCTATCCTGATACTTCATAAAAAATAAGAACTTCAGAAATTTTGAAGGAAACAAACTATGTCATTTCTCTCAACTTTTTTTTTTTGAATTGCCAACATTTCATGCAGATTTGCACTCCCAAATCTTTCTGCTGGAAGCTATTTACATCAGAAAGGAAGAATTGTGAAGCTGGGGGCTGAAAAACAGAATTTACACTTTTTTTCCACAGCATTTCACATATATTTAATGTTCCATTTTTTTTCCCCTTTTTTTTCCTCAGGTCTTTGTAACACACTGTGTTCCAGATCTCAAGCTGGATAGATTAAGTGGCATGTACTCTATTTGACATGTCAAATTTCTGTTACTGCTGCCTGCAATACATGGGAGCAAATGTCACTTGTATTTTTTGAACATATGCAACAAATTTCAACCTAGAAGTCAGCTCATGAGTGTCTGGGTTTTTTTTCCTCTCTCTCTTTTTTTCTTCCTCTTATAATGCCAAAAGGCTTTAGAACCAATCTAAAAGTAGCTGACATCAGCTCTGTGGTTCCTCACCCAGAACAGCGTAAGGGGGGACTCCAGCAAAAAATGAGAATTTTCCCTCTAGGATGATTCTCCTAGGACCTGCGGCCCTGGAGAGGTGAGAATCCTGGAGGACTCAGTATTTTTCTCTGCTTCGTTTGAGGCAGACAGACAAAAACAGAAAACATTGCCTTTTTGTCCTAAGAGTGTGCGTTAGGAGTCAGCTCTGCAAGCTTAGCTGGTGGGAGGATGTCTTGGGTTATGGAACCAAAAATGTGTATTCTATTTCATCTGCTGAAAGCAGTTGGGGAGATGTTCTTCTTTATCTCTTGTAACTCTGGAAGGAGGGGGGAGGGTGCCTTTTGATAATGGGCCAGCTGTTAAACCAGGTGGGGCAGTGTTTCTTATCTCTTTCACCCCATCCTCCCCCCAGGGGGATATCTTCTGCTAATGGACCATTAAGACACCCCTAAAAGCACACATCCCCAAAATTACCCTCCCCAAAATAGAACATCCACATTCCATCATCCTGTGAGGTGCTCCACCCAGTGGGGGGAGCCAACCATTCCTACCTGGATAAAACTGAGACGTAGGAACAGAAGGTGTCTGGCTTCGCCCGATTACTGGAGGAAGACTGGACCCTTCTGACCATCACTGGACCCTTCTCACCATCACTGGACCCTTTTCTACAGGATCATCTCTGCTGCAACAGAACCACATCTGCCACTCCAGGAGGACTCACTTTGGGACTGCTTCCAACACCCTGACCAACAGGGTGTCAGGTTGTAGCTCTGACTCTGTCAGGGTTTTCCAGGATTGCTTGTTTATTTGTTTGCTTGTTTGGTTGGGTGGTTTTGATTTCTACTACATTTGTACTGTTAATATTCCTAGTAAAGAACTGTTATTCCTATTCCCAAATCTTTGCCTGAAAGCCCTTAATTGCAAAATTATAATTTGGCGGGGGGTGAGGGGTTTACATTCTCTATTCCAAGGGAAACTCCAGCTTTGCCTGGCTGACACCTGTCTTTCCAAACCAAGACAGAGCAGCAGGATCCTCACCTGCAGCCCTGCTCCCGCTGATGTGGGGCCGTGCAGCGAGCAGTGGGGCTGGGGAGGGGGGTTCATCTGCAATGACTCCTCCCCTGGAGACAATCCAAGGCTGTGCCAAAGCTTGTGCTGGTGCCAGTTTAGCACGGATGAGCCCTGAGTATATGCCTTGCACACTTCTCTTGACCTAACTTTTCTTGTTCCCTTCTTGCAAGAGCTTCTGCTGTATTTTCATTTAACAGGATTGCTCTAAAAAAAATATATCCTGGAGATGTGATTCCTACTGCAAAAATCTTGCATTCCATTTAAATTGCTACCAAAAATTTATTTCCTTCTCAAAGCCTGTTGTTGTATACAATCTACAATTAGTCAAGGAAATGGGTTATCCTTTCTAGTTCCAAACCAGTTTAAACATCTTCCTCATGTGTTTGGAAAAGGATATTACATAAAATATCAATCTACTATAAAAGGCAATAGTGCAGCAATACTTGTGACCATGATGTACCAAGAACATTGCTATGATGGTCTCTTACAAGTTCAAAACACACAAAAGTGAAAAGTTATTCTATACAGAAAGAGAACAAACACCAAATAATATTTAAGTGATTTTTTTTCTTGTGAAAATATTTAAATTGACAGTAAACAATTAGTTGAAATATGAAACCCAACTGACATCTAATGCAAAACATGGCATTTTTGTAGTATAATGTAAATTTGCCAAAATAAAGAGAGAAAATCAGTCCACACCAAAGATAATTTTGTAGAAGTCAAAACAATACTTACATGCAGTTTCAAAAATTCTTTGGAGGCTGCTTATTCACTATGAAAAAGTCTTCTCTCTGCTAAGACTTAATAGGCATAGGGATACTTGTGAATGTCTTCTCTCCTCCAAAAATAAACATAAATTATATTTATTTCAACTGGATGACCACCTCCTCTGAAATTTCTTCCAGAGCTGTGGAGCCGTATGAGATGTTCTCCCAGTTTTGCTGCTTAGCTTCCAGATCTGCTGGAGGACAGAGACTTCATTTTTTTCCCTTCATTACCGGTTTCCTCCTCCCCAAACTCCTGTTGCCCAAAAACTGCAAAGCTATGGAGATCATTTATTTAAATATTAGAGCTAATCCGACTCAAAGTGGAATTAACTGCTGTGAATGCCCCTGATTAGCAGCCTGGTGTCTGTGTGAGCACAGGAAAATCTCTGATAATTAAAAAAAAACCAACCCAAACCCACTTTATTTCCAAAACTCTGTCTCTCTCTTAGCTTAAAGTAATAGATTTTTTCTTTATCTTTTAACATTTTGAACTATCCTTTAAAGCTTTTCCTTTTTAATCCTCTAGCCCTCTTCCACCCCTCCTTAAACCAAAAAAGGAATCTCCCTCTCCAGAAAAATAAAAAGGAAAATAAAGCACTTTCTTTAACAGATATGAAAATTGTATTGCACACAATTTGAACCACAGTCTTCATCTGAGGAACTCTTGCCTCCCCAGACCCCTTGTGAGCTGCCTGCCCGTGCTCCTGCTACCCTTGGCTTTCTGCCCAAAGGTGAAGTACGTGTTTAGTATCTTTTGAATATTTCATGCATCTCCCATCTGGTGGGTCATGTTCTGGTGTCACAGGAGATGGACTTAATGATCTGAAGTTAGGTGGCCATTTCTCACTCCATAAGGGTATTATAAGGCAGCCTGATAATATACTGGAGGATTATTCCTTAATACCTACCCAGCCTTTTTTTTTTTTTTTTTCAGGATCCTGTAAGTTCGCTCCACTGAAGGCTGCAACCCACGTTTGGATTATTTTTCTTAACAATCATTATTCTATATTTATCCATACTGAAGTGTATTATTAGCCCACGTCTTTCATCAGAGAGAGGATCTGTGTCCCTTTAGACCCACTTCATTCTTCCCTGCCATTTGCCATATTTAGCTAACTGGCATCACCATGTTGCTACTTATCCTTTTGGGGGTTATTATGCCACTGCAAAGGTTTTGCTGATGAACTGTGGCATAAATTTCCTTGACCGTTAATTAAAATCAAGAATTACATTTTTACGGGCGCTTCAGGATGAAATAGGATTTCATCTTCCTACAAGGCACATCAAGGATATATGGATTTTAGAAATTAGAGAGAGACAGGCATGCATGCACTCCGCATAAAAAATATATTCCCAGGAACCAATTTCCTGGTGGCAAATTATTGGCTGAATATATCAGTACAGATGGCTGTCTAAAATGCAATAATGCTAGGCATGTGTCACCATGATGTGGGAACTCATTCAGAAATGGAATACTGCAGCATTGGAATAAATAGATATGTAGCTGAAATTACAGATTGTGGAATACAGGATGGGCGCAGGCTGCTGCTGCTGCTTGGTGCCGAGGCTCTAAGTTCCCTTCCTAGGAAGCAGAGATCTCCAGAGGCACTTTGTCATGTACTTGGTGCAATTTCAGCTCTTAATTGTCTATTACAGAATGGAGGAGTTAAACTAAAAAAAAAAAAAAAAAAGAACAAACAAAAAAGAAAAGATCAGAAATTGGCATAGCCAAGACCTGATGCTTGAGGTCCATCACCATCACTACCAGCAATAAGGAACCAAGCCAGATGGCTTGGTCTACCTGAGGTCAGGAGCTAACCTAACTGTTGTGGATATCTCAGATTTTGAAGAAATTTCTTTTGGTAACTAGATTAAGACTTTTTGGTTTACAGGTGTAGTCCTTGCAAAGGCTAGAGAGAAGTGAAAACACAAAACCGCTGAAGCTCTTTAAATGGAAGAGGAAAAGCAATTCTTTTCTCAATCTCCATATGTTTATATTTTGAATAGAAGTTGTTTTATGTTGATAGAGGAAAAGATCCAGTTTTCACTTTGTATTTTGCCTCTTTACACAGCATTTTAGCCGTCTATAAATGCTGTGAACCCCATAAACACAGAAATAACTCAGTTCTGAAGCAACTGCTTGAACTCTTGAAAGGCCTACTTCCAGGGCCACATGACAAATTCTGAGTTTACAAAAAGCCCTCTTGGATTTTCAGTAAAAATGAATAATAGGGCACTTACAGCTTTTCGACTTGACTGCACTTCATGCTCTTCAGTGACACCACACAATTGTTCATGATTTGCTGTAAGAAATGTAACGATTTTTCTTTAATTCTTTTCTATTGAATTTTTGTGCTCTTCCTGTGCTATAGTAGAATTAAAGAGGGGAAGAGAGATGAGACCTTGACAGTTGTGGCATTCTGGTGCACACATAAAATTTCTTAACTTTTCACCCTTTCAAGATATGCAAAAATCTTCTTGTCTTTACCATATGTCCTAAAAACACATGCCATGTACGTTGCCACAATGATGGTGTACATGGCAAATCTATGAAATAGGTACTAAGCTTAAAAACCCTGAAGATTATGGGTTTGCTTTGATTTGGTCTGAATGGTGATCAAAGAGCAAATCAATGGTGTTTCTTTGTATGGATTCATAAGCCACTAACATCCTTATGCCAAGGTGTCTTCCTCAAGGCTGTTTAAATGCAAAAGCTGCCTGAAGTACAAAGATCAGACTATTATCACTGTAGCAGGCTAATTAGAAATCTTATTTGTAGGCCTGTCAATAGACACCGAAAATACAAGATATTTGGCATTAAATTCAGCTTTCAGTGACAGATTCACGCAATTCGTGGGCATCCAAAGTGTTGCACTGAGAGCAGAATTTTGCTATCCAACTTTGCCTAGAATAAAACTTGCTCTTTGGATTCATATGATTTCTGAAAGATCACAAAAGGCTTCAGCACACCAAAGATGTTTTAATTTTTGTTTTAGCATTTAAGCAAGCCAAGAGTCCTATCAGAAGCTGAAATTTCTCTCTTACCTCCACTCCTTAAGGCCTGCAAGGGTTCGTTCTTGGAATGTAAAAGGATAAGATGAAAACCTGAGAATTCATTATGTATTTGGAGAATAGCAATTATAATTGCTTTTCTCACTCTCTCTTCTTGTATGGGTTTACTCGTACGTGTGCCTGCTAAATATGGCAGACGTATTTCACTCAGATTAGAAAGCAAACTGACCTTCATAACCACTTATGCTCTGCCTGGGGATAAATACATCTTAGTGGAAGACTCTTCTACCCAGTTAGGTAAAGATGTAAAAAACATGCAATTTAATTTTCACACGGAATACTTTTTCATGAGGAAGGCAGGGAGATTAATCAGTTCAAGGAATCTACAGTTACTCGTTCATCCTAAATATAGAAGTTATTCAGCACGACTGTTTTTTTTTCCTTTAATGTTTAAAATTAATAGTACTTGTAAGTGTTGAACAATAGTAGAAATGTCACTCTCATTTCCTATGTAATCAAAAAGATGTTTTGTTATGTTTTATTTTCTAATTCTGTTTCCAACTGTAAGAGTGGGGTTTACATTGTGTTGACAGAGGCCTTGATAAAGTAGAAATGGGTCAAAAAATGTTTACTACTGCTACTAAATCACCACTATCACTGTTTGTCTAAATACATTCCTGGTTTATAAGAGCTGCCCCCAGAACAATTTCTTAGTTGGCCTCACAGCTGAATTAAATCTTACTAGCTGATTGATTAGGTGTTAACTGAGAGGTGGTTAAATCTCTTTTATGAGGCATGGACAGGTTAAAGGTGATTTTCCCAACTTTTTGAGAGACATTTTCTCAAATGTCTCTCAAAAAATGCAGGACTTTAAAGAGGCCTTTGAAAGAGCTGACACTTTAAACGGTGGCTGAACTGGGAAAGTGCTAAATATAAGCAAATGGAGAAAAGCAGGAATCTGCAGGGTGTGTGTTTTTCTCCCCAGCACGTGCTCGTGCCCACACACAGGCACAAACTGCCGGATGCATCCTCACCTGAGATAAACTTCCACGGTTTTCAGAGCCACTCACACCGTGTTGATTCATCTGTGACCATAGTTTGAAAAAGCTCAGTGACACCCTCACTGTACAGCAGCATGAGCAAGGAAGGAATTCAAAGTTGCTGCACTTGAGTCTGCCGAAGCAGACTTCCTCTGCCTCTTTAACTCTAGAATCAGGAGTTTATCACTTGGATGTAACCCCATATTTCCATTAGAAGTGACCGTGTCAAATTAGTGTGTGTCTCCATTTAAAGGCAAATTTGTAGGAAGAAGGAAGGAGCCTGCCTGCATTATTTAAACCTTGGCTGAGATATTTGTAGATTTATTAGGGCGAAAAAAGAAAAGTACAAACTATGTGTCCCTCCTCATTCTAAAGGGCTCCACGCTTTTCTCTCGGCTTTCACAGGCACTTTGCCCAACTACAGGACAGGGCTCTGAGGTCTCTGGAGCAGAATGAAGGCTAATTCAATTGCTGCATGTTGAGACACTGTGGACTCCAGTCCAAAACCTCCTGAAACATGTACAGCATTGCTGATTTATCTTCCTTGTGGGCACAACTCTCTAACTGCCCTGGGAGCTCATGGCTGCACTGAGTGACTGGTGACAGTATTTGTACTGCTTGGGGGGCATTCTGCTGTATTCTACCCCACTGTTCCAGCAACTTTCTGCATCTCATGATCCATCACATCCATCCTTAATTTTAACAAATTATTGCAGTCATTCGGGTTGGTGGGTTTTCTAAAATAGTTTTGTGGTCACATTTTGGGGAAAAGAGAGAAATCCTTAGATTGTATATTGTTGGTGCCTCCTGAGCTCTTGACCTAGGAAGCAAAATATTTGAACAACTAAAGACAAAAGACAATTTCCTTGTCTCAAAACATGTAATCTAAAAAAGCTAATAGTCGTAAAAGATAAACCCTTTTGTGCTCATTTGATAGCAATTACATGTTTCATACCATAACCTATCCACAAGATTTTTATTTTAATATGTGAAGACAGTGTGAACCTCTCATGTCTCTCAGTAATTTTACAGTGATTCCCTATGTAGGAATCTTAATGTCACACACCAGTGACTAGTCCAATCACTTGTCTCCACTGATATTCATAGGTATTCCATCAAAAGGTAAAATTACTCTACAGTGCCTTTTTTTTTTTTTTTTGACAAAACTTTGCAAAGCTTTCATCCTCAGGGAATCTTTTTTCTGACTTTATTTTATGCTTTAAAGTTCAGGGATTGACACTTGTCATTTCAATGCAGCAGGTAGAAGTGAAAAACTTTTAATTCATACCATAGTACAACGTTTTCCTGAAAACGCTTTTTAGGCCAGCAGTGAGCTTTGCTTGGTTATCCAATGCAGGAAAAACTTCCTCAGATTTGTGTATTTCTTGCCTTTTAATCAGTACCCTTTCAAAAGCAGTGGGACGTAGATGGGTCAGATCAGACTGGTTGGTCCCCAGTTTAGGCTCTGATTGTATTGGTGTATGAGGCTGGGGGTGCACACAATGAGAATCTGTCCCTCTGAAACCCAAGAGGAGCTGCTCCCAGCTTGGCTGATGAGCAGTGTATGAGGCTGGGGGTGCACACAATGAGAATCTGTCCCTCTGAAACCCAAGAGGAGCTGCTCCCAGCTTGGCTGAGGAGCAGATCACCCGTATAACTCTGGAGGAGATGAGGTGACCACAAAAGATTTGGGGGGAATTGCATTAACTAGCACGAGTCAGGAACCAATGGATGTGATTTCTCTGACTGTGGCCCGGGATGCTAGTCCAATTTAATGGAGAGGAAAAGGAGAAAACGGATGAACAGTCCTGACATCAGTTTCCAAAATAGCTCTTAGCCAATGGCGTATTGCTGTGGCAGCATAACAACAGTCACAATCTTTTCTGGAATGAGAAGAAAAGAGCATTTCTTTCAGGAGACAGGAATTACTGGTGCGAAACAGAGACCTGGATGACGTAAAATCCCAGAAGCTGAGGTGTACCTGACAGCACAAGACTTGTTGAGGCCCACTCTGATTCAGAAGCTGTAATTTGCCAATTCATTCACCCCAGGAAAACGAATCTGTTGCACACGCTAGCACGCCCAGCAGTGTTTTGGCTTGCTGTTCCATTCTGTGGTGTGAGGTGTGGGATCTTCCCAGCCCTGGAATGCGCTCCTGGCCCGGTTCGTGTCATGATCGACCCGCACCGCCACGTCTGCCAGCACACCAAGGTGATAACCCAGCCTGAAATAAACTGAATGGGACCACTGGGCAAAGCTCCGTGGTGGAAGAAGCAAGGAATGGATTTTTGGTCCAGAATACAGTAGAATAAAATATTTTAGTTTGTAGAGGCTTATAGTGACCATCAAGCTGAACCGCCTGGTCGCGTCAGGGCTGTCCATGTTACAGTAAAGGTGTTCCTTGGGCGAAGTTTGGGCTAGGATGGTCTAAGCTCTCTGATGTGAAGCAAGCAGGACAGTTGGCAAAGGCAGTGTATGTGAAGTTCCCCCTCCAGGCTTTACTGAGTATTTTATCAGAGTGCTATGTGCACGTCTAGCTTTAGCTACTGGATGGTATACAGAGACAAGGCAGGTGTGCGACATTTATTTTTAGATAGCTTCTGAGAAAAGAGGAGGAAAGCTGCATGCAGCAAAATTTTACTCTGGCAGCACAACATAAAAATAATTTGCTTTCTGTCTGCAAACAAATTTAAATCCTTATTTTGCCGTATTAAAAACAATGTAAAATGAACAGTTAGCATAAATAAATCTCACTGCTCAGTGGACTCTCAGCTAACATGTGATAAAGAACGTAGATGCCCATATGTTTAGATGCTGCAAATTGAATATTTAGCCAACTGGTCCCTGGAATAGAAGCAAAAAATCTAAAGTTGAGTGCTTGGACCCTTTGAACAGCACACAGGCACATCGAAAGGGCTTGTAGAAAAAAAAAGAAAATCCCTCACAGCTAAGTGGAGACCTGTCAACTCAAAAACAGTAAGCAAAGGGCATGGCCCTAATTTTGTCCATCTCACAAGACCTGGCACCCATGGAGGCGGCTGTTTCCCTGGGGTCTGGATCCAGGCTGGGTCCATTGGGAGGAGGGATGCTGTGGGCACCAGGCAGTGCTGCCAGAGGTGCAGGGAGAGGAGAGAGTGCTGTTCTTGCTGTGCAGGGAGTGACTCACAAGTTCACGTTGCAGCACAGGTGAACGCAGAGATCTCCCATGGGAAAAATGCACTTTGTGCCTCTGGGAGCTGCAGGAGGCAGCAGGAGAAGGAGACTGGGTGCTTTGGGTGCCTGAGCAATGGTGTGGGGCAGCCTTCCCCATGATCCTGCACCTCCAGACTCTCAGCACTTCCCTCTGCTGCAGCTTTATGCCTTTGGGGATTCCTCAGCTTCTCACTGCTTTGGGTGCTGTGGTGGAAATCACAGAAGATGCAGCCGTAGTGGCAATTTCTTAATTGCCTGTCTTCTGTGGTCACAGCTTGCTGAAATACTCCTCCAGATTATGGGAGCTGTGGTAGTCAGATTTGGAGAGGAAGTTCGTGTGGTTTTGCAGAAATTTGCAGCTAATAAAACGATAATAGGGAAACTATGGGAGAAAGATGACTACAGATCTGACTATTTGATGACTAATCTGGTCAATATAGGAGGCATAATTTGTGGATTAAGGTCAGGGGTAATCTCTGGTTATGAAAACTGAAAAAAAAAAAAAAAAAGCTAAATTGCCTGCATTTTCAGAATGAGAGAGAGGAAACGTTGATGCTAGCATTCAAGGGTCACAAAATATCCCTGTGATGTAAAACTATATTAATAAAATGCTGGCTGTACTGCAACTGCCAGCTTCAGGTAATGCACTTGTGGCTCTCAGAGAGGGGAGTCAGATCTTGGCACAACTGTCATGAACCACAGAGAACAGATATTTAAAACAACAGTGGCATCCAGCTCCGTTCAACATCTTAGCTCTGATAACTGCTCTCCACTACAACTGCTTGTCTTGCTGAATTACCTGTTTCTAGCAAACTTGGAACAAATTGTGTTTGGAATCAAAGTACCATTAAACAGTCAGTTCTATAGGTTAGAATATAACTCTTACAGTGAAAAACTGGAACATTTTATGTTTATGAAAGTAGGCCTTGGAACAGAAAGGTGTTTCTGAAAAGCCAAACTGATCTCAAGAAATCCCCAAGATATGATCAATTTGCACTGAGCTCCCAAGCCATATTAGGCATTGCACTGCTTGCTTCTAACCAGAGATTATTCTAGAGAGCATTGAAACTAGATTTTTGAAGTTTCATAGATGTTTACTTCCCACTGATTTCATAAGAAACATCTGTAAGTCTTGATTTCATCACCTGCCTGCTTCAGCCAGTGTAGCTCTAAATTCCCTGCACATAAAAGCCGTGGCGGGGTCGAGAAACAAGCCCAAACTCCAACTGCTCTGCAAAATCCTTTTGAAACATTTGTTTTAGGTCTTTTAATAAATAATTATAGAGAAGTAGCATGCCAGAGCCTGATAACCTGCAGACACGACGGTATCAGGAGCAACCTGCTGAATCTCCAGGTTTTTCCACATATTTGAACAGCGTATCTTCCCCAGTTTGATACCTATTTCCCTGTAATTCATTTTTCTCAGACTGAGGAGAAGGAGAAGGTTTCTCAACAGAAAATATTTGCTCACAATTGTGAACAAATCTTGAGAATTTATTCTTGTTACAGTAGTTTTCATGAAGGCATAACATCTCTTTTTGCAACTCATCTGTAAATGGTTATTGGATTAAGCCGTAAAGAAAAAAAATTAAATGGTAACCTTATACAAATGCCCTTTTGATGAGGGAAATATTGCCAAACCTTCTTTCTGTTCCTCTCTTCAGTTAGACTGGTTTTTAGTACCAAGGAAGTTCAGCTGATTGCAATCAAACACATATGAGCAATTTGCAGCATGTATGTCTACACATCAGGGAGAAAAATCTCCAGTTACTGCACATTCAAGATGTTGTAAGCCAAGATATGTTAGGGCAAGAAAGAAATTTGCAGGACTCACAAAACTATTCCAAGCACTTGGTAAATAGATTTATTTTCTCAGACACAGAGGGGAATGACAAGCTGCAGGAATTTTGAAGTCATTCTAGGAGGTCAACCTCCTATTACTTAGATGCATGTATGAAACAGACTGGCAATACACTGACACATCAAAGAAAAATGCTATGCTAGAGCTTTTCTTTTTAATTAAATACAGAAAAATAGTTATGTGAGCCTCTGCAGGGATCTTTTTTCCTTTTTTTTTTTTTTTTTAGTAAAATATTGAGAAATCAGTTTGTTTAAACGTTAAGCTGTTCATAGGAAAGTAAGCCCCTGGAGGTTAGAGAAAGTGTTGTCACTCAAATCTGTTCTCCCAAAGAGCAATTACTGCAGTCATTAATGTGCCTTGTTCCAAAATCTAGTCTGACATTAAATACTGCTTGAAATGTTCGGAAGACAGTTAAAAGGTAGGAATGGATCATTTTCTCATGCAACATGTGCTGAAAAGCTTCCCCGTGCATTCAATCATCTGGCTTCACAAATCCTAGTGGTACCCTTCTGAAGCTGTTATGGAACATATTGGTTGCATATTTCATTTGTTTCTGGCAAGAATAATTAGATGAATGTTTAATTAGAAGTGATTTTCTTTCATGAATCATGGCCAGCTGACTGAAGGGTTGATGACAGTCCATATTAACCAATAATACATACATCAGAATGACTCTGACTTGCTAGTATAACAAAATTATAGGTAGTTTAGAAATGCCCCAGCAGAAGGATAAATCCCCAGTCAGGATAAATCAAAGATTCACTGAAGTTGACAGGACTATTTTATTAGAAACCTCCTAAGAATCTGGGAAAATTTACTGCAGTATTATTCAGAAAGATTCCTGCTTTGCTGTGCTCTCTGTCTCGGATTCAAACCCCTGTGAGGCAAAATACAATTCCCCCTCACACCTCCCCCTGCACAGAGCTTTGTCCACACATTCTCATTCCTTCACTCCTGTTCATCTCTCCCATCTTGGGATGCAGGTCCTCCATCCACCTGCACCCCTCACATCCAGAAAGAACACCCAGCCCCTTTATCCCCTACAGGTAAATATGACTGCAGCAGTGTGCTGGTTTGAAAGCAAAACCAGTGAGACTCCCAGTCAGAGATACAATTTAATAGGAGAAGAGAGAAAAAAAAGGTAAAGTAAAATAAAAAATATGGAATAATACAACTTAACACCCTGTTGGTCAGGGTGCTTGAAGCAGTCCAGAGGTAGGTCCTCCTGGAGTGGCAGATGTGGTTCTGTTGGAGCAGAGATGATCCTGAGAGAGAAGGGTCCAGTGATGGTGAGAAGGGTCCAGTCTTCCTCCAGGAATCTGGTGGAACCCAGATACCTTGTGCTCCTGTGTCTCAGTTTTTATCCAGGTAGGAATGGCTGGCTCCTCCCACTGGGTGGAGCATCTCACAATGGGATGATGGAATGTGGTGTCCTTGGTGAGCCTTCATGGCCCATTAGCAGAAAATATTCCCCTGGAGGGAGGATGGGTGGTGTAAGAGATAAGAAACACTGCCCCACCTGGTTAAACAGCTGGCCCATTATCAAAAGGCACCTGCCCCCCTCCCCCCAGAGTTACAAGAGATAAAGAAAAAAACATCTTCCCAACTGCTTTCAATAGATGAAAATAGAATACACATTTTTGGTTCCATAACCCAGGACAAGCAGCATGGCCAAGACAAACTCACCCTCACCCCTCCTGCTGTACTCTCACCTTGCAATGGCACCCTGGGGCAGGTGGGATGCAGGGCATGAAATGAAGCAGAGGATCTTCAGGGGAGGGACCCTGAAGCTGCCTGTGGTGAGGGCAGGCAGGATCTGCAGGCAGCTGAACCTCAGTGGTCCCTGTGCAGGGTTGTTCCTGCAGTTTTCCCACATCTGTGCACTGGAAATGGCCAGCTCCTTGGCAAAACCGGTTTTGACAGCTTTTGATGCATTTCTGTGGGACCTTCCACGGCCTGTTCTCTATACAAACACCGAGTAAAACACGCCTGGTTTTTTCAGCCCAAAACTTCATCTTCTTTTGTGAAGGAAATTCACTTATTCTGCATCCCACACTCCTCCCAGTTTTTCCAATTAACCTTACGAGTTATAGTTAGCAGGACCATACGTACACATTCACTCCCAATCGTTACCAATTACTTTGGGCCACAGAACATTTGCTTGCTCTGGGGTACCAGCAAGGAAACAGTAATTAACCGAGATAGTTGCTGCTTTCCCTTGAAAGCTAAAGAATGGGATTATGCTCTCGATAAACTAATAGGCTTAAATCAATTCAATGTGGTTAATAGGAACCCTTGGTAACAGGAAGACACCTCAAAGCCTTCGCTGTGAACTTTTCCCATTACTTCAAAACTGCACACAACGAAGATAAATGAAATTTCAATACTGCAGTTGTAATAGAAAGGGTGGAGGATAAAGTATGTTGAGAATCAAAGCCTAAATCGAATGATCATATTCTAATCAACACTTGTTATAATTCTTCTGACATCTGCAGAACCCTCTGCAAACTTCAGCTTCCCTGTGAGTTAGGCAGGTGGTATCACCCCCATTTGACAGACCTTGAATACAGCCCATGCTAAACTTGAGCCTGCCCTTTGTCTCAGAGTCTCTTTGCTTTTTTCCATCTGACAGGTTTGATATCAGATTTAATGAAAACAGGAACAGTGGTGAATGCAGGGCACTGCTCGCCTTTGCATGACCTGTTAAAGAAATGGGGCCATAGTTTGTGATGCAGCTTCAAGGGCTTGTCAAAGATACCTCCTGATCAAGAACTTGGTGCCTAAAGGGGGATTTGAATGGATTTTGAATCCTTGTGTCAAAAAAACCAACCCCAAACCTTTTTTTCCAGTGTTCACCTGGAATTCAACACTTTCTCTGGGTGTGTCTCAAATGTTGAAGGGATGAGCACATCACAAAAAAAACCAAAACAGCTGTACCTGCTGTGTTTTAAATCGCTGCTGCTGCCCTCTATATCCTCTTTAAAGAGTCACCCAGCTGATGAGACCTGTGTGTTCTGCATCTTTCAACAGGAGGCCATGCTTCACTGTCTCCAGCAGTCAGGACCACAGGAGATGTTGGGTGACTCATTGGCACATCCTTTCTTGTAAAACAAGGATTTCCAGGGTAATCCAGCTGGATAGAGTCAAGGCAGACAGGAATTGACACTACTTTACTAAGGCATTAGTGGTGAATATCTGAGATCCAATCCACGATTTTAAAATTGTATATTGCCCTTCAAACAATGTAGAATGAAGAAAAAAAGTTCTTGGAGGTAGCAGAGTCCATATGTCCACTGATCTGTGGGTTTCAGGGGAAGAGAAGTGGCTCCTAAAGCCTCACCTGAGGTGACTGAGACCTTGGCAGACAGTGGCCCTCCTCTGACATCTCAGTTTCTTTTCTGTCCCTACCCAAAGTGGCAGCTGTTTAGGATCCTACTCAGAGCTTCTCAAGGGTCCAAGCACTTCCACCTGGGGTCAGGTGAAACGTATGACCTACATTTTGCTTAGTCCTTTCTTTTTTCTGTCTTTATTTGTTAACTGTGAACCTCTTACAGGACCATCAACTTCTGTAGGAGCCTGAAGTTGAACTCACACCCCTAACCTGGGATGAGTAGTCTGGTATTCAAAGACACTGTCTGTTCATCTTACTCTGCAACAGAATACCATCTGTCCATCTTACTCTCTACAGAATTACACTTTTTTTTTTTTTTTTTTTTTCCAATATCTCTTTATTAGCATGCCTACTTTTACAGAACACACATTTCCCCTCCTTCCTTTGATTTGCCTACTGGCTGTTTGGGTTTCAGTCCTTCTAGCTGTCTGCTTGTACAAAATCCTGTTATTCAGTACCCAGTTCCACTGGAATCAGGAAGTTTCCCCAGTAACACTAAATACAAACTCTGGTTCCTTTCTTGCCAAATTGGACAAGGAACAATTTGCTACTCCACAGAAGTTTTGGGAAGGTTAATTAATAAACACTGGGAAAAACTCAGAGGTAGTAGGATAATACTAAATAAATTACACTGAAATTATTAAAAGCTTTATATATACACCAGCCTGAAGGCTGAAACAAACCCAGGGAGAAGAGTGTTGTGATGAGGCTATGGGGAAGAAGGGCAGCTGGGAGGAATAGAGAACCATGTTGAAATATTTTTGGAAGGGTATCTTGTCCCATGAATTGACCCAAGTATTGCCATGTGAAAATCAGCAAGGTTTTGCTTCTTGTCAGCTGCAAGAGGAATGAGGTAGGGAAGCTCCATGCAGTGATTTACTGCTTCTGCCTAATTCTGTTTTCCATAGATGTTGGGGAGGGAGGAGGGAGGTCTGAAATGGAGGGCAGTGATCTAAAATACAAACAACCAGCACAATTACACAGCTTTATAAGGTTAACCTAGCTCTGCCTTTAGACAGAAGGGAGGCAAAAGAGCTTTATTGCCTTAGATTGCCTCTGTCTACAAATCTTAAGCACATTTGACTCCACCCTGTCTTCTAGGCAATAAGTAACTGTATTAAGTACATATATTTAAAGCTTAAGTTAAGGTAGGCCCAGAAACCACCCACTGGTTAATTGCTCCTGTGCATTATTAGGAAGGAGGACTCGCTCCTAGAAAACCTTAAGGTCTTGTTTTTCAGGGATTTGGGTGGGGAGTGGTTTTAGTTTTGGTTTGGTTTTTACTTTTTACAGTAAGCACTTTTTGCACACTCTAACCTGACAAGAAGCGTGTCTCAATAGTGAGGTTAAACAGGTTCAGCTGCCACGCCAACAAAAGAGCTGCTGGTGCTTCTGAAACACTGTTTTAAATTCTCTGGAAGAGGATTCTGTAGCTTACCATGCCCAGGTAAATTAATACTTTTACGGCCAACATCTCCCCATGCCAGCAGAAATACAAATATATCTCAATAAAGGTGGCGTGAGTCGAAAGGCACGGTTGCTAGGTAGCCACTGTCATGATAGTGAAGGTACCAGTGAAGCACAGAGAGGTGAGTCCCTTGTAATTGCAGAGATCCATTTTTCCTTCTCCTTGAAAATGAGTCTTTTTTTTTTTTTAATTTTATTTTTTTTCTGTACAGATGACAAGATCACCAGCTCAGCAGGAAAAAGTCTGCAGAAAAACACAAGCATAAGGCTGTACTGTGTCTCCCCGTGGAGACACAAGGCTTTTTCACATGTATCCTAGAAGCTGGTGGGGAAATGGGTGAAGGAGCCCATGCACTTTAGCTATGGGGGAATGGTGAGATGGGATAACAGGTGGCAAACAAGCACAGGTTCTAACTTCCAGTGCTTCATGATTGCCAGTAGGAATTGATAGAGCAGGGATAGGAAGTCATCAGAGTATAAATCTGGTTGCTCTTGTTTCAAAGAGCTATGGAAGCAGCTGTGGCCCTCATGTTAATCCTGACTTCTGAGGTCCTCCTTTGCTCCTCTGGGCAGTGACAGTGTTAAAAGAGGGTGGTGTACCTGGCTGTGAGAAGAAATGCTGCTGATCAAGTCACACCTTAGCTTAAATCCTTTCTGAGATCTTTGGTGTAAATGAATAACAGCTAAACCACAGGTTGGCTAGAAATTAATTCCCTTTTCAAAAATCACATTAAGCCCATGGGGGTGGGAATATGTGAAATCACTGCAAGCTATTTACTTTTGATCCTGCTGAAGTCCTCCTTGGAGCAGGGGGTAAGGGGATAGGTGTTCTGGGGCTCTGTCAGGCTACAGAACTCATCCTCTGGACAGTGGAGATAACTTTGCTCATTGCATTAAAAGGGAAATGAGATAGTGGGAAGATTAATTGGTTTGCTCATAGATGCACAGAAAGTTTGTAACTATATGAGGAACTGAAAGCAACCCCAGATGGATCTTGTAGCACAAGCAATTATTTCTATTTATTTACAGTTTGTGTGCAAGTCACATTTTATGGTATGGTCTTAAGAGACGGCTGCTTTTTTAAACATTTACCAACTGAAACAATAAACCATAATTGCTCTGGTACAGAACTCCTTACTTTGCAACTTGGTTTAAAAAAAAAATCTTACCCTGTCTCCCGGGGTGTGAAAGATTCAGTAAGATTTCCCCCACAGGAAAGATGAAAACAATGTATGAATAACAAGGAGTTATGTGCAAGGAGTCAGGGACCCTTTGCAGAGTATGTTTTTGCACAGACACACTGTAAATGTGATGATGTAGTCCAAGGACAAGCTGTTGATGGATAGGATGGAGCCATCAAATATTTTTTCTCTGCACCTGATGACTTAATACAAGCAAGACTCTTGTAATACATACAAGGTAGATTCTCAGGTTCGTAAGTCTGCTGGGGAGGAAAAAAAAAAATGCCATATTTTAGGCAGCAGAAGTTGCACTTTGCAGGTTTGGGGCCCTGTGTGGAACTCTGGGTGAGCAGTTAGAGAAACTGAAACTTGTTATTCATCACCATCCAAGCTTCAGCAGATTATATGGCAAAGACTGGAGGTTTTGCAGGAGGGACACTTCAATCTTGGGATTCATCTGGACTTTCAAAGCACTGCAGTACTGTTTTGTTGGATTTTTTTTATGTTGTCCTGGCATTTTGCCTCCATCCTGCCTGAGAAGACAACTCTTGGGTCAGAGAAGTGTGTCCACTCAGCCCATGGTTTTCTGAAAAGACAGCAAACAAGCCTGACAATTATATCTGGGTTAACCGTAAGACCACAAACCTCTAACCCACCCAATCTTAAAGGTTTAGTGGGATTTGCTTGAGAGCAAATGGGTTTCAATAAGGTTCTTCCAGGCTCTTTAGGCAGCAGTGTCTCCACGCCATCAGTGTAGCAGCTGCATGCAACATGTGGAGGAGACAAAAGGTGCAAGTGCCACGTTTTCATTTTGGGCACATCCAGAAAAATCTTGAGCACTTGCACAGCTCCTCTGGGTGAAGATAACTGTGTCTTGACCACGTTGGTGGTGCTCCATCCACGTTGTGGTTGAACTGTGTTTCTTGCTGTGAAGGAGAAAAGAGGAGACAAGGAGACAGATAAGGAGGTGCATTCTCATGGACTGTAAGGATGGTTGTTTAAGATGCCCAAAGGGATACATCCAGAAAAATCTTGAGCACTTTGCACAGCTCCTCTGGGTGAAGATAACTGTGTCTTGACCACCCTGGTGGTACTCCATCCACGTTGTGTTTGAACTGTGTTTTTCTTGCTGTGAAGGAGAAAAGAGGAGACAAGGAGACAGATAAGGAGGTGCATTCTCATGGACTGTAAGGATGGTTGTTTAAGATGCCCAAAGGGATACATCCAGAAAAATCTTGAGCACTTTGCACAGCTCCTCTGGGTGAAGATAACTGTGTCTTGACCACCCTGGTGGTACTCCATCCACGTTGTGGTTGAACTGTGTATTTCTTGCTGTGAAGGAGAAAAGAGGAGACAAGGAGACAGATAAGGAGGTGCATTCTCATGGACTGTAAGGATGGTTGTTTAAGATGCCCAAAGGGATACACACAGCCGTGGTGAAGCTTGCCTGCAGAGCTCGTTGAAACAGATGAATGCCATGCTTTAAGCTGACACAGTGTGTGCGCTGACAGTGGGACATTTACTCAAAAAAACCACTTGAGAACAGCTGGAAAGGCCTGCCTGGCATTTCAGGGGGCCTTAATTTCTCATCAGCTCGTAAAACTCCCTTGGGGTTGACTGGCATGTAGGGAGTTAATGAAGTTACTGCTCAGTTAGCTTGGTAGCTTTATCAGCTTAGTGTCAATCTTCAGTTGAGACAATGGTTAACCACTTATCTCTCCAGAAGTGTGAGGTGTGGCCTCAGGGGCAGTTATTTTCACAGGAAATAGCATCCAGAGCAAATACATTGATTATGCAGCTCCAGCAGATGATTCAGCAAACAACAGATAAGCCTCTTGCTCTGGTGAAGGCATGATGGAGAGGAGAGCTCACAGTTCTCCCTGGTGTGTGCTGGTCCAACCTATGACTTAATGAGCAGGCAACCCCAGCTTATCAGTGTCGTTGATCTCTAGCACAGCATTAAAGCAGTAATTCAGGGAACACTGAGTTTTCAAAGCACTGTAACACACTCATAAAATAATGCTCACAACATGACTAAGAGCTAAATATGCCGTATCTGTATTTTATAGCTGGTGAAAATAAGCATAAGAGGAAGAGAGTAATGCAGCTCAACACCTTGGGACCAGGAAAGAGGAGGTCTCCAGTCCCACCCAGCTCGGTGCTCACCATCTCTGGAACGTCCTGCCAGCGTGGGACTGCCCTCTGCCCTTTGCCTCTTGGTTGTGGGCCTCAGATAAAATAAATGAATAGGACAAAAATGGCCTCAACACTGTCAGTGACACTTTGGCACGAGTCCTGCTGTGGGTGCCAGGCACCCTCCCTTCCTCTCTGAGGACACTGCCTTCATCCCAGGGCTTGTTTCAAACACCATGGAGCAGGACCCCCGTGTCTTGCTGGTGCAAAGAGTGGAAATTCACACTTCTGGTGCTGCAAAAGCTGGCTGGAACGTGTCTCAGCGGGACCACGGCTTTTTCCTTCATTCTGACGCTCCCAGCAGATTAATCTCATTTCCAGAGCTCTGTGAAGTATAATACCAGCATCTGAGGAGAAGGCAAGCAGATGCTGATAGCCGAGGATTGCACATGTGGTGGCTTTGTGGTCTTCTCACGGGTAGGGAAAGACGTGATTTCCTATGGGATCACCTCCTGCTCAGCAGTGCTGAGCACTTCCAGGAGGTGCCCCAGCTGCAGGGGAGCAGCCACGGGCTGCTCTCTGCCAGAGCTGCTGGCTGTCTCACGTCCCCCCATCCCGGGGAGGCGACTGATTACCCTGTGACATCTGGGAAACCCTCTCCACCCAAATGCACGTTTTGAAGAAAGTGTCTCTCTGATCAAACAGTGCCTCCTCAGATTACTGTCAATCAGAACGAGCTTCCTCTGAATGAGCCTGATGCTGCCTGGCAGAGAGCGATCAGATTTCTCCCAAACCGCTTGGACAAAGTGGAAAGGCACTGGGGGATTTGACAGCAGCCTCAGTGACGAGCAGCTCATTTTATAGGGACTTGTTAACCGTGAGGAATCTTTGCTGAGCAGATGCACAGGTGACCAGATGCTTGTCAGGCTCCCAGTGGAGTAATTTTAGGTGAAGTACGGAGATTTCTACTTAAGAAGCAATATATATTATAGGTACTTTGCATGTTTGATCCCCAGAGACAATTATAAAATGTGTCAGCAACATTTGTCTGGACTTGCTAATAAATAAAATGGGATAAATTCTGTGAGTCTGAATTCATAGGAAAGATTACAAGAAAAAAATACAACCTGCTGCTAGTTAAGATGAAAAATCTATCCTCAGTCACCAAGACATTAGTGATTACTAAGGCTAAAATCTGAAATCAATGCAGTGTCTCTTTTAGGAGCATCTCTAGATAGAGGTATTTATTTTCTATTTACCTGCTTCCATCACAGCCTTTCACAACACTGGGAAATGCACTACCAAGGCAAAGCTTTCAACCAAAACAGGAGATCCATGAACGATGGGGATGGAGCTTTCTCAGCAGCAAGATGCAGACCATGAAACTCACCTCACAGCAGGTAACAATGTTTGTTAAACTCACCATACTTAGAATTAATAAACATCCTCTTGCTGTGATTTAGCTTTTAATAGAAAAAGATGTTCACAGGCACAAATAAAAATGACAAAAGACAGCTAGTAATTATTACCAACACAAGAAATGTTTGCATTTAGCTAGGGAGAAAGGAAGAGATTCTCATTGATACTTGCATATAATTCTGGCAATTAGACACCATGTCACTAATTACCTACCTTTATAGGATTTTTAGAACAATTTTCTAATCTCTCCCCATCCCACATCTTAATTAGCTCCTACTTCCCTGTCATTGACTCCTAGCTGTAAGAAGCAGCTGAAGAGAAGATAGCCAAATTTCAGACTGCTTCCTCCAGCAGCTTGTCACAAAGGCTTGTGTTAATGTCACATTTTGCTGTTAATGTCACATTTTGCACATAATGTCCATCAGCATTATGCAGATGTTAGCCACCAGGTACCAGCCAGCTCTCCACACCACCAAGTGTCCTGCCACTAGTCCTAGGCCACATTTATAGAGCACATTTTCCTCTGCCATCACAGGGTAATAAAAGGGTTATGAGTGTAGGCTTTCGAAATGAAACCCTTCCAGCAGGAAACTTCTTGTCAGACAACCCTGAGTGAAAAAATTTAATGAAATTTGAGATTTTCAAACCTTCCACGAATGGTGGGCAAGGATGGGCGTAATCCTGCAGTTATAAAGCTTGTTGATTTTCTTGTAGGAAACAGGCATGCCTCACTTTTAAAATGAGGCACCCAGCAATGACTGAGTACCAGAGAGTTTGTGGGAATGCCTGCCAAAAACTTTTTTTTTTAATCATTGATGCATCACTTTGAAATAAATGTTAGTTAAAAAAAGTCACAGGTTTTGGAAATGAGTTGCTGGGATTTGCTTAAATTACAATAAAAAGAAAAAGGAAAAAAAAAAAAAGGTCTCAGCAGAATTGCCTGCCCTCAGAACACTAATTTAGCATTATTGTATGAGTGAACTGTGAAGGTCACGGGTGCAAGACAAGGCACTGAGTGAGTGGAGTGGGCGAGTTGTGCCTCCCAGTAATGAGGAAGCCCAAGTCAGACAGCAAGTGATTATGAAAGTGTTTCTTACACTCCAGAAACCGAACACATAATAAACCAAATGTGCAAGAACGACTTCTGTACTTTCAGTATTAGTCGTATACTCTTAGATATGAATGCAAAAATGAGTCATCGTGCTTGAACATCTTTCCCCCTCTCAAAGCAATTTACATACATTGATAAAAGATGCCTATTTTTAATAGCAGAAACCCAGATAAATTTTTTTTTTTTTTACAGGTGACAATTCCACCGTGTGGGCTGATGGTGCAGGTGGCAGTCCTGTGCCCTCCCAGGGTGGTTGTGGCCTCTGGGAGCTTCTCCCTGACTTCTCCACCCCTCTCCTCACAGCATCTCTCCACTGCAGCAGCACGGTGATGGTGTTACCTCTTGGATGTACTTGGGCTGTCACAGCTGCCTGCTGTGGGATTTAGTGACACAGGTCTCTTTGCAAAGAGTAGCTCAGCTAAGCAATCCTGGCTTCCCTCTGTAGTGCCTTTGGCAGGATGGAAGTGCCTTACGTGGGAGTGCTGCACGGTGCCCAAGTCAAATGGTGATGCTCTTCCTGAAGAGCTGCCATTGCAGGCTCCTTTTTTTAACTTGAAATTTCCTAAGGAGACAGATGGAGGTTACCTGGGAGGCTCTGTCACATTTTGGACAGTGTGTACACACCCATAGAAAAGCCAGTTCCCTGCCACACTTAGATTCCCATGATTTTGGTAGTACCAATCCTGAACTACTGCGACTGAGGTGAGATCCTGGCACCTAACGTGCACTGCACCAGGGCTTGGAAGCCTGCCTTTGGTTTCAGTGTGGCTTTTACTGTTTCACCCACTTCTTTGCCTTTCCCTGCTGCCCCAGAGAGACTGGAGCATGGCACTGAGGTACAGCAGGTCTTTGCCATTGGCCTTTAGTCCAAGCAAGTCCACTCTACTGTAGCAAGATCCCTGACAAACCCCTCAGGGGTGTGGGACACCCTTCCAGGGTACTGTTCCATGGAACAGGTAGCCCAGAGAAGTTGTGGATGCCTTATCCCTGGAAATCCTCAAGGTCAGATTGGATGGGGCCCTGAGTGATTTGGTCTAGTGGGCAGCAACCCCTACCCCTGCTGGGGGTGGGTCAGAACTAGGTGATCTTCAAGGTCCCTTCCAACCCAAAGCATCCCAGGATTCAGTGATCCTCTGCTTGTGGGGCTCAGGTACACGTGAGAAGCTGGATTTACAGAAGTGCTCAGCACTGAGAGCCAGGGCCAGATATTCAAACAAGTTCAGTTGCTTGCAAATTTTCTTTTGCAATTAAAAAAAAAAAATAAAAGAGTCTGACTAGGACCACAATGGGAACTACATGTTGAGAGCTTTAAAGAGAATTGCCCACTTAGTGCCTCAGCAAGAGGTGGGCTCATCTGAAAATTCAGCTCCAGATGTGGGGCTGAATACTTGAAAATTTAACCCGGATCTCCTTTGAAAATCTGGTTCTGTGTGAGAACATCTGTCACTGAAATGGTAATCAGACTATTATCCATGTACAATTTTACCATTTACATATCTTAATGACTCTTGACTCTTTCAAGCAACTTTGAGAACCGATTTTCTTCAAGTGCAAGGGACACATTTTCAAAGGCAAACCCAGCTCAAATGCTAAAGTTTGTAAAATCTGTCCCCTGGACCCCTGCAAACCAACCAGGTGCTGTTACCTGGGGGCTCCTCCTCTCTTGTGGGTGGGGATGGTGGAAGTGCGAGGGAGCACGAGGAATGTCTCTGGTGGTGTCCAGTGAGGGAGCTCCCAGGTTCGTGAACTCTCAGCCAGCTGACTCACCTACCCTGTTGGGGCCAGGGGCAGGGCTGCTGCCAAATCCTGCGGGGGTCATCCCTGAATTCTGCAGGCTCCCTCGGTGGGAAGGTGCTGATGCCTGCTTGTGCCAGAGAGAAATCCATCTACCACTCCAGTGACTGCAGAGGGCGTGGAGGAGATTAGCCTTACTCTTCAGGTTTTTGTGAATCCCTCCCCACCTGCATCATCTGCCAGAATATCAGGCAACAAAGAGAATAAACTGATTCCTGGAAACTCCTCCCTGTACATTTTCTCTGAATGGGGCTCTTTATGGCCAGGGCAGGGGCAGGCTGAGCCTTGTTCTGGTAATAAAAGAGGGAAGCCACCACAGTGCCTTCCTGAGACACTGACAGCAAGCAACAGGCAGGATTGTCTCTGCTGTTGTATTCTGCAAACTGCTGACAAATACAAAGGCGTTTTGCTGGGTGAGTAGGGTTCACATACATGTTTATTTGTGTAGCTGACATCCCCTTTGTTTGCACAAAACAAAATTTGCATACTCGAGTCCCTCGTTAAAGGCACACCTTTATCCAAAAGTGGCATGCAAATTGTAGCATAGCAGGGGTTGAAGATCTGCCACTTAACTTTTATTATTGAACAGATCAGACATGGAGATGCCCAGATCTCAGAGGCCAGCTTGTGCTTGCTGAGCTGACAGCTCAGAAAGAGAGTATTTTTATTTATAAACTGTAAAGAGTATTATACCTGGAAGTAAATGAAATATAAAATTTAAGCAGTCTAATGCCGTTTTTACAGTCACTTTTAACCACACTTTAGATGAAATAATAGGCCATGCCTTGCTTAGGTATAAAATAGAAACCAAGTAGGAACATATGCCAATTGTGTAAGCTTCCTATTTCCCTGCTTAGTTGCTGTATTAATACTCCTTTCAGCATGCCATTTCATTCATTTTATTGCTTCTTTCACAGTTTATGGCCAAATAAACACCAGAATTCACATAAACCTTAGTTTGTCTCATGTATTTACATACATTTACTTGCATTTGACCTTGACCTGGCAATCAGGTGCACAAATCTTCATCTCAAGCACTCGTGTGAAGCTTTGTTGCCTCCAGTGGTGTGCTGTGCCAACACATCAGCATCTCCTCATGCAAATCCAGCATCTCTTTCCAGCTTAGAGACAAGCACGCTGTGTGGGACAGTGTCAAATGCTTGGCACAAGTCCAGGTAGGTAACAATAGTCACTCTTCACTCCTCCACCAATGCCCCATTGTAGAAGGCCACCAAATTTGTTAAGCATAGCTTGACTTTGATGAAGCCACCTTTGCTGCCACCAGTGACCTCCTTATCTTCCATGTGTTTCATGATCTTGCCAGGCACAGGGGTGAGTCTGGCCAGCCAGTAGTCCCCCAGGTTTTCCTTTTTTCTTTTTTTTTTAAAAATGAGGGTTTACATTTCCCACTTTTCAGTCACTGGGGACTTCACTGGACTGCCACATCTTCTCAGCCATGATGGACAGTGGCTCTGCCATCTGTAACTCAGGCAGTGTGGCTAGAGCACTTGCAGGTAAAGACTGAGGCAGGAGCCTCCTGGAGTACATCAGCCTCCTCCATGTCCCAAGTAACCAGGTCACCTCTTTCCTTCCAGAGGGGGCTCACACTTTCCTCAGTCTTCCTTCTGTCACCAGGGTCACTTAGGCACTTGGGGCTGTAGCAGGTGGCAAAGCACATGACATCAACGCTACGTTACAGCACCAATCTCCTCCATCACTTTAGCCTAAAACTTGTGCTTACCCCTGTGCACCACAGTTTGTTTCAAACTGACTTCTGAACGTGCTAGAACTTGCAATAAACAGGTTTATCAGTGTGCTTATTGAGCTCTCAGCTGAAAATTAAAAAAAAGGGTAAAAATAACAGTATACCTGTGAGGTACGATGAAAGAAAATGGAAGATGATCACTGAAATGCAGCTCTATATGCAGAGTAAAAAAGCAGAAAGCATTTATTGATGGTCTTCAAAATGCATTAATAGTGAGCATCTCATTGATTTCAAGTTATCACAGGTTCAGATATCTTAAAGATGACATTCAGATTTGTACTGAGGTACTGTTACTATCCAGTGATGTCTATTATTAGCAAACAAGCCAGCCCTGATATTAGACACCGAATCAGCGCACAGCTACTTTGGAAACAAAATCTGCCAGGTACACTGCCTGCAAAAATCAGGACCTGTGCCTTTTTTTTTTTTTTCCTCAGAGGGAGGGAAGCCCTAGCACTCACATTTTGTTTTGCTGTGACACGACCCACCGCTCTGTTGGCCTCTTCCACCTGAGCAGCGCTCACCGTGTGGTTTGAATAATGCAACCCGCCCAGTTATGCTGACAGCATGTCAGAGAATATTGGAAAAGCTGATGCCTTTTGATAACATTTTATAGAGAGGCCTGGCCAACACAGACACCGAGGATGAGGCAATATTTTGAAGCTAATGAGACAGCACAAGAGAAAAGAGCTACAGTTCAATCACATTTTACAGGAGGAAACACACCGTTTGCTGGGTGGCTTGAAGGCTCCCTAGGGCCCAGCTAACACAAGATTTGCACAAATTATAAGGTTTGTATAAACTTCAACCCCTAGTTACTGATGAGGAGTTCAAACTTCAGGAAAGAAATCAGCACAAAGCTGAAGCCATTAAGAAAGATGACAGCATGCCAGTGTTTTTAAAGTGATGAAGGCTGGCTTAGAGATTCGGGGCTGAAAACCTGGTGGAAGTAAACACGTGAGGCAGGACATACGTTTAACTGAAATCTTGGAATTTCTTTCTGTATGTGTGGATGCAGCTGTAACAGATGCAGTAAAATCAGAGAGAGGAATGAGGCATAAAAATTATGTGGCCAGCAAGTGCTAGAGGCAGGACTCCAAGCTGGGAGACACACACTGATGAAAAGAAAACTGTCCCTACTTCTTCTGGATGTAAATTTAGAGACAATTAAGATAGAAGGTGAAGTAACAAAATCTATGAAACTGCTTTCTGAGGAAAAGAATGAGCCAAAGAAGTGATTACACTCAGGAGGATGAGAACAGAAAGGGAAGATAGAGCTGATACTCAGTTGGCTGAAAACTTTTCAGTCAGCCATTAAAAAAAAAAAACAACCCAGAAGAAATGAAAGTATTTTTCTAATTATGTTATATATTACCCCATGTACATTTTCCTAGAAAAGTTTATTTTAATAACACTTCCTTAATTAAGAACATGCTCTGTCTTCTCCCAGCCAAAATGAAAAACATTTTTTAGAAGCTAATTATTCCTTTGAGACAGAGTGAAAAGGATTGGGGAAAGTCTGTAAGGAGCATGGCATGATAGAAAATACCTTTGCTGAAGTTTTTCTCTTACATTGCTTATGGTTTGTGGTAAAACAAACAAACAAACAAACAAAACCCTCCATGAAATCAGAAGTTATTTTCCAATTTTTAGCTGTTTGGGGACTGAAAGAAATATATTAAGCAAAAAAATTAATTATTGAAACTCTTCAAAGACAGCATTTTTTATGAGTCGATCTCACAAGGTGAAGGCAGACATGCTTCCAGAGTAACACATTTTCTGTGCTACACACATGTGCCTTCGCATACAACACACAGAGTGGGTATGATGAGCCATCTTATATCCACTTTTCAAGGGTCTAAGTACATGGACTAGAGGAAAAAAAAAAAAGACGAGGGGCAGACTCAAGTGCTGCCCACATTTATTGTTCTCATTTAGGTCAGTAAGGCGATCCCGACGCTCGTTCCCCGCCGCTGAAGCCGTGTGATGGCAAAATGATTTCTGTTTGACTGGCGGTGGAGAACACCACAATAACTTATTTATCTGCTCTGCACACAAGTGGGAACCAAAGCGTTGCTATCTGAGGCCATAAAGGGTTCTCAGACTTGAGCAAATTTGGCACTCGGCGACGGTGCTTCAGTGGCTCTTGCTGCTCAATAGCTGCACAAATAGCCCCAGTGCAAACACGTTACCTAATCAGGTATCTGTGTACTCAGAGATATCACAGCCTACAAATATATGCCTTGATAAAAGGAGAGTTCATGGTCCAGATATTCATTCTTATAGAAATGGATTACATAAAGTTGAAAATGAGGAAACAAGCACGTGACCGTGCGGCGTGTCAGCAAACTGCTGCAAACAAACGTGGCCCTGAATATACAAAGATGTGCAGACATGCATTTCTTCCAGAACACATTTCTGCCCATGCTTTAAAAGAGGAACAGCCCAAAGAAAGCAAGAAGGAGATCTTCAGAGACAACAGAAATGGGTTTTTACACCCCCGAAATATTTGTCCCGATGTAGAAGCACGGCAGAAATGGTGGGGCCATATATATTCTGGGGGAAAAACCCAAAAAATAAAAAGAATACTTCATGGGAGTGAATGGAAATTTTACTGGAGATCTGGTACTGAGAGCCACAGAGAAACTTCTGGTATTTTACAAAGCTCTGTTTATAATGCTTTCTGGTAAATTAGTGGCAAGTCTGCCTTTATTAATCTTTTGCTCTCTTCAGCTGAAATTTAAACAAAAACAGAGGCTGAAATTTAAACAAAAATGCTGCTTTTCCAACAAACTGATGATTACACTGTCAGAAAGGCACGACCTCAGCACCCACTTTTGAATAACAAAATAGGTGTCATGAATTTCCCTCCATCCTTAGGTATCAATATTATTCACATCAGATTATTGAAGTGTCTCCTACGGATAAGCAGATTTAGAGTATTAAAAATGTGGAAGTTAAATACAAACATAAATAGAGAGAATGCCTGCATACAAGCACCCATTCCAAAGGTGAATTTTCTCAGAAGTGGGGATCATGGGCATTTTATTGATTCTCAAGAGACGCAGAGATTATAAGAGGAGCAGGGAAGCTACTTAGATTGCATCCATTAGCACATGCAACGCTGCAGCTGAAATCAGGTTTTGGGCAATCTGGTGGTTCCTGAAACATGGCCGTGATACAGTCAGCCTTTACCCAAATACTGCATGTCAGAAGATGACCACTGACAAAGGAACCTGAAAAAACTGTTTCCCCAGCACCAGCCTGTGGCTGAAGCAGTCTCCCCACTGCTCCAGTTTCCTTTTCCTCTAAGACAGAGAAATCTGTATGGCTATTTCCTTCCCAGGCTGGCGTCTTTGACAACATAAAATAAGCATGAACAATATATTTTTTTCCTTTCACACATTCAAAAAAATCCTTTCCCAGTTCATTGTAACTCATATTGCTTCCCTCTTGAGAAGCAGTGAGCTGAAGAGACCAAGACAGTATATATTTTTTTTTCCTTGTTTCTGCCTGGCTTTTCTTTGGACCCAGTAAATCCACTTAATCCTTTTCTGGGCTCAAAGGCTTCTTTGGCTTTTTTATCTGGGCTTCTGACTCCAAGACAATTTGCCTCAGGGCCCCGGAGGAGGTTTTTTTCCACATTGCGTGACCCTTTGCTTGCTCTTTGCAACCAACAGCGCCGTGATTTCTGGGGAGCGATGCCAATTCAGAGCACAAGCTGTCTGCGAGCCACCTCCCACCTGGAGCTGTCCCCAGGATCATTGGATGGCAGAGGCTGCCAGCAGGAAAGCCACCAAGCATCCCAGATGACAACGTGGCAGCTCTGGGCCCGAGGATTTGGCCGGCACACGTCCATCCTCTTGCTGGGTCTGCAGGTCTGCTCTCTCCCAAGGAGCAGGCTGCAAAGCAAAGCAGAGAGACTTGCAGCAGTTGGGGGCCTTGCCCAGTCTTCCCCAGGCTGCTGACAGAGAGGTTATTCCAAGGGCTTGATTGGAATGATGTGTCTGGATGTGCACCCGCAGCTCGTGGCAGGGCACCACCATCCCCTTGAAAGGCTCCATGGATAAAAGGCACGGCCGACCTCCAGCCCTGCTTCTCTGCCTGGTTTGGCTGCTGCAGCTGAAGTCCTTGGTGCCAGTGAAGAAAAAGTCCTCTGATCCTACTGCTGGTGCTCTTCTGGCTTTTTTTTTTTTTTTTTTTTTAGGCTACTTTCCTCTTTTGAAATGAGGGGTTAAACGTTGACTGGAAGATCGAAAGCGACTTATTTACATTTAATTCTCAAAAGTTACAGTTTTAGGAGTTAGTACCCTGAGGATAAAACAGCTGATTGCAAGCTTTGTTGACGTGGATGCAGGCTGATCTAGTCAGCCTATGACACTAGATGAGTTTCAATGAAAAGGAAAAAAAAAAATCAATGTTAAATAGGTTCTACACTTGTCTAAATATTTATTTTTCATAAAGTATTTGTAATTCTACTGGGAATTTTTTAGATATGGGAGATTAAATACACTGGAGGCTTACAAACTCTGTTAAACCACAAATTAAGGGCTTGATCCTGGAAGACTTAGTCTTGCTAGCTTCATTATTCTTTTCTGTGAATAAGAAGCTCACGAGAGCAAGCACAGAGTTTTAGAACACCACTGGCACAACACAACCACCTTCTCTTTCCTTATCCTGTTACACAGGAACAACAGTACCATAATTGTGCAGACAAATTATTATAAAATAATAATTTTTACATACATCTGTTTTATTTTCTAAGCTACATGTGTGTTTTGGATTTGCCCAGTGACTATATATACATACAAATGTGTAATAATGGGCCAAACTGTCCATTCTATTTACATCTTTGATACTGTGCAAAATGCCTTTCAGCTGGTTGATTTTACTAGACAGCATTATTTTGAAAGAGCATTGTTGGATTCTGGCTTGGTGCACTGAAGAACTCTTGCTACAAATAATCTTTGCAGTGAACTCCACTGTTCCTGCCAAACTGGCAAAGTTAAGGGAGAGCCAAACTCCAGACCCTGGTGCCGAAGGAAGGCATGGAAAATCAGGCAACCTTGTCTTACCAAGCACAAGGAGCTTCACCACCCTGGGTTTTCCAGGCATTAAGGAGTGCCTGGTGTTAGGCAGGGGTGAGGGAAGCAGAGGTGCACAGCCACACTGCAGCTGGTGGAATGCTCCTGGAAAAGATGCATTTCTCTATTCTGCTCCAGGTCTGCCCTCCCCTGTCCTCAGGGAGGACCAAGATTCTCTGCAGAGTGGACTCTGGAGCTGTCTTTGGCTAGGATGTAAGTCTGTGTTTTATTTGGTTTTGCATCCTGTCTCACATTTATGATATTTCAAGGGCAGCTGGTCAAAACACCTGAAAATGTTGAATCTGCATCTTTGCAACACAACTCTGGTTAATTTTTTCCCCATGTGCAGAAGAACAGTGTTTTAATTAAAGAACTACATTGGACAGTTTGCTCCCACTGCTAATGCAATAGCACCCAAGTGGAGCTGCCATCAAGGCCATTTTCTGATAGGTAGGGTATGTATTTAAACAAAAATAGAGGCTGAAATTTAAACAAAAATGCTGCTTTTCCAACAAACTGATGATTACACTATCAGAAAGGCACAACCTCAGCACCTGCTTTTGAATAACAAAATAGGCATCATGAATTTCCCTACCTACAAGTGGCTACCTGAAAACACGATATAATCTATTGCAGAAGCTGCTCTTGTGTCTGAGTCCACAGGATGCTGGTGTCCTCTCTGTGAGACTCTGTCCTGAAGTATCTGTGTTTACTCTTTCTAGGACATGGCAGTTTGAAGAGGGCTGGGTGAGGCAGGGCTCATCTCTGATGAAAGAAGCCGTGGGAGCAGCGAATCCCGCATGTAGGCATGGGAGAGAGGAGAGACACACATCACCTACCTCAGGCACACGGCATTTGCACAAATACCTTCTCTTAAAAGAGAGCAGTGTGACCTGTCACTCTAATTACAGGTCGATGGGAACTTCGTGGTTACCTTCCCTAAGGTAGGAAGAGCCTTTACGTAACACGCGGCTTAGCCCGGAATCATCCCGCGCCCTCTCAATTCAAAACGACATCTCCTCTCTTTAGGCAAGCCCCTCACTTGAAAACAATTAGAATATTTCTGGAAAGTAGAAGAGAGACGTTATTTTTGTGTGCTCACACATGACTGACCTCGGAGCTGATACGAAATAAACGTAATTAGGCCCAGAGAAGTTCTGAAGGTGTTATTAAGGTGCTCTTAAAGCTAAGCTGAACTCAAATCAAGCTCCATACTGCCATTAAGGCTTTAATTAATTACTTTGGAAACATACCTGGGCTTATATGCCAGAGTGGAGGTACCTGCCTTTTCAAGGGCAGTGTTAAAAGACTGCCTCATATTTTCACAGGAAGGGGCGGGAGGCCAGCATCCATTTATATTTTCATTGATGGAGGTGCTGCCTACAGTCAAATGACATTTCCTGCTGATAGTTACCAGTGTATGTCTAATATCTACTAGACTGGATAATAGTATTAGTTTTGAATAGCTAATTAAGTTTTAACAGGTTTCTATGATTTTTTTTAAAGTTTCTGTATATATTTTACTCACTTACCCTTTTCATCTGTCAGGGTCATCTGCCAAAACATGACATAAATAATTAATCATAAGTTTCTATTAATCTATTATTCATTCACTTAAGTGGGCCTGTAGTATAGCAATTTCCTTTGTTATGTTTATGGGAGAGTACTTCTCTTAAGTCTTATTGCAAATAGTCAAAAATATTTGAAGGACTCCCCATAAAAAAAAAATTCTCAGACATGCCACTAGTTCTTGGCTCTGCTGCTGGGGGGAAGAGAGTGCATGTAATAGCCAAAGTAAGCAATTCATTTCATATCCTCTTCTAAAAGGAGTAAGATTGTGTCAGCCCTTTCTGAGGAGCCCTTTTGAAATCCTTCACAATATTACACAGATGTTGTTTCCATACTTAATTCCTGTAAGCAGCAAGGGAACTTAAAGAATTAAGAAAAAAAAGGTCTTAATATATTTTCCAGATTCTATACTATATTTTTTTTTTCCTAAAAACCCCACTCTGTGGCAAATTCTTTGGCGGATATTTGAATACGCAAACGAGATGTTAAATTAAGCAAATTACGTAAATGCAATTACGCAAGTTCAGTACGGTACCTGTGATGGGGACACATCAGCGTGTCAAACAAAGGGCAGTTGTGGTTGCATATCATTTCAGTGCCCTTGACTTCAGCAGTGCTTTCTCTTAGTGTGAATGTTGATCAGAGAGGCATGTGCAGTGATCCAGCCCCTTTACCTGTCTGGAAAACCCCTCAGCTCCTCTTGGAACAAAGGTACAGTGGCCTTTATTAGCAACCTGCTCTATTTCCTAAGAGAGCAGTTAAACACCTCAGCTTGTTGGCACACCCAGAAATGAATTGACTTGTCTTTTGGATGGAATTCAAAAAATTACCAGTGTCTGCTTCTGTCACTTTTACGCAAACCAAGGACCGGGGCAACACGCCATCCCCCAAGCCCTCAGCTTTGCCCTGGGCTTGGTATGTGAACCAGTGATTTAGTGGAAATAAATGCAGCTGCCTCTGAAGACTGAACTCAGCCCTAGCTGAAGTCACTTCTCACCGAAACGGGATTTGTACCAGGGCAGAGTTGCAGGGAAAAGAAGAAGTGATCAATCATATTTTCAGCATGAATGTTACTCGCCTGCTTCTGGCGATTCTTTCACGCTAACACGGCCCTGCTGGCAGCTGTTGAGTTGCTCTTTGTAGTTTCACCCCCATAAAAATGTTATCAAGATGGAGTTTTGGCTGCAGCCTCTCACAATGCCTCCCTTCAGCTTGTGCCTCCTGGGATGTGTGAGAACAAAACCCCAAACAAACGTTAGAAAACCAGGAAACTCTCCATTAAGGTCTCCCCGCAAACCGCAGGGTGAGGGAGGGCGGCAGCAGGACGCGGTGCTGAGCAGGTTGTCTTTTCCACTCACCAGACAAGGGCAAAAGCCGTGGCTTTCAGTCTCAGATATTCTGAGAGTTGCTTGGTGTCTACAGGATCCTTCAGAAAAGCCACTGTGTGCCATCGAGCTCCTGGCTGTGCAGCTGGAGCCTGGGAGAGGCAGTGTGCTGACTCCAGCGCGGCCAGGGAGTCAGCGGCAGATGCTACTTGTGAGAAATGCTCAGAAACCAGGGAGAGAAGTTAATGCACCTCTTTCTTATTCCTTTGTTTGTTTGTTTTGGTGTTTTGTGGGGTTTGGTTGTTGGTTTTGTTTGTTTGTTTGTTTTGTTTTGTTTTGTTTTGTTTTGGTGGATTTTTTTTTTCCTAATGAGGAAGGCAGGAAAGTAAGACCTAAATATGCTGATTTGGATCTGTTTTGCGTCCAGCACTAGTTAGCTCCACTAAGAGAAGCTAAAACCTGAGTTTGGGGGGATAAATCCCACACTGAGGTCTGACGCTTTTTGTCCTTGCTTCAAGCTTCCTGCAAATCTGGAGGAGACACCAGCTTAACCTTTCATTTCTTTCTACACTGCAGTTAAATTTGGGATAAAATGCGTTATGTGAAAAAATGTATATTGAATACCTCCAGGAAATATCCCTAGAAGTGAGCTCCACTGCTTAGTTACCTTGCTATTTTCCTGACACAAAGCAAAGACAAGACTGTGGAAAGCTCAATAGCTACAAAATAAGTGATGAGGCATTGTGTGCTGTGTTTCTTCTCCAGCTTACTGCCAGGGATAACAACGGGCTTTATGAGAATTTGTAGAAACACCAGCATGATGCTGCAGGAGGGAGATTTTATTTGCTGCCAACACAGCCAAATTGGGTATTGTGAGGAGACCCAGAGAATTTACTAGAAGTGAGGTACCAAGGCAGCAGTCAGGAAAGTCAGGAAAGCTCAGCCTCCTGGTCAGAGCAGGACACTGCCAAGGTTCCTGCAATTCCAAACCCCACTTCCAAAAGCCAGCCTAGCTGCCAGGACAGGACAGAAGGCAGCCACCTCCTGGTACTGTGAGAAAGGCAAATTAGGGGAAGATAAAATTTCCATCCTGAGCCTGCAAAATGCTGTGATTCTGTGAAAATGTTTGGGTCTACTGCCAGCAGTGCTGGAAATGCTCAGACGGGCCATTCTTCAAGCAGAGGCAAATGAACGTGCAGATCAGCAACTGGAAGAGGAGCAAGTGCAAAAATGTTCTTCCTGGCAGACACATCCGCTGTATAAACACTGACCTCCCACAGGAAGAAAATAAGAATGTGGTATGGTCTCAGATCTGTGAAAAGTGGCATATTCTGATCCTGAGCAGTGCTTTTATTTTTGAGCCCTTCACATATTTCTGCTGCTGCACGGTTGCTTGTACCCAGATCTCTGCTGATGGCTTTTGGGGAAAAAAATGTCAGAGTTCTTTTTCTCTGGAGTGTGATCGTGCTCCTACAAGGTGCTTTGCCATCGACAGAGGAGGAGGAACAGGGCTTTGATGCTGTTTTGTGTTTGGCTTATCTTCATCCATTCAGAACCGAATATCATTGTGACTTTCTGCACTGTGTCAATGGGAAAACATAAACGCCTGCTTTCAAAATTATGGAAGAAAACATATACACTGTAAAAAAAACATATACACCTTTAATACACTGAAAAGAAAACTCCTAGTGTAAGATATCGATTTCTATTTTAATGGTTTGAATCCATAGAAAAAGCATTTAAATCCATACTTGGATTACACTATCAGTTGCAGTCTAAAAAGAAACCTCACAAAGAGTCCAGCTGTGTTATTTTAGAGTAAAAGTGCAGTAAGTCACAGGAGAATCAAGTTTGATGGAATATAAGTAACTCTTTACCACCCTTCTTCACTGCATTAGCAGCACATGAGTCAGCCTGGTGCTGATTATTTTGCTTCACATATTGATCAGCCCTTCTTCCTTTAAAATTTCTTGGGAAAAAAAAAATACTCAAAGCTTTGTTCTAATTCCAATACTGTGACATGAGGCTGGACTGAAAACTTTAAGCTGTGCTGGTGTCACAGATACTCATGTGTCTGACTGAAAAGCTAATGACAATTATTCTGTTTCAGAGAGGAGAGCTCTATGACCCCAAATAATTTTGGGTTTGTGCCTGTTCTTGCCTTAGATAATGCATTTCAAACCCAAGAATAATAGTGCTGCATTACCTGAGCGTGTTTCCAGCCTGTGATTTGGTGTTCTGGCTCTCTGTCTCAGCTGAACAGCCCGTGTTCTGACTGATGCAGAGGAGACAGAGTGCTGAGGGGTTGGGAAATGTTGCACAGCCCCAGCAGCTCCACCACTGCCATGAAAGCTCACAGGTCTCACTGGATTAACTGGAGTCAGAAAAAGGGTGTGAGTGTGAAATCCAGGAATTTGGGCCTCGGGGTACGTTGAGTTTCTCCAGGTGTTGCTGTTGCAAAACTGAATAGCACACCACTGTAAATCAGCCCTTGGAAACAGAGTAACCTGGAATCATGGATTTGTGAGCTGATTATTTTCTTCTGTAAATAAAAATATCCTCTGATACAAAACAACGAATGAATCGAAAGAAGATGAATCGAAAGAAGATACAGGATAAGTTTTCTGTTCCATCACATGCTAATTATTTGCATGAAAAAAGATGAAGAAAAAAGTTCACATGGGTTTTGCTGACAAGAATTTAGAAAGAAAATATTTAAGTACAGATAGACAGAAAATTCTATGGACATTTTGTAGCATTTTTGGAAGAAACTGACAATTTGCACATTGGAAAGGAATTGGCATAATGACCTCAGCCTAAGGAACCTGAGTGACCAGGGATCAGGCCCTCTGACCACAAGAGGTGGATTATCATCGTAACAGAATGTGTGGTCCCTTCAATGTGGTGAAGTATTATTGATGAGATGTAAGGTCAGTGCAGCTGGAACCCTCTTTTCTGGACAAAGCCCATGCAAGCCACGAGGAAAGAGACAATCCAATCTATACAGCTTGTTGGTTCATAAGCAGAGTCTAAAACGTCTAAAGCTGGGTTTTAATAAGTGTGAGGGATCTTTTTTGCCTTTCATGTGATTGTATTCATGAAAATATTTAGTCTGAAATATATATATATATATACAGGCATATCTAATATTTCAGGAATCTTTTGGATCATCTTGCATTATCTTGGCTGTTCGCAGCTGAACTGAGAACGCCAGAAATCTGTCTGGGCTTGATATGGCTTGGAAGGAAACTGACCCTTTAGTAAAGTCAGCAATTGAGACACAGATAACTCTTTTCCCCTCTGTTTTATGATTTTTCTTCGACAAAGAATGAATTGAAAAACCATACAGAAGGTAAAGCTGAAAAGAATAGAGAAGAAGTAGATATTAAATTTGACCTTTTACCTTAAAATGGTGCAGATCTTGATTAAGTTTGGCAGTCTCAGTTTCAGGTGATTAAAATGTTTTACAGAGTAGTTGTGCTTGAGATGTGTATACATGCACATATAGTTGAACCATGGCATGTGGGTAAAAAAGCTTGTAGAAAAACATCTATTTCTGTTAAACAAAAATTTTATGGGAGGACATGCATTTCTGCCTGCTCTGTGTTCTTTTTTTTTTTTTTTTCCTAGTAAATACATTTATTGGTTATAAACCTACCAGTCTATGCTAGGAGAGAATCCAGGCTGTTTATGGTAGAATTGCCAGGCGAATGATATGTTTTAGTTCCACTGTAAATTAGCTTGATGGAGCAGTAATTGCTTGCATCAGTTAGGAACGTGGGTTTATATGTTTTATGGTATATTAAGACAGTGACTGCACTTGTGCAGTGCAATATGAGATCTTCCCTCAGATGAAGTCTGCCTGGCCTTTTCTGTGCTTGCTGTTGTCTATAACTAAGCCATCATTACCAAGGATTTAATGTCATTCAGGTCCCGTGTGAGCAAAAACTTGGCTCAAACAGCTTTCATATGTCACACATTTCGTGTATCCATATTTCATATTTACCATTTAGCTCTGAAAGCCCTCAGAACTAGAAGCTACATGGCTTGCCAGGGGAGGAACATCAGTGGCAGAAATCCCTTCAGCTGTAAGGAGCCGAGGATCGTTCTGCTCATCTCAGGATTTTTCCCACCCACCACAAAACGTAGAGGCAAATCCTTTGTGCTTCTCATGGTGGGCAGCATGGCCCCTAGTTGCCTCCTAGGTGGTGCCTTTTGCTCTGCCAGGGGCTCAGCACACTGGAAACAGGTTTTCTTCTGCTCCATCCCAAAACTGTGCTACGGAGCGAAGGGAGGGGTGCTCAGTGCAGCTCTGGCAGCTGAAAAAGGCTTGGTCACAGCCTAAGCAGGCTGCTGGGAGGCTGCCCCTCAGCCAGGACATCCCTTCTGCTCTGTGCCTCTACCATTGCTGTAACAGGTTGTCTGGTGTCACAACAGAAATGCAGAAATACCAGAATGCAGCTCAGCCAGTATCTCACACCATCCCAATTCCCGATTTTTTTCCATTATATGCGAGTTCCATATCAGGAGAACACACGACTTTGAGAAATTTGTCTCGTACTTACCACTTCTAGAGCACGTGGTTGTGAAAATTCAACCTTGCAGATCATATACATCCCTCTCTAGAGTGGATGAGGATACCTTTTGGAACGAAATTCTGGTGCCAGCACCTATATTTCCAAACGAAAAAGTCATTACCCGCATATATTCTCTAATACTTGCTCAAAATCTGCTGTTTCTACAAGTGTTCTTGCCAGTAAATGCAATAGCTAGAACATGCACAGTAAGCAAACACAAAGAGGGCATTGAAACAGTTGAAGAGAATATGTTTATAAACTGAAATGAATATTCATTGGAAACTTTTTTAACAGTGCTCACCAGTTCTATATTGGAATACTGTGTAAAGTTTACACTCCATATAAAGAGTTACACTGTTCCCTTGTGAAATCCGTCTTCTCCACTGCCTCCATATTGGATATTTGCATTTTTAGAAATACCATCTGCCAAACCCCACACAGACTGCAAGTGATTTCCTGGTTATATATTTTGGATATTCTGTGGTTAGAAAACTATGGAGCCATATTACATGTCCTAGCCTCCAGAACATCTGTGAGACTGAAACCACATGAATATAAGCAAGTCAGCAGGATAAAAATGATGGATATTTTCAGTTATATTGTATAGGCACGCTTGCAAAGTTTTTTCAGTTTTATAAATTTATCTCTGTGTATGTGTTATTTTCTTACTGTCTTTACAAATAACTTCTAAATGTTACTTTCTGCATTGGATCAAATCAGCTTCAAACTCTTCTCCCCCCAAAATCTGCACTATCTCTTTTCCTTCTCCATCCCAGGCCCTTTTGGCAGCACCCATCTAAGGAAGGCACCCAAAATTTAGTAGCTGGACTATTCATTATGCAAAAACTGGTTTGATTTTCACTTCTGTGTTTCTTTCCTCCACTTGCAATCAAAAAGTGAAAGGCAAGTGAAATGGTGACTGAAACTCAACTTTTGGCAGACGTGGTTTACTGTGGAAGGTGACTGAGGCATAGAAATACATTAAATATAACAGGCATGTAGGCATGTAAGTATATTATTTTAAACAGAAATAAATTATCTTTAAACAGAGCTTTAATGTGAACAGGGTAAGCAGCTGAATGCTCTCTGTGGAGATCTACTGGGATAATCACAATTCTTCTGGTCTGGTAAAACCTGGGACTAACTTTGATGCCCACTTTTCCTCCCTGAAAAATTGGGATTTTGGACCTGGTTTTGGTTCTGCTGTGGCATTGCCAGGTTTGGGTTGGAAGGGACCTTAAAGATCATTGACTTCCAATGCCCCTGCCATGGGCAGGGAGGTCTTCCACTAGATCAGGTTGCCCAGATCCCCATCCAACATGGCCTCGAACACTTCCAGGAATGGGGAAGCCACAACTGCCCTGGGCAACCTGTGCCAGTGACTCATCACATTCATAGTGAAGAATTTCTTCCTAATATCTAATATAAACCTACCTTCTCTAACTTTGAAGCCATTACCTCTTGTCCATGACCTTGTAAAAAGTCCCTCTCCAGGTCTCTTGAAGGCCCCCATTAGCTACAGGAAAGTGCTCTCCCTGGACTTGCTCTGACCATTCCATGTTTTTCCTGTGTTGGGGGCCCAGGGCTGGGCACAGTACTCAAGGTGGGGTCTCATGACAGTGGAACAGAGAAGGGGAATCACTGCCTCTACCCTATTGGCCATGCTGCTTTTGATTTGCCCTTGTTGCCTGTCTCCAATCTCCTCATTTTCCACTGCCCTAGCATGGTTTCCAGGAGGATCTTCTCCGTGATCTTACTGGGCACTGAGGTAAGGCTGACCAGCCTGTAGTTCCCTGGGTCTTCCTTATTTCCCTTTTTGAAAATGAGGGTTATCTTTGCCCTATTCCAGTCAGCAGGAACTTCATTGGACTGCCATAACTTCTCCAACATGATGGATCAGAGCTTAGCCACTTCTTCAGTCAGTTCCCACAGGACCTCTGGATGCTTCTCATCAGGTCCCATGAACTTGTGACCCTTCAGGTTTCCTTAAATGATCTCAAATGTGATCTCCTACAGTGAGCAGTTCTTCATTCTGGTGAATACTGAGACAAAAATTTTGTAGAGTAGCACAGTTTTCTCCATATCCCAGGAAAACTGGTGTCCTGTTTCCTGGTAGAGAAAATTCACATTTTCACTGGGAAAATTTAATTCTATCAGGCTTTAGCCTTCCTAACCTGATCCCTGACTGCACTGATAATATCTTTGTATTCCAATCAGGCTACCTGCCCCTATTGGCACCCTCTGTAGGCTTCCTTTGTGTGTTTGAGTTTGCCCAGGATCTCTTTGTTCATCCAGGCAGGCCTCCTGGCATTTTTGCCTGGTGTTCTCCTGGCAGGGAAGCATCATTCCTGACCTTAGAGGAGGTGATCCTTGAACATCAACCAGCTTTTTTGGGGCCTTCTTTCCTCCAGGGCTTTGTCCCACGGTGTTGTACCAAGCAGACCCCTGAAGAAGCCAAACTCTGCTCTGCTGTTATCCCTCCTTGCTGCCCTAAGGATCCTGTCCAGTGTTTGCTGCTTTGACTTCCTCCTTTACAAGATTTGGATAATATTTTTCTATCTTGCAAATCTGCTGTGCTCAGTCAAATTTTATGTCTTGGGTACTTTGGGGGAAATGTTTGCTATGCTTCTGTGTCAGTGGATCATGTTATTCACTGTTTTGGAGACTACAAATTGGTAAGACAATTGAAAACCTTAAAAAATGTAAGTGCATGTAAGGAGTTCCATCCTGCTACATAACTTAGAGCAAAATCACTATAAAAATCCAATGGATCTATGGCTACTTAAAGAATGAAGGAGCCATCCAGGCAGAGTAGCAAAATATCTAAATATTAAGTACAGGTTTGATTCTCTCATTTGCTTCTGGGAGCATTTCAGAAAATGCCATTGGGAAGCAGACCACAGAGACTTTACAGAAGGCTGCTTTAATTCATTAAAACAAAAGATCTGCACCTACAAACATGAATATTTGTCATTCTACTAATGTGATGGGAGTCTCTGGAATTCATGGTGGTTTTACAGGGGAACTTAAGGTATAATTTTGTCATGACTAGTTTGCATGGTCATGCCTCTGACCACAGAGTTCTTCTTAAAGCCACTATGGTCTCTCAGTTTCACTAAAAATATTGCAGAGAAGTTGCCTTATTTAGGACCTTTTTTTTTTTTTTTTTAAATTTTACTGGCACATGTATATGTTCATATACATGCATATAAATATGAGAGTGAAAAAGATTCAGGGGTTTTTGCTTGTATGTATATAAATAATAGCCACATATACATTTACATACTTTCTTTTTAGCTATATTATTTTTAATTTCTCTGGGGAAGATGACCATTTATTACAAAAATGGTTTAACTGTAAAAAGAAAGATAGCAGCCTGCATAACTGGATTTTAATTAAAAGCATTTGGCTCTTGAAAGAGGTTTAATGTAAACTGTATTTATGCATCTTTTATATTCATACGTATTTGTGCATCCATACAAATATTTAAACACATAAATCTAATTGCTTGTCGTGGGAATGCTATAGCATAGAAAGTGAAGCTTAGTTTAGTTAAGAAATGAAACCTCTAAAGAAGGTTCTAAAAGTAGAACCTCTACTCTATACAGAGGTTTCAAAACCAGATAATTTCTGTTGGTTTGTTGCCTTTATCAAAAAGCAGTGTGTGAAATATGGCCCTACTAAAGTCCATGGCAAATCTCCCACTGTCTTCAAAGGGATCTGTATTTCACCCTGTGTGTTTTCTCAAAGAGAGCTGCCAGTAACATCTGCCAGCTGGAGATCCAGCGAGATGTGGGTTACGACAAAAGAAATGTGTGTCAGCCTTTCATTGCACGACAAAGGGTGAAGGCTTTGGAAGTCTGCTGTGTCAGATTAGCACACAAAAATGTACTTTTCCCTTTTAAACAAAACAGGGGGAAACAACTGGCCTGATACTTCTGTTTTGGTGCCTGGTTGTAGGCATGACCACATAAGGCACAACGGTGAAGTGAGGGTCCCTCACCTCAGCTGCCAGGTTTAAGAATGTTTGTGGTTCCATTTCCCTTGAAACCTCGCCCCTGCCCCCTCTGGAGATTGTGTGCATACTTTTCTTTTTTGTACTCTCTAATTTTCCAGGGTATGGCCCTGTTTCCTTCAGCTCAATACGTGGATCATCACTGAGTGAGGCGGTTTGTGGTCCACAACCTCTTCAAAACCACTCCATGTACTTGTAGAAAATCAGCCTTACCCAGGAGAAGGCTCTCTCCTGGTCCTATCAGAAGTGCTGTTACTTCACTTATCTCCAACATTATTCATTAAGGGGAGAAAATAACATATAATCTTAAGTTGGAGAAGCTGGCACTGCAGTAATTGTGCTCTATGTAGAAAGGGCAACCTGTGGCACCAGGTTGGAAGTCTGGATTTGCAAGGTCCCTCCTGTGTGTTTATGGACAATACTGATGTTGGCTTCTGTATATTTTCACTTCAGTCTCATTAAAATTCTACACATGGATAAGAATAGCTTTATAATATTATTTTTCTGATTAACAGGCTGCACATGGGTAGGAAAAAATTGGAAAGTGTAAAGCCTCTATTCCTATGGGCCATGAATTAAAAATGAAAACCACAGGTGGTTTGGGTTTTCTCCTTCTAAATCAAAACATGATGACTGAGGCTTAGCCAAAACCAAAATATGGCTGTTCATGGCCTTTTTTTTTAATAAAAGTCCCTCAGATTTGTTATACATTCCACTGAAAATCTTTATTGTTAGCATGTTAGTCACCGCAAGTGTCTTGCCCAGAATGAAGTTTCTCATTTTATTGGTTTTAAACTTTTTTTTTTTTTTGCTTAATATTCCTAACATTTTGCAAACACAGTACTTTCTTTTTGAATAGGACACATCTCTGAGAGTGCCTTCTGTATTACATCCCAATATTCCTTTAAGAGAGAAATCTTTGTTTTGGCTTCTAATGAACATTATATTATGATAGCCTAAGAACCTTGAAGTCATGCAGCTAAAGCATTACAATGATAAGAATTCATTCTTTTTATCTTCTCTTTATGCTATCAGAAGATGTTTTGCTTAGTTCATTCTGTCAGACATTTAATAAGATTAATCATTTTCTGACCCTGGAAACTCAAGCACTTCAGTATGTTGAAAAAATGAACAGGCATAGAAAAGATTTACATTTTTTGTCGTGTCCAAGAAGATAGAGATCTATGCAGCAACAAATATTCAAGCTATTGCTCATCGTCATGAATAGTAAACTGTAGGCCTTAGAGGGTCAGACAAAGGCAAGTGTTGACTTATTTAATCATGTTCCAACATAAAAAAGTAATCAAGAATTAACTAAGTAATAATCCTGCTTAAGCTAGTTAAAAAAAAAATCGCTAGGGCTATTGGAACAATTCACTGCAGGAAAAAAGCTTTGCGCATATTTCCCTCTTCCACTTTACAATTTCCACTTATTTATTTTATTAACACATTATTTAAAAACTCCTTGGAACAGACTTGCAGAAGACTTGGGAAGTTTCTGTTTGAAGTTTTCTCAAAAATCGTTAAGTGTCTAAAAATTGCCCAAGAAAGTAAATGACATCCAAACCGTAAATGAACGAGAAGCCTGAAAGTTGGAAACTGGCAGCCTTTACAAGATGACTGCCTTTTTTAGGTTTATTCAGTAATAGAAACTGAGTAAGAAAAATATAAGCATCTTTCTTCAGGGAAGTGCCAAACATCCATCCCTCAGAGCAGCGAAGATGAGACTTGCAAGTGCTTTCCCCTTGATCACAAATGTGGGGCTTTGACATTAGACACAGACTTGGGAGGGTTTTTTTTGGTTATAATATTTTTATTTACCTAAATGCTGTTTAGAAGGCTGTCATTTCCCTAGATGCTAAATTCCTAAAGAGCAAATTTTACCTGGAAAATCCAAAACCATTTGGATCCCTGTGTCTGTTTGGATGTTTGATGCTCTCCTAAAGCTTCCCCTACTGATCTCAGGTCCCTGCTGATTGCACTGTACCTTTCCAGCAGTCCTCATTACTGGTAAATCAACCAATCTAAGACAACCTCAGGTATACAAAATAATAATACAAAAAGACTTCTGCATGCCATAATCTCCAAATTTTTCAACCACCTTCTCCACCTTGGTGATCAGTGGCAGGGCTGCTAACCCAACCAGTTGCCAAAAAAATATTCCTGTAGCTTTGGCTTAAACTCTGAACAGAGCCAGCTCAAAAACATGAGCTATATATCAATTTTGTTCCACTGCCTGACAGCAAATTAAAAAAAAAAAAAAAAAAATCAGTATCTGCTATTTTTGTAGTGAGTGTAAGACCTGTTTTTTTATACACAGGTGCTGCTTTGGAGCTTCTTTTTAAGACATTTCATAGGAGAGAGGAAGTAAGGGAAAAGTTCTAATTGCTCATTGTTATAGCTTCCTACAGCAATGCAAAAGAGGTGTTGGTCTCCTGCAAGTGCTTTGCTTGCATCGAAAGCTCTGACCACAGCCAGCAGTGAGGAAGTTTCAAGACTTGTAGATAGAAAGGAAACATTTTACTTGTGGTGGAGGCAATGGCAAAATATTTTTTTTAATTGTTTTCAGGGTTTAAAATCAATATGTTCTGCCAAACTTGAGCTCTCATGTCTCCTTTGCTTTTTAAAAATTAAAGGAACTTCCAGCAGGAAAAAGTAGGCTTAGAAAACTGACTTTACTTTCTAATAAATAATTTAGAAAAGCAGCTAAAACACCCTAACATTTTTTAGATTTTATTTTAAACTGCAATTATTTGCAAGGAAATGTGCCTAAAAAAAAAGAATCAGCAGATTCATGTGGATTAATGATAAACTTCACTGTTAGAGTAAGGAGTGAGATTTTCAAAATACTGAGTGGAGTTCTTTTTATTTGTTTCTGGTAATTGAATGCTTAGGTATCACAACTGACATCAGCTGTTCCTCTCTAGGATAAAGACAAAAGCCCTTGTTTTTAAAAAGCTGGAGTTTCATGAGCTGAGACTTTAGAAACCATCAACTAATGAGAATCATTGACATCATGGGAAGTGGCAACACTGTATACTTTGATTTAAAAACATCCTGTCACTTACGAATGCAATGAAATTTTCAAGGTATTTGAAAGTTCTCTAACTTTTTGTCTAGTGTCTGTTAGAGAACAAGAAAATATTTTTAGATACAGGATTTGATTGACTGAGTGTGTTGATAGATGATGTTGTTGGAGGTTTATGTGACTATATGTGGATTGTATAATTTTGTGTTTTAACTATACTGTATATCTACTAACATATGTATTTTTATGTAGTGAGTAATACTGTAACATATGTTCGTGTTTCAGTACTTTGGAGACAGTTCAAGTGAAAAGGAAATGGGATTTTATATCTCCTGGATGTTTATTTTGACCTTTACGTGTTCTTCAACAAACCTGAGAAGTTGCAGCTAGCGGGCAGTAGCAGTTGTGTGAGTGATGAACCGTCTTGTTTCCACATCTCACAATAATCAGGATTTAGGCTCCAATGTAATGGTGTTGTAGGCAATTATCCTGATATCCTGTACATGCTGATGTTGGCTGGACTTGGTTAAAACCTGGCACACACCCATTCCCACACTACCCTTGGCTTCAGGGACTTGCTCCTGGGGCAGGAGCAGCAGGGGGACCAGTTCACCTGTCAGGAATAACAGGCCAAGATGTTTTAAAGCCTCTTCTCCATCCTCAGGGTGTCAGACAAGAGACCCAATCTATTTCTCATCCGAGTTCCCAAGAACCCCAGCTCTGAGAGCTTTCCATCTCTGGTATTTCAACAGAGGAAACACAGGTCAAGTGGGCTGTGACATCAGTAAACCTCTTTTCCTGGGAATTTTTGATGGCAGTGATAAGGTTAAAGGAAGACCTTCCCTGTCAGCAAAGTCATTTGCTTACTGAAAGTCATATGAGAAGATTAAAACCACAACAGTCTATGCTCTAAATAAACCCTCAGGTTTTCCTTGCAGCCAGTGGTGGGTTCCACTGTAGGGACATTTCTGCCTTGGAAAAGAAAGATGAATGTTCTTTCAGTGCCTTTCTCTGGCTGCTGCCAGCTCCCTCCCTTGTCTTACACTCGAAGCTTGTAGTTGTGCACAGAAATGTTTGATGTGACCAAGTAAATATTGCCAGGACAGGGGGGTGCACTGATGGTGTTGTTCTTCCTTATCCTTCTGGGGCAATCCATGATATCCTCCACCATGGTCCCTTAAATTTATTATCAATTTCCTTTCCTTTTAGGCCTCCCCTTTTGATTTAACCCAATGCAGCATACACATGTGCACACATGTGCTACGAGACAATGCAGGTTGAAATGGGTTAAACTGAGATGTATGCAATGTTTATTTTTAATATATGTATTTTTGTTTTTATATATGCATTTTATATATTCCATTATCTCCACACAGGCTTCAGTGTGCAGTTTGATTGACATTCACTTTTGCAGTCAATTGAGCTGTACTGGTTTCCACTTGCAAAGTAAACAGCTGCTATTGTTATCTAGTTAAGGCTTTGGACAAACATGCTAGTACATAACTAATTTTTGATTAGTTTTTTTACTTCAGCTTTAACTTTTAATTAATGTCATCACATATTTTACAAGAAAGACAACGGCCTTAAAAAAAAAAAAACAAACAAAAAACAAAACACCAAACCCAATAACAACATAATGAAATACTCAGTTATTGATCTCATTGAACAAATTTCTATAGATGTTCAACTCAATCAAGTGTGATTTTTACATTTCTTGTTCTGATCATTAATGACATTGCTAATACTCTCCTGATAGAAAAAGCACTCTTTTGGTTTTTCTAGCATGAAGAGAATACACAGGGCAATGTCTTAGCACAATGGAGAAAGGGTTTATCACAAGAAAACAGAGGACTTGCTGTTCCTTCAAAGTTCAGATCAATCTGTTTAATCATTTGCAGTACAGTGGAAGCTGCGATGCCCATTAATCAATTACTGGTTGCATGTATTCCTATCTGACATGGCTATTCCTATCTGACTTGGATTTCCACAGCTGAGTCCCCCAGAATAACTGAGATTGGCAGTACCTGGGGAACTGTTCTCCTGTGGAAATCATCTTCTCTCGTGCATTAGGAGCTGCAGTGTAACAAACACAGCACCATTTTTACTTTTGGCCCAGGGTCCCCTGCATCTCTGCCACGTATTAAGGAAGGATTAAAGCACTTCTTCACATTCTATGATTAAAGTTAAGCTCGTTGGCTGGTTTTCACTTAGTTTCGTGAGGCTTTTCTGCCTAATGCTGGCGTGGTTCATAGGAAAGAAATTGCTCACTAATAACAATGTAACTATATCTGCAGTACCAGTGTTTTCCAGCATAGCTGTGACAGCCCGTGCCAGGAGGAGGGGCTGAGTGATGGACCCGTGTCTGCAAAAGCCCTTCTGCTCCTGGATTTGTTGTAGGAAAGTTGCACTTCAACAGCTGGTGGTTGTATTTTTCAGGGTGGTTAGGAAGAAACTACCCCTGCAAACATTAATGATATCACTGTGTCTTGGTTTGGAAAGACAGTATCTGCTGGGGAAAGCTGGACTTTCCCTTAGGACAGAGAATGTAAACCCCTCACCCCCGCCAAATTATAATTTTGCAATTAAGGGCTTTTAGGCAAAGATTTGGGAATAGGAATAACAGTTCTTTACTAGGAATATTAACAATACAAATGTAGTAGAAAACAAAACTACTCAACTAAACAAGCAAACAAATAAACAAGCAATCCTGGAAAACCCTGACAGAGTCAGAGCTACAACCTGACACCCTGTTGGTCAGGGTGTTGGAAGCAGTCCACAAGTGAGTCCTCCTGGAGTGGCAGATGTGGTTCTGTTGAAGTAGAGATGATCCTGTAGAAAAGGGTCCAGTGATGGTGAAAAGGGTGCAGTGATGGTGAGAAGGGTCCAGTCTTCCTCCAGGAATTGGGTGAAGCCAGATAACTTTGTGTTCCTACATCTCAGTTTTTATCCATGTAGGACTGGTTGGCTCCCCCCACTGGGTGGAGCATCTCACAATAGGATGATGGAATGTGGATGTACTATCTTGGGGAGGGTAAGTTTGGGGATGTGTGCTTTTAGGGGTGTCTTAATGGTCCATTAGCAGAAGATATCCCCCTGGAGGGAGGACAGGTGGTGAAAGAGATAAGAAACACTGCCCCACCTGGTTTAACAGCTGGCCCATTATCAAAAGGCACCCGCCTCCCTCCCCCCAGAGTTACAAGAGATAAAGAAGAACATCTCCCCAACTGCTTTCAGCAGATGAAATAGAATACACATTTTTGGTTCCATAACCCAAGACACACTGTGAGTAGCATCCACCTCGTATTATACAGTAACACAAACCCGAATGTTCTCTTCCTGACCTGGCCTTGGGGAAACACAGAAAGCAGATGAGAAGTTGAAAAGTAATTCTTGTGGCACAGAGGAAAAAAAAAATAAAGGAATAGCTATATGAAGTAATCCTTATTTCAATGGTTCCCCCCCATTTAATCTTTGATTTACCACTACTCACCACTATGAGCAATCCAACCCTTCTTTTGTTGCAGTGCCACTTCTGCTTTGTAATCTGGAAGCTGTGCAGATTGTTCTCTGCCAAAATACAGGAAACAACAAACTGGATGAGGTAAGGAAGCAAATGCAGAGTTTCTTCTGACACTCTGCTCAAAATGGTACAGTGTTATAGGGTTCTGTCCATCACAACAAAGACTGAATTAACAGAAATCAACAGAATTTATGATATTTGTTAATTCTTTCCTTCTTACACCCAAGGGGACTTAGATCTCAGTATCTAGTGTCATGAGAAAATCAAACATTTTCATTCCCTATGCTACAGTAAGGACTGCAATTCAAGTAGTATAAACCAAGAGAAACTCCCTTGAAGAGAAATTATCTGTAAAAGATTTCTTAAATATATCAGCCTTTGAGGAGATTTGCTTTCTCAGGTGCAGGCTATGATTCTCAGCAGCCATGATCCCTGTGAGAAGGTGGGAAGCCTTCTCTAACCTGCTCACAGGTTGTCCTTGACTTCTTTTTGGGTGTGCAGTCATCCTGTCCTCATGTCTTATTCACTGTAAGGAGAAAAGCTTCACAGTCTGCATTAAACAAATGTACTGCCTTATTAGTGTTACTATTTTCCCACCCATGCATCTCTTGTTTTATCTGCTGTAGGTCATCCAAAGATAATCCTGGGCTCGTGACAGCTCTTGTCTTCACCTGTCCAACCCCAGCCTCTTCTCTAACACACAGTCTGGACTCTGGTCTCAGTTTCCAGGGCAACCACAAAATCCTCTGTCTATCCTTCAGATTCATCATCCAGGTTCACACTGCTCCCAGGATTACTTCAGGGAAGGAATTAAGGTCTAGCAAGTCCCCTGTGCTGCCTGGCCCTTGCAGGCTCTATGGAAAGAGGAGCATTCCTCAAAGCCTTGGGAAGTGCCAGTGCTGTGACAGAGGAATCTCTCCCTATGCCTGAGCACCATTTCACAGTGACTTTTGTTGATGAGAAAGCAGAATCACCAGTGGGACTTCTGTCAATGAGAAAGCAGAATCACCAGTGGGGAAGGCACAGGTTGGAGATGACCCCAGTGATCCTGCTGCAGTGTCAGTGTTTGCCAAACCCCATCTGGCACTGTGCTCATAAAATGCTTGTGAAGAACAAGAGGAAGCACAGCTAGCAGTAAACCAGCAGAATGATATGTGCTATCATAAGGCTGAACAGCAAATGCTGAAGACTGAAGTCTTTCAGTGGTTTGCAGCATTTTCAGCTTCTCTAACTCCTTGTCTTTCCTAGCATGGGTGTGTTTTGTACTTGGATCATATTGATCCTGCCTGAGGGCTGGGAAGAGCTCACACACTTTGCCTGAGAGATGATGTGACAGTAGTAGAGAAATGAACAATTTCTTTGCTCCCTACCAGAGGTGAATACATATTTTCTCATGCCTTCGTGTGCAACAGATACGATCATGAAAACCTGGGTTGAGAATGGGAGTGTAGTTTTGTGGAGAAACACTGCATCATAAATGTCAAAAACAATCTTACAGGAAGATAGCTCCAAAAAACTTAATTAAAAAGTGTGTTGTCTCTCAGGAGATGCTGAACAAGGAACTGGGATTACTATCAATGAATATCCCCATCAGGACTTGCTCAGGTGGGTGGGTGTGAGAGCTGGGGATCCCTGTTTCTGTCTCCACATCCTCTCTGGAAAGAATGTAAGTGTGTTATGGCCAAGACCAAGGCCATCTGTGAGGGAGAGCCCATCATCATGTTGTCTTGCACACTGTCCACAGTTTTGATGTAGGGGAGAAAAAAAGAGAGAAAAAGCCCAACCTTTTTTTTTTTTTCATGAAGATACAAGTTGCTCTCAGTACCAGAGCTGTATGAGATCTTTCACAAAGTAGGGAAGAGTAAAAAAAAAAGTAAAGGTTCCTGACTTGAAGCATCAGTGATGTGAGGCCCAGTCTTGCACTGGAAGGCAGCCTCCATGTGTGAGATCCTCTATAGGAGTCAGCTTTGGCAGATGTGTAACCAAGAAACCAACACTCAAGGAAGTACCAAAGCTTGTAAGAAGTTGCCTGGAACCAGAAGTAATCAGGGACACCATTAGAAACAGGCAAGATTTGTTTTCCTCTGCAGAAGGGTGGCAGAAACAGCAGAGCTGTGTGGTTTCCCAGTGCTCTCCCTGAGTGACAGTAACTGCAATTAACAGGCAGGACGCTGCCTGTGTGGGTGACACTGTGCTGTAGTGCTGGGGAGGAGGATGCTCACACCTTTCAAACAATTCTTTGTGGGAATGGAGAGCAATGGAGTGTCTCTCAGGGAAGGAAGCTAAGTGACAACGATGTGCACAGCTAAGAAGTTGTTTTCTCAAAAAAAAAAGAAAAGCAAGCTCTTACAACCAGTGACCTGGCATCAGGATTTTGAACTGTCTGCTTCTGTGACCAATGACCTTTCCAAGATGAACATCTCTCAGGAGAAGGACATGGTAGCAGGGCTGGAGATCTCCTCACTGCTGGAGCTGTGGGCTGGGGGAGCATCCTGGGAAGCCAAAGGCACTGCCTGAAGGGGCTGGGGGAGGCCGTGGCACAGCACTACTCCCCTGCTCCTCTTCAAAAGCTTCCGAGGTGGCTGAGACAGCTCTGCAGCCCTGGGTGATCTCAACCCACTCTTCAGGGCTACATTCACAGTCAGCCTCAGATGTGAGTCTGTTTCAAAAGGATTAAAGATGTTAATTAATGTAATTATCCCTTTTAACGTGGGCAGACGTGGATACAGGCTCCTCTGAGCCAGAAGTGTTGTCGTGGAAGGGGCCTCTTTGCTCAGTGGTGGATTTTTGATGTAACATTGGTAAACTTTCCCCTCCCAGCAACATGACTCTCAGCAGGGTGACCACGCTCTCCAGACCACAGGGCTCAGTGGTGCAAAGGCAGCAGGAACGTGAGAGACCAATCTCCTGGATATTATCAAGAACAAATGGCTTCTTTTGCCATTTTTTTCCTGGTGAAAACAATCAGTCTAGCAGATGTTAGGTGGAAGCTCTAGCAGGGAGACGTAGGGAAGAAAAATCTGTTTTTTGTATTGGTATTTCTAATCTTATGTAGCTGGAGTATGTAGGTCACCAGAAGCTGAGCTTCCATAAAAGGAACAAAGCATTAGATACAAGTATATAGTTTTAAGAAAAAAAAAATACTTATAAGTAGGTAGACCATAAGATCCTCCATCCTGTCTCAAAGCAAAGGTCAATCTATCTCCTCCAGTCTTGTAGGGATGCTGGCACACATAGAGGTTACTTTAAGTGATAATTTCCACACTATGGTTTGCAATTTAGTTGAATTTGTCCCTTCAGCTTTTTCAGGATGAGTACCATTTTTCTTAATAGAACACTTTTCACTTTCTCAAAATTAAAAAAAAAAAAAAAAGGCCTTCTCCTATAGATCCAGTTGGAGTCAGGTCCTTCAATTCATTTCTCCCAGAATTCAGCTTTGGTTTGGGAGCCTGTGTGACTGACTCTACAAAGACGAGTTTCAAATCAAAATAATTCATGTAACGTTTCTGAGAGTTTTATTGTCACCAAGAACTTTCCTTCTCTCAGATCTGGGATTCACCCCACTGACTTTCTGACAGACTTCCTGCTCCTGAAACATTTGAAAAAGGTTTTATTATTAACTTTTATTCCTGTAATGAGTTCCTTTAATAAGTTGCTCCTCACGAAATTGGCAGGCCTTCCTGAGGTTTAACATTTAACCTGTCAGGATTTATGTGCCTCTCCTTTGTGGGATGGGATTTGTCTTTTCTGAGGCCGTTTTTACCTGTAGCCACCTTTCCTCTTCCAGTGGCAGACTATGAGGCCAGGTTTATCTTGGGTACACCAAGGTCAGGTACAACATCCTCACCAGGCAGCCACTGTTCCCTCACCCCACCTGAAATTCTTCCCATCTCACATGTCATTCAGAAAACTGAAAAAAACAGCCCAACGTGTCTGGATTTTATTTTTTTTTTTTTTTAATAATATGATCATGATAAAGAAATGTTCCATGTTGGGATTTTGCATGCTGAGTTTCAGTGTGGAGTGAGTTTTTATGGCTGAGTTGTAAACCCCCTAAAATATGGTTTTATAATGGAAATGCTGACACAACCTTTACACAGCCTCAGCCATAATTCTAGATGATGTAAAATACCTTATATAGAAAGCCAAGATAAGTGGCTTTCTGCTCTAAAGAGTGAGGAGAAGATGAGAAGCACACCTTTTAGCTAAGTATTTTCATTCTTTGTTTTAATTTTGACCAAAGAACAAGTCATATATCTAGAAGGGCAGGTTTTTATAGTCATACTTCATGTTTGTATAAGACTAAATTATGTTTTTAATCTTTCCAGCTACCTAAAGTAATTCTTCCAGGAATATCACTGTTTCCCAAGGCAAAAATCAGACTTGTGCCTGCTATTGATAAATAGGCATTTTCAAAGGAATTTTATTAAAAAACTGGAGGGTATCACTGGAAATACAAAGGAGTGTTTTCAAATAATACAGCACTCAGAGGAAAGTGTGTTAGAAGTAACAGACTGGATATAATTGAAACTGACCTCATAAAATCTACAATGTATTTTTGTGATTCTTCTTTTCAAGGTCATTTCAGGACAACTGAGGATCTGGGAAGTAATGATACTCATCACCAAACAACACTCAGAGTTTATTTCAGCTACAGATCCAAAACTCTGGATATTTCCTTAACGGTTATGTGCAATATCAGAATCCCTTCAGTAGTAAAATCATCATGATAACAACAGAAAATATTAGAACAGGTTACTCTTGTGATTTTCTGTACTGCATTCTTATTTCCGAGTAGATTTTTTTTTCTAAAAGCAATGTTTCAGTTAAATATTTCAGTTTGTTTTCTTCTTTATGTGATCTTTTATTTAAATTCATAAGGATAGGAAAGGCAAAGGGGAAATTTTTAGGCTTTTTGGTGACGTGGTGTGCAAGTTAAATTTCAGACCTTGGATTGCATTGTACTCCTACATTTACCACCATCTCAGTTTTGGGGGGCTGTTCAAGAACACACTGAAAAAACCTATCTGTTTCCACTTAAAACCATTCAGTTTTAAACATATAAAACATTTTAATAGAAACCTATAAATTGATTTACTTGGTCAGATTTGTGCCTCGGTGACCTTTTCAAGACTGCAGCTTTTCCCTGCTATTTGAGAGCAGAACCAGCTGTGAAATATTGACTGTCCTTATCTCCCTGACACCAAAGTTTCTGTCACCAGCTGGATGGAATTCACATCCTCTGGGCTGCTGTGATCCAGCCTCCAGCCTCCACTGGCTGGGAGGTTTGCAGAGCCTTTTGCACTCTGCCTCCAAGGGTCTCGCTGAAATAAAGGAGGGACTTCCAGCTTGAGGCAGCTGAGCATTTCCTTGCCTTGGCCCTGAGCAGGTCTTCCCCATCTGCAGTGATAAAAACATAGGTAGGCTTCAGAGAGGAAGAAGTGGAGGCACAGAGAGATGATGCCACTGCCTTCAGACAGCAGGAAATCTGCAGTGGGGCCAAGAATAGGACTGAGGTGCTCGGCTTCTGCACCTCAACCACAAGACCCCACACTTGGTGTCACTGATGATCTCACTGCCACAGTGGCTAGCAAAAAAAAAAAAAGTGTTGCTCTGTGCTAATTCAGCTGCTCTCTGGTGCAGACTGGAGACCAAATTCTTCTCCACACAAATGTTCAGCCAGCCTCTGAAAATTTAATTGAGGGCTGCATATGTTGACTGCAACCACGATTATTTGCTTAAAGAAAGACACATAAAAGAAAATTTTTATTCAAATTAGAACAAACTGTTTGCTTCTTTACGTGAAATTTTATTTCTTAGGTTTTGAAGCAAACAGATACTAATACAGAAGTAGGGTTTTTTTTTTTTTTGGTTTCAGCACGCACTTTTGTCATGGGTTGACACTGGCTGGACACAAGGCACCCACCAAAGCCACTCACTCCTGCCCCTCTGCAGATGGACAGAGGAGAGAAAATATAACAAAGGGCTCATGGGTTGAGATAAGGAGGAGGAGAGATTGCTCCTCAAATACATCAAGAGCAAAACAGGCTCAGCTTAGAGACATAAAATGAATTTATTGCTAACAGAATCAGAGCAGGATAATCAGAAGTGAAGCAAGCCCTTAAAAACACCTCCCCCACACCCCTCCCTGCATCCCAGCTCTACCTCCTACCCCAGTGGCACAAGGAGGCAGGGAATGGGGGTTTGGGTCTTGGAAAAGTTTGAGCCTTTTCTCACTGCTCAGGGAGAGGAGTCATTCCCCTGCTGCACCGTGGGGCCCCTCCCATGGGGGACAGTGCTGCATGAAGTTCTCCAACGAGGAGAGTCCATCTCATGAGAAACAGATCTTGGCAAATGGCTGCAAGGTGAGTCCCTCCCACGGGCACACAGCCCTCCCAAAACTGCTGCAGTGTGGGTCACTCTTCCACGGGGTGCAGTGCTTCAAGAACAGGCTGCTCCAGCAGGGCAGGCGCCCTCTCTCTCCACCAGGTATCCCACTGATCACAGCCTCCTCCAGGCATCCACCTGCTCTGGCATGGACACCTCCCCCATGGGCTGTGGGTGAAACTGCATCCACCCCAGGGGCTGTGGGTGGATCTCTGCATCCCTGTGGATCACCAGGGGCTGTGAGTGGATCTCTGCATCCTCCATGGATCCCCATGGGCTGTGGGTGGATCTCTGCATCCCCTGGTGGATCCCCATGGGCTGTGGGTGGATCTCTGCACCCCCCATGGATGGATCCCCAGGGGCTGTGGGTGGATCTCTGCCTCCCCCATGGATGGTTCCCCAGGGGCTGTGGGTGGATCTCTGCCTCCCCCTGTGGATCCCCAGGGGCTGTGAGTGGATCTCTGCATCCCCCATGCATCCCCAGGGGCTGTGGGTGGATCTCTGTATCCCCCATGCATCCCCAGGGGCTGTGGGTGGATCTCTGCATCCCCCACGTGGTGATCACCATGGCCTGCAATGGAATCTCAGCTCTGGAACCTGGAGCACCTCCTGCCCCTCCTTCTCCACTGACCTTGGTGTCTCCTTGTTGTTTCCCTCACACGTTCTCACCTCCTCCTCTTCTCTGACTGGAATCAAAACTGTGCCCCCACCTTTGTTTCGAATCCTTCTCAAATATGTCATCACAGAGGTGTTACCATGGTCTCCAATTGGCCCAGCCCTGGCCAGAGGCATGTCCATCTTCAGAGTCATCAGGGGCTGGCTCTGCTGGATGTGGTGGAAGCTTCTGGCAGCTCCTCACAGAAGCCTTCTCTTTGCGCCCTCCCACCCTGGTGCCAAAATCCAGGCCGTGCAAAACCAATACAACTTGCAAACGTTAATTTATTGTCTGGTTTTGAGTTAATCATAAAACATCCTCATAAGGAACAAATGTTCCTGTGCAGGGGGATGCTGCAGTTACAGCAGAGCCCAAGCCCAGGGCTGGCAGTGCTGAAGATGCACAGCTGACTCTGGTCCCTCCTGAAACTGTGACACCATCAGCACTCCCTGGCTGCTCTCCTGCCTGCCAGCACTCCTGTGGAGCTGGGAGACCAGCACTAGGGCAAGCTGGAGTTTGTGAATAGGACTGCAACCTGCAAGGGGGCATCAGAGGTGAAATTACTTTGAAGCAGTGTAAGTTGGGGTGAAACTCAAAAGCTGATGAATTCCTTTTGGGCAGCTCTGCGTGAAATTCCGTGCCAGGTCATGAAAACTGACTATACATTTTTATTCAGCTGAAGACAGAGAGAGCTGTCAGGTTGCTGCTCCTGAAACATCCAGGTGTAAAGTGAGAGCTGCTGTCAAAGTGTTTACAAAGAGCACCAAAAGAAGGAGCAATTACGAAAAGCAGCCAAAAATCCTTTGAGGGTCGCACCCCTCGCAAAGAAAGCAGGAACCCGGGTTCATGTGAACACCGAAGCGTTTGCTTATACTTTGACATGCTAAAAAAATTGTACTGTTGGCTGACACTACATATTCAGGGAAGTGTTAACCAAAAAAAAAAAAAAAAAGACAGAAAAAAGTGGAACTGTTAAAAGTTCCAGGTTATGTGCTAATGGTGCAGATTTTTGCAGAAGACAGACCATAGATATTTCTGACAAAGCTAGATTGCTTTTCCAGCCGTGAGCACGCATTCACTTGCTGAACCAACAGAGCAGGGAATTGTAGCGGCCTGTTGGGCGCAGCCCGGCGCTCTGCTCCGCTGGAGCCAGCGCCGAAACTGTGTAACTCTGCAGTTTAGGAGAGAAACCCGCCTCTCTCCATCACTCACACAGGCTAAGGAGAGAGGGTTTAGCTGAAACTGCTGCCTCCTGTCTGAGTCAAACGTGGTAGTTCAGTTTATTCTGGGGTGGGCACAGACTTCACCTAACTAGCATGACAGATGCACTGTGAGCAGGAACAATGGAGGAAAACAATAGTCTCTCTTTTCCATCTTCAGATATTCTCCCATTCCATGGCAAAATGCAGTGCACCCATGCACCATCCCAGACACAGCACATCTTTTTTGTGCTTTGCTATAAAATAATTTCTTTGCTTAATTTTTACAAGTTTCTAAAGCTCCTGTCCGAGTCAAACATGGTAGTTTGGTTTATTCTGGGGTGGGCACAGACTTCACCTAACTAGCGTGACAGATGCGCTTGCCACAGTGAGCAGGGACAATGGAGGAAGGCAATAGTCTCCCTTTTCCATCTTCAGATATTCTCCCATTCCATGGCAAAATACAAGGCACCCATGCACCATCCCAGACACAGCAGATCTTTTTTGTGCTTTGCTATAAAATAATTTCTTTGCTTAATTTTTACAAGTTTCTAAAGCTGCTGCCTCCTCTCTGAGTCAAACGTGGTAGTTCAGTTTATTCTGGGGTGGGCACAGGCTTCACCTTAACTAGTGTGACAGATGCACTGTGAGCAGGAACAATGGAGGAAAACAATAGTCTCTCTTTTCCATCTTCAGATATTCTCCCATTCCATGGCAAAATACAACGAATCGTATTTTTTTTCTGAATCAACTTCATCAACTTTTGAAATCTATTGGTACCTGTCCTGAAATACAAGAAGCTGTTTTATCTTTAAACAGAAGAATAATTTTTTTTGTTCGTTTTATCGATGTTTCTGTTTCGAAAAATTGCTTAAGCAATTCTGGCAATGTTAAAAGAAAGGTGCAAAAGTCTTTTCTGGTTTTGCAGAAATGAAGGCTACTTCTTGAGGGTCCTCCTAGAAGTGGTATGGAAAGGTTCTAAACTTTTGAGTTGGATTAGGTTAAGTTTAGTTCATTGAGACGAAGAACTATGTACGGCCTCCATGTGGACTGCATAGCTGTGGTGCTCAAATATTCGATCATCTTCGTTGTCCCTAATGTGCATAGTTATTAAAATAATTTATTTTAAGAACAGAGGCCTTTTTTTTTTCAGTCCAGAAGATTTTGATTCTGAAGGAATTATGGTGAAAGTAGTAGAGGATGAAAGCCTGTACAAACTTTTTGTGATACTTAAACTCTTTCTTAGTGAAGGAAACCAGAAGATTTAGGCACAAAAGGCTACAAATAATGCAGTCAACCTCTGGACAACAGTATTTCAGCCCCTTGGTGACCATAACATATTTTTTTTCTGCGTTACACAAAACCACAGGCAATATGTTATTTGTTTTTCTCTACTGGTTAAATTATCCTTAAAACCAATAATAACATACATATGATTCTTTTTTTTTTTTTTTTTTTTTTTAAAGAAAAGCAAAATAAAGGTTTTGTTCTGCGATGGGATAAAAGGAGAATTTTACAGTCTTTGGTGCTCTGCGAAACCCAGCCAGGATTTGGGGCAGATTCTTGGATGCTGATGAGTATATTCCAGGACTGCAGTTACAAGTGAAGCGTTCAGTAGCTCCCAAGAACAGACTTGATCCTGAAGTCACTATTTATGCATCACTCTTATTCCAATCTGTGGGAGTTTTGCATGAGTAAAGTGTCAGTCACTTTGACATTTAGCCCAGCTGGTTGAACGATCTACCATGACTGTACGGCACATTTTAATCTGAATTCTCCTCTCCATGCAGTATTCCACCTCTTGCTTTGCTACCTGTCCTCTAGCTAGTTTGTGAACGCCAAAGGCATCATTTAGCACATCTGGATTAGAAAGCAGCCTTGGAAGGAGTTTTCTGGCAAGGAACGACTGGTAGGTGGGTAACAGCTGGATGGGAAGTCAGCTGGAAAAAGAGAAAGGAATTTCAGATTTACCTCTGAAATACACGGGAGTGCACCCAAGCTTTGCATGATTCAGCTCCCTGACAGTACAAACAAGGACCAAGACAGTGGGGTTTACCTTTGCTCAGAGAAATGTGTGGGCTCAGCTGCAGTAGCCAGAACAAACCACATTAGTAGGAGAAACTAAAAGCAGAAGGAAGTGTTTCCTGTGAAGTGCTGCTCGACAAATCAATACTGTTTCCTTTCTGTGGAGTGAACATAACAGCTTGCAAATCACAAGTGTATTTACTATAAAATTTGTGATTTGCCTCATTAATTATCCTTTGTCTTGTCTTTTTGTTTGTTTGTGTGTTTGTTTGCTTTGGGTTTTGGTTTGGGTGGGGTTTTTGTGGGTTTTTGTTTGTTTGTTTTTGGTTGGTTGGTTTTTGGTTTGTGTTTGTTTGTTTGTTTGTTTTTTTCTTGGTCCCCTGGCAGGGGATCTCAGTTTCTTAAAGATCTTGCTTTATTTGGGCTCACAGATACCACAGATCCTATGGTATTGCAGCTCGTTGCTGGGGTGAATGTAACTCATATGATGAAGTATCTCAGAGGAAAATCTCATAAAGCTTAGTGAAAAATGCCTCTTCAGCAAATGCTCCCTTTTGTTTGCTGAGAACTTTCTCCACCTGAATGAGAATTAGCTAAAAACCTCTCAAATTTCCCTTCCCAGAAAATAGTTTCAGGTTCTTTCCCCATGCTTACTCCTGTTGATTGATTGAAATGTCTTGCTTTCACCTTCTTGCTCTGGTTTTTCCTCTTATTCTACATTTCCACGAACATGTCTTTCTTGTCCCTGTTCTATACCTATTTTCTTTGGCTTCAGCTTATTGTAGCATTTAAGAATATGTTTATCTTGGAGCACACAAGCAGTCCTGTTTCTCTGTAGTGGGATTAATTACGTGCTCAAGGACTTTGTTTAGCCAAAATTTTGCTTTCACTATGCTATTCTATTTAAGAACTGAAATGGTGTGGTAATTTTCATCCAAGTTACATCACCATCATGTTTTTTGCACTGGGGAGGTGGGAATGTCATGGAGCAAGCTTGACATGCAATAAAATGTCAAGTGTCAGAACTTTGCAATTTGTTTTTAGATGTAATCTACTTCTGTTAAATTTTGGGAAATATGTGCATAGGTGCTTTAAAAAAAAATTACTTACAGAAAAAAACCCCAAATCTTTCAGGTGATCCAGAGGACTATTCAGGACTCTAATATAGACACTTACTGTTATTTTCTACACCCTCTGTGCCTGACAGGCCTATGTAGAGCTGGCAGATGTAACAAAAGACCTATAGGTGACCCATTCAATAAAGCATCTTGCTGGGCAATTAAAATAGCAATAAACAGATGTGTTTAGGTATTTGCATTCCACCCCATATCTGTCTTTTAGCTCTCTAGAACATTTTTGTAAGGGAAATAATGGTCAGTTGGAGAAGATGTTTAGCATCTTTATTTACTAGGAGCATAAAATATAAGCAACCACCAGAACAATTATAAAGACAGTCAAACAACTCAACACAGAAGTAAGTATCATTTAGTTGTAAATGCTTTTAAATATACCTGCACTGTTCTTTGGGCCCGAGTTCAGGATTTTGCACTCCAATCAGGGAGTGAGAATTTTAAGTCATTCCCTTTGTAAATCACAGCTTGACCACCAGGTTTCTCTTGGGGAAGTGAAACTCTTTGGTACCATGTGCTCAAGGGCATCCAAAAAGAGAAAATCTGACCTCCTCAGTGTGTTCATCACCTCTTATTGGTATGTGATTTAGTATGGGCTTAACAGACCTACAAACCTTCTTGCTTTGTAGGAGTTATGAATCATGTGAAGCCTGTCTTGGGACTCTAAATCAATCCACCCTTCAGCAGCCATCAGTGTGTTTTAGTGCTCAAGCTGAACATGCCTTTTGCAGAGCAGCGCTGACAAATACATAAAGTGGGATCAGACGTCATGGCAAAAATCCTGGTGTGCAAGCCCTGCAAGTCAGTATAGCAAATCTAATAGAATCTTCATTTTCCCTCAAATAGAAAACATTCTGCTCTTGTATTTGATTCCAGGGCCTTAACCTTGTTGCTACAGTAGAGCAGCATGTAACTAGCAAGTCAGAAAGAAAAACCAAAGTGACCTTCCATCTTTGAAGCAATTTCTTAGTAAAATGAGATACTTCAAACAGACCACTGTGAAAGCAGGACAGCTTAGTGAAAACAAGGTTATTTGAAGATTTGCACTAAAACTCTTCACCTCCAAGGAGCCCACCACAAGCTTAATATATCAGGATTCAGAAGGCAAAGGAGAAATCATGTTGTTTTACAGCTTGTACATACCTACCTACATTTATTTACATACATATTCATACCTACACACACATATATATATACAAATACACGTGTGATATAAGAATATAATTGTTTCCTGCAGGGATATACAAAGCACAGACCCTTCCTTATCAGATGATTGCCATTTAATGAGGAGCATTAGGAAGGAGACCTATATTCAGAAAGTGTAGCAGAACTCAAGGCTGATCTGTTCAACAAGCTTCTTCCTTTCCAGACACCTTTTGGGGAGTTGTTATTATTCCCATATCAAAAAAGATGGAATATTGTGATCAAATGGGATACCATTATTGATTAAATAAGCCCTCAGAGGCTACATGAAGTGAGAAATAAAGCAACCTCTGCATTAAATCAGATGTGTTGACTCCTTTTTTCATCTTTCCATTTATTTTCCCAGCAGACACATAAAGCATTGTACCATTGTCCATATAAAACTTGTTTTGCATATATCTCATCACTAAGAAGTTAAGTCATAAGAGGTTCAATACTTGTGGTTTAAAATAGCTATTTGATAATTAAATTGGCTAGCTAATTTCTGCTGCCTCACAAATGACCTCCTGGTCTGCCTTGTTCTGTCCCATTTCATGCACCCAAGCAGGAAACTGTTAGGTGGAAAAGAAAGTACCACCTGGAATATTTATCTGCACTGGCTGCTAGGGCCTCTTCAGAGGAGAACTCATGCTGATACGTGGCAATTATTTTTTAAACAAAGATATTCTGCAGACCACAGATTCCTGTGAATCTCCATTATAATTCATATAAGCAAAATAGAGATGGAGGGTTATACAGATGGCTAGGTACTGCAGCGACTTCCTTCAGCATATAAATGGTCTCATACAGTTTGAGAAGGCCAATTAGGAGCTGAAGTCTCAATTTAAGACACAATTTTTCTCCACTACCACTTAAACTTTATTAAATATAAATACTTCATTCTCATTAGTGGCTGAAAGGAGGTTTTATTTTCCAATAAAACAACACAGAAGTCATGAAATCTCAAAATTATGCAGCATTAATATCTCTGGTAGACATTGCAAAGGTGTTTTTTTTTTTCAGAACACAATCCTTGAAAGGACTCTGAGACTTAAGTGGAGGAGTGCATTTAATACTCTAGTATTCATCCCACATGGTGCTCAGTTCTTGTTTACAGCACCACAATCAGGGCTCTGCAACGCACTGTGGAAACTTGGCTGTGACTCAGTTCCCCCAATTCATGCTCTTAGATGACTGGATGACCCAACAAATTAAACAACTAGACTAATTGTGGTACTTGGACACATTTTGTCCCACTCAGAAGGCTCTCCTGCCCCACTCAATACAGGAAAGGTAAGCAGGTGGAATTAGCAAAATATGCATCCCCGAAATGGAGGAGTAGCTTTGGCTCCTAGTTAGATTCCTGCATTTTTTGATGCAAAGCCCTGTTTAGATGGAGGGAGTGCAAAGATACAAACCTTTTCTCTCCCTCTTCCTCCAGCCACCAGAGTTTATTTAACAAGGAGCTGCTGTTCTACTTTAGAAGAGGTAACTGCTGGATTGCAGGCCACCTACATCCCAAAATGATGACCAGCAGCTGGAGAGATCTTTTTCCAGAAGGATGGGATGGCTGGTCCCTGTCAAGACCTGGGGTTTCAGGCAAACCCTTGTCAATCCTGGTGATGGACCAGGAGGATGAGGAGCATGCTGTGTTGAGGTTAATCCCTGCCCACGGTGTGGGCTGTTATAGTTCCTTTCATAACAAAACTTGATTTCTGGAAATTCTAACCCAAACTCTGCAGCTGCACGGGGAGCGATCTGCTCCCAGGGGTGCTTCATCCAAACTAAACTACTTCAGGTGAAAAACACCCTTCTCTTCTCAGGGGAAGACTTCCTAACACTGCAGCAGGGTTCCTCTACTCTCCATGGCTGCGCTGACTCTGCTGGCTGGTACTGACACAAGGGCAGGGGTCAGTCACCTTGCAGCCCTGCAGCCTGATTCCACAGACCATGGGGACACCTCTCCCCTGCCCTGGCTCATTGCCTTCTTACTTGTTTCAACACACTTCTGGATTTTTGACTTTTGCTCCTTGCTAAGCTATATATTTTCTTCTTTTTATTCTTTCTTTCTTTTTTTTTTTTTTTTTTAATGGTAGCCTATCACCATTCCTGTCACTTTTTCCTCCTTATTTTCCCGTTTTACCAGGTGTAGCTTGACATGCTGGATAGCTGTAAGTGGGCCTAAGTCAGTCTTGATGTCTGCAAGCACAGCTCCACTGACATCAGAGTTAGGGACACTCTGACAGGATAGACTTGGCAATGTGGATGCACTGCACCTCCCAAGACTTTGTTATCTCCTTTATTTGTTTCCCACACGGCTGCCGCATCTAAACCCAACTGTAAAACTGCTCTTGGACCTTGTAAAAATGAAAACTTCCTGTAGCTCATTCCACATGACTCTCTGCTGCTGGAATGGCTTCAGATTCCTGCTCCTCCTGGTGGTCTCCTCCACAGTCTCACTGCAAGGACTGGGGAGGTGAGGCAGTTTGACCTGTGTCCTAGTTATTTATCTGCACCCTCTCAGCAAAAAAGACAGTCTTCCTCACACTCTCCCCACCAATTTCTCCCTTTCTCCATCCAGTTTTAGGAATCAGCAGTAGTAGAAAGGCTAGGTTGCTCCTCAGGAGAAACCAAGTATGTCTATTTTCTGGGTCTTGAGTACAGAGGAAATACCAAAGAAAATGGTTGTAAGACTTCCACTTAGAGAATAGTGGATAAATCTCCCTTTATTTTGAGAATATTTCAGCACTGAATTCACCAGGGTCACAGAAAATTGGGAGGTTGCCAGGTGCAGGGAATCTGACTTTCCTTCTGCTGTAAACTCAACTCAGAAGCAACCAGAAGAATAAATTTCTGTGATAAGTAAATTAAAATAATACATGACATCTCACATTAGCTTGTGACATTAAAGTGTGAAACCAGGCATGATGGAATGGAGAACAAGAAGAAAAATCTGCAGATTTTACAAGAGGTAGGGGACAGAAAAGGGACAACAGGAAATTGTACAAACTTTTATCTCAACTTCTTATGACTTGCTCTGGGGATTGCATTTCTCCATAGTCTTCCTCTACCTCGGCTGACACTCCCCATAAAAATTTTATGAGACATGTTAAGTATTTTATGCAAAAAGTGAGTTGTATTGCATTGCACTGTAGGTCAAGGTGAGAAGGACACATTGCCAGAATACTTGGTTAATCTCTTTCATCTTTCCCGTGCTGTCATTAACGCTTATCTGTTCCCACAGGTATTGCAAAGGCATCCGTTTTCTCCAATAGTAAAACCCTTTGATTTCATACACTAACTGTTTTTGATGCTGGTTTTGTTCATGTTCGTTTTGAGATCAGATTTGTGCTTTCTTGTCTGTGATGTTTCTGTTGTGCTCTCATTTTTTTTTTTTTTTCCTTCCCTGGGAGTTCAGGAGCTTATCTTCACTCCTTTGTCATCCCCCTGTGTGTGAGTGGTTGGATGTTGATGTGTACACGGTAACACCACCTGCTTTAGGTCATAGTATTCAAAGACCCCATGAATTAATTATCTGAGTCTGTTTGTGGGGCTTCCACCCCAGCTGTTATCTGAAAGTCTGTCTTTTGCAATCAAAACCTGCCTAGGGCTTCCCTATTTCCATTATGGTAAAGTGGGAACCCACCAGCAGCTCCTGTGTCCTGTTGATGTCGGAAGTGATCTTTCTTCATTCATAAGGAGTCCTTGACCAGCTCTGTCAGCATTCTTGACAGGGAATGTCTTGTTTGGGAGAGTAAAAGGTTTATCAAAAATGGTTTAAAGCAAACAAGATAGCTAAGGCCATTAGCAGAAACTTTTTGTTTAGCAAGGCTTTCAAATGCCTCTCAATTCAGGATGTCCAGTTTCAGTAGAAGACTATGCCCTGCATTCTACTGCTTTTGAAAAATCCTTCTAATGTTGTCATTAATAAGTCTGCAAAGCAGATACTCTACGCATGATTTACTTCTCCAGTTACTTTCTTAACTTGAAAGTTGAGACCAAGGATTGGGATGGCCCAACCACGAGGAATGTCATGTGCACTCTCCAGACTGCAGATAAATGTATATATTCACAGACAATATAAGCAGCTTGCCAGTCCAGAGATGAACAGGAGATATGTAGATGTTGGTAAAGGAAGATGCTACTGGTATGTGAGATTATTATACTGCTAAATTAATGAGAAAGTCATTTGATCTTCAAATTCAAGTCTGAGCTTTAATAACTCCAGTAATTCTCAGCAAACAGAGCAAATTAAGGTAAATGAAAACTAATTTCATACTAAAGAAGAAAAGCCTGTGAGAGGGAGCTTTTGCCCCTGCCTTGTTTGTTGACTTGCAAAGGGAACGAGGTTGAATATTTCAGCATGTTTTAGTAAAATCCATAATTTTAAAGCACAAGAGGACTTATTTTCTGTTCCTCAGGACTTTGATCCTTTAATTCACTGTAAGTAATTAAACAGCCATGTCAGCATGAATTTCAATGTGAGCACCCAGTGAATATTTTTCCAGTCTGTACAATGAAATCTAAATATCTTTTTTTTTTTTAATATTGCAAAACATGTTTCTACCCAAATGACTCAGAAGAACATTTTTGTATTTTTTTCCTTCTTTCCAAATGCATCTATGTGTGGCTTCTGTTTTTCCATTACTATCAGAGACACATAGCAGAATTGGTCATTGCTTCTATTTCTGATCACAGTTTTGGGAGCTGAGGTTTAATATGTAATAAAAAAAGCAGACATGGGAATGATTTTTTTTCTTTATATCGAAATGGCTGTGAGAACTTATGTCAGAGCCCACTGCACACCAAGAGTGCATCAAAATGAGTTTTGCTGCTTCTTTACACACAGAAGTTTCCTCTGAAGTTACTCAGTGCATAAATGGAGGAGACTTTTCCTGGAGTGCCAGGAAAATGAGAGCTTATGGCAAAAATCCTCCAAAGGACACAAAAGCAGGCAATGATCAAGTCTACCAAACACTGCTGGATTTGTTTAATACTGTATATAATGGCCTATTTGTACTAGATAGAGCAATATTTTCAGGCTTCCCTGGGAGGGGGAAAACACCCCCTTCAAAAGTCAGCATGAACATCTGAGAAGACTGCAGTAATTCCATACATTCAGAACTGGCTTGTTTTATCATACATGTCCTAATACATCATATTCTAGAATACCTTGTATGAAAACCTCTTTAGTGCTGTTTTTTTAGTGGTGTCAGCACAAGTTTGGTTTCATCCCTGTTAATGAAAATTATTTACTTTTTGTGACCCCTGCTCAGCTTTAATTTTAAGGTACTTTAGAAATTTAAATGTCTTTTCTTTTTTTTCATCTCCAGTGTAATTTTTGTTACTCTTCTTTGCGTATTTTGTGTTTTTAAGAGAGGTTCTTTATGCAAATTAAGAAGAAAACACAGGTATTCATAGCATGGAGGGTAGATTTCATGGAGCAAAATTTCATGGAGCAAAATTTTTCCAAGCAAGGAATAACATTGTTGCTTTCAGGAGCCAGAGACCTTAGCAGTCACTTCGCTCAAGAGCAAAGAGATTCTAGTTTATTTTTTTATATCAATAATGATTTTGATTTTCTAAAAAACTTACTGATAAAAGTAATTGATTGTTACAAGTCCCATTTACATGGATCATTACCATCACTATGTGTAAAACCTGCATTTATTAACCTGCTTTTTTTGGTGTGTCTAGTTCAGCCTTGGATGTGATATTAAATCATGTGGTCGTTCACTAACGGAGCGTTTCTCTGTAAATGAACACTTGAGAACTGTGCTCCAAATGTGGGAGGAAAAAAAGGCATCAGAGAGCCCCACAGGCTGGAAGAATAATTGCAAAGGGCTGATAATTGACCCTTATGGAACAATGAGTAGAGATTCGTATGGATGGTCTATATTTAAAGAAAAAAGACATTTAAAGGAACTGGAACTTGGCTGAGTTGTCGTATATTATAAATTCTCTCCTTGGCCAAAAACTCCTTGGTTGCCATTACATCCACAGGTTCATGATGATGAATCATATCAGGCAAAGGCTATTTAATCTTTGACTCCAGGTCTGTGTTCAACCTTGAACAAATCCATGACTGTCAGTTGTATTCATGATTTGCTTTCTTAAATACTGATATATTCGATGAAATCAGGCAATAACAAATGCTTCCCATTAACGACTTAGTCCTGTTCCTATTTCTGCTCATGCACACTTGAAATACCTGCCTGAAATATGCAGGAATGATGCTCCAACAGTCTTATGCAGTATTTGGGATGTTGCTGAAAAACAGTCTCCATACAGAGATTGGGGCACAAATTTTGGAGGGACTTTAGTATGTTCTTTATATTAGCTTGTGTCAACCCTTTGCATACTTTCTTTGCAGTTCCTCTCACCACTTTGCTATCCTATCTGTATGGTCTCTGCAAAAGTAGTTTTATGATCAAATTCAGGTTATTCTCTCCCTGACATCCTTCCTCTTTCCAATCCGAATTCTGTGTTTCACACTGAGTCTTCTGGAAGACAGAAGCAGTCTCATATGCAGTCTTCCACATTTGTAAATCCAGCAAGGACTGAATCCTTTCTACTTTGGATGGAAAACACACAGCAAGGCTATTAAGACTTAGTACACTGTGCAAGTTCTCTTATGGACCCCTAAAGTGAAAATATCCTTCTGTCTTTGGTGGCTTTGACTTATAGCTTTGACTTGGTAGCTCTTTTTATTTATTCAGGTAGTGCAGTGAACTATTGTACTGTAGATAAGGCTGTTACAGTAGTGCAAACAGCAGTAAAAGTGCATCATTTGATGAGTCAGTTTGTTTCAAGCAACAGACCAGCCACAAAGTTGTTGAGCTCATTGTAAAATTGCAGCAGGTCAAGAAAAAAAATGGCAAAGTAAGAAAACTAGATCAGAGGGTGATATTTGTTACTTGCTCAATAGAATGCTTTTGTTTTTTTTTTTTTTTTTTCCAGGGCTGAAACCTGTCCCTTCTACAAATCCCTGGATGGCCTCTTTTCTCCACCTCACAGAAAGTATCTGGGATACACTGCAGTCTTTGCAGCCCATTTGATTTATTCCTGCCTTGAATTGTGATTTTCACGTGTTAATACTTTGCTCCAGTTCTTCTCTGTATTGCAGCATGTGGCCATTATCACTCCCCTCCCCCAGGCCCATTTCCCTTGTTATATATCTGTTTCATTTTCTTAGTTAAGTTGAATGTGAACTTGGGGTCAAGAACAGACGAGTCATGTGATGGGACTCAGGTATAACTGCATCTTCCAGTTTTTTTCCACTGCATTGTCTGAGGGTTTGGAAGCACAATCTCACAGACAGTGCAAAAAGCCTCAAAGTTCACAGTTCAGCTGTCAGTTATGAGGTAGACTGATGAATTAATGTCCTTAAGGAAGCCTGGGCTGGAAAGCTATGGGATGCAACCTCTCCTTAAGGAGTACTTGCTGACGTGTGAAGGCTCCATTTGAACAGCACACTGACTGCAATCCTTCCATCAAATCTGAGTTCTGGAGGGCTAGCGCCTTGCCATGGGTCCATCCTGGAACTAATGGCCACTGCTTTTCAGTCAGCATTCCACAGTCTTTAGAAATACACCCTCGTGCCCTTGGTGCATGGAGGGAAGCTGACCCTCATGCTTGTGGGGGGATGTGACAAACAGGAACAGACAAACCAAACAACAGACCTGACGTGTTACTGAAGAGCTGAGTGTGGCTGCCCAGGGTGGGCTCCATGAATGCATCACAACACAGAGGATTTTTTTTTTTTGGTCTAGCCTGCTATTATGCTGCCATTTTGCCTTTAATAAATCATAATGGGTCACCTTAACGTTGAGCTTAACAAAACATATTTAGAATGCAAGAACAGTAATTAAAGGCTTGTAATGAAATAATGTAGCATTTACCTAAATGACAGCATTACTGTTGACAACCTGAACAGCAATGACATTTAAGTTTTCCTGAGACATTTCTCATTCAAATTATGTCACTAGTTCTGAGGCTCCCTTTTGTAAGACTTCCTGCCATGTATCTCTATAGTTATTATCCCTCATTGTCAATATAGCCAGTCATTTCTTCTCCACATCAATTTTGATTGAGTTCTTCCAGTTTTCCCACACACCTATCTGTGTATAAACCTTTATGAGTGATTGATATGGATTCATGCTTTTATTCTAACTTATCAATTCGTCTTTTTTTTTTTTTTTTTCTGAAGCAACTACCAAATTTCTGTCTGTATAGAGTGCAAATGCAGCCAAACCTGGAATTAAAAAGCTGCAGTCTGAGTATGGGTTTAATACCTTGTTGTCATGTATTTTGAAAGGCAATACATTTCTGGGGCACACTGTGGTATCCTGTCAGTCAGGTATCCCCACTGCTGAAATTCACATGACCTTCACCAGGGTAAATTCTTTGCTAAGGCTGATAGGGGAGGAGCAGCCCTTCAAAAAAACCCAAAATATTGGACCATAAATTTCTTTGACAACATTGCACAATATAGCTAAGCTTCATGGCATCTCCCAGCATGGAGGGAGGGCATTGCTGAAGAATGAGAGATACAAGGAGGCAAAAGAACTTGAGGACAAAAGCAAGTCTTTGTTCAGGCAGTTTACCTGGGGGGGGAAAATACAGTACATGATGTGCCACGTGACACATCAGTCGTGCAAGCTATTTCTAGGAGATTTTACTTACTGGAGAGCTGTTTTGCATTTAGAGAGGAATTCCTCCCTGGGCAGAGTGCTTGGAAAAGGCCAGAGTGACTCTGAGTCTCACTGAAGCCATATTCTGGCAGGAAGGCACACAACCTCATAGAATGCTCCTGCACATGGATGAATTTTCCCTGTGCTGAACTGACAGTCCAGCTTTCATCAGATCATGCAGAGGATTTATAAAGACATTAGACTCTGCTCAGCTCTGCACAAAGAGCATCAGTCAGGCCTTCATCCCAAACTCTTCCTGTGCCAGAACTGAATGATTTTTGTCCTGCCAGGCTGCTCTGCAGAGCTGACACTTCTCGGGCTCTGCTGGGCACCTGCTGGTGCAGAGCAGGAAGCTCTCCAGCTGACCGGTCCTGCGAGGCTCAGAGAGCTTGTGCTCAGCCAACAGGTGCATTAAAGGAGCTGCTGATCTGCCAGCTGCCCTGTTCTGCTGGCCAGGTGATGGCACGTAGCTGCACACTCCTGTCTAAGGGCATGCCTGAAGGCAGGAGGTGCCTCTGTGCTCAGGTGTGCTTTATTAATGTGGTTGACAACCAGGCAAGGGCATGGCAGGAGAGACTGAGCTGGGATGTTGCACCTTACCAGCAGCCCATAATACCTACCTGGGGCTGCAGTGAAGATCTGCTGTTATTTTTCAGCTGGGTTAAAAACCACAGCCTTCTTCTTACCTCTGCTGCAAAGAAACCTTCAGCTGGTCTGCAGGCGTACAGGATTTTAAATTTGTCCTGATAGTCAGGAAACACCCTCTTGTAGGGGTGATTCCACCATCAGGGTGAGTGACAGAACAGACCTAGACCATGAATTCCCTCACTCAGTTGCTGCTGCTCTTGTTTTTATTGATGCTCAGTTCTTGAGCCACGGGTCAATGAACCACTTGACTCGGCCTGGTCAAACCAATTGTTATGACTGGAATGTTGATGCAGCCATAAGCCATGGATATTCTACAAGAAATGCTATTTATGCATTAGCCTGTACTACTAGCTCATACCATCCCTCCAAATGCATTTTGAATGTTTCCTTTAGTAGCTGCCTTCTCTAGATTAAATTCACAAAGCCTTATATTTGCTGTTTAGTTCAGCATCTGTACAAACCAGCATGCAGACATTTCTGTTTTCAGGGGACCTTGAAAGGTAAAGAATTGAATATGGTGATGTATAGCAACATACCATCTGCCTCCAGATTAGGGATATACAAGCAATTGTAAGCATTGCTCTGCAACCAGAGCTCCCCTTTCCTCTCTTCTCCTTTGGGTTTGATGAGAGGATGACAGTGGCTCATTGTTTAGAGGATGGAAGCTAAAGCTGGGTGTGGCTTTGTGATCTGGAATTTTAAAGCTGCCTTTGTTTTAGAGTGCTCCAGTGAAGAGTTCATCATTTACATTAGTGGCAAATCTGGATTTTCTGCCTTAACTCTATTGTTTCTCTTTGAGTTACACAGGTTCTGCTGTGCTCTTCTGAGTGAACTTTAAATGGTGCATCGACACATGAAGGTGACTTCCCATGTATCAGAAAACCCTACCTCCTGCAGGGGGCTTGAACTGAATTTATGATGAACCAGGGGGAATATCCAGGATCTGGCACAAACAATGTCCCAAATTAAATTCCTAGTGTACCTAGTTGCCCTGAAATCTTCATTGGGAAATAGGAATTCTCTAATTCATCAGACCCATCATGCTGTTCAAAAGAAGCCTTAATGAAGGCTTTAGACCACTTGAGGCTGGGGGTGCTGAGGTGGGAAGTGATGAGCTAAGACCCTCCTACTTCTCAGTTACAGTGATAATGGGGATTTCCCAGCCATTTTTAATTTGAATTCCTGCAGCCCAGTGTTCACTGAGCATTAAAGCTCCAACACTCTAGCCTGTGCCTGCAAGGGCTGGCATTTTCACGCGGTGTCATTTTAGCACAGGTTAGGGCAGGATTACCAGAGCTACTGCCACCAGCCTTGCTTTGCTAAACCTTATTGTCTCACAGTGCCAATGAATACAGGACTGGAGGCTGTTGAACCTGAGCCAGGAGGGCCAGTCTGCCTTGATGGACAGCTTGCACAAGAGCAGCTTCTTGTGGTGTTCACCTGGGGGATTTCTTGGTTACTGTTAAGGGAGAAACAAGCAATTACGCAGTAGTCTGTTAAGGGAATGATATCAGGATTGGTTTAGCATCATTTCTGGCCAAAGTCTGTAAGGCCCATTTTTTTTTAATATGGTTGCACACAACTCTGGCAAATTCAGAACCTTCCAGGAAGGCAAGACTTGCTCAACTTGCCCCCAGGTCAGCATATAATCTTTATGCATATAATGCATAAATAATTTTTGCGTATAATCTGTCCCTATCAGGAACAGGTCCTTCTTAAATGATCCCTAGATGCTTGGAGGCTACGTCTCCTCTCCAACTTTCGACTCTCAGAAGTCTCTTGGAGAATTAATAATTTATCAGCAGCAACTTGAAGTCTTGCAGTTCACCCACCTCCTCTTGGCAGGATCGTTTTCACTGCGGTTGCTGCCGAAAGAAAGTGTAGAAAGAGCCTGATTGTCACTCAGAAGACCTCATGGTTGGTTTAACTGATTATGCTTGGCATGCTGTACCTACAAGAGCAACTGCTGTGTGGGGAGAAAGCCTGGAGGACGTGACACAGCTGAACGGCCTCCTGGGCCAGCCCAAAGCTTGTAGATGAAGCTGCTCAAAGGTTCTCCTTTAATTAAGGAAGAATTAAAGGGTTGGGGAACCCTTTGTGCAGGCCAGAAGATTGAGAGATTCCACACCACTGTCACTCCACTGGTGCAAAGACACATATTTCTACCCCAGTCTCCCCCGTGCAGCTCCCACTTGGTGTCTGAGAGGGACCTTCAACCCAACTGCTCAACAGCTCCCCAAAATCTGTGCCTTTTGGAGTGAGCTTGCATCCTGCTCGACCTATTCAGAGCAAGAATATGTGTACATTGTACTCTTAATGATGCCTCTATTTCAGTTTGGGAAATGTCTGTCCCTTCCCTCGTTTTGGATAAATGATTAAAGCATCCCTGTGTAAAAGAGCAAAAAAGCCTGCTCAAGACCAGAAGGTCTCCTTAACTGTGTGCCTAAACTATTTCATTGCCTTGACTCATAGAGGGAGAGAAGAGGACGTGAACACAGAGAAGGCTTGTTTGGGGCTTTGTAGGCCAGTGCTACCTGCAAATCAGCTGGCAACCAAGAGGCTTCCTTCAGCCAAACAGTGCACCTCATCTGGCTCCAGAGCAATGACACCGGTGAGACACCAGGGCTGTGAGCACATGGGTGAAAAGGGATTTTCATACGCAGCTGATGCTCTCAGGAGACTTACACTTCGGGGTGCTCAGAGGATGAGTACCTCAACATCCTGTTCACATCTTGGATCCCTTGGGTTTCAAGGATGCTGAGTGTGTCTCCTGCCTCCCCGCAGGGAGGAGACAAGAGGCAGCAAACCAGTGATTAACTCAGTGATTAGCCAGTGATTGACTCAGTGCGCAGCGGATGGACTTGTCCCACACGCTCACCAGCACGAACAAGGACAGCAGCCACTGTGGCACAGGGACACCAAACACAGGAAAGCACCTAAGATATGCCCTAGGACATGTCAGCCCCTGAGCCAGCTGGAAACATGAGCTCACCTAGGAACTCCACCACTTCCCTGGAGATCGAGGCTTTTGTCATTTATTATGAAAGGTCAGTGCAACCTCACCTTCAGTGTGTATTTGGGCAGCGTGCTGCAGGGGTGCCCTGATTCACCTGGAGGTTAAATGGCTGGCATTTATAAAAATGGACAGAACCCCATGGGCTGTGTCTTGGTTTGGAAAGACAGGCATCTGCCAGGGAAAGCTGGAGTTTCCCTTAGGACAGAGAATGTAAACCCCTCACACCTGCCAAATTATAATTTTGCAATTAAGGGCTTTCAGGCAAGGATTTGGGAATAGGAATAACAGTTCTTTACTAGGAATATTAACAGTACAAATGTAGTAGACAACAAAACCACCCAACCAAACAAGCAAACAATCAAACAACAATCTTGGAAAACCCTGACAGAGTCAGAGCTACATCCTGACACCCTGTTGGTCAGGGTGTTGGAAGCATTCCAAAAGTGAGTCCTCCTGGAGTGGCAGATTTGGTTCCGTTGAAGTAGAGATGATCCTGTAGATAGGGTCCAATGATGGTGAGAAGGGGTCCAGTCTTCCTCCGGTAATCAGGTGAAGCTAGATGCCTTCTGTGTTCCTGAGTCCCAGTTTTATCCAGGTAGGAATGGTTGGCTCCCCCCACTGGGTGGAGCATCTCACAATAGGATGATGGAATGTGGATGTACTATTTTGGGGAGGGTATAGTTTGGGGAGGGGATTGTGGATGTGTGTGCTTTGGGGATGTCTTAATGGTCCATCAGCAGAAAATATCCCCCTGGAGGGAGGACGGGTGGTGAAAGAGATAAGAAACACTGCCCCACCTGGTTTTAACAGCTGTCCCATTATCAAAAGGCACCCATCCCCTCCTCCCAGAGTTACAAGAGATAAAGAAGAACATTTCCCCAACTGCTTTCAGCAGATGAAATAGAATACACATTTTAGGTTCCATAACCCAAGACAGGTTGCCATGGATTCTCCCTTGCATGAGAATGTGGCCATGGGCAATGAGCCCAAGGTAGCCCCAGGATGGCTTCAAGCTCCGTCCCTGGTTCTGCCTCTCGTTGTGCACGCTGCATGAAAAAGACCTGCTGCCTTTTCACTCTACAGTCACCAATCTGAATTTTTTTTATTGCAGAGACTAAGAATGTTTTTCAAACTCTCTTAGGACTTCAATCTTTTTTTATAACTTGTCATCATTATTTTTTGCCAGGATGTTTGCCATATGACTGGAGGTTTAGGGTTTCTTTAGACAAAAATCAGGAATGCCCACAGGGCTGGAGAGAGACTGACCTGTTTATTGACTTTCATTTTATTGTCTGCTGCTTGGTCCCAATTTAAAAAAAAAAAAAAAAAAAAAAAGAGATCAAAGATCAATTGCAGAAACAGAGTGTTGGTTAGAAAGAACTATTTTTTTCTCTCACCTTTGCTGGCTGTGACAGCCAGCAAAAGCAAATTTTTAAACATTAAAAATATTGAAACAGAAATATTTCACTAGTTTGAAGATACATACACTGTTGTGAGGAATGATTTTATTCAGTAGCAATAAGAAATTGATTTTGGTTTTAAATTTCTCTCCCTTCATGTCAATCCTTTTTTTTTTTTTTTTAATAAATGCCAACCATTTTCATTTCTACTTAGAATTCAATTAATAAGAAATAAACAAAAGAAGCCCCATGGGCACTTTTGTCTCCCCATGGATGTAACAATTTCAATTAAAGCTAAGATCACTTCCCATAGGCTTCATATACATAAATGTCCATAGGAGAGGTTGATAGGTAGACGTTTCACTCTGTGCAGGGCCATTCAGGCTATCAGTAGGCTGCAGGTTTTTCAGTGTCCTTTTTGACTCCTGCCTGATGTATTTCAACCATGTTCACATTATTTGTTGCCAGCACATGTATTCTGTTTTCATTTTTATTAAGTTTCATTGAATTGGGACATTATTTCGATGTTTCTTCATCACTTTAATTATAAGCAAACATCTTGTCTGACTCGTTTCTCTGAAATATAACGGTTCACAGGATCTGGTAATTAATAAAAAAACAGAACTAAGAATTAAAAAAAAACAACAAAAAACCCCCAAACAAACAAACAAAGCCCCAAAAATCCAAACAAACAAAAAAACCCCAAAAAACAAAACCACCAAAAAAACCCCAAAAAACAAAACAAAACAAAACAAACCCACCAACAAACCACATTTAGAATTATAATCTGATTGCACCCTGTTTTAGTTCTGCCATGCCTGTGGATGAAGTATGACTTTCTGTCCTGCCCCTTCCCCAGCACCAGAATAGACTATTATGTAGCTTTTGGTATTTTCTTCATTCTATCTTTTGAAGAAGAGGAGGGACTTTTTATCAGCCCCCTCTTTTTTTAATATTCCAAGCCAAAGCTTGCTGTCTAGGTTACTTGTGCTGTATGCATGCACCTGTGGTTAAAAAGGAATGGCAGATCAGATATACAGTTCAGTTTTGCAACAAGCCTGACACTGTGTTCTTTGCTCATCTTAGTCCTTTCATTCGTTTTAGGGAGATTTGTATATACTTAGCAATTTGCATTCCCTGGCTTTTAAAACATAAGCTAATTTTTTAAAGTTTACCAATTAATTATATGGTTAAGCAAGACTCTATCAACTAGAAAATTATATTTCTTACTGCAAAAAATGTGAACCTACAATGGATTAATGCAATTCTGGAAATTAATGCAAGTCGATCAACACTGTGAGAAGGTTTTTTGGAAACCATATTCCAGCATATATTTTTTTCATGCATTTGGCAATTTATTTTTTTTTTCATGTGTACTCCTGAGTTGTCATCTCCTGCTTCAAAGTTCACTAAATTTGATTTAAAAAATCATAGATCAGACCCTTAAATTTCCTGGCTGAAAAAATATTATGATTAAACAAATAAAGGTTTAAACCCAAAATCTAGTATATGCTATTTAAAAAAAGCACAATTAAAGCAAAACAAACACAAAACCAAGCAATTGTCCATTTTATGAAAGTTTAAGTTGCCTGTATTGCTTTAATTCCAAACTCAGAGAGAAGCAGACTTAACTTAGAACACTTTTTTCTAAAGGAGTGCAAGTCAAATCCTTAATGCTAATGTAGGAGGGTTTTTTGTATTTAATTTGACTTACATTTTGTTAGCGCTTGGCTCACTGCCTCAGGAGTCTGAGCCAAAGCTGTTATACTGTAATATCCATGAGGTTCAGTTTTCTCTTTCACCTGCAATACTGTACTCTCAGTGTAATGCTAATGTGACTCCTGCAGTATAACAAAGAACCCATAATGACAGCAGCAGAGGGGCCTGAATGTCATTTACACCTATTTGCTACATCCAAGGTCAGCAAGAATGCACCTGCAAAACACTCACACTGCACCCAGACTGGCTACAGGAAAACTGTCTACTGAGATGAGGTTATTTTGAATAACAGATTATTTTTTTTTTCCTTCTAAACTCCTGAAGGTCTTTGCGCAGAAGTTCGTAATGAGTTATTCAAGGTAAACATGTGCATTTCTGAAGAAACAATGAAGGAGACTACTGCTTCTGAAACAATGCTAAAAACCAGAAAAAAAATTCTGAGGATGTACTTAGCATATTTCTAAATACATTTCCAGACACACTGTTTCCTCATAGCATATTTCATACTCTGTCTGTTGATGGAGGATTAAACCAACCAATTACTTTGGAACTGCTGTAGCAGAAGCAGGAGGACTGATCACTGCCTTCATTGCAAAGGGTGCAGCAAGTTCTTTGAGTTGTGAAAGGAATGAAAAGCAAAGCATGGTCTCCTGATGCAGAACTTTTATTATAGTATGCTGCAAGAGATCATAAATAAGTTTTAAAAAAATCAATATTTTACATTCCTTTCTTTTCATTCTCTGTACCAGTCCAGAAGGACTGTCCTAACCAGCAGAAACAGCAAAGATGCCATCAGCTTCAAACACAAGGGTTTTTGGTGCAGTTGAACAATAAAAGAATGAGTCCCCTCAGCAAAGGGCAGGGCAGGGGCAGATGTTTGTACCTTCTTGTTGCAGTAATGGGATCTGTGCATGAGGTGAAGCTTGTCTAAGTCAAGGCATGCGCACCACAGCCGTGCAGACACCACAGACAGGATGTCCCCAGGCCCCCGTGCTGCTGGGGTAGCAGCCAGGCACTATCTCCAGAGCTCCTGCTGCAGTTTCCCGAATTGCTGCAGCTCTCCATCATCTCCCTGGTCAAAGATGCCACCTCCTCCTCCTCCTCTGCCACTGCTCAGAGGTTAAACTGGTGGCCTTTGGCAACCCATGGTGCCTGGTCTGGAACAGAGTATGCAGCTCCCACATGCACAGCTATGGCCCTCACCGTTTTCTGGACCTGCATCCGTCTCACAAGTGGTTGGAAATCAGGAGACCTTTTGGACTAGAGTCTGTACAGGTTTTGGCTGGGATAGAGTTAATTCTTTTCAGCCAGTATGGGGCTGTGTCTCAGACTGGTGCTGGAAACAGTAGTGACTATGCAGAGGTGATTTTGGTATTGCTAAGCAGGGCTTGCAACAACAAAAAGTAAAGGCCTTTTCTGCCTCTTGTGCCACCCTGACACGTCCAGGACAACTGACCCCAGCTGATCAAAGGGACATTCCTGACCATGGGCAGCCATGCTCAGCACAGAAAGTTGAGAGGAGAGGGGAGAGGGGAGGGGATGTTGGGAGTGATGGTGTTTGTCTTCCAAGTCTCTGTTACATGTGATGGAGCACAGCTTTCCTGGGGATGGCTGCTTACCTGTCCTTGGGAAGTGGTGAACGAATTCCTTGTTTTGCTTAGCTTTATGCACGTGGCTTTTGCTTTCCCTGTTAAACTGTCTTCATCTCAATCCACAAGTCTTCTCACCTTTACTCTTCCTATACTCTCCCCTATGGCAGCAAGGGGAGTAAGGGAGCCCCTCTGTGGCTTACTTGCCAGCTGGGGTTAAGCCATGGCAAAGTCATGGGGGAATTTGGTATCTCCAAGGACACAAAGACTGGAAGGGGAACAAGTTGGCATGTCCCTGACTGCTGGAGCTCCAGAAGAAAGGCTGGGGGAGTCTAGACTAAGATTTCAAAACTCAGATCTAGCCTGAGGTAATAACTACAGCTGAGAAATAATTTATAGTCAGAAAAGTTACAATAGGAAGGCTTTACTAATAACACACACTGCTTCTGAAAGGAGAGGTCCCAGAGCAGGGGGTGAAGATTTTTCACTCAGCGTTTGGCTAAGCAGAGCTGACAGTGGTATCTGGGTGTCAGCATTACCACCATCTAGTGACTCCCCAAAATACTGCACCCCTACCTACCTCCAGCCTCTGCTCTCCCCACTGCCGTGGTGGGGCCAAATTACCATCGCTTCAGGAGCTCAGTGCCTCCTCAGAGAGAGAAAATCCCTTTGAAATTAGAAGCGAGGTGGGTTTTACACACTGCTGTGCTAATACTTCAGTGCACTACGTTTTGACTTTCAATAGGAACATTTAATGTCGACTTCAGAGCAAATATTCATGTATTCAAGCCTTAAGGTGGTTTCAGAGTACAAGCAACACTAAATGGTAACAGATATTTCCTGAATCTTTCCGTTTCTCTGTGGACTGCACCAGAAAAATTCAGACAGAGGCAAATCTTATCTAATCTGAAGATAAAGATTCATGAAAGGTAATCTGAAGTACATAGACTACAATAAAGTAGTAATTTAAGTTTGTAACATATTCTTTTTTTCCCAGTCCAAGGAAAATTCCCAGTAGGCAGTTTAATGTTGGTATTTTCAGGTAATATATAAAGGCTGGCAAAGATATTACTGCATGTGTATACAATTAGGAAGAGTACATTTTGGGTACTCTTCATATGAAGAGTATGAAGAATCTGAAAGTGCTACTTTTGTATTTTACACACAATAGAAAGGACTACGTGAACATTCAGTGGTCATGGACTAACCAGTCTTTCATGTGTATCATTCAATCCATTATCCATCACTGCCCTGTTTGGAACTAGCACAGATCTGAGGAAGAATTCCTGTCCGGAAATGCAACGTTCAGAGAATTTGTTTTGATTAACACTCCAATAAAATATTTAGAAAAGAACATAAATGATGATGTAGTGTAAATGAAACCTTTAGTTGTACTGCATTCATCACCTGCCTCAAGTTACTTCTCTGCATGATTATGCCTGGCCACAGCCTGTTTCAGGTGCCAGCAGCTGGCATATCCATCCCTGAATCTGAGTTTCTCTTCATTGCTGTACCTCCATTGCTCTATTTCCATAGCCATAAGATTAGTATCTGGAGGCTGGATGTTGCCTTGCCAAACTGAACAAGGTTTTAGTCAAACTCAGGCATAACTTTGCTAACAGAAGTGCAGCTGAAATATTCTCTTTGTTGCACATCCTGTTTTCCTGAAAATTTGGGATTTGTTCGTATCCTCTACTGACTGTCCTCTTGGACCCAAGACTTTATATAAGAATTAATTATTTATCTGTGATTTTACCATAAAATAAACTTATATTTGTGGTTTCTGTTTTCACTTACATCAGGGTACAATCCTGCTGCTGGATTTTCGTTTAGTGTTGTCAGCAAGAGCTGTAGTGTGTGGCTCAGCCTTGTCTTGTGAATAACCTGAGAACTTTAAAGAGCTCAGCCTGATTAAATTATCCTAAAGGAAACTGATGGCTGTATGGTCTTGGGAGGAGATGGGGATGCTGAGGGTGCTTTTTCTCTGATGAGGGAAGGTGTGCTACCAAGAGCCTTTAGAGAGAAAGAGTTGGCTTTGCCACAACTGAGTGTCTGAGACACGGTGTCCTCTGGAAAGTGCACTGCAGACAAAGGAAATTTATAGACTCAGTGCAGACAAGCAATAAGATTTAAGAGCGTGTAATACACAGAACAATAAACTGGAGCTGTATTTACATCCATCATCTGAAATATTTAGCACAGCCTAAATTGCATATATAAATGTATATACAATCATGTCCTGTCATTCAGACGTATTCTGGATTATGGACTTAGATGCAGTTACAATTCTCCCATGAATGCCTTTTCCTGGTTTTGGCATGGACCTTTTTTATGTTTTTTAGTCTCAAAGAGTCTTGCTGGTCTATCTGCCTTAGTGCAAGAGGGATATTTCATTGGTGCTTGTAGTGGAGGATTCACTTTAATCTTGTATTCCCCAGGAAACTGCTGGGCTTTATGAAGTGAATCTCTGTACCCTTCCATTACATCTTCCAGCTCAGTGCTGGTAGCACTGGAAATCAGATAGTTCCCAGTCTTAATATCTACAAGATCAATTTAAGACTCAGGCATGGTTTGAAAGCAGGCAGTGGTGGGACATTGTATCTGCAATTTAGAATTGTAAATATTTTATCTGCTTTAATGCATGGACACATCTTGTACATTCATGACTAATCTGCAAAATGGGGCTGGTTTTTAGGCAGTGGCTGTGGTAAGCTTGAATAGTTTCACCTGTTCAAATATCTTTATGGATATTAAAACACCATGTGCACTAAATATCAACTAATATTTATCCTGGTGCCATTTCTCTATGCTGGCAGCCTTTGTGACTACGATGTGCTGCTACCTATTTCTGTTATTTCTATTTCATACAGCACTGTGTGTCCACTGCACCATTCCTTCTGTTCTGTGACCCCGAGTCTTCCGTGCTGACTCTCAGGTCTGGCCATTTCCAACATGCCAGTCCTTTTTTAGACATTCATTTGTGTTTTGCATTTTCACATACTTCCCCCTCCTCTTTGTTTTCAGATTCATTTTCAGCTCACTTTTGGAATGGATTTTTTTTTCTTAATCTATGTAAACACTCTGAAAAGCATTGTCTTCTGTTTAGACTTGGATTTTCAGTGGAATTCTACGTGTTTTAACAGTGGCATATTTAAATCAGTTCCATTTGAGCCTTGATCTATTTTGAATGCAATGTAGCTCATGATTGACTCATAAACTTCCAAGGGACTTGTCTTCTGTGAACAGCATTTCATATACATCAATAAAAGCACACACCTGACCTTGAACCTTTCCTTAGCTCCCTAAGTATTTTTTAGGGGCACTCAAATATTACAGTCTTACAGCCTCCTTTGTTTTTGAACACTGGGATTTCCTTTGGGACGACAAGAAGATATAGCCATGGGGTGGTTTGGGTTGGAAGGAATCTTGGAGATGGTTTCATTCCAAACCTAACTCCATGGCCTGTATTAAAACTGTGGATAACACACCATCATTAAAAGGCCTGCTGTGGTGTGTCACCAGCAATATTTTCCTCTTCAGCCAACACACACATGTCTTTCCTTACTTCAAAAAAGATTAACTGGTAGCATTTGCCCTTGTCACTTCTGAATCTGGAAGTCCCTTAGAGCACCACTCTTCAAACACCCAGAAGCTCTCCTTTTCAGAGGGAAGGGCTGTATTCCCAGAGTCCTTCATTTGCAGACCCATCTCTCCTGTGGAGGATGGTGCCCTGATGGTACTTCCAGCATCATACACAGGTGTGATCCCTGTCAGGGTGCGTTTTGTCTGCACAGGAGTACTTGACCTAAACACCCACCCAGAACAATTGAGGAAGAGGGGTAGAACTGCTCAGAACCAGAGTTTTCTCCTGGTATCTCATTTAGTTTCCTGGTGGACATGAGCAGCTCGTGTAACCTAGAAGAAATGCATACGACTAAGAGAAGGAATGTTGTAATGAAGATCTTGATGGGCAGGAAAAAGGGAGTGGAACAAGACAGGTGGGAAAATATGCTATGAAATCACCACAGAGGCCCAGACAACCACAGACAGTAAATCATGTTTTTTCCTTAAAAGAAAATAAAAAAAGTGAGCATGGCTAGTGGGGGTTGTGGTGGCAGCAGCAAATCATTCTGGTTGCTTTTGGTCTACTTCAATAATGAATCAAGATTTTATGAGCACTAAATATTTAAATTAATGATTGTGGAAACCTTCATACGCAAAAAAAAGAATGACAACACATCATAATGTCCTCATCCCTGCCTTGGAGGCATCCAGTTGTGATTTGAAATTGAGGTGAGAGAACCTTTGAGCACGTTCTCTTTGTCAGCTTCCAAGTGCAGGTAGGTGTTTATTGTTATTCTTTGCACCTTCTTGGAAGTAATAAAATGCAGGCTGGAAATTCAGCACAATGTTGCATCTCCTAAAACCCACAAGGAGAAGAAACCTCTGAATGTTTCATTACATTTTTTTTTTATTTTATATTTTATAAGATGCTGCAAGGTATGAAAAAGAAATCATAAGTAAAGGTTTAAAAATGGGAGAGGAAGGTGCATCATACCTGAAATTAAAAATAAGAAAAAATGTAGTTACATTCATTACTGGAAAGAAAAAAAATTAGAAAATCCATTTAAATTATTAGTTGGAAAGACACAAACAGTAATTATATTAGATATTTAAGGGGTAAAGACAGCAATGGCATCATATTTACTGTGAAGAAATTTGAGGGAAAGAGTTGGAACTGATAGCTGGATGGAGCAAAAAGTGGTCTTGTTAAAGGACAGCTTTGAGATATGAGAGATATCCCTTCCCACATTCCGAGGGGCTTTTTTGCACCTTATCTTGGCTGCATATCTAATCTCTTCACAGTTCTCTGTGTACATACATTCATTTATAAAGAGCAAAAGTAAAGAAAAAGAAGTATCTTTCCCTTCCAGCAAACACACAAAGATTGATGAGCGCAGCAATTCCTCGACTTAATCCGTCTTTCCTGAATTTCCACATGGTTTTACTCCAGGTTTGCCTGCCCTTGTCTGTGTAACAGAGACCCTGAAGGCCAGCGGGAGCAGCCCTTCTGGCAGTGCAGAGCTGCTGACATGCACACCACAGCAGCTGAGGAGCCAGCCAGCCCCTCTCCCTGCAGAGACTGAGTTTTGAGCCGTGGCTGCAGCGGGTGGAAGAAGCAAATCCTCCGTCTGTGCCAGGCCCACAGCAAAAACGGGGGCCCAAGGTGCCAAAGGCACCAAAATAAGACCACTACTGCTGAAGCTGTCAAGTGCCAGTGACAGAGTAATGCCTCTGTCAAAACAATCAACATCCAAAAGGGCTTTGCCAAGCTTAATAATCCAAGCTATTTCCCTGCTCTGAGGCACGTGCACCAAGGCACAGAGGTAGCTGTCCTGTGCAGCCACACAATACCTTTCCCGGCCTCGGGCTCAGCCTGGTTTGCTCATCTCAGCACAGCTGTCTCCAGTCCAGCAGAAAATGCACTAAAAAGGGACTTTTCGCAGTGGGGAATGTCTCACATCTAACTGTCTTTAATATAAATCCATTTTTTTTTCTTTTTTTTGAAGTGTGTTTTCTTAACACTGTGGCAGGCTTGAAGATCACCAGAAGAAGGAATGTTCCACGGGGGCTTTCTCATCTCCGACCTCACTAAAGGGAGCTGCTCCACTTACATGGGAGTGGGACAGCTTCTCAAAAGTGCCTAAGGATGCAGAAACGTTGCCAGGGATAAAGAAACAGGAATCTGTGGTGTGCTGGTTGGTCTCTTGTCAGTGACTGTCCACAGGGGAAGGGGAAACAAGTGCCAGTGTGAGGAGCAGCCGTGGCACTGCCACAAATTCACACCCCAGCTTCTCCTTGGAACCTGCTGGTGGTCTCAGCGAGCACGAGTCCAGTGTGAAAACCTGACTTTCCTGTGAACATGACTTTGAAGGCATTAACATTTCTCAGGCGTTGTTGGTGATAGTATGTTTGTGCTCTTTCTAGTCCCAGGCGTTGCAGGCTGAGCAAGCGGGAGCACAGCTCCGAGTGGGAGGCTGTGATGAAGAGAAGGGGAGGGGGCTGTGTCCTCCCCTGCTCCTCAGTAAGTCCATCCTGGTACTAACATGAATATGGTGATTAATAATAACAGCAGCTTATGACTGTTTTGAAAAATTGAATTTGTAGAAAATTAATGTTTCCAAGTTGCTCCAAGGAATGAAGATTTAAGAGGAGGAAAAATACGCACAGAACTGAATTTGAAAACTACAACTGTAGTGCTGCCAATAATTAGGATGACTTGAGTATTTCAGTATTCTGTCCTTGTAGTACTTTACCCCCCTCTTCTGCTCTGCTAGGAAGAGTAGTGTTTTCTATCTTTGGCTAGGAAAATTTAGAAATTTATATATGATGACTATGACATACTCATTATAGGGTGCCAATTGAAAAGGAACCAAATATGAAAATCTGTTGTGCATATCAGTATAACCACACCAAATCTCTTATTAGTACCACTGTGATGAAGAACTCTTCCTAGAGGTTTTCTTTAACTAGTTTTATGCAATTTGAGAATTACAAAATTGCAGACATAAAAGATAAGGACACAACGATGCTTTTGCAAAATGAGCTTTTACAAGAAAAGTCTTTTCTCCTTTTCACTCAATGACTTTAAACAGGGGAATGATCAATACTCTGGAGCAACTAAATCCTGCCTGACAAATGATGTCTTAATGTTTGATCAAGTTCAAGACATTAACAGTATCATTTAGCATAATTTCTGCTTTCTTGAAAAACAATAGAGCTCATTTAGAAATTGGAATTCCCTGGAGAACACCACAGGAGTGCAGACTATTAATTACCCTGTTCTATTGTTATCTTTTGTTCAGAACAATTGTGCTCCTGAGGTCCTGTGGAATCTCTCTCCCCTGCAAGGTGTCGGGTTTTGATTAAGCATCATTTCATACAGTTCATTAACAATGTATCTTAAAATGAGCTTTTGATTGAACATTTTTATTGGGCATTTAATATAATTTATGGTTTCTGTTGAAATTTCACATACAACATTTGCCAAGCTAGTTATTATATATTTTTCATTAAACAATGGTGTTTTACCTTTTCTGAAAGGTTCTTTTTTTTTTCTTTTGTTTGAGCAGAAGTACCTATTATATAAAAATTGATTATGAATGCAGTATATCATGAAAATAGCCCTCCTGACCATATTTTATTCCAGTGGAGCTATAGCACATAGGTGTACAAGCAGTCCATTTGCAAGCATTGTCATTTTGGACTGCCAATCTCAAAGCTGACATTTAAGCTTCGTTTTCCTATCTAGAATCGTAGCACTTCAGTAAATCTATCTGCTTTTATAAGAAGCTATAACCTGAAGTGAACAATTGCTTCTCATTAAGCTTCATCCAGTCACTCAGAGACATTTTAGCAAATGTAAAAGAGCAGCATAAAAGAGGATCTTTTGTCACTCACCAGCTATAAAAAGATTGCAAATACTCTTAGGAGTAGTGGCCAGGAGATAGGTTGAACACCTAAATGTAAATACAGGGTAAATTATCTTTTGAAAGTTTTACCAGTAAGTTCAGGCTTTGGCCTCCAGCAGTCTGGGGGACACTGAAATCTGAGGAGTCAGGACTGTGAGTGCTTAGACAAAATATCTCTGTCTTTGTAGAACAGCCCCATCAGGAACAAACTACACAGTGAATGCTGAGTAGGTTTTAGCTCAGCCCAGATAGATGCATATTTATACCTTTTCAGGTAGAGAGGACTGTTTCAGATGGGAATCCTGATGGAAAATTAGGGCCCTTTTTTTTTTTTTTTTTTTTTTTTTTTTTAACCTGGGAATCTGTTTTCATTGTCAGTTTGCAAGATTAAATAATTATTAAAAAAAAATCTTATTTCACTGGAATGGCAGGTTGGGGAGGGAGTGTGCACAAACATTACAGTTAGAAACAAACCATTAGCTGGAATTTGTGTCCAGGGAAATTACTGGAATTATTTACATGCACATGTGAATACAGAGGGAAGCGCTCCAACACTGACTGGCTGTTACCACAGTGTACGAGCCTGTTGGGAGGAAATAAGTTAAGTTTATACTCAATGCTCAAAGAAAAAGCCGGCAGAAATTTCTGTTGAAATTTGAGACTGTTCAGACAAAGTCTTCCATATTTTTGTCTTTTACCTGGACTCATGGATTTGCAGTTTTCAGTGGGATGGAAATACTAGAATAATCAGTCCTCCCTTTCCTTGACCCACTAAGAATCAGAAAGCACCAGGATTTTTTCAGGAAGTCCTGCTATAAATATTTAGAACTTAATTGGAAGTTCAGCTCATTTGGGATTTGGATGCCTGTCCAAACCAAACCAGAAAACCTTTTAAGAGGTATAGGATCCAGCCATAGCGTTCAAATTCAGATTGATGTTCCTGCTAGAAGTGAGGGAGGATTTGGACCCAAAGTGACCTCTTGGGCTTGTATCAACAGAGGGGTCAGCTGTAGTGTTTGGAGCTGGACCCTTGATTTATTTCAAAGACATACTGTATTTCCTATGCTCATTTTAGGGCAGGATCCCATCTCTGATGCTGTGGATGCTTCCCATCTGAAATAACCGTCACTAAGAGCTGGTAATTTCTAGGGCAGCCTTAGTTGTCCATTTTGTCTGTGGCTTGAGTAATAGCTGCTGCTCACTCTGGGACTGCTCTTGAACCTGGTGACCCACACTGTTCTCTTCAATCAACTAGGCTAAATTTCAGAGAGTTCTTCAGAAAAATGACCTTTTTTCACTGACTGGCAGCATTATGCTATCTTTGAGTGAACTTCTTTTACCAGAACTTCAGGCCTAAAAGGGTCACTGTGATACCGAAATGCATTTTTTGTGATTTCCTTTTCCACTGGTAATACTCTTAATACCACTGTAATTGACAGAAATGTGGAAATATGTATGCTTATTCTAGGTTTTTAGTGCTGTGTACTTGATAGCACTTTACATTTCAATATTTCTCTAATTAATAGTGCAGTCAGCTTTCCCTGTTCATTTCAGATGATTCACGGCATAAAAGAAAAAGAGATGAAATCACTTAAAAATAGGAAAACATACCTCCTGGAAAAGTACTATATTTCAAACTGACAGTGCTCTTCCTTCCTCAGCCTTCCATTAATAGATACAATAGATACATATATTCTGTGGAACTCTTCTTTGCCTGCTTTTCTGTCTGTGATCTATCATAAATTCAACCATGTTTCCTTCTCCACTCACAGCTTTTCTTACAGTGGTCTATTTGTCATTTCACCCATAAACACTTGTGCCCTGCTTCCAGGGGCTGGGAATTATTTCCTTCACATGCATGTTTTTCCTGAGTGGTTACCTTGCCTGTGAGTCAACCACTGCCTTCATCTCATTTAAATAAACTTATTTACCATGTTTCTAACGGAGATGCCAAGATAAGAACATGCCATAGCTGATCAGTGGCATCATCCTCCTTTGTAACCTTTTCCTCTCCTAACCCTGCCTTCTTCCAGTGATGCTTTGCCCTCCTGTGAAACTTCAGGACAGAGACAATGTCTTCACATGTGTTCTTTAAAGTGAACAGCACACTTTTCACCACAGCAAAAAACACTAAGTAAGAGTTGATCAGTCCTTGCACCCTTAATTACTGACTATGTCAGCAAATTTCTGTGTTTAAAAAAATGGCTGTGTCTTACAAAGAAATAAATTCAAGTGGCAGGTTCCCCTGACTAGAAAGCTCATTACTGACCAACACCCTCCTGTGTCATTTGGGTGTGCCCATGTGTGTGCAAAGCCCTGAAAAATCCAAGGTAACTCAAAAAGCGGAACAGGTCAAGGGAACACTTCAACAGCAGATCACAGGGCTTGAAGAATGCAAGGCTAAAGGCAAAGTAAGTGCTGACTTTTTTCTTTAAAACAAACAAAATAAGTGAAACAGGTTAAACAGGAAAAAAAAAAAAAAAGATTTGTCTCATTTCAACGAGGGAAAATGGGCACAGAAATTAGAGGTTGGTCCAAGGTGCTGTTGAGGTCTGCTTGTGTGCCCTTGGCTGGCAGAAGCTCTCTGCCACACTCACGGGACATCCTAACCCCTGAAGCTGCCCTTGCACCCCTGCCCAGCTGCCAGCCTGGGAAGGGGCAGCTTTCCAGAGTTCCAGGTGTGTTTGCCAAGCAGAGCTGGTGTTCCCTGCGGGCTGGGGCACGTGGGCAGCTGCCAGGGAAGGAGCAAGTCCTGGGCGTCAGCATTGCCCTGAGCTGGGCATGCAGTGAAGCAGCAGCTTCTGCTTGGCTCTCCTCCTCCTCACAAAGCCCCATCACTCAGTCTCAGGGTGCTTTTTCAAGCCTTGCAAGTTTTAGCCCAAGAGACGGAGTGGCCACTCGTGTCTGGGGCACCAGTGGCAGAGAGCGATATCCCTCCTGGCTAGCCAGAAGTCAGGAAGAGGTGATGCTGGCTTTCAGTTTATCCAGCCTTGCAGGGTGAAGGAGGACTGAAGTTGCAGATTTTCATGTTTGTAAAACTTCTGCAGTCTGAATTCGCTCCCTGCAAGTGTTGATGTGTTCATCCCCCGCCCTACAGCTGCACCCCTGCTCCTGCAGACCCTGTGCTCACAGGTGTGGAGGGCCTTCTGCACCTCTCAGAATGTAGCAGTGAAGGTACAGCATGGGGCAAGGATGAATAAAGAGCAGATCTGGATGAATAAAGACCAGATCTGTTGGAGCCTTCCTTTGCACCACCCCTCTCCTCCTTTCCTCTCCCTCTCCAGCCGAGCTGTCAGGAAGGCAAGTGTGTCTGTATTCACCTCTTGACCACTCTCCTCTTCAGCCTCTGCTTTCCAGGACATGAAAGAAGGGCTTTGCAAAACTGCTTGGCATAAAGAGATGAAGAGGCAGTGAGCAGCAGTCAAACACTTTGTGTATATTAATATATATTTGCTTTCGTGCTTGCCTAACTGGTGCGTGTAGTACGTGCTTTTGTCATGCCTCTAAGGCAAAGAACAAAGGGATGGGGCTGACAGAATTTTTTTCTCTGTGTTCTTCCCAGGATAAAGTTTGGTTTTTTTCCCTGTTTGACCTTCAACTCTCCGAAGACCTGGGTTTAAACTGCTTTGATTTACTTCCATAATAAAGTGATCGATTAATTTAAAGGCAGGCTTTATGAGGCCTGTCCTCAGATGGTCTCGGAGCCTGCCACAGCCAGGATGTTATACTGCCATGCTCTGAAAAAAAAAAAAAAAGGTCACATGAAGGGAATCAAAGACAAGATAAATGATGGTTTACACATCAGAAAAGCTCTCCGTAGCACAGACAGGGAATGTGGAACATAATGTCTCTCTGGGCTCGGTGCAGATGGTATATAGTAAATATAGTCTGAACTGCCTCCCCAGGATTTATTATTGTTCCCTTGTAGTTGTTTTGGGGCTGTGCTTTTAGACAAAGCTGTGCTCTGGAAGTGTGTAACACATGGGCAGCCCTGGCTACAACTGAGCAAATTAAGAGGTCTGATCAACTGATCTCAACCTGCCGGCTTCCAGAAGTTAAGGACTTGATTTCTTATGATTTTCTGTGCTCGGCTAAAATTCGTAGTTCATTTCTTTTTTTCCTAGCTAGACTTCACTGCAGGCATTTTTTCTTAAAAGGAACGAGCAATATGAGAAAGCAAAATAAAGATCAATCCAAAACCCAAGCCTCTGGATGTCCTAAAGGAGAATTTATATGGAATCACATGGAACAGCAAACTGTTCTGTCTTCCTTTCATATTTTTATGAGAAATTGTTTATTCTTGTTCCATTTGTGCCTCCACTGGACTAATTTCCTTTGACAAGCAGAGATATTCCTTATTTGAGGAATGCAAAGGGCTAAACTTTGTTCAAGAACAGATATGAAGAGGAACCTACACTTTATCTGTGGTCTTAAACATGAATAAGACTGGTTTTGCATAATTGCATAAAAATCGCATAAAAATCCAGCTTCTGAGGCAAAGCACATTTTTAAGAACAAATCTCAGGCCGTACACTCACACATGCAACAACTCTCTGACTGGGAAGGGTTGTAAGGTGTTGATGAAATTTCAGAACAGCCCTGTGTCTGCTCTCTTAATCTGTAGAAACAAAACAGGTGAATTTAATGCCAGTTTTGGTCCCTATTGAAATCAGTGAAAGTTATGGAAATTTCCTGCCCAGTTTCAAGACTGTGGGTGACAGTACCCATCAAAGCAGGCCATGAACAGCTGATGCACATAACTCAGGCCTGAGTGGTATGAAAATTGCTCTTCAAGGGCACAATGACCTGCTTCTGGTGCTCGAGGATGGGACACTGAGGCACCAAGATGCTGCAGAGGACACACCCTCAGTACCCTCAGCCTAGAAGCACATAGTGCCAACGCAGACAGTGTTGCCACCTTTGGAAAGTAATTCCCCAAATGACCACTTTAGGCTGCTGTGATTGTGCAAGGCTGTGATAAAACTTGTCATGGTAGAAGGAAACCAGTTGAGTAAGAAGCTCGTTATTAAGGGCTTACAACTAATGAGATTTTTCACGTGATTCAGTAATGTGGTAAGACCAGGTCTGGCCAAAGTATTTGTATTTCCAGTTGTGTGGTATCCTTGGGAGGGGAGAAATGAAAGGGAGATATCTAAGGGGAAGGGCTCATCTCAAAATATACAGAGTGAAACAATCTATGCAAAAGCACAGATCGAAGCAGCCTGCTCTGAAAAATATTTGGCAAAAAGCATATAATGGGTTTTTCAGATTTCTAATGTTTCCTTTTTTTTTCTTTTTTTTTCTGTATTTTTTTATTTAGAGGACAATCAGAGTTTAAGGTAAAAAAAATGAGCTCCCTTAACAGCATTGCAATCACTTATAAATAGGAAAATTATTATTAAAAAAAAACCCCAGAACTGTGGAAGGAACTGATGAAAAGCATCCCATCACCTAATAAATCCATCTTTTGCCAGTACAGGGCTAGTGTATACATTCTACAAGCACTTCCATGCAGGCAAGCTTTAGATCTGACTTTAAATTTCCTTCTTAAATCTAAGATTTCCCTCTGCTGCCATCCCAGCCTTTCAGAGTTTCAACAGCTTAATATTCCGCTTGGCCCACGGGGAGAGAGGAGGGTACTGAAGATCCAGAGCACATTTCTCCCTGCATTCCGTGTAACCTGACTAGACACTCCAGTTGGCAGACACCAGATGGCTGATTGGAGTCTCTAGTCAGTTCTCCGCGATTGCCGAAGCCTTGAGGACAAAACAGCACCGGGGAGATGGATTTGATACGATCATGAATCACTTCTGGGAGACCACGGCGAGATAACTTGAGATGGGAGTCGTGCAGGTCACCTTCTCCAAGCTCCTTCTGGTACCAAGTGCAAGCAGAGGCGGGGGAAGATTGATCTTGGAGAGGGAACAGTGATGGATGTCGTTATCGGGGCAGTAAGGTGTGTTTGGGATTTACTGAATATCTTCCCACAGTGTTTTGAGAGCACTGACAAGCAGAAGGGGATGGGCTTTTCAGAGTCAAAAAAAGGCAAATCTTGTTGAGGTGAAAAAGAAGGCAAATGAGTAGTTCTGCTTCATCTAAATGATACTGCAAGTGCTTCTAACAAAGTGTCAGATGGGTATTCAGGAATACAGAATGAGCAATATGAAAATGTCCCCATTAAAACTAGGTGGTTATTATTAAAAAATCTTAAGCAGCTATTCAGATTATAAAATGAATTTCCTGCAGCTGTACTCACATCACTTTTTTTCCACTTTTCAAAAATCCTTTCGTAACCGATTTATTTTTCTACACTCTGAAGTTTTCATGAAGAGGTGCAAGCGTCAGGCTTGCATGTTCTAGAGCCTTGTGCATTTCTACTTAGAAGCATACTATTTATGAGAGAAAATTTGTACAAACAGAAGGAAAAGGTTTCTAAACCCTTCAGCTAGAACTTAAGTCAGATCTCAGGGGATATTATACAACAGGGAAAACACTCTGCACCTTTTGTGTCCAGTAGTTGCATCCAATTTTTTGGTCATTTGAACAAAGGGAAAATTACATTTCTATTGCAAACACTGCCAAGAATTCTATAGTAACAAATTTTGCTTCAGATGCCTCAGATTTGGAGTCTTGGCTTTTAAATGTAAAAAAATTGTTGGTCTTTTAAGGAAACTAACTACTTGTTAGACCTAAAACTGCTGTGTTTTATTCAAAAGAATCCATCACAGAAACCCCTTTATCAAATTAAATTTTCTAGAAGAGCTGAAGAAATTTTCAAAAATTTCCGTGGTCCATTGGAAGAGCAGCAAGAAAGCAGGTTGTACCAGGAGTTTAGAGGTTGGAACCCCTAAAGCATGACCTTTGCTATAAACAAAGAATAACATACAGCCTTTCCATTACTGCTTGGAACTCCTATATTTCAAAAGTTTCATCACCCGTTGTGAAAATACTGCACCATAAAAATATACTAGATATAATATAAAATAGAAGATAAAATATATATAAAAAAGAAAAATATCAGATAAAATATATTCAAACTCTACTGAAATACTTTACATTCTTTTGAATAAGCTCTGCCCACCATGGCCAGTTTTTCAAATGCTGGGAAATGCTCTCTGAACCATCTGAGAGAACCACCTAAAACTCCTTCTTAACATCCCTAAGAATGATCTGCAAGCCAAGCTGATTGTGAGTCAGGCACATCCAGTTCTGCCTTCAGAGGCTGCAAGCTGTGGGGTTTTATCTGAGATGTGTGTCGGAAAGACCTCCCAAGAGAAGATTGGGTTGATGTTTTGTGGAACAGCATCGTCACTTCCTGGCATTTAGTTTTTACATGTAGCACCACTTGTTTGCCATTCACAGAGTTTGACTGATTTTCTTTAAAAGGCTGTGAAGGAAAGCTCCTCCTAAACTTTTGGACCCTCGTGATGCTTATTGGGACTGTTGAAGGGGTGAAGCAAGAAAGGGAATATTCTGACAATGAGAAAATCTTCCTTAAGCCATGTGCAATTTATTGGTCTAGTAGACTCAAGTACAGCCATGACTCACCCTCCAAAAATTGCTTGAATTTGTTTACTTTCCCTCACACAGTGCTGAGTGGTTGGACCCATCCTTAAGTTTCAATCATCTCCTGTTTTACTTGTGCCAGTGGTAGTTTAGTGACTGCAGAATAGAAAGGAGGAGGATTTCTTTAATTACTTTTCTGTACCTCGCTGTCTTGGATTCTATCCGTGTAGAGTTGAACATGTTTCATGTAAAGTGTGTAAATATATGTCTTTTTGCAGCTACTCTTTGACATTTTCAAAGATAGTTCCCTATCCCCGTATCTATCTTGACAGTCAATCAAGCACAGAAGAGCAAGGAGAAAAAGAGGATCAGGGAATGAAGAAATGAAGACAGAAAGAGAATCCAAGATAAAAAAAAAAAAGAAATGCAAAGAAAAAAAATTAAGAAGGACGAAACAGGAAAACAGTTTGAGATAAATTCATAAACTATCATTTATTAAAAAAAAAAAGAAGCATAGGTGCTTTCCCCATCATCATCTATCTCCAGTTCTCTTCTTTCATTGCTGTCTCTCTGACATACAGATTTTCCTGGTTTTTGGCCCATGGGCTTCACTTGCCTTTACCACAATACATATTAATTTGTGGAGGGAGCTCACCATGCACACTCACTACACAAAACGTGGCTGCAGTGAGCTGCAGGGTGACGATTCACAGGAAGCATGAGAACCCCTCAGGAATTCTCCGCTGATCTTTCCCTCCACTCCCCCATGGAGACTTTGCCATGGTTACTTGCTGCTTGCAGGTGTCACCAGGCTCCCTTGCTTTTCAGTCTCACTGAAGTCAGGGGGATCTGAATCCAAGAGCAGAAGTTGGCCTTTACGATTCACTTCCATGTAGCATATGTTACTATACTGTATACCAAGAAATGTAACTGAGAAGAGCCGTGGTATTTACAGTATGCTAAAATTTAACTGTTGCTGTAGCCTTCTGAAGCCTGTGGGCCACACTCCAAAGGCTTTACCCGTGTGTTGCCTCATCTCCTGTGAGGTAGGACTCCAAGTGATGAGGGACAAATGACCAAAATGAATAAGGGTTGGGGATCTGGCTCCTTGCCCATCAGTCCTGCAGTGACTAATCCCCTCAATGAGTGGGGCAGGAGAGGCAGCGTTGACTGGAGTGAGGGACACCGATCTAAATTTTTTCAGAGACACTCAGCAAGTGGCAGTGAGACAGAGGGATGGAGCTGGAGGTGTTACAGTGGGTATGGGAGGCTGGGTCTGCGGCACTAAAAAAAGATAAAAAATCAGTAACACAGAGAAAAACCTATGGCACACTTGTTGAATTCTAAAGAACTCTAGTATGCTGTGGAGTCAAGTGCCTCCATCATTCCTCAACCTGATCATTCCTCCTTTTATGAGACCAGTGGTCCCAAAAGGGTGAGGTAACCTTCGTCCTACAGAGGAGGTGTGAAAGTCTGCTGACAGTGTGTTGGTGTCTGTGTTTCCAGGTGGGTGATGCTGCCCACAGCACCGTGCCCAGACACCCCTCTGCCTGCAGTGCCATTTTGCAGCAGCAGGATTAGAGCAGATAGCTGGCATTATGGCAGCAAGGATATTGTTAGGAGTAACTTGGCAATGCTCATAGGTGTTCTGACACTGGTTCTGTGCTCAAGGGCAAGGACAGCAGAGGGGATTCTGGATACAAACCAATGAGAGAAATAATGTCAGAAGGGTTCAGAAGATGAAAGCAATGACAGTAAATAAGTCTGAAATTATTTTAGGTTTACATACTTTAGGTCCTCAGTGACTGAAAACACAGCCAAGAATTGCTTCAGCAATATTCCTTCATAAATCTGCATAATAATCTCTCAGAGGGGCTTTGGTGAAATTACAAGTATTCATTTACTAAATTGGGTTCAGTGTCTGTATCATACGCTGCATGAATATTCAGTGCCATGAATTCATCCAAATTATATTGAAGTTAGTGTGTCCACAAAATCTCTCTCAAATGGTAACCCAGACAGTAAGCATGGGCAGAAAGGGCTTTCCTTGAAATAAACAAAAACCAGCTTCCACTATAATCCAGTAAAGAAATATTTAGCAGCTATATTCCTGAGAATGGCAGAAATACATGCCTGTAATTTTTTTCATGTGAAATTTCAGATTTTTATAGTTCTAAATTCAGCAACAATTTTTTTCATACAGCAATTGTTTCATGAAAGGGAGCATAAACAAAATGTAAAGGATTTGTGAGAGGTTTATCAAATAATACAATAAGGACTGCCAGCTAGATGGAAGAAAACTGTTTGATTGGGATGCTAATAAAAATACTGAATATAAAATGCAGTAACCTTCATACAAAGAAATGACTGGTCTTGGAGGACTGAGAAAACTTTCCAGAGAGTCAAAGATTGGACTGTGAGATGCAGTAAGGTAGTACATCTGCATAATTTTCCAGTGTTTTGTACATAATGAATTAAACACGTGAAAAAAAAACCCCAAACCATCCCTTTTAAAGAAAATCTGGGGTAGTCAGTGTCTGCAGCTGTGCAAGGGACTGAATAGAGGTTATCAATATTCTAAATATTTGCCCATGATCATCGTGTTCACTCTTGGTCTGGTCTTGCCAGGCTAACCCAAGCCAGCAGTTCTTTCCCCCCAAGGCTGCTGGTGTGAGCATAAGATGTTGCAGCAATTCTGCAGGGAAAAAAAGAAAAAAAAAGAAAAAGGAAAAAAAAAAGAAAAGAAAAGAAAAAAAAGAAAAAAAACATAACTCACAACTCAGAGAATTCAGAAGCTGTCTGTGGCAAATTGAGAGAGACCCAAGAAGTCACTCATGCTACTTAGGAGGTGGTGGTGCACTTCAAAGGCAAATGTTCAGTGGGTGGTTTCTGTGGACCAAATGGCAGCAAGTGAAATGCAGAGCAGAATGATAACTACAGGAAACTGCTCCAGAGGATGCTTTTGTGACTTCTTATGTCAAATGGCATAGAAGTTACAGCTTATTTCCACAGAAGGCATCACTATGTGAGGTATTATTTTTTTCAGTGGTTGTTGCAGAGTGACAGGATGAGGAGGGGTTATTTGTTCATTTCTCTGCTAACTCTTTTTCCTACTTTTGGTAATTCCCCCACCACACATGAGGGTGGTTTTTTTTTGTTTTGTTTTTGGTTTTTTTTTGGTTTTTTTTTTGTCCTAATTTGTGTTTTACCCAGTACCTAAAGAGAGTTAAATTCCACGCTCAGTTTACAAACCTCCAGCCCTTCTAGGAATTGTGCTTATGTTCTTTTGACAGGCTGAAAAGTTGGGGTTGTTCAGCCTGGAGAAGAGAAGGCTCTGGAGAGGCCTGAGAGCACCTTCCAACACCTAAAGGGAGCTGCAAGAGAGCTGGAGAGGGCTCTTTTACAAGGGCATGGGGTGACAGGGAGAGGGGAAATGGCTTCACACTGAAAGAGGACAAGTTTGGATCAGATATTAGGAAGAAATTCTTTACTGTGAGGGTGGGGAGATATTGGAATGGGTTGCTCAGGGAGGCTGTGAATGCTCCATCCCTGGAGGTATTCAAGATCAGGCTGGGTGGGGCTTTGAGCAGCCTGGTCTAGTGAAAAGTGTGCCCAGCCATGGCAGGGGGGGTGGAACAAGGTGATTTTTAAGGTCTCTTCCAACCCAAGCCATTCTATGATTCCTTGTAAGGTAAATGATGTGATTTATACTCAAACTGTGCCTCTTGACATTTCTACTGGTTATTCTTAGCTCTCATTCATGGTGTGATCTGTTTCCTCCATTTGGAACAACATTGAGGCCAAACAGAGAGGTGTTTAGAGGGATTTTGCACTTCATTATTACAGGGCATTTAATCTTTATATCACTTCTTCTGTGGGTGAATGAAGAATTTCAGATGCCAGTCCTGCACCTTTTCTGGCAATAAAATGATTTATATAAAATCAAAGTATATACATTGTGTGTTCACTCCTGTGTATTTCCTTATCTTCTTTTATCCCAGCAAAATGGAGAAATAGCACAACAAGGACTGAAAGATTCAAGCTGATAAAACCCCGAGGAATTTGGTGCTAACTAAAAAGAAAAATGCACAGGATTGCATTAAGGTCATGTATGGTCATGAGCAAATTTGTAAAGTAAGGAAGGAAAAGAATTTCTGAGGGGCTGAGGGATGGTTTCAGGAATGAGTGGCAAGAGGACCTGGGAAGCAGGATCAGCCTGAGGTTGTGATTTAGTACTCGTTGTTGGTGATAACAGGGCACAGATCTTGATGCATTTGCTCTTCTGCTATTCCTAGGTGAAATGGCAAACTCTGAGCTTCGAGTCTCCTACATAACACTGAAGTTCATTTTCATTACCTGGAGACTTTCTCAGACTCCTGCTGGATTAAACAAACCAAACCAAACCAAACCAAACCAAACAAACCCCCAAAAAACTCCAAAACAAAAACAAAAACAAAAACAAAAACAAAACAAAAAAAAAACCCAAAACCAAACCAAAACAAACCAAAAAAGCCCCCCAAAAAACCTCAAACCAAACCAAAACAAAAACAACAACAACAACAACAACAAAACCAAAACCACAAACAACAACAAAAAAACCCACACCACACCAACCCCCTGCCAAACAAATAATAATTTTATATGCAATCAGTAAGACAATGAGCTGACAGGAAGTCTGATTTTTTTTTCCTGTACTTAAGAACAGTCACTGCCTCCTAGGGAGAACGAAATTGAGCCACTACCACCAAAGTTTCAGATATTTAGTAGTCACAAGAGAGAAATGCTCATTAGGAAATAAAACATGAATGGATGATTTTGAGAAAAATCATCCCTTTGGTTTCGATCTCTAAGTGATGTCACTGGCATTGTGCTCATCTGTCATCACACAAGGTCAGGAGAGTCCTTTGAATTCAAGCTATTTGTAAAGCTGCTGAACAGCTGCTTCCAGGAGCTGTTTCAAAGAGGGAAAAATGTGTGAGTCCAGAGCCTCCTCACCAGATCCTGGATCACCTAGATTTGCTTTGAGCCCTCTCTCTCTCTTCTCCCTCTCCCTCTTTATTTTTTGTTTCTTTGGTAAAGATAGGCAGGTACTTTAAAAAGCTGCAAAGGAAACTGATCATCATTGTACTTCTCCAAACTTGTAAGGTTTTAGGCTTTCGGATTCTTTCACCTGAGCATCCTCCACCTAAGGCCGGATCACTTTCTCAGTGCCAGGTTAACAATCAGAAAATTTTGGTCAACCATCTCCCTTTGCATTGGTTGTTCTCCATTTATGTATAAATTCACGGTCTTTTGTCAAAGGCAGCTTATTCCAACTAATCAGAAGGTATAAAGGAGGCAGAAAGCATAATAATTATTTGGAGCCTGCACTGTGACACTGCTCTGTTGCTTAGTGAGGGCATTGATTATGCTCAGGAGAAGTTTGAGGAACAGCTTTCTTTAGTCTCAAATTTGCGACAGTTCCCCTTTGAGTTGGCAGTACATTAATGGAAATGGAAACTTGCCTCATTCTAAATGTCAGAATAATAGAGCACCAAAAACAATTCAGTCATGTCTTTCAAACCACGCACATATGGTTCAGCACCAAATGTCACTATTCTTCCCCACTTCCTCTCCATTTGTCACTATCTCTGTTGATTATCATTGTTTGGGTTAGAACTTTCCTGAAGGCTCAGTGCAGAACTCACCTTGACAGCAGCAGATTCCCAGCGGATTCTGTACTTGGTGTGTGCCCAATATAGTCTTCCCAAATGCAGTGGATTCCTCTTTGTTTAAGATGCTGGTTTATGGCTTAAAAGGATGACTTGGGTTGGCCTTGTTCCACCTGCTGTGATACTCTTTGCGTGCTGGTTGTCATCCAGACTTTTCCATAGACATTTTTCCTGCCCCAAAGGATTTCAGCCCCACGGCAGATGTAAAGAAACAGCTGTGGCAAAAAGGTGTGGGAAAAGAAAAGGGTGGACAAAGCAAGAGTTACAAACACAGCAGTGCAAGAGTGGGTCTTGAGGGATTGGTAAATCTTTAAAAAAAAAATAATTCAAATGTTCCAGAGTTGCAAAATGTCCCAAATATGCAGCCTGTGACCACATGATTGCATGTTATTTTCGCTTTTTCTTCCTAGAGGATGTTGGCCTCATTCAATGAGCAGAATGGGTGACATTCACTTAATGATTTTTCTGTGTCAGAGTGCTGTAACTTGTAAAAATAAATGCCTCATTGAGGTTGTTTTTGGTTGGGGAGGGGAAAAAAAAGCATTTTTTGTCTTCTGGCCTCTTTTTGAGCAACAAATTAAGTAAATTCAACTGGAAGCACATATCTGGCTTCAGAAAAGTCTAAATGATTGATGCTGAGGAAATAGAATTGTTCAGTAGTAATTGCCATTCTTCTCCCCCAAATGTCAACCACCATGGCTTTGCTGTGGGATGGGAGATACCACTGTAGATTATTTCATAATCCTTGTATTTGCTTAGTTATTTGTGCTTCCCTGTTGCAGGACAAGCATTCAGAAATGACTGCTAATGTTAACAGCTATGAACAAATGTGATAAACTTGATTAACACGCACTACAAGCCTAAGCTCAAAATTGGTCTTTTTTTGAGTATAAAACCATTTGCTCTGAACCTGTATTGGGACATTTCATTTTTGTTTTCACTTTCACTCAGTTCTTCTCCTCTTGGTCCAAACCATGGCCTGATAAATGTGGATTTGTTCTATTTTAAAAATGCATGAGAACTTGATTTCCCAAAAACCATTTAAAATGACTACTCACTTTAGTAAGCTGAAGTATTTTAATGTATTTCTTTGTGTTGAAAACGAACAGAACTGTAAATAAAATTGAGAACACAGAACTTAGGTTTTGGTGGATAACCAGTCTCTTGCAACAGAAGACTCTGTTTTTATATCAAAGTCTTTTACATAACTTTCAGACATCCAAAGAACTCACATATTCCTTTAGAAATAAGAAAATCTGTAGTAGAAGTAAAAATAAAGTTGAAATGCATGTTAGGCTCCTTAAAATTCACTTGGAAGTCTATTTTGTTACGGTGAGAATGACTGTCAAACTACAGCACATACGTCAGAAAGCTTTTAAACAAAACATCTTCCACTTCTCCAGGAAATAAATATCAGTAGTACTTGAAAAATTATTTAGCAAAGATGTTTGTGGCCAGTGTATATCAGCACTTATTGCTGTGTAAATTAAAATAACTAACCAATTAATGCAGAAGTAATTTTATTACCAAATGGATAGAGGAGGTATGAAAAGCCCTAATTAAAAGCCTTGTCTGCTCTGCTTTACACTAATGATTCTCTAAGAACCAATGTTATTTGTGAATTAGCTTAATCACAAAGGAATTAAAGAGAACAAAATTATTTGTATGAAACTAGTACTCTAAATTCATGGAGGCTAGACAGAAAAAGTGCCTGAAGTCCTTTCTATATCTGATCAACTGGCTTATCTAATCCATTTTACTGTGGATAGCTGGCCTGACATGACTTCAAATTAGTTTAATAGGGATTAAAGTGGCATGAAGTGTATAAATCTATGAATTTGCAAGTACAAATATGTTTGCGAATTCATTTATCTTTAGGGGCAGGAGGAGTGGAGAATGTTCAAAGTAAAATCTGGACATATTTATAAAAACAGATAATTTCATGGGAAATCTGGAAAACAACAGAAAACGCCATTCGGGCAGCAAAAAATCCTGACAACTTTACTAAGTTACTTTGCACAAAATCAATTTACTAAAGTCAAAGAAGGAATTCTCCAAGATCTGGTACTATGAGAATTGATGTGGAAGTTCTTAGGTAAACCTACAAGTCCTCTTGATTACTGCCCAAATAAAGCAGACCTCTGGCATTCAGCTTTCTGAGCTGGCATGATCAGCACATAATGTCTTTGGAGCTATTGCTGCCAAGAAAGGGATCAGAGACAGCCAAATTATGATATCACACCAATAAAACCTCATCGTAGTGACATACATAAAACACTCTGTAAATTGCTTTTTGTAACTTTTAATTTATTAAGAGCTTTTGAACTGTGTTTTCATTCTGTGACATGTTTTCATTTACCTCTCATATCCTTCATTAATTTATTTCCTGTTTGAGAAATAACACCGAATTTTTGGCAGTTTGAATCTGCTGAAAAAATACATCGTATCCTACATGATGTAGCTTGCCAGAGAATCAGGAGTGTGTGGTATTTGGAAATGCTAGGGTGAATTACAGCGAGTTGTTTGACTACTCAATTTGCCTAGAATCAAATTTGAGTCATGAGAGCTGCCTGTCATGTTGTTGTCTGCTCATCCTCAAGGCCAAATTCAGAGAAGCTTCTGATATCTCAGCTGATACCTGGGGACTTGGAGAATTTGGAGCTGCTGTATCCAAGCCCTGGACAGTGGTGTGTGGAGCTATTTGTGGATGGCTTCCTGTGTTAAGTAAGAGCAGACCAGGCACAGTTTTCCCTGATAGTTCTGGGAATGTTGGGGACGTAACATCAGCAGACCCAGCTCAAGGGTTCCAACCCTGGCGTCCTGCTCCCTTCCCAGCCACTGCCTTTCTCTGCCATGAGTTCATAAAGGTGACTCAGCCATTCTGGGAATGGGACCAAAGGCATAAATGGACAGGCTAAAGGATTAAAATAACTCAATACCACATCATGTAGTGCTGACTGCTCAGGTATCCAGCCATAAATCCATTCAAGAAGCATTTATGCCTCTCCGACAGCCTGCTCGGCACATTTTTTTCCAGCTATGCCTGTAGGAGCAACTGCTCAGCCATGAGATGTAAAGTTTCTGAAGAAAGCCTGAAACTCTCTCCCAAAAGCTCTTCTTCACTCTCAAAACATTCTTGCCTAAACTGTGACTGGCTTTATGGTCCATTAGCTAAAAGGCAAGTGTTTCAAAGCCTTAGGTCTGTAACTTTGAAGAGAAAAGCAGTTAGATCTCATTACAGGTGGAGTTTGCAACTATTGAAAATATATAGCACACATGGAACCCTACAGATATTAGACCCTTTCACTTTGCTAATACCAATCTCTTTATGTTACCTGTGATCTAAGTCAGACAATTTCTTTGACTATTTTCAAGAAACTGGCATAACAAAGAAATGCGGTTAAAAAGTAAGGAAATCTGGCACAAAGCTGAAGTTTCCTTTTCTTTCCAGTCTGCTGTATAGAACACCAGTCAAGAAGGGAGTTACAATACCTTTGAAGATGACCTTTCAAGGCCAGGCCATTCAGGTGATATTAATATTTTTTTTGCCAGCTCCTGAGTTAAAGCCCACGGGAGGGGAAGGGAGTGTTTGAATAGAGGGACACTGAATCCAAAGCAGCTTTTGGAATGGGTTGATGGGAAGGGCTTAATCACACTTGGGAAAGATTTCCCACAGTTCATGTGTCAGACAGAGAGGAAAGATCTTATGAAAGCAACAGGGGCCAAAGGTTTTGTGATGAAAACTGGGGCAGAGAAGAAAAAGCTTATTTTTGTTTCCTTCTGAGATATGACTGGATTTTGACATGAAAAAATATCGGCTTCCTGCTGTGTAGGAAGCTCATACTGTGAGATCAAAGAATAGTGAGTGTCTAGCTGCTAGCTCACATAGGTTTTAAAAGCTGGGTATTTGGAATTAAGAAAGTCAAACCCTAGGGCAAACAAGAAATGAATGAACACTCAACAATGAGTGTTACTCTTCCTAAGAAAGAAAGCTGGTGACTGATTTCCCAACATTCAAGGGTGACCTTGGAGTGCCCTGGGGCTTGCCCTTTTGCCTTGGTGGGATTCATCCTAGGATGTGCTGAATGCTAGCTGAAACCCAGCTGTGGTAGGAGTCACTAGAGGGTACTGTAATACATGGTATTTTCTCTTGTGCATGGGTGACATCCATTCTTCCTGTCAAAACTGAGGTGTGCTGTTTAATTTGGTGGGGAGAGGCTGGTTTAAGTAGATATGATTTTATTATTTAATTTGTCTTAACTGGCTGGCTGGACTCATTTGCCTGGGTATCAGGCAACATCTTCACTGGAGGACTTCGTGGGAAGTGAAACTGGAAGAAAACGTGTATTTTCCCTAACACTAATTTCACCTCTTAAATACAAATCAGCTTGCAACACAGAGTAGGCTGCTCCCAAAAAGCCTGGTTGATCTCATGCAGGTTAGCAGTGTTATATTGTGGGTTCAGAGACATTATGATCTACAGTGTAGATACTGTAGATGTTTTGGCATTCTCAAAAACAGCCCTGCAGGATTTGGGGTACTTCTCTAGAAACAGCTTGAAATATTTGGTGCTGAGGACTTTGCCATGCTGAGATGCAGAGCAGGAATTTTGCACAGTGCCACACGTGAAGTGGTTCAGAGCTGAGGGTGAACCTTGAGTGGATGTCTCAGCTCCTGGCCTGCTCATCCCTGAGTCCCTGTGGCCACTGGGAGGTGTTCTGGTAACTCACTCCTCTTCTCTGTCCTCTTACTTTAGACTTCCAGTAAAGAGGAGATTTACAGACACCCCCTGGGAGACTTTTATTGCTACTGGTTAGTTGTACTGCATGAATATATTTTCTTTTCTGAGTGCCTTCCATATATCTATAGATCTTTATCCGTGCATTTCACCAGCTTTACATCTACATTTTGTGAATTAATTACAATTCTGTTGTCAGGATGAATTATAAAATATGGTAATATTTCTGTCTAGGAGGTTGGATATTTTCTTTCAGATAATTTGGATACCAGATTAATATGTGTGCTCAGTCTAGAACATTATTAACTCAGTCTAGATCATTTGAACTGTTGTAAGACCCAGCAGACATGCCATAGTTGTAGCTATTACATACATGATCCTGGAAGCCTGAACCTGGAGCTCTTGTTCTCCCATTCCTTCATTTTTCTGTATGTTGTTTGACATTTGATCTCATCTAGATATTCATTTTTCGTCTCATGCTTTGCTATTTTCGCTCCCTTTTTGGCTGGAAAATTGTTATCAGAACTATTTTTGTTTTCTGCAGATATTGTAATTTTTTTACTTGGTCTCTGACCTCTTGCTAGTCAGGAAAGGATTGCTTTGATTATTCATTATTTGTGCTTTGTTTTTGATCACTGAAGCCATAATGGTTTCTAATCTTGATAAGACAAGTAAAACAATACATAATTTTCATATTTCTGATTTTACATTATTTAAATACATTTCCAGTATCATGTTTTATGTTCAAGAAAACTTCCAAAATACTCAGATCTTTCAAAATATTTCCAAATACTCTGTCAAATTACTCATATGCTCTTGTAGTCACAAGATTAGGCTCTGAGTTTTTCTTGTCGAGAATGACTTCTAATCTCAGTTGTTAGTTTCTATTTCACTTGAAACACTTGAAAACAGTTCAGCATTCAACTCACTTCAGTGAATTAAATGCAAACAATATTAATTGCAGCGAGCAACAAACTATTACTAAGCACAAATAATAGTGAAAGAAAAATTATACGTGGTATACTAAAATAACTGAAAGTAAGTTTTCATATCAGTTCCTAGAAATGGCTGTCTGTTTTCTGGACTCTTCTAAGCACTTTTTCCCAGGGAAGGTGGGATTTTACTTTCAGTCCACAGAGAGGACCCAGTTTTATTATGCAGAACTGGAGTGGGAGAGGGCAGAAGACTTTTCATGTGAGTAGGAAGCAGGGGACTCTGAAAGATGTAGTTCTGCTTTGAAAAGGCACAAGCCAGGATGGCAAGTTCTCCCCCAGCTTTGCTGCATTTAGAGCTACATCTGATGACCTTGGCTACAAAAAGAGTTTTAGTGATCTTTAAACTTACTAACCCTGATGAGTAATACAGACCAGGAAGGCTGAGCTTAGGAGGCCAATTCCTCCTAGGATAATCTGTCTCTCAGGCACCTTGGTACCAGCAATCGTGTACAGGAAAGAGTAAACCCATTTTGGCTTTCATATTTTAAATTCAGTTTGCCAGGCTGACAGTTGAAAGCAAACTTTCTCTTTTCCTCTTTTCATTTAACTTGTAAAACGAGCAGATTTTCTATACAGCTCCTCAAACTACACTCCCATGTACAAACTATATGAAACCCCTCACTGCTCCCCAGTGCTACCCTCTTTCACTCCTCCATTTAGAAGCTGCTTCAGGGTAAATGTAGATGCTGAAAAGTGTCATGGGTGAGTCAACACTTTGGGCACAAGAGAGCTTCCAAATAAACCCTTCTGAAAAGCAGAAACAGAAGTATTACTCATCTCCTTTTCTTCTTGCTGCCAAACTTGTTTCTCCTTGAAGATCACACTATTTATTTTTTTTCCCCCCTCATTTGCAACCCTATTAGAAAAAAAGCATGAAAGTAAGCTGCCATGTAAGGACAAATACATTGTGTGAGGGAAAATGTTTGCTGCAGTGTTTATGTATCTGTCTATCTATGGCTGTGTATAAACAATAACAACACACTGAGCTAAGCTAATTGTCTCCTCGTGGAGGGATTTTGTGATAGCCTGGAACTGGAAGACTTAGGGCTCTCAATGGTTTCAGTATAGAGAGTTCATTGTTCTTGCTCAACAAAGTAGCTCATTGCTACTTCATATGACTCCTTCTCCTTGTAGTTTAAGACATCTGGTCTTTGCCCTAAATTGTATTAAAGGACCATGGATCGCCTCTGAGCTTTGCTGTGGAGCCTCCACCAGTGCCAAGGCAGAGTCACCATCCTGAGTCATAGTCACTCTTTCTTCCATGCTCCTGGGGAGCAGAGGGCTCACGGTGGGAATGCTGTACTCATACACAAAGACTGAAAAAAAAAAGAAATACATTCTTTAAAAACTGGGAAAGATTTGAAATTAAGATGCTTTGCTGCCCTTTTCTCTTGGGAGCCAGGAGATGAGGGGGTGGGATTGTACTTGGAACCATCCTTCCAAATCTTAGACTTCCATATGGCTAATGGTGCTGCTCACTGTGGCATTGGCTACAGCCCTAGCTCTAAGAGGCTTCCTTGGATCATCTGCTACCAAACTTCCACATGGCACTGCCTTTCTCTTCTTGGTCGTTGCTTCCTCATTATTGCTGAACCATTAATATTCAGCTCATTACGTTTGTTACCTGAAAACTTGGAGAAGTTTGGCCAAGAGTTTAACAGCCTTTGTGTCCCCTACTATTAACAGTGTGCCTGGGGATTTTGTGAGCAGATTGGCCATGTATGTCTTCAGGAGGCAAGCCACAAGGAAGTATGACTAACTTACATGTCAGCTGCTTCTTCTCTTTGTAAGGCTTTTTTTTCTTCCCAACAAATGAACACGATTCCTTGCAGAAGAAGCAGATAGGCAGGATATTTAAATGGCATGGGGAAATGTGGATGATGATGATATAATTTGAAAATATATAGGGATGATCAGTTTTGACCACCAGATTGCTGTCGAGTGAATTGCCTTTCATGGGCAGTAAAAATAGCTAATGTTATCAGCATTTTGGACTGAAGAAACCAGAGTTATCATTTGTAACATGAAACAAAATCCCTGCAGAGTTGAGTAAACAAGTCTTTTAGAAAGTAAAAATCGCAGTAAGAACAACAGATATCCAATCCATTTGCTGAATTTAACAGGAGAAGCGTATTTTTTTACAAATACTTACTTAGATGTATTCCACTGTACAGGTGACATTTCTTATTCCTTCTTGAGGCAATTTAAATGGTTGCTTTCTTAGCTGGATATAATTGAGCTGGATATAATCGATACAGGACGTGAAGTTATTCCCAGTCAGGCTTAGATATCTAAATTGTCCCACAGTTAAGGCAGCCAGAGCAGACTCACCTTAGAGTCAGTAGAGAGAAAAAGGTCATTTTCAGGTCACACACATCTGGTCTACTTGAGGTAGCTGCTTTAGGATGAGATGAGCAATGCCCCAGACTCTTGTCTATATTGCCAAGATGCCATTTGACTGAGAGGGAGACAAGGGTAACTAGCTTGTCTATAGCTATGCAGATGAGTCCCTCTTCTTTTTTACTCTAAATAGCATAATTAGTTGATGCTTGTTAGATGCTTTCAACCTGAAAGTGCTGTGTATGGGCTTGTTCTACTCCTCCCCTATGAGGATGCATGCAAAATGTGTATGGATTTAACAATGATTTGTTTTGAGGGAACAATTAAGAAAAAAACATATGGGGTGTCCAACGCTCTGGAAGAAGCTGAGTTAAAGAAGTTTTAGAAAATCTTGTATATGCAATCTCCATATATGCATCGTCAACAGCTTATTACAGTTCTTCCATACCACGAGATCTAGGCTTTCTGCCAGAGCACTCTTTGGGCATGTTTAGTATGCAGCACCTGGAAGTACTTCCCAGATCACAGATCAAGCCATGTATCCCCATGCCACCCTCACTTTGCAGGAGCAGGTTTGGACATACACACACTACTCCTTTCCTCAGTTCCTTGTTCATTGGGGGAGGAAAATCAGCCACAGGAGATGTGGGGAAACTGTGACAGGTTGGCTGGACAAGGACTGGGACCCAGGTAATTTGGGCTGGTGCACCTATTTAGGTGAATTTAGACATAAATGCTATATGGCAAATGATATTTAAGCAGTGTAGCACATCTCAGTGCAGCAGATCAGCTTCTGCTTTTTGCTTACTGCTCTTACAGTGCTAAGTGTAAATAATAGGAATTGAATTCAAAGCGCCTCCCATTTTTCTGGCAACCACTTATGGGGAGATTTCTTCCTGAAGTCATTCAGGCATCCCTTCCTTTGCTGCTTGTAGTGCAAGCACATGACATTCTGATACAGGGCATTAAATGCAATTTCAATGGTCACATTTTCCCTATGTTCTCCTGAGACTGCGTTTCACAGGGTCTGCTTTTGCTTTTCGTTTTGGGACTGATAAAGGGATGGGAAATGTTCACTTCTTCTCCCCTATTCAAGGCACAGCAGCAGTAAGAAGCAAGAGTCACTAGAAGCAACAGCAGAAGGAGAGAGAGCTCCCCTGGGATCAGACTGGATGTGAACGAAGGCAAGGGATGCCTTTCCACTTGCTTTAAATGGAACCCTCCTAGTCTTTGAGGCAATAAAGTGCCTTATGTTTCCCTTAATCACTTGTATGAGAAATAATGGTATTTGGAGGGAACTGTGGCAACAGCTCTCAGCTGGCAAGGGTCATCTTAAATTTCGAGAGAATCTCACTGGAGATTTTGGGGTGGACAGAAATGCTTCCGGTGGACTCGCGCCGTGACGTGATGGAATCCAGACTCACTTTGCCAGCCCTACACTGAGATGTAGCATTCAAATCCACATTTTATTTCCTCTGCATGCTTTCATCTTCCTCCCTTTCTATGCAGTCTTTCTGAGTTAATTGCACTTCTGGGGCCAGTGCCTAAAACTATCTACAAAGGCTCTGTTGTTGTTATTCACTGAGGTCTGGGATGCCAAAAAGATTATAACAAAAATAAGACATCTTTTACTATGGTCAGCCCTGCAACTAAGATGATGTTGCATGCTAAACTGCATGTTGATTTCAGAAGCTGTAGGAGACAGATAGCAAAATATTGTGTGCAGAAACAATTTCCCCAACTGTTCTCAAAGCCTGAGCGGGCTCATTGCACAAGAAGCAGAAGGCATCACATTACTTTCAAATTATGTGGCAACTTATCATAAAATGTTATGCACCAAATCTCTGCATACCACTATTATTAAGCCAAGTGCTACTAAAAATAATTATGTGTGTATTCCATTCATGGCAGAACATGCAAGTAGCAAAGTATACTGCCAGAATTCCTGAATGAAAAAGGTATTTCTTCTATGTGCTCTTACTCACAGGTAGCCACTGTGTAACCTTGTCCTGTCATTACAGGGTATCTCCCCATGTATTACTTATGTCTTCCTGTAATAATCCTCTGCCTCATGCTTGCTTGCTTGCTTTATTTAGTGCTGGGGTTTTTTTCCTCGATGGATATTCCTAGAACTGGAAAATCAACATTTAAATGACATCACATGCTTAACAGAGTTTTGTTTTGCTCTCACGCTACAGTCTGGTCTAAAGGCAGATCAGGAAGTCCTTGTTTAGGATCACAGGAGGTATGAAAATAATGCAGCCATATCCAGTGCCTACATGCTCTTACCTCACCTGCACTGCCTCTGGGACTTCTTTTTCCATGGAGGGGCAGGAATGGGGTGCTTGGCAGTGCTGCCCATGGATGCCAGACTACAACTGCTGAACTCACAGCACCTGGGGAGGGCACTTGCATGCAGCAACTCTGTTAAAAAAAAAAAAGAACTAGAGTACTGCCTGCCAGCTGCAAACCCCCACGAGCTGCCCTTGGAGGAATGAAGAAGCTGCATTTGCACACCTGGAGGCAGGGACAGACCTTCTGTTTTGAAGGACTTCAAGGCATGGTGTTATCTGCACCTGAGGCTGAACTAAAGGGACCAAAAATTGTCAGGATAAATCAATAGGATGCAAGCCAGAGCCAGAAGAAATTTAGGCAGTGCTCTCTAAAGCAGCTCAGGATGGTCTGGTCAGTTATCTTGCAGGATCTCAGATTTCTAGGCTATCATTCCTCTAGTCACATTTCTCATTGTTTATCAGGGATATTTGCTGTAGTATCTAGATCCCAACCTGGAAATGCTCTGCATGTCCTGAAGTACCATTTTCTCCCAGTGACATCTCCGGTGATTATCAAATTTTATGGATGCCAATGGAATCACCACGCCATTGCAACTGATTTAAAGATAAGCAGCAGTTACAAGACATGTAAGTTTTATTATTGATAAGATTCTCTTTTTGCCTTGAAAGAAAAAAAAAAAAAAGTAAATCACCTTTTCTCCTTGTAGGTTTTCCAGAGGGGTGCATAGTTCCTCACTTCCAGTCGTACTTTTGCCCACATGACAGACTTCAGATGAAGCTGTGTCTGGGGTGAGAGGCTGGTGAGGTGGAGCACAGTGAGCCCAGGGAGCACCATGAGGGGAAATCTCTTGGAACGGGTTGGGAAATCAGTGGCTTATCCCTGACAGGCATTGCTGGCTGCTTTATGGAGAACTGCAATTGTTCCTGTACTGAAACCAGTTGCAATAATCTGCAACTTTGTTTGTAATCAAAGTCTTGCGGGGTGTGGTTCATTTGGGCTCTGTCCTCTTTTTTCCTTACTTTTTCTGGTCTACTCTTTCTTTTGGGTGCATGAATAGATTTAAAAAACCTCTTACTGGCATGGTTTGATTTGACAACTGCTTCCAGAATATGCATTCAGCCACTTCCATGTAATTTCAGCTGTACTCACAGTGATGTTTCCAGCACAAAACCAATGGGGTTTTTTTGTGAACACTGATGTCCACATAAATTAAGCAATTGGACAACCATGATATGCTGGCCCCTCACCACTCTGTTATATTCACAGAAATGCCTTCATTTGGTGATTTATATCTGTGCTTGCTCTTCATGCTAATTTCTGTTGATATATATATATATACAACTTTTCAAATGATGAAGTGAAGCAATCACAAATATGACCCTTTCAATGCAATGCTGGTTGTTTGGGTTTGCTTTTTAACCACATGGAATTGTACAGATGGAGATGTGCTGTTGTTCAAAGTAATGAAAAAAAATCTTCTACATAATGTGTTCATGCTTCTCCTTTATTAAATGCTGACTTTACTTAAAGGAACTCTTTACCTAAGAAAAAGAAATTGATTTTGTGATTCAGATATTGTCAATAAAAATCATTATTACTAGTGAGATCAGATGTTAATTAAGATTAAATGTACAGTTACAGCTTCAAGGCCATTAGTTGTCAACTAATGGAAAATCAGAAGAGCAGGGTTTAACAAAATAATAATTCAAAAGTTAGACATTTATCTGAAAATTGTGTTACTATGATTTTTGTAATAATTATTAATATTCCTACTAAGATATAGGATGTAGCAAGAAAATTGTTTATTATTAGATTGGTCAATTCATTGCTAATAATACCAAAAAATTGGAATCACAGCTAACATCCTGAAGTGATGGTTAAATACACCCACAAAATTTTAGATAAAGTAAATAAAAACATATGAAAAGGCTGTGTTTCCTTACTGAAGTGGTTTTATATGTGTGTCACTAAAGTCAGACTTGAAAACAGTATAGGGTGGCCAGTCAGGACCTGGCACTTTTTGAGACTTGATCCTTGTTTTCAGTATGTAATCTGAAATAAAGAGGCTTCACTTCCAACAAGGTCTAAGCACTGAAAAATAGGAACAGCAGCTAACAGCTAAATATTGGCCTTCAGAGTCTTTCTGGAAGACTTTCTTTTATGTATTACCAATCTCTTCGAATTGTCCTGTGTAGTAAATGGCATTACATGTATAAGATAATAAAAAACAGAAGGGAATTTACATTGCCCTTCAGCATAGATACAACATAGTCTGCTGAAGGATTTAGATTACTTTAGGTTTGTCAAGGTTTTACATGTTTGTGTTTCTGCATAGCCCTTTTCAGACCTGCTCCTGTCCCATCTACTGTCCAGGTAAACTCGAACACAGGGCTGCCAAACACAGAGCTGTGGTTATGACTCATCCTGCTAGACTTCATTAGTCTTGTGTATTTTTCTAGGAAGTTTTCTACCTATGTTTTGATTTACTGCAGAAAGATCATAGAATCAAATAGGTGAGAAATGACCTTTAAGAGGTCATTTCATCAAGTCAGAGCATCAATGAATCAATCAGATAGTTGAATCTGATTCAACTATCAAATGAGTAGCTTAAGTCTATAAATACTTCACTGTCTTTTCATAAAAGAAATCAACTTTTATTTTGTTTGCTTGTTTTCTGTTAGGTTCTCCTGTCTCACTTCAGTACAGACATTAGCATGATCTTTGTGTACCACACATGAGACAGCAAATGCCTTTGGATATTGCTTAGTTTGCTTGCAGTGGAGCTTAAGTCACAGAGACTATCCAAAAGGAGAAAGCCTTTCAGCATCAGAGGTCATGGTTTGATTTCTGACCACACTGGTCAGTTGTCCTCCTCATCAGGGAAAACTTGCAAAAGGATTAGGGCTCCATAGATGCGAGGAAATAAATCTATGAAAAATGCCACCAAAACTTGCTTAGTTTTGTTACTAAGCAGACAATAAAATTAGTTTCATGTAGAATCCAAAGATGCTCTGGCAAAGTCCAAGAAATTAAAAAAAAAAAAACAGTAGAAAAAGGGTTCATCTGTAAAAGTTTGTAATTTAATCCAACACACTGCCTTTAAATGTCTTTCACTATGTGGAAATTGTTGAGGTTTGATTTCTGTTTAGGCAGCTGGAGTTCGGTTGGATATTACAGGCTTCATCATCCTGATCATATTCTATTCCAAGCTGTTTGGTACTGGATTTCTTTCACTGTCTGCCCAGCTTAAGGAGCAGTTGTTAGAGGGCTTGTCAGTGCATTTCTACACTGCCTGATACACCCTCCTGTTGATATGCTCGGGCTGACCTTTGGAGGCCTTCAATCACAGCAGAAGAAGCTGCAACAAAAAACTGCATTAATAAAAATAGCACTTTTGTGCTAATTGGTTCCAGACAGCACAACAGCTGCCTACTGCAAATGAGGAGCAAGGAGTGTGCTGGCAAAAAAGGAGGTTCAGAGCAGGAAACAACACTAGGATAAGTTAATCCAGGGAGCACAAGGCCATCAGAATTCTGTGATTCTTTTTCTGCCTCCCAAATCTCCCACCACTGCCCTTTGATTCCTACATGGAATGGTTCTTCCTCTCATAAAGCTGAGACCTCTACAACGTCACTGTGTTGTCCCAAGGCCCTGACAAAGGCACAGTGGCAGCTGGGGAGGCTCAGGGACCCCCACGCCCCTCTCACCTGCTGTGTGTATTCCTCAGCCTCCATCCTCGAGGAAGAGCCAGGAACCACCAACCCAGCGCCAGGAGAGCCACTGGGATCATTCCCCAAATTTTTGCAGTGGAGGGTGTTGATGATGTTGTAGGAAGAGATGAGAGCAGGGCTGAGGTGCAGTAAATCTGTCCCGTTGATCGTATTTATGGTGCAGAACGAGTCTTGTCACTCTCTCAAGGGCAAGCAAGACTTGCTGAGGGGAAGCCACGTTGTTGACAAAGCAGCCAGAAAGGAATTTCAGTGCAAGGAGACACCTTGTGCAGCTGCCTGTTTTTGCAAGCCTGAGTGAGGCCAGCCTCTGTGGCTCTGGAAAGTGTGGCTGGGTAGCTGACCGAGTGCTGTGATGGTGATAATTCAGATGTTTTTTAACACGATCTACATCATCTGGTTTTTTATCTGATGCTGTGTTTGTAATGCAGGAATATCCCACCAAATTAATTAAATGGGAGGAAGGAGTTTTTCCCAGAGTACTGCAAATATAGGTTGGAAAGTTAAACCTTTAATTCAGGTGCTCTAATTTTTCCTGGGATTTTAGTGTTAAGTCATTGCAATAGAGACAGAGAATGGACCATTTTGTCCAGGAAAACCACTTATTCAGATGATACTAACAGTCACCATGTGCTGGATGCTCTGTGTTTTTGTAAAGCTTATCTCTATAAAACTCTTCATATACAAGACACATATTTGTATATAAAGTTTCTTACAAACCTAATAGCATTTCACATAGTAGCTATATTCAAGAAAAATACTCAGAAAACTCACAAGTTAAGAAAAAAAATGATAACTCACTGAAGATGCTTGGTTTTAATTATTGTTTTCAATTTTTGTATTATCATCAGCAAGGTCCAGAGGCAACCAGATTTTTCTACATTGTGACATCTATGGTATTTAATTTTTTTGTATTTTCCTCTGTTTTGTCTTCCTGTACCTTCCTTTTGAGTTTGAAATGATCATTCCTAAGGGAAGCTGACAACCATTTTGCTCTCTAGAGAACATCTCTTTCACCAGTGGGTGAAAGCATAAGATCCCACTCCTGAAAAGCTTGCTGTTGTCTGTTTTACAGATACAGGTGCTCAGCTACTCCTATATTTGTTGTTTTGCAACTTAATTTTCAGATAAAAATTTATCTGCTGTACTTTAGAATAGGATGGAGTGATATTCAAAAAATATCAACACATTTGCCCTCCATATTTTCCTAAAGGAGAAGACATCTTTCCTGTTCAAAAATCCAACATTCAGGCTTTACATCTGTGACTGCACTCAGAGCCTATTCTTCATGTGGCTTTGTTAGGAATTATGCTTTTAGAAATACCATACATATATTCATGAAAGTAGAAGGAGGGGCTCCATGTTTTAGGTTGGAACTCAAACACCAAGTCATGCCTGAAGGTTCTCTGATTTATATTTGCCCCTTGAACCTTCCTAACTCTGATCTGAGGTGATACCTTGTCACTGCTCTCCAGTCCACTGTTCCTGCTCTGTTTAGGGCGTGTTTAATGTTGAGCTAGTTTGCAGCTTCAGAGGACAGGTTGCATATGGAAGGGAAGGCTCAAGCCAATGCTTTTCTTGTGGTAAAGGCAGGAGCAGCCTGGAATAGCACAACTCACCCTGTGTGGCTCTCTGCTTGCTCTTCTTGGCCTCATCTGAGGAACATGACTGTGGCACAGTAATTGCAGATACACAGCTGCCTCCTGTGATGGAGGGAAGCCTTCAGATAGTGCCTTTCACACTACAGAAACATGGGGTCAGCTTTTAAAGGCGTTTCAACATGCCAAGATTGGGTGGACAGGCAGAAATGAGATTTTAAAAATTCATGGGTACCTCATTTAGGTATTTAGAAACTTTTGAAAAGGCCACTTTATGGTTTCTCTGACCAAATGCACCTCAGAAGTCAGGTCTTTAGGGCAGGACAGACTACTGCTTGCAAACCATTGGTTTCTCAAATGGTAATTTTTTCCTTCCATTTGTAAGTCATCCAGAAATATGGCCCTTCCTCACAACAGCAAGAAAGTAATAAAATTATTTAAAATAGGTTGGTGAGCTGTTTTGTGGACATTTCTGAGCTATGCATTGCCATTTGTCAGCTGCTTGCAGTAAACATGTAGTTGACTCTTTGATGTAGGGTCTGTGTTTGGCTTCCTAAATCACAAGTTCTGCATTATTTTCCCAGAATAGATGATGTAACTTTATAAATGACTTCTGTTTCTTTCCATAATAAATTTTCAGCATATAATACATATTGTTTGGTTTGTTTAGAAGGACTTCAGTGAGGGGGCTTAAATTAGCTGTTTGGGATCAATTGTACAGAGAGCACTTTAGTTGTTCAAACACTACTAAAACCTCGTTAGCAAAGGCACAGGCACAAAGTGATTTTAAAGCTTTTCCTCCATTTCTTTTTTTTTTTTTTTTTTTTTTTTTTTCTAAATGCTTTGCATTTTCTCATTTATGACTGCCTTTATTGGTCCTGCACAAACATTAACTAATTAATGCCCAGAGGCTGCTGAGAAACCAGCGAGCCTGTTGTTCATCTTTTGGTTTTACAGTGGGAAACAGCTGGGCAAGGACACACAGAGGTCCCAACACTGAGGGAGCTGCAGGGACAGACTGAACCTGCAGCAAATAATGCAATACCTGCCCAGGTCAGGCTGCTGTGCTGCTGGGTGGTGCAGCAGGTGAGGCTGGGAGGTCTCTGACAGTCTGCAGTCAATGTAGAAATGTTCTGCTGTTGAGAGTCTTTAAATTTTCATCTCAGCGTGTAAACTTCCCACACTTCTGGAAACTGGTCAGGAGACAGCCATCCTCATTCTTAAAAACTAAAGATGTTTCATTATTTTAAAAATAGTGTTGTAACACATCAGAAAGCATAACCTCTTTTCACATGGCACGTAGGGAAGATAAATCATCGGATGCCTTAATTTGTAAGTACCCATTATATTCCAGCTTCATTGCCAGTATCTATTTACACATTTCCCACAAAGAAATTAAAATAGAAGAACATATTGTTCCCCAGACTTGTTGATTGACTTAACTGATTTATGAGCTTGGTTTCTGAGACTCAACCAGAGCCTTTCCCATTGAACCACACTAAAAGTCATGAAAATAATGGAACAGAATACCACATGGCAAAGTCATGCATGCTTTCTGTTTAACCAACATTGGGCTGACCTTGAAATATTTGATTCTCCAAACCTTGAAATCTCCATCAAACCACACAGGAAATACTTGCTCTACACCAACCAAGACGCAGAAGGAAGCTGGTGTTAAAAGAAGCCATCCATTTAGTTTTCTTTCAGCACCAGCAATTAAATTACCTTAAGCATACATAGTAAAGCATCGACAAAATGTACGCTGACATCGAGTGTTTTGAATTTAAATGTCATGCTAAAGCAACCTTCAGGTCCTACTCTTCTTTCAGACCTGTTGGAGGAAATGCACAGCAGATTCCCTATGCAATCCATCCTACTTCCTTTGTCTTCAGCAAACAAACACCATTCCAGGCTGTCCCTGTCTTTTTTTTCTTTTTTTTTTTCTTTTTTATGTACTTAGCAATGTGTACTTTTACTATATAGGTTTTCCTGCAGGTAATGCCTGTTTATTTTTAGCACAGCTAATGGTGTGCTTGCTTACAACGTAACAGCCCTGCCTTCTGAATAAGGGGAATGACTCACATTCATTAAAATGAATCTTGATACATTTGGCTACTCATACAAAACAGAGGTGCATAATGTGGGGGAATTAGAGGACACAGAATTCATTAATCCATGAGGTGGCAGTGATGCCAAGCACAGACAGGCATAAATTTCTCATATGTGTCTTGGTGACAAAGTGATTGTTTTTGGGAAAAAGCGAAAGAGCCTGGAATTATGTACATTTAGCTCTTGGAGAGGGATGTTCCACAGGTTGAAAAGAAAAATGAATTGTTAAAATCAAACTGATAGAGTCTTTTAAGAAGAACATTCATGTGAACATCTTAGTGTTTTGCATTTCAGTTTGAATTTTGGTAGTCCTTCAGACTGTTTGATTCAGTAATTTCTTTCTTTTGGAATGGTTTTGCCTAGCAAAAAAAAAAAAAAAAAATTGTACTGGTGCACAGACGGAGAACAAAATCCATTATGCGAGTAGCAGCAAGAGGTGACATCAGCTTTATGCTACATGGTGATTCTGATTGTGTGTGGGCTGCGTGCAAGTCAGTCCCTTCTGTTTAAAATAATGGTGTGGCCAATACAAATAGCTGCTGCTGTTGATACTTGGGAAAAAAGCAGAGGAAGGCACAGAGAGAGTGAGTTCTCTATGCAACTTTTATCTGAGGAAAACACAGCTCCCAACACAGCTTTTCTTTTAGGACCAGCCACCCACTGGCTTCAAGAGGAGCTTGCAGTGTGCAAGGGAGATGAAAGTGGTCCAGGCATTTTCAAACTGGGATCCTTTCCATGGTGCCAGTCCTTCAAGGCTGTGTTAGTGTGGGAGAGGGTCATCTCCACACACTGCTGGCTGTGTGGCATCTACTGAAACAGAATGTTTGCCTCAGTTAACTTTCATGCCAAACACATGGTATTTTATAAAGACAAGTCGCCTGTGTAGCCCTCTCACGTCCTCCAGTAGCTACGACAATATGTTCAGTGTTGATATGTTTTAATATAGACAAAATAATACATAATCACTAATACTTTGCATGTAAGTAACACTTTTTATGCAGTGTCTGTTAGGCATATTACTGACTTGAATTGACTGGGTTTTCCAAGTCTTTTCTGAGGCAAGTAAGTGAGAGCTGACATTTACAAAGTTAGACAACTAAATCTGTACCTTAGGCTCAGAAAGAGCTTTTCCTTACTTCTGAGTTCCACAGTTTCCAATACCTACAGGATTAAGCACGTCATACAACAAGTCACTGGCACAGAAGGAGAAGGTATGAGGGGAAAAGCCTCTGGGTTCAGACCCAAGTCCTCCACATGCATATCCATGAAGCAATTACCATGGATTAAAATAATTGTAATTTAAGGTTGGACATCTCACAGATCTCAGTGGTTTCCTTTTCAAGTTCACTGCTGCTATCTCAGACCTGCTTCAAGGGTCACAAACACTGAGCCCTAAAGCATTCAAGTAGTTTGTGGAAGAAATTTTCCAGTTTGAGATTTTGAGATGTAATAACAACCCTAGGACTCTTCATTTGAACTTCGTGTCCAGTTGCTTCTGCAGACTCAGGCTTGACGGGGTGGCTGTGCAGTAAAATTGCATCCATTGCTGGGATAAAACCCAGCTCTCCTCTTCTGTACTTGCCTTCATTCCAGAATAATGCAAAGCTGCAGACAAACAGGCTGAGCCTGCGCTCTGCAGCACTGTGGTGACATCACTGGCAAGCTCTGAGATGTGGAAGTCACTTCTGCTCTGGTTAGGGCTGAAACCAACTCCTGCAACTTTCCCATTGCTGCCCAGAATTCACCTCTGGAGCTTTCATTTTACTCATCTCCAAGTGTCAGGGTGCTTCTATCCTAACAAATATATAGTCAGCGACCTGTAAATCAGCACCTTCCAAGTCTCCTTTATCCTGAAGGATAATTGTTTTTATTATTTTAAATTATGCAATGATGCCAAGACTCTGCAGTAATGGATATCCTAAAACACACACACTATAATAATGATTCCCCTTTTATTATGTCTCTCTAGGATGCTTAAACTAATAATCTTTGGAAAGCTTTCCCTGCACCAGATGCAGCTAGCGAATGGTTTTATTGTTATTCCCCACACTACCAGCATCTAATCCATGAAGCCAGGAAAGACTGTCCAGAGAAGCAGCAAATCAGCATTGATCACTGAGGGACTAATTTCCAGCAGAGTGGATAAATCCCTGCTATCTCTCCTAATGTTCTTCCTGGCCCAAGGCACCCTGACAAACCACTGACCTTCTTCCCACCCACTGCGAAAGGAAGTCAGACTCACAGCGAGATGATTCAAGGGAATAGTCTCATCCATTGCACCCAGACTGCTTAATTTTATTGAGAAGCCAGCCCAACACCAGCTCCCACTGCCAAATCTGTCTTGCTGAGATATACATGAGCAGAAGTTGAATCTGACTGCGTATCGAGGACAACAGCAAATCTGTTTCAACCAAAATGATGAAATATCAGGAGCTGGCTGGGAGTGGAGTTGGGTCCATCCTTCCTTCTCTGATGCACCCACACCAAGAGCAGGGCCCTTCCTTTTGGTGTTAGCCTCTGTGGAAGACGTTGCCTATATCAGAAAGTTATCTTGTTAAAGAGGAGCCACACAGACCAATTTGCCTCCAAAACACGAGCAGGTGATAGTTGCAACTCGAGAAAACATTTCCTCTGTTCTTCCAGATCCACCCACAGGGGCTGAGCTACTGCTGGGTGCCCTGGACGTGGGTGAGGGTGGCTGCTGTGGAGGAGGCTTCCCGTGGCACTGCTGACACGGTGCTGCAGAACAGTGCACCCCACCCAGCCTCTTCAAATGCCTTTCAGCTGGACTAAGCTCAGGGAGACAATGCTATGGATCCGTGCTATCCCCAGGAGCCCACTTCTCCTTTTCACCCCAGTATCGTTATGCGTGATGTGCCAACTAGGGATTTCCAGGAGGTGACATGCTAGGAGCCCTTCACCTTCGCATATGGAATCAAGAGCAAGCTTTCTGTAATGGGAGAAAATCCTTTTCTGAAAGTGTTAAAGCAGGAATGTCCTGCAGCGTAACTTACTTCATTTTTCCTGCCATTATTTGTGAATCTGTGTTTGACCCTTCCTTTTTCTTTTCAGGTTTGCCTGTGCTTCTTTAGAAATTTTGAGAGTCTAAGGCTTTCTTTTTTGCTTTTCTTTTTGTCCCCTTTTTTTTTTCTTTTTTTTTTCTTTTTTTCCCAAAGCAGCATGTAAGAATCAGTACCTACCTCACGGATAATTTTGAAAAATAAAATATGGATGAATTTTATGACCCTTATGAGTATATTGGAAAGCAGAAAGTCCCCTTAACAATGTGGTTTGCCTAAAAGACTGATATTTTAGTGAAACTGAAAGGGAGCTAGGCACTTATAAATGTAACAGCAAGCGTAGTCATGCTGGCAAGAACTATATTATAAGGTCATCAGTCCTCAAGACTCTACCATTCCTAACTCTCTTATCAAAGCCTATACATAAAAGAATAGAAATGTATGGTATGATATGATATATAGATTACATAAAAACACATGGATGGAGACATTTGAACTAAACTGAAACCTCTATGTGGCCATCATTTGAATCTTTCTCATTGAGAAAATGCCATTTCCGTTGTGATAGTCTGGAAATTCCTACCCTAATCATGAAAGCACTGGAAAAAAAACCCCACACAAGCAAGAAACACAAGGGGGCCAGAACCTTTTTTCAAATTGCTCTGGCATATGTTAAGAAGTATGGTTAGTCTTTCGATGTGGAAATTGGAGGTTGTCAAGAAAAATCTCAGAACCTGCCTCCTGGAAGTTAACAGCTGCAAGCGAGCTAAGTCAGCCACGCACAGAGGAGCCTTTGTCAGGGAAATGTTTGGCTCGGACACACCACAGGCTCTCAGGCCAGTTACTCCCATTACGCCTAAAAGCGTTTGGATGCGTTCTCCTCCTCCCACAGGCACACTGACATTGCTAAAAATAAGAGTTTAGCCCAGTGGCTGATGCTAATTTTTTCCCTGCCTAGTCGCTCTGGACCAAGTGGGTCTGTTTTGCAGTTAGCAGTTGTTGCTCTTTCAGAAGTAGTAAGGGATAATTGGGCAAATGTGTTAAACTGGCCCTATTATGACTGGTTTATTATGACTTCATGCTTCTGTTTACCCTGGGATGCTCTTAGCTCCAGCGGGCTCCGCTGGTCGCCCGGCATCCCAGCGACGGGTTTTGCCTACCCCAGACAGCAAGGCAGTGGGCTGCTTTTATTTTCAGCTAACCTTTGTAAAACAATAGCTCATCCATTGTCTGGGGGGACTGCAGCTCATGTGCAAACAGGGTGGCATGACAGCGAGAGGCCAAAGGGACGGCCTGCTCCCTAGAAGTTCATTGGGGGAGAGGAGCTATTTAAGCCCCAGAACAATGTTGGCACAAGAACAAATGGGTCTGAATTGGCCACGAACAAATGTAAGCTGGAAATTAGAAGAATATTTCTAACCCTCAGCACAGTGAGGCTTGGGAACAGCCTTCTCGTTGGGGCAAGAAGCCTAACTGAGTTTAAGATGGAGCTTGATAAATTTATGAAAAGGATTATATGTTGTGGTTGCCTAAGACAGCAGGGGATTGGGCACAATGACGCAGGATGCCTTTTCCAAGCCAATGTTCCTCACAGCAAAAGCAACAATTACTCTTTCATATGTGTGTTTTTCGGGGCCTTCTTTTCCACTCCAGGGCTGCACTTCTCTATTCATAACCACATTGAAGGAATTTAGGTTCAAAAGTCAACCTGGCAGCTTTCTCCTGCCAGACCGTGGTGCTGGCCTGTGACTGTGCCGAAACCCAACCTGGGAATGAAACCCAGCCTCGATTTTCTTTGGAAATGATATTATTTGCTGCTACTGAAAAATGACAGAGCCTTGATTCTTACAGTGCTCTTACTGATGAAGAGACTGCTACGCAAATTTGGCACAATTTTCCTGTTTCTCATTAAGAAAAGCCTAAAACTGGAATAATAAGTAAATTCCTGATCGGGGTGAAGGTGCTCTGGAAAAACTGTTTGGGGCAGTGTAAACAGTTTATCACACACTGTATACCTGGAGGATATGATAAATACAGGTTTTCAGGCTCAGAATTTAAAATTGTTGCATAGCAATGTGAAAGACTTCTGTATTAACCAACTGAAATTTAATAGAAGTATGTAAATTAGGATTTCTGTATAGCAAATGTAAGAAAAGCTCATCATAATGTTTTTGCTGCAGGAAACAGTGGTGATATCATTCCAATATATATTTTGTTTCAGAAAAGGCAGCTATTACATTGCTTTCATGCTGAATTATTGGCTAGAGATAGCAAAGACTTTTCCTTAATCCTATCAGCCTTCCTCCAAATTATGGCTGTGTAAAATACAGTCAAAGTCACAGCCACCTGAAAGTCAGGAATTGTGCAACAGTGCATTCCTATAAACACTTGAGCTGTTGGGTAGAGCTTCAGCTCACTAGGAAGGAAGATGATGAATCCTTAGAGAAACTTCTAATTACACATTTGTTTATTACCCAAACAAGCTACTTAGAATTCCAAAAGGGTCACTGCAGCCTCTGTAGGCTAGAGCTGTTCTTCTGCACTCCCATAACATTCAGCAGGCACAGTTGGCTGCAGATTTCTCACAGCACAATAGCCTGCCTGCCTCAGTGTCCTGCTCTGGATAAGAACAGGGAAATAACTTTTAAAAATAGCAGAGGTCTCTCTCTTTCTGGTGGCTTCCTCTGTGGGTAATTCAGTACAGCAAATCCGTGTCACATACCACGCTTCAATAACAACTTCAGATATTTGAGATTGTTGCATGATACAGTTATCCACCATCCTCTGTCTGGGCTCTGTTGGATGTCAATGCTTAGCTGCTATTTGTGTGTGATCTGTTTTGGAAAGTTTATAAAAGCCTCATGAAAAACTTGCAAGGTGGTTGGTCATACTTCTCTGTCTGCCAGTTGTGTCTTTCATAAATTAGTGAAAATGGTATTTACCTCCTTTGTGAAGTACTTTGAGGTGCAGCAAATGAAAAGCAGCAAAATAAAATAGATTGTGATTAGCTGTTACTTTATGTGATAAATACAACCGGTTGTTTCAGAGCTGCATTAACTTGAATTTGGAGTTCTATAAAACTTTATTAAATCAAGAAGGAGGGTAATCATTTTACAAACACTGCCTTCTACAAGGATATGCTCACTCTTTACACAGATGAATTCCAGATGCTTGTCCAAAAGAGCTATATTGTGCTTTATCACACAGAACCTGGTGTTCAAAATGCCAAAGGAAAAAGCCTACAAAATATCACGGGCCAAGAAAGTAAAGATATTTTTTGGATTAGGGCAGTCCTGCATGGACCAATTCCAAAGGAAGTGTCTCAAAAATTAATGGACTGCACCAGATCTCTGAGCCATTTCTGTCTGGAAGGACCACTTACAAGCAGCAGTGATGCTAGCCAGAGAGAAAACATTCAAATGTCACAAGTTAGTTTGTGCATTTGAGAATAATTCACAGAAAAATCATCTTATTAGGAATGCAGGCTTGAATGTAAGTTGCCACATACATAGCATTGCAGTATGCAGAGTACTGTGTATGACTAATTTCGATACCAGAGTGCAAAGCATTCTCTTAAGATTTTCAGAAGCAACTTTCAGATTCCTGTGCATTAGCAAAACTTTTCTGGTTGGCTCGGTGGTGCTGTGCCTGATTTCCTTGCTGCAAGATGAATACCCAGATCTGTGCATTACAAATCAATTTTTCTATGAACTTAGCTGCCGTGACTGTATTTATATTTGGTTGGGTTTGTGATTGCAAACTGCCCACAGTTACGATGTCTATCGACAAATGAGATCCTCCCAGGCCACGAAAGAAATATGATGTGAGTAACATCACTGGTTTCAGTTTCTGGCTGGCACCAGTGCCTTCATCAGCTTTTGCACTGCTAAAAAAGCACACTGATGGAGGTGGGATATGGGATTTACAGTGGCAGATTGGTCAAGAGATGCTTCACAATCAGGATGGACACTCTGGTAGAGCCACAATATTATCCTCATTACTTAGAAGAAGATGAGGTTTGATCCTGCTTTTAGTGGAGTCATAGGTGAAATGCCATTGGACAGCCAAAATATAACTCACATTGTAAACTGTGCCATGCCAGAGTGGGATCTGAGCACTGTCATAAAATCACCCAGCTATTTAAAAAAACCCAAACCCTAGAGATGATATTTAACTCTCTGACCTCCAGCAGCAATAAATTGCAGAGACAGGAGGAGGAAGTGCATGTAGTTTTTGCTTGAATTTAGGGCCACTGTTGGTTTTCCACCTTTGTGGCTGGGGGTTTAAAAGCAGAGTGTGCAGCTTTGAGAAACAAGCAAAGAGACATGTGCAAAGTTCTCTGCCTTGCATGCTGGCTGTTGACTTTGTAAAGAAATCTCTTATGCACATTTAAAGCAAATGAATTTCTCTACAGTTTAGGATTGTGTTCTCATAGAAGGAAAATATGAAATCAATGTGATATACAGAATTATTTGATCAGGCTTTATCAGCTTTTGGAATGTATGTGGTATTAGAAAGCAGTCATTAGCCAGAGGCTTTTGACCTTAAGTGACTTCTAGTGCCACCTATAACTCAGAAACTATTAAACTGGTCAAATAAGGTGATTTTTTAATAATACAACCAGCTCTTTTAGTAGTTTTTATTATTATTATTTAACATCCTGTATTTATTAGTAAGGACATTGCCTGGTGACAGATCTCAGCTGCAGATTTCTTGAGGTGATACTGCTGCTTGTTTTCAAAACAGCAATTGAACAGACAAGAGAACAAATGCTTTCTCTGTACTTTGAACTGTGTTACCCCCGCAAATTTCACAGTGGCATCATTTCTATCTGTGTGTCTGTTCAGCAGAAGCAACATACTTTTTAATACAGCTTAACAGTTGTCACTTGGCTGATAATTTGCATTCTTAATGTTTCGACTTGCAGTCATCATCATTGAGCTGGCCCTTCACAATCTTAGGGCACTGATGTGATTTGAAGTATTTAACCTCTTGGATCAAAGGAACTGAAGCTCTGAATTTAAAACAGGAGAAAGAAGCCTTGCTGAGATTAAGCAGGATGGGGGGTGCGTGCTGCTGAAGTATTTGTATTAAGTGCTAGTTTCTTTCCATTAAAGAGGCACGCTGGGAATGGCTTTCTCAGCTGGAAGTATTGTTATGTGTACGTAGCACACATCCCCAGGGAGAGATGCTATGTATTATTTACTTCTAGTTTTACAGTTAGACCTGCCCAACATAGATTGTGAAGCTGCTTCCAGCCTCGGAGCCACAGAACAGCTGACCAGAGCAGAGTTGCTTCAGAGCAGGACCCCATCCTGTGCTGGCTCATCACTGCATAGTCTGCTGTATATTTCACAGACCTGAGATAAACAGTGTGTTTCCTTCCCAAAATGCATCCCAGTTTCAGAGTATTGTTATGTTCAGAAATCATTTTTTATGACTCTTCTGTTTAAGCTAAGATATCGTGGTTGAGATAAGCACAGAGTATACATGTGCCTACCAAGTAAAGCAGCTTTGAGACGAAAAACTCCTCACTGGCAGTGGATGAAAAGTTACGTGGTTTTGTTTTATTTTAAAAACATTGTGGATAGAAAAGACACTGGAGCCCCACAAATGACTTTAACCTTGGCAGAGCAGTGTCAGCTGGCATTAGGCTTTATCACAGTGATAACAGAGCGAGGAGGAAGTCACCTCACCTGTCCCCGCAGCTCCTGTTACGTAAGAGGCTGTCTGCCCTCCAGAGAAGTTTGGGATTTTTTTCCCCAGTGAAGAGTGACAGGTCCCAGCCCAGGTGACACTGGGGTGGCCAGGCTGAGTGTCACAGAATCATAGAGTGGGTTGGGTTGGGTTGGAAGGGACATTAAAGATCATCTAGTTCCATGCCCCTGCCAGGGGCAGGGACAGCTTCCTCTAGAAGTCATGCTTGGATGTACATCAAACCCCAGACTGGGTATTGCAGGAGAGTGAGGGGAATGGATGCAGGGCTCTCCCCCTTTGCTGAGGAAGACAATTATAGTAACTAGAAAAATTACTAGATAAATCTTGCATCAGTAGTGGGATCTCCCTTCAACCACAAATGGTTGAAGGTCACCCTGAGAAGCCCAGAGAGCTGCAGTCTGCAGAGGTTCCCAAGGGAGATGTTTCCCTTTGATGAAGTTTCCTCCTCACCAGCACTGTTTTCCCTGGGAGGCAGTTTCTCCAGATCCCCTGCCTAGCCCCTGGCTCTTGGCAGGGGTGGAAGTGGTGACTTCAGTTTTTTGAAGCTGAATGTTACTAATTATTCCCCAAGTGAAGAGCAGCTACAGGTACCATCCATCTCATCTAAGTGACTACTCTACCAGACCCAGAAGGCGTGGAAAAAAAGTTTCAATAACCTACTTCAAAAATGGCACTAAAGAGCATTAATTCTCAAATCACACAGTTCAGCTGAAATTATGGTTTTAAGCCTCAAAACATTTGAGAAACTCCTCATTCACCTCTGTGCCAGGCCTCCTAGATGTGATGCCCACAGTTTTCCCAGACTGCTGCTGTTTTCACTTCAGACTGGTTTTATTTCAGACTGGTTTTACCTGGGGAAATCTGTGATGAGACTGGCCTTGAACGCTGCCAGGGATGGGGAATCCACAGCTGTTTTCAAGACAAACTATTGGCTAAAGGGTTGTTTTTTTTTTTTATACTGCATTATTTATATGAGTTAAATAGCCCAACCCAAAACTTGTATTATCCCAGTATGGAAAAAAAAAAAAAACCCAAGAAGTTTCAGTGAGTTATTTGATGTCATTCATTAAAATAGCAGAAAAAATATAACTGAGTTCTTCAGCTCTGCACTTTTTCTTCCAAACCTCATCATCACTAGGCTCAGGTGGGTTTCAGCCTGGACATGGCCCTCAATCTGTGTGTCTTCCTAACTTCACTGTCTAGAAATGGCTATTATCAAACAAACAAACAAACAAGTATGGTTTTTCAGGAAAGTAACAGTAAGTGCTATCTCTGTCACAGGACTTTCACAGACACTGAGAAGCCTTCAAAAAGTCTCATTTTTGACAAAGCATCGTTAAGTCACATCAGAGAGGAAACTGGATGCTCTTTCAACATAACTTATAATTAGTTACTTAACCTGAAAGGCTGAAATCCTTTCTGAATTTGCAGTTCTCAACTACAAATTTCATGATTTCATGGCCTCTTTGCAGCTGTTGCTAGCATCCAAAGAAAGGACAGCGCATACTGTAGTGGTAGGATGAAAAATCTGCTTTCTCCTAAACTAACAGCGTCAGGCAGGCCACTGACTCTCCACAGTGCTGGTACTGTTAGTCAGAACAGATGTTGTCAGGATTTAAGTTGTTGGACTCACAGTCTCAACAATTCTGGTCATGTCCTGTTTCTGGTGAAGGGAAGCTACCTCTGTGATTAGTTACACTCACATAATGTGCTGTCTAATTGCTAGTCCCAGTCCTCCTTTGCATCTCTGAGGGCTTGTTTTGACTCTTAATGTTCCATAAATTATTTTCCCTGTAAGATCATCAAGGAGAACAGGAGACAAAGGGAAATGTCCTGGATAAGGTGACATAATTGCTTTCTGCCCAGGCTGAGCTTTAACAGAGCTGCACAGTCACAGGTTTTATTTAAAATCTGCTGTGAGTGTCCCCACAGTCAACAGAGAGAGAGAGAGAGAAATTTATTATTTGTGAACTTGGATATTTTAAAATAAAGGAAGGTAATAAAATAGCTGACAGGATGGTAAAAGCTATTGGTCTTTTTGATGGATCACCAAGGACTTGCTGAAACACCAATTGACAGACATTATATAAAATCTAAAATCATCAAATAAGTGAAGAGCAAGCTGAGAATCTATAACACTGAAATCAGCAGAAAAGACCCATTAACTTAAATGGAAGGAAAATCTGGCCATTAAACAGCAACTTGCTGCAATCATAATATAAAACCTAATCATGAAATCACAAGGCCCCTTGCATTTTATTGCTCCTGTATTCCTGTCTCCTTCACTGACCCACAAATGTGACAACAAAATAATTTCTATTCCTAAAGCAGTCCTTGTCAATTATGGAGTTGATGTAAGTTTTCAAACTGGACCCAATGACATAATTATGAATGAAAACATTTTTATCCTTCTTTACCCCTCTCTCCCTTTGCCTCCACTGAAATTCATCTCTGTGACCCCAGCAGCATGGGATTAGTCTGGAATTGCTACAAATGCAACGTGCTCACTGAAGGGACAGAAGTCATGAGATTGGAGGAGGAATGCCTCTACCTGCAGAATAAATTAAAAATTGGCTTTTAGTGACAAAGATAAATCAACTGAGACACTTTATCTCGTCGACTTCCTAGATTCTTTTTTATGAGTAGCTCTTAGGGGCCTCTGCAAGCTTTTTAGAGTGGACAATGGTTAAGGTTCCATTTGACTTCACTTTTTGGGGCTGTAGTAGAGCAGAGATGGGTTTCTCAGAAGGGAGGTGAAGCACTACGGCAAACCCACAATGCTTTATACAGCTGTGGAATGGAAACTTTGGAGACTGCCCCTCAGTGCCTGGGCTCAGGAGAAGGTGACAAGGAAAGCCCAGGATGCTGAGGACAAAAGGAGGCTGGCCTGAGGACACTCAGATAAATGTCTCCAGAGGCTGGAGGGGTGGTGAATGATTGTTCCTCCTGGACTGGAGAGCAATTCCATGGTTCTCACTGGGACCAAGCTACTCTGTTTGCAGCAGCCAGCCAGAGATTCACTTGCAGGTTGCTCAGCCTTTAGGATGGACACAACACAAGTTTAACTCAGAGCTTTGGAGCCCCTAACCCCAAACCATTCCTTCCAAACTCCTCATGAAATTAAATGTGCAGTGGTCCAGGTTTAAGCCCAAGTTTCTCAGAGGCTTGGTCAGAAACAAATGACTGGTTGGCTTTTTTTGGGTTTTTTTTGGAAAATGCTCCTTGCACAGAGGTGAGGAAATGCTCTTTCTGCAATTTTGTGAAAAGTGGCAATAATTAAAATACAAATAAAATGCTCTTGAGTTGAAAAGGAAGACGGACAGAGACACGGGTATATATTATGCTGCTCTATGACCCCTTAAAGTTGTGTCTTTTTCCAGACCCAAATACAGGGGAAACTTGTGCAACCTGAATGCTGCTTAGTGAAGATCTGCAGTTTGCAGGAGCAAACAGACCTGTAATAAAATGTGTAGATTTTAGTCCTTGGCCTGGAAAAGAGACAAGGCATCTGTCTCTATGGATGCCTTCTCTGAAGAAGGGAGGGGCCACACCACAGGAACATTTATGATGTTGCAAAAATATACTGGAAATACACATTTCCATTTTTCCTACAGTCTGAAGATGAGAGGATTAGGTCTTTTTTATTATTTTATGCTGCTGCATTATATGAAAGTTACCAAAACAGAAAAAAAAAGCTATATAAAGTGAATATATTCCTATGCCATTTTTCTTGCTGCTATTTCTAACATTTGTAACAGGTCCACTAAGCTACTCAGAAAGTAGCTGCCTCTTGTCTAATATCACTAACAGTATTATAATTTCAGATTTATGATTGCTTATCTTTTCAAATTTCATCATCACTTCATCAGTAGAAACACACTGTTTGTACCCCACTGATAAGGATAACCTTGCCACCCGAGATGTCATGACTATCAATTTATTAGAGGAACAGAAGGTTTTGTGTATGTAACTTCCACTGCTCTTGCTATTTTTCATTTTGAGAACGTGGCATTGTCTCGTGTCAGGTGAGATTTTCTTCCATCCATTTGGGTCTTTGGCAAAGCAACCCTCTGAAATGCAAAGCAAATTATGTTTGTAGCCTACTCCCGTCTCCCCTTCAGCTGGAAAAGGAGATGATTTACTGTATATATATGAGTATCTGTATTTCTGTGACTTCTGAACATGCTAATGGCATTTAAATGTAATCCCAATAAGAAAAGTTGATTTTTTTGGTCTTTCAGACCTGAGAAGGTTGTATAGCATATTCTAATACCCCGAAGCAGTTCATATTTTTGCACAATGTTGAAAGCTGCTGCTTCAAGACATAACTAGATTAAAATAAGTATTAGAAGGTTTTAAACTTGGAAGAAAAGTACCTAATTCCTACCACCCTGCGGGTTAAAGAATTAGCAGACAACGAAGTCTGTTTAAGAGTGCTACAAATAGCAAAGAGCAGGAATATCTCAGTTATTTTCTTACTAATTCTGGGGTTTTTTTGTATAGTGAGGTGGAAAGACAGACATGCACACTTGTTTGTGCACTTGTTTTCTTGAAGCTGTAATGCTGTAAAACCTGTGCAGGGAGGATAGACCAGTCTTAGGGTAATTATGCCATTACATTCACACACAGAGCACGAATCTACTTTTATTGAGAGTAACTACATGCTGAGAGTTGTGGTACTTCAGCTATCCTGGTCTTGTTAAATCTGTTGGGTAGGCAAGTCATCTTGTGAATCACACTTTGCACTTTACTCAGGTAGACAGCTCTGTTAGAGGGTTTTTTTTTTTTTGTCACTGCTATGCCTTGTGGTGGAGTTCTTCTCATGTAACAGAATACAAAAATTGTTGATGAAAATGCATGAAGTGATATGTTATAACCATATTTAATATCCACAGAAGAGACCATCCAAAAAAGAGCAAAAAAGAATAAGGCCACTTACATTACCTAGAAAAATTGAAATAAAATACATATTAATGAATCAATAAGCTTATAAATCTAGTAGATCCCTAGCAGAAAGAAGTGTCCTATCCCAACTCCCATTCAAAAAGTGTTCCTGTTACACTAATCAGACATTCTGCAAAGATGTCTGGAAGAGCTGACCCTTTACCTATGTCCAGCATGAGTGTTTATAAAGTCATTTTATAGAAGTCAGTTACAGAGCATCTATTTTAAAAAGTCCTCTCAAAAATAAATTAATAGCAAGAAATCTCTTTACGATTACTCCTCATGTCTCAAATTAACTTGTTGGATCTTGGGGTTAAGCAGAGCTTGGAAAATTCACGCACTCAGCTCTACACTTCCATCCTACATATAAGTCAGTTGTCAAAAGGAATTTTCCATTGATTATCAGCAATGGACCATTTGCAACTCATATTGTCAGTGTTTTCTGAATTTCAGATGCTCCCATTTTCTTTCATTTGCTCTTGTCCTTTCACCTCACCTTCTGCTTGTACAGCCAGTGAGATAATCATTCACACACATGATCTTTTATCCTCGCAGTCATATTAAATCAGTATGCTCTTTTATTCATGCTCAACCGTACTGGATCAGTCACTCAGTCATCCCACATCACAATCAGGTGGGCAGCCAGGCATGCTTACCTCCAGACTCTACTCACAGTCATGTTTCCTACCTCTTCACTTGCACTCAGTCACTACCTCTAAGCCCTGAACAGCAGCATTGGCTCAGGAGAACACTTATTCACAGAATTGCTTCACCAAACTCTCTTTTACACTTGTATTCCTCAGGCATTCCTTAACTACAGGTTGCTTTATTTTTGTCTCTTTGAAGGGAACAAACAATGGAATCTAGTTAAGTGGATGCCTCCTGTGCTTGCAATTTGAGCGTGTTAACGAGACCAAGGGATTTGTCTTTTGGTGGCTGCATCTGGATCTGGACTACCTTCCCAGCCAGCACAACTGGGACCAGACAGATTGCAGCTCTGAGGATGGGATACAGTGCATAATATGTGCATATACACGTGTAATTAATTGTGTCCAAATGAGAACTTTTGGTTTCCTTCTTTATTCCTCACAGCTAGACACAACGGCCAAGCTTTGGCCACAGAGCTAACACACCTGATTTGATCAGCTGACATAACTGGAAAAAACCTGACACTTTCTGAGGCACTGAAGACCATTTGTCATCCCATCAAGTTGCCACTTCTGTCTCTCCTTTTCTCTGTAAATTTCTAAGTAATCATGCACGGTCTTATACCAGCTGAGTATGATTATTCACCTAGTGAAAACAGCACAGAGAGAACAGTGTACGTGCAGTTTTGTGAAGTATGTAGAGATTCAGGGCAGATGATTTCTACCTGTTTCTGTTCCTTGTGCAAACAAGGCCTGTGTTTTATGAGTGATCCCATGGGGAATATTTCAAAACAGGAATTAATTCATTAGTTCACTGTTATGCTGCAGCGACAGCAGCTATACTGGAAGCCCAGCAGCAATTCTCTTTGCAAAGCTCTGCCACAACGTATTCTCAATGGTGCTAATGAGAGCACATTTCTTTTTCACACAGAAGTTATGTCTGATGTTGCAAATCAACTGGAAATATAAAACTTTGATTATGGATAACACAGATAGCAACATATTAATGGGAGCAGCTGCTGATAGAAGGCAACTGATGGAGTAGGAGAGCCACTGCCATTTTTCTCTGCCTGGTACTTTGCTCATATATCTTGTCCAGGTAAATGCTGTGATCACATCCATTTGCCATCTCTTGGCAACCTTCATTTCTCTTCTACATCCACGACTGATATTCTGTGACTTAATTTTGTCCACTGCAGGTCCTGGTTTTGAGCTAGCTGTCCTACTTAGTTGCAATTACATCCCCATGTATCACTGATGAATGATTTCCTAGATGGATGTTTGTTATAAATCCATTCATTGATCTTCCTGACTTGCCCTGAAATATTTAGCACCTTATATATTTCTCTGTGCTAAAAAAAAAAAAAAAAAAAAAATCCTGTAGAGACCTTTTATTTCTGCTCTATACATCATTGTAAGCAGGATGCATTTTTTAAATGCTTGAGGAGACAGATGAGCTGATTTCTCAGAAAGTTGCAGAAGTTATGAGACACTGCAACCCATCTTTGTTCTCTAATCCCTCTTCTCTCAGGATTTGTGCTCTGAACACCTGAACTGTATTTATGCCTGCGTTTGTTGGAATTTCTTACTCTACAAAAACCAGCATTTCCAATGAGCTGCTATCTACATTCCCCAAGTTCGCTTCACCCTCAGACTTTAATTTCCTTGAAGCAGTTCCCTTACCACAAACACCAACCTCCCATACTTATCTCCTTGGATATAAATGTAGAGGGAGCTGTAAATGTCAAGTGTTCAACCACTGTCATGTTTATGGACCACTTATGGAAAGCTTCTTTCAGGCAGGCTGCCGCCAATGCAGGTGGCATTAACAGCTCTCACAAGCTCATCTTTCCACTTCAACTCACTTGGATGCTCCTGTCTTGCTTTGCTGTCATTACTGGGACAATTCATGCTTAATACAGTGTCAGGAACCTTCTAACCCCAAACCAAGTACTTTAACTGTGAAGTTATGATCAGGCAATCAGATCCAATATGCAGACAGAGAGGCTGCAGTTAAATTCCGTGTTATTGGCCAGTGTGGGTAAAATTGACCCTGGCCTCCTAGTTACTTACAGGAAGCAAACTGGAAGAGCTCTTTCTATATTCTGCCACCACTTGCAGTGGTAATATGAGGTGTGGCAAGTTTTTGTGCAGCCAGTTCCCTGAGAGGAGCTGGAAGGGGAAGGCTAAATGCACACAGCCTTGCATTTAGAAGAGGGGCCTTGCACACAGCCCTTCTCCTCACCAGTACACACACTATGAGGGTTGGCATTGTGGCAGTAAATCTAAAAATGGGATACTGGCAGTGCCTGAGCATCAAAGACAGTTCTGAACTACACCTGTAATTTCCATTTCCCAAATTCAATCCTACTGCAAAGAGATTATGGGCTTGTGACCGACAGCTGATTTCAAGGACATCACCGAATCTTTTATCAGTTAATTTAAAATGTTTTGTTCAAGTTGGGACCATGATTGATGTAGTTGAATTCAGCACTTTTCTCACCTTTTTTTTGCAATGAAGCTTTCTATTTTTTTCCAAGTTCTTCCATTGAAGAAATGTTTGAAAAAAAAAGATGTTCCTGTAGTGTGACCTAACACGTCACATGTGACATAAAGTTAGGATGGCTCACAGTCTAGAGAAGTGACTGACACCTTATTCAATAGGTAAATAATGTTCTTCTTAAGTAACACTGATATTTTTCTGCGCTGGGAGGAACAGAAATTCAAGACTGTCACTGTCCATCTCCTTTCTTCTTCTATTTATTCTGCTGAAGACAAAACCCTTCTACACCCTAATTAAGAAAATGATAGTTCTCTGCATTTTACAAAAGTTTGGGTTCAACTGCAAAAAAAGAAATCTTTCCTATGTAACACTGCAATATAGATTGTTATGCCTTGGATAGCAAAAACAGTGATAGAAGTTGAAATTAATATACTTCATAATCAGCATAATAGGGACATATTCAGATCACTAAGCAAATTATGATGATGATGATGATAATGAATGGTCAATAGAAAGTTTTTTTCCCCAAAATCAGGGGTTGGATATCAAGGATAGAATTTAAACTACCTTGTTCTTCTGGTTGTGGGTGAAGAACAAAATTTGGCCTCCCATGCATTATTGTTTTCTTCATTCTCCTGGGTTCTGTTCTGCTCGGGGCCAAGACCTGTTACTGCTCATTGCTCTGTAAAATTCCAAGCATGTTCCTAGGTCTTGTAATAAATAATAAAAAACAGTCCTAAACCCAGAGAAATAGAATTGCTTTCAAATGAGGATTTTTATACTTTGTGCAGAACCAACTTCCATGTATTTCTCCAAGTATTCCTTGTGGATTTAGTTGATTTTGATAATTTCATTGTAGAAAAAAAGCAACACTATTAATCTACCTACTGTGCAAATGCAAGCTAACTTAATAATTGCAGTCTTTCTCCTAAGCACATAACTTTTTACAGCATCCTTTAGTTTACATGCAATTGCTGGTCTTCTATCCTGAGATAAATTAAGATTGAATAATTGCAGTGCAAGGTCAAAAATCAATTAAAAGGAAATTACAGTTATTTGTTTGAAAAGCTCAAGTCATATTTTAGATCACAAGTCTCTTAGGTGACAGGTCAAATGGGTTAATCAGCAACCAGCTTTCTTTGCAGTCCTGACTCCAATCTGCCTGTAGCAAGAGGGATGGAAGGAGAGTCCTGCATATCTACTTGTGGTCAGTAGCAAAATTGTGGGGGTTTGCAAAAGTTATTGGCATTTGCCTCCACTTTTCTACTGAAGTGTCTTACTGCACTTTGATAACATGGATTTTAAACAGTTGATTATAGTACAGCTCTCACAGTTGAGGGCTATACCATGTGCCCCTGAATGAACTCATGCAGCTTTCCAATTAATTCAGAGCTGAAATGTCTCAGGCGCTGTGCTGCACCTTCTTCTGGGGTCCAGATTTTTCATCTAAACCCCAAATTTTCCATGTAGCCTTAGCCTGTCAGCCAAACAATGTCCCTATTTCTAAATCTCTCCTCTTCCCCCTTCCCCAAATTGTTTGTTGGTTGTTCTTATTTTGCAGTTCCTCCTCATTTCCTGAAATCATCAAAACAGTAAAGCAGTCATTGTAGTGGCAGAAGCAAAGTTCCGCATCTTTAATTGTAAAATATGATAATCATATATCCATGAGACCTGCATTGATAAAGTAATGAGAACTTAGCAAACTGAGTGTTTTGGCTTAAAAAGTGGTTCTAACTGATCCAGAACTCAGGGAAAAGCAAAAAGTGGTGTTTTCCTAAGGAAAAAAAAATTAATAAAAAAAGACAAAAATATTCTTTTATAAAAACCAAATTAATAAGCACAACTAAACTTGTTCACAGAAAATTTAAAATATTATTTCAGGATAGTGTACATACATTTCATCTTCTCATTTATAACTGCCTTCTTTAAAAAAATAACCCCCAGTAGACGAGCCAACAGTAAATTCCGGCACCAGGAGCAACCTCCAGCAGCTGAAATAGAAATTCTAAAGTAGCAAAGTGTTGTCTAGATGATGGACAACCATTTTCCACGTGATTCTTGGGAAGATGTGGTGGTGGTGTCATGTCTGGAGGTTTGATTGTGTTAAATTTCTCACTGGGTATTATTAACTGACTTGGTATATATATTGTTGTTGAAATGAAATTTGCAGCTCCAGACCTAATTACCAATGCCAATATAACTTTTTATATTCAGGTAATTTTCTCTAAAGAAATAAAATATAGCATTGTTTGCTGTGCTATTTTAATATGATGGTGGTAGGATGGTTTCAGTTTGATTTAAATCACAGATAAATGTTTAGGATAGCCAAAAGGCTGGATCAGGTTCCAGAGAGATCTCCTGGATAAGCAAGTCCAGCTGACTTAGGCTCCCATACTTTCTAAAATACCTGCTCCATCTCAAAACTGGAGTGGCTTCTTATTCTTTCTGCAGCTAATGGAATGGTGCACCAGAATCTGACACAGGAATGCTCTTCCAGTGGCTGGAAAAATTATACTGCTTTTGGTTACATTTCTCTAGAGCTTTTTGCCTTTAATTGTGTTTATCCAACTAACATTTCAAAAAATAAAATAATTTCTACTATACATTACTGATCCTAGCTGCCCATTCTAGCTGGGCAGCACAGATTTCTTTTTACTTTTCTTGTTGTTCATTTTGCTCATCACTGTGGGTATGGAGATGTGGTTTAAAAGGAAGGGGGAGGGAAAGAGCTAAATTCTGTGTTATAATTTCAAAGATAATGGAGTGATGCTCAACTTCTTCTTTGCCTGTAGCCCCAACTGTGGTTGCTTGTCTACACACATCCCTTTAATCATTTAGCTTGTTTATTTAGTGCCAAGAATAGGCTTAAAATACAAAACCTGCATCAGTCCTCAGGGTTTTGAGTCATTGTTTCCTCTGAAAGGGAGGAATAGTTATGTGTAATGCAAATGGGTAACTATTTGGAAGATTCACACATGAGATGATAAAATAATTTGGTTAGTTGTTTAAATATTGATAGCTAGGCTGTTCTGGGGTTACCTGTTTCCAAACTTCTTAGCTTTGCTCTCTCTTCCTTTGTTAAATATGAATCCTTTTCCCTTACTCTTCTTTCTTCCTGCTACTTTTCAATTCCCTTTGCTTTGCTGCCTTTGCTTTTCCACAAGACAATGCCTGAGCTCTCATTTAGATGTTCCTTTCTCTCAAAACAAAATATGTTGCCATTTACTTTCTTTTCTTAGCTGGACAGCAGGAGAAAAACCACATGGAGTGGTGAAAAGGAAGAGCAACAACATCCTCTGTGAGTGTTGCTAGCAAGGCATCTGCACTCAACTCAATTTTAGATTGGCCCAAGAATGTAAAAACCACAAAGCACCAAATTCCTTGCTTTTTTTTTTTTTTTTTTCCTATCTTTCAGCTGCCTAAATGTTTGGGTTTTTTTTTTTTTTTTTCCCTCCTTGTTCCCAAATACCCAAACAAATAACTATGTCAACTGCTTTTTTAAAGGGTTTTTAAAGGGTTTAATAATAGGACATCTCATTGCTTATCATCTGATGGGTTTTCTGCACGGCACCTTACATCCTTAAGCACCGGGTAAAATTAACAAACTCCTCAGATAATATAATTACTTACGGTCTCTCAGATTGTCATGCATTAAATTAATTGAGAATACATAATTGCTGTCATTAATACCTCCTGTCTCCTTAATGAAGCAAAAGGTGGAGGCACCAGCTTATCCATCATGTCTCCATAGAGGTGTCAGGACTTGGTAGATGGATTGGCTCCCAGCTCCAGGGATGCCCCCTCAAGCCCATCACTGGTTTTGCTGTGCTAAAAAGGCAAAGATCTTAATCCTTTTAGAGTGGATTTAAGTCCCCACCTGAGTGTTGCTAAAGGTGGGGCAACTATCAGCCATGTAGGGTGTCAGAGGATGTCAAACAGGGAGATTTTTCTGACTGCAGTAATCCAAATAAGTAAAGCAGAGCAGAATTAAACGTGTGCTGCCTCTCCTTAGAGGCACTTTCTGTGCACCACATCATAGAGAAAAGTACAATGAGACCTTTTCACGTGAATACTCAATAAAATAATAGACTTACAGAGGTATGTTATTTTGAGGACACTAACAGGTGAAATGATATAATGAACCCACTTAAAGGAACACCTGAAAAATAAGTTCTGCATTGCAAACTGACATGAATTTCACATTGCAGCAGGGAACTTCAATGAATATTAGTCTTGTGCAACATGCTTATGTGTGTAAAATGGGTTTCTACTGTACTTTGGCTTTAAAAACATTATTCACTGTTTTCTAGTACAAAGCCCCAGCAGGCATGCACTTGGCTAGCTAGTGAAGAACTCTGCCCCAGTTTTCCATAATGCATTCATGAAGGGATTTGTAACAACCAGTGGTTACTGCAGCAGAAAGACTAAAATGTTGTACTGTGGCACTTTTGAAACAAACACAAAAAGTTCAAACACCACAGCTCTTGCAGGCTAATGATGTGCTATAAACAGTGGCATATTGCTACCAATGTATAATCCATACTCAAAGCAGCCATTCATTAAGACTTATAATTTCCTTTCTGTATACTCTGCTCTTCAGGTTGAAACTATGGATTTCAGAAGCCTCTGTTGGCGACTCAGCCCCACTGTGGTAAATACCTGCACCCTGCAGGGCTCCATTCACCCAGAGCCTTAGGGAGAGTCCCCAGCACATTCTGTTGCAGCTCCCTACATCTCTCAGCTCTCTTTCGTGCAGATCAGCTGCTGTCTGAGCATCTGTGATGAGAGCAGGACGGTCAAAGGGCTCATCAGCACATCAACAAAATGTAAAGCCTGGGGCTGCAGCAAACGAGCCCAGAGAGTGAGCAGCAAACTGCAGTCAACACAGACTCAGGGCTGGGCTGGGGTGCTGCAACTGCTAAGAAGAATAATTAGGTCATTAAAGACAAGCTGGGCTTAGTTTAAAGTAAAGAACAGCACCTCCTCATCAAAAAAAAAAAAAACTTGGCTTATCAGAATTGGTGTCCTCCCCAACCCTCCTTTCCTTCTCCTTCACTTTAACCCTACTGAGAGCTTCCCTCTCTTTCTCTTCTGACCAGTTGGTTTCCAGCAGTTCAGAAACCTCTACTCCTTAGTTTCATGCTCCCCCTTTATTTTTTCTTGATTTTTTTTTCTATCATTCTAAAGCCCTCAGTGTTAGATAAAGATGTGTCTTCAAGATGTATGAAGAAGAGTGTGGAAAAAACGTTGCAAAAGAACTTTGTCATGAGAAGATTTGTTCGACATTTCTATGGGAAGGTACGTGCAGCCACAGAGAAACAGATGCCATTTATAGGCATCTCTGTCTTCATGCAGCTTAGACCTCCCTTTGAACCTGACATCATCAAAAATAGAGCTTAGAAATCTGCTAAGAAGCTGCAGCACTCATTAAGAGGAGAACATGTCTTGTGAGTGACAGCATTGACAAGCTCTGCTGATGCAACTCCGATAGCTGGCAAAATGCAAAATGAGGCGGTATGGCTGCTCTTCTGGCACTTCTGCCCTTTTCTCACAGAAGAAGAGCAAGGGCAACGTCCACCCCAGGAGGATTCTGGACAAACCCTGTTTTCAGGGAGCTTTGTTCCTAAAAGGGGAGCCAACATTAATCATTGCCCAATGATCCCAACTACTGTGGGATACATACGCTGTGTTATAATGAAGAACTTTGTAATGACAGGACATGCAGTTTTATAGGTTTCACCCTGAAAGAAGCAAATTCAGATCTTCTTCCATTAGCAAGATTGAACTTAATCTATAATGACTGTATTTGTATTTGTGTTTGTATTATTTGTATTTGTATTTGTATTTCAACCCTTGCAAACACTGGAAAACAGCTTTCCTCTGTGCTGTTTGCTGGAATTGACCCATTCTGCCTTTCCCAAGAGTTCAACAATCAGATAAAGAGCTTAAAAAAATCTGAAATTGGTAAAAGAACTGAAAACTTCCAGGTCTGTGTGTGTGTGCAGTTAACACTGCCATTAGTGCAGCCAGTCTTTCTGGAACCTGAATTTATGTGTGTATCACTGAAGAAAGGAGGCTTGGATTAGAGGGAAAAGCGCCTGTCAGGAAAGCATTTTGCTCTTGAATCTGTAAGAGGAGAATTTTCCCTTTGGGAATGAAACAAAGCATGTGTTGCAGGTCGCATGTGGCAGCTATGGCAGAAATCAAGCTTCTTAATGTAGAAGTCTTAGGAACTCATGCTTTCCTCCTGAGCCAGTCTCAAATTAACGCTTTCATACCCTGCAATTTGCACACAAAAGAGAGTTTTAAGTGTACTGTATGTGCTGTTTGATTCTTCCACCCCTCTGTTGTTTCTGCACAAGAAACACAGAAATTATTGTGCACAGAAATTATTTTTCGTGGCAGGATTAGAATATGACAGTCGTGTTTTGGGATAATATTATGTACAACACTCTCAACTCTGAGTCATAGAAATTATGGAGCAGAAATAGAAATATCAAGGACAAAAGCGGAGTTTGGGGAGTTGGGGGAGATATTCAACCCAGAAATTTTAACTGGGCCTTTTAAAACTCCACTTATATTAATAAACCCTAAAAATTGAAAAAAAAAGAACTAGTTAACTAGGGAAAGCATTGTCATTCGTTTTCTCTGCAGGCCAGGGAAGTTACTGGTTTGATTTACAGTCAAATCTCAAGTAGAGCTGGATGATTGCCTGGGTCCAAAGGTATTCACCATCAAATACCAAAAGGGACACAGGGTCTGGGAAATGTGGAGACCCAGTAGTGTGCACATGCTGTGGGGACTTCAAGATGTAGTATTGAAGGTATTTAAGAGTCACCTTGCGTCAATATCTAGGCTGCACAGGTGCCTCTTTGACCCGAGCCCCTGAGACCTGTGGGTTTTTTTCCCTTGTGATAATAAATTAACTTTGATGTGATAACAGTGCAGGGTGAAGTCCATCTCCAAGGCTTAGATAAGAGTGATAAAACAGAAGAAAACGCTTCTGGAAAAAGACAGCTTGCAGGAGTCTGATTACATTTTCCAAATTTTTTTGCAGCTTGCTTAATTATGCATTTCTGTTCCTCCCATGCTGGAACTGAACTCTGCTGACTGAAACTCAAAATTCCTCCTCTCAAGTGCTGAAATGAACCCACACGCATTGAAGCTCAACAAAACCAGCAAAACCCTACAACTGGATTTTCTTTCCCTAAAATTATTCCTTATCTTTTATTACACCTACACAAATCGCTGTGATATTGTAAATATGACAGAACCCTCAATGCGAGCTGAATAAATTGATTAGGAGAAAAATAGTCATGTGGGTTGGTCTACACTGGCTTATTAAGGATTCAATACTTAATTGCTTGCACATTGGGATGAAAAAGAAGGAAGAAATAAATCCAGAGAGAAGTGCATGTTTGTTTGTGGAAGGGTTGATGGGCTGATGGCCAGTGCAGGCTGAAAAAGACTGCAGGAGTTTTGGATACAGCGAGAACCTATAGGGATAGGTTGGCATGGAGCAAAATCCAAAGGAAGACATCCACAGACTGCAGTGCCTGGAACAATCTAGCTGTGGTTCAAGGGTTTCTCTTTTATGGCCTGATTACAAATGCAATATATTTAACTGTGCCCTGTACTTACACAGCTCCTTTAAGCAGAGGACACATATTTCACCTGGGGGCAAAGTTTGGAGATGCACCTTCCAGCTTCCCAGCCTTTCCTGTCTCCTTTGTCAGGTACATCTCTGTTTACTGAGTTGTGAAGAGCAGAGCTTGGAGGCAAAGCTAATTGACAGTAAAACAGGTGTTTGTGTGGGGTTAGGGGGCAGGAACATGTGCATTTGAGTGGCAGTCTGAAAGACAGAAGGTATCAAGCAAGAATAAAGAATCAAGTCAGCACAAAAGGTAAGCTGGGGGTAGAAAAGGAGCAGAATGGGTTCATATTAGCAGAGAAAGTAGGGAGAGATGTGACATTACTGGGAAGAGTGTTGCACATCAAGGTGGTTTTCATAACATTCTTTGTCCGCAGTGGCTGAGAAGAAAACCCATCCCCTTTAACAGTAAACTTAGTTGGACTTTCTTCCTTCTAAATAAGGACTTGGGCATAACTCTAGTCCTCACCACCCAATGCAAGGCAAAAATCTACAGCTTCAGGGAGAAAAAGGAAACTCTTTAAATCCTCTTCCTCCTATTCATTTCCAGCAACTTTTTTTTCAGCAACGAGCGAAAGACCATGCACAGTGTGCAGAGAGAAAACGATTAATTAGCTCCCACCAGATCTGCAGTTCTCTGGCCATGCAAAGCCTTCTGTTGAAAAGAAGTGCCCAGTCATTCTCTTCTCCCAAGTGAGTGGAAACGGGAACAGCTCGACACCGTCCAGATTTTAGACAGAAATGAATAAAGCAGGAGTGAGCTGGACTCCTAACAAACGAAGAGGGAATTTAAAAGTAACACGGTAGTAGTTGAGAAACTGAATTATATTTGAAAAACTAAGTGGCCAGTATCCAGCAGATAAAGTAAAATCCTGGACCTGTGGATGATTTAGGTTTTATGCAGGAGTAGCAATTGCTATTGCCTCAGAGCAGCTGAGGAAACTGTGAAAAACTGTCTAACTGGCTGCTCTGATGAGACAGGCCACAGGTCAGGGAGCTGTTCAGGTCACTGAAAGTCAAACAAAAATTAGTAGCCTTTTTCTAAAATGGCTGTTCCAGGACTCTTGGTTGTATGATTTCTCCAGCAAACTGTACCAGTGAAGCAAAGCAGGGTTTAAGCAGCAAAAATGTGTCCACAATATAGTTAAAAATCTGAAATAAGTATCACGATAAAGGTACCACTGAAAACTTGGACAAGTATAAACTTACAAAGTGTGGACAAATGCTGTTGTTAACTTTTGAAACTATAAACAGGACTACAGAAAAGAGGCCTGATTAATGGCACAAAGACCTTAGGAAATGACTGAGTGAAATGTCTCAAGGGTTCTGAACAAAAAAAGTAAAGCCCACCATGTGGCCAGTGGAGCTGCAGGCAGCAGGGACACACACATCTGCCTTGGAGCCAGGTGTGCACCTGTAGGAGCCTCACCCCAAGGTCTCCCAAGGTATTTCCTGCAGCAGGAAGAGGAGAGCCACTTCACAGGGCTGGACAGTGATGCTCAGCTCATGAAGACTCACAACAGGCTTGGAGATCCTTCGTTAAAGGAGCAATGCAATACATATGTGAAATGTTATTATTACTCCTGTTACACAGGTTTATTAAATTTAATGAGGACATTGAGGGATTCCATTAATCCCAACCGCAATGCCAGTGTCTCAACATTCTCTTGATTAAGCCATTGAAAATGTAACAGCTCTGAGTGCCTTGAGTTTTTACACAGTGAGATTATTAAGTGCACTCTACACACAACAGCATTTACTCATTTACACCTGAATTCTATTCCAGCTCCTACTTTATCTGCTCTGCCTCTTCCACAGTGCAGGAATATCATCCCGTGTAAAGTCCACAAACATATTTTTCTCATAACACTTTGCAATAAGTGAACATTAATTCTTGCTAAATTGGAATGGAGATTCCACAGAATTACATATTACAACTACAGGAATATCCAGGGAGCAGCCTGACTAATATCATTATCACAATGAATAGTGCAATAATTAATGTGATTTGCTGCTAAATGTAATAGAGAAGCATTTAAATTTTACTTTTGGAAGGCATCTTCCTTATTTTTCTATGCAAAGTCTTTCCAACTTGCAGGTAGAAGTGAAAGTCAGCTGAGTAAGGCCTTTAAGAAGTAGAGATGTTGTATTTTCACTTCTTCTTAGGCCTTGCTCTTTTTTTGCAGCTTTGCTATGAGTACATCCATGTCTTACATCTACAATTTTCTCTGTAATTTGAAATACAGTTTTACAATTAAGTTTGCATCAACTTACAGTGAATTTGAAAAAAAATCTCAGATACACTTGGAAGTAGTGCATATGCTGACTTCTTTCCCTGCTATTAAAAAGTTATAAAAACTAGGAAAAAAAAGATAAAATGAAATACAGTCCTAAGTCTGAAGTCATAAATAAAAAATAACCATAAAAAATTTCCTTAGTAACCAAACAGCAGAAGAACCTTCCAGTAAAATACACAATTACTTGTATTATTTATTGCTGAACACTTCTCTTCCAGGGATACTTTTTCAAACTAAATACATGAGACCCATAAAAATTTAGGAGGAAGTAATACAAATGAAATGTTTAATAAACTAGTTGTTTGAAATGCCTTGTAATGGACAAACAGCTTCCTGTAATGTCATTAAACTAGTGAAATGTTAAGAATTTAAAGAAAATTAGGGAACACAGCTTCAGTGCAGAAACACATTGGCTCTGAGATACTTGGCGTTCTTTCCAGATAGATATAACCAATGGAAGAAATGCAAAGGGTAGAGTGAAGATTGTGCAATTATTGAAAGTAGGAATTGCAAATACAAACGCAGACTGTTCAAAACGCCTCCAAAGTTGATGACTGTCATGAAATTCAGAACCTGCAAATCTAACATGCAGAAAGCTTTTTTTTTCTCTTTATTTCTTTTTTTTTTTTTTTCCTGAAGTGGCCTTATTAGCTATGTGCTTTTTCTCAGACTAGAGAACTGTTTTACAAGAGAGAGCAGTTTTCCTCTTATCACAGTGACTATCAAATAGAGGGATTTTATGCACCTATTGCCAACAAGTCATGGTGCTTTTCTTTATCATTATGTGCTTTATATATCTTTCCAGAGAAAAATTAACCAAGTATTTTTGAAGCACTTGTGTGTTCTAAGAGCCAACATGATAAAAAATCCTAACAGTGCTTTCTTCAACCTGTCCTCTCACTGCACACATCAAGAGTTGGGTAAGCAAGGACTAAGTGGGCACATGAACACAAGAGATACTGTTGGGTGTGGTGATAACAAGAGAAACTGAGAACAGTTAAACAAATTAAAGTGAAACTCAGGAAACATATCCTGGAGTATTCAGCAAGTTTTCCAATGCTGATGACATAAGTGTTTCAAAATTTTAAGCTGTACTTGGACAAAAAAACTACAAAACAAGATGTAATAAGCAATTACCTCTTCACAGGGAAAAAGGGAGGAAGATCTGATGTATTTTACTGATCCTCAGCTTCTCTGATAGCATGTTTACCTGTAGTAAGTTTTGGGAGGAGGGTAGAGGATGCCATGCGCTTAATTCACAGAATATCTTCAACTCAGTGAGCTTTAGATAAAGCTTTTGAATACTGGGGACATGGGTTGGTAATCAGTTCACAGTGTTAGGGTGCTCACATTATCCAGCGCAGAAAAAAACAGAGTAACTATCCCGTGTGTATATTTTTATATGTGAAATTATATGATTATACAGACCTAAACTTCTCCAGGACAATGAAGATTGCTGGCCCTATTTGTTTCTGCTGAACATGAATATTTAGTCTTAACACAGGGGTTGCCTGCCAACGGACTGGCTCCTCTATGGCAGCCTGGCAGCCCCAGGACCAGCCTGTTCCATTCTCAGACTTGTTGAGGCTCCTGGTAGGGCTACTCTGCTGCCCAAGCCAAAAAGAAAAAGGATTTCTATTTAATGCACCAAAGCTTGAACAGTCTGTCTGTGTCATGATGTTATGAGCACTCTTATTAAAAACTTAAAATGAGGTAGTTCGGTGATGTGAAATGTTCCCTGCACAGCAACAGACTGTGCAACAATTGAGTTTCCTTTCAGCTTTTACTTTTATAAAGATGGATTCTGGGACAAAAATGGGGTTCTTACCAAGGGAAAGAAAAGGTCTTTCTTAGTGTTTTTAGAAAAAAAGCATGTCCTTTGGTAGAGACATTCTCATGTATTTATGCAGCAAATGGTGCATTAATGGGTTTCCATGTACATTTTCCTGAAAGATGGGCACTATTGTTCAGAAAAATGAACAACTGAAAACATGGTAAAGAGGTACCTAGAAACAAAAGCCTAAAGCTGAGAATATAAGTTACCTTCCCAAGGCAGGATTGTTAGCTGGGAAACAACTGTGCAGTTCCAAATGTAAAAAATATGATCTGCTGCCACCTCCCTCTTGTGGACTGCTATTTATAGTGACAATCGGACAGCAAGATCGCTGTTTAGCAGTTGGATGTCATCATTTAAATTCCAAGTGAGGGAGAGAGCCTTTTGAATGTGAATAAACACAAATGCTGATTCCCATCTAGCAGCATGTAGACATTCATTATCTCCCACCTTTACCAGACCACACGTGCCAGGACCGCTGCCACAAGCAGGAATTGCTGAGGCACAACGGGCTCCGAAAGACCTAAAAAGTTTGCTAGTTTCCATGAGAAATATTGCCCCCAGGAAATGCATGATTCAAAACCAGTTTGTACATGGTGAATGCCTACCCATAACCATGCATAATTCAAGTAATTCATGAACCATAGGAGCCTCACTTGGTACTCCTGAGACAACCAACAAATGTCATGGTATGAATAATAGAAGAACACATATATTTGTATAGCACGTTGAATTATCTACTGTAACTCCTCAGCTCATTCCAGCTACTGGCAATTATCTCTGTGTTAGCAGGCACTGAATAAGCAGAATATTTACCCAGTGAGCTTTAAAATTCTGAAACTGCCTGTCCTGAGCAGCCTCTGTTGCTTTGCCCTGCGTAGGGAGCTTGTCAAGCGCTGTCTAATGCTAAGTGTTCATGTTGCAGCTCGCAGCTCAGAGTCCAGTGCTCAGTTCCTTTTCCAGAAGGCTATTTTAAATTTGCAACTCGTAGTTATAAATAAAATTCAGCTGACATTGTTAGGATACAGGCAGCATCATTTCACTCCATAACTAACTAAGCTGGTGGAGGCAGACTGTATGATTTGTCAGGTTGTCTACCTGGAGTACCTTCACATCTTGTTCCCCTTCTCATCAAAATGTTGATCTAAAATGGTGTCTTTACCAAAATTGGAAAATGTTTTTAACCAATCTGTCCTTTTCCTAGGGTGAACCATTTGATGCTTTGAAACAAGAATAGTAGAACAGGTATTTGCCAGAAAAATCAACAAAGAATCTTAAGTATTTGGAGAATTTTTTTTTTCTCCTTAATAAGATGCAAAAGCTTGTCACCTGGCCAGACATTTCCAAGCACATCTGGACTTTTCTCTGTAAATGCTAGGTGGAGTTGACAAGATACAGAAGTGTTTTGTTCTTGTTGTCTTTGTGTTTTTTATACTGATCAATAAATGTATACGAAGAGCCTGCCTGGGAATGCAAGTGAACCATATTCCCTGGACATTTTTCAGCCTTCCAAAAATAATCCCAAGTTGAAAAAGAAAAGTTGATCTAAAGCAGCCCAGCAGCTCTTGATGTATTCAAAATACAGAAAATTTGCAGTAAGTCAGTCTTGGGCATAAAAGTTGTACAGAGTGGAGAGCTGCCCCAATGCTTCAACTATATTTGAATGCAGATGATGATGCTTATTTAAGTGGAATACTTACAATTCATCTCCATTAAAATATTTCTTACCTATTTCAGATCATTTAAATAATTTGACAAAACCATTTAAGTCCTAATCCTATGCACTGGAGTATTTACTCCCTTGTGTGCTGTCTGAAAGTATAATAATGTATTTTGCTACACAAGCTATAAGTGAAAACATTTTTCACTATCAGACGCTGGACAGGTCTGCATAGAGCCTGACTTGATACATGTTCCATGACAAACCACAGTCAACTCCTTGCTGTCTAAAGTTTTCAAAATGTTGCTTTTATTTCACAGTAGTTCCAACTGGATCATTCTTGTCCAGCTTTCTTAAGAATGTTGTCAGATGCTGTGAAATTACACTGGCTATAGGAGGCAACTTGATTCTGAACTGGAAAGGTTCATTATGGCATTCTGGAAGAGTTTTCTTTGTTGTTCCTCTTGACCCTGAAAACTTTCCTAGAAGATTTTTCTTCTGCTTAGATATGGGAGGCCTGTCCTAAGGCTGCTGCTTTCATGTTTGCCATGTAAGTGGCAGAAAGTCTATTTTTCAGCAAGGTTTTCTTTGCATTATACCCATAGGAAAGGTCGATATATGAAACCAGCATTCCAATGATGTCATATTCAGCAAGTTATCCTTTTGCTGAAGTTTGGGATATACTGCTTTCCTTTTGAGCTGCAGTTAGTTAGAATTTAATCTAAATTTTTCTCTCCTGGTCTAGCCCTAATCTGTTAGTTGGCATAATAAATCTCTGGGTACAAAAGACAGGTGGTTTGGGTTGGCTGTGCAGTTCCTGGCACAGAGGTCAGCAACGTTGGCTGAGATGTGTAAGTGCTACTGGAGTGCTGAATGGATAATAATCCACAATACTCTGTATTTTCCTAATGTTTTGCGAGGTCCTATTAAGCAAATCATGTATCATGGTATTCACAGCTTTATTTAAGGTGTTCCTTAAGTAATCAGACTTCCTTGTCTGGAAGATTTCCTTTATATTTAGTGAATACAAAAGTTTGCTCAAACAAGCAGCAAGCAGCATACTTCTTGTGGCCAGGGTTGTGGCCAGGCCAAATTCTGACAGCAGGTACTTGTTAGTCAAGACTTGTTCTTTGTAAAATTATTTCCCTTAGGATTCATGTTTCCATTACCCTCCTGTTGCCTCTACTTTCTCATCATCTAGTATTTCATTTCCTTTTTTGCTACTTAATTTTAAGAGGGGGGAAAAAAGCATTTTAACGGACTTATGTACATAAAGAATTCAAGTAATTTTCAAGTGAATAATTTAATTTTTCTTAGAGAAGGAGTAACTAAAGAAGAAAACTAACTAACACTGTGCAGTTTATTTCACATGATAGTGCTTTTAAATGATGGTTTTGAATTTGCATCTTTTTCTGCTTTATTTTGGATAAGCTAATTAACTTTAAAAATAGTCTCCATAAGATGCAAAACATGGGAGAAAAGATGGTGGAAGCCAAAAGGTTGACTACAGCAAGAGTGGTGTTGAATTAATTTAAACTCCAGCACAGAACAAACTCTGTGTAGTGCAGGAGGACAGTCTAATTTAAAAGGGTGTGCCTTGCTGTGCAGTCTCTTTAAGTGTGATCTGCTTTTGGCCTAATTTTCTGTGACAGTGTATTTAATAACAGTGGTCCCTTACTGAGAATCCTTCTGCCTGGTCTGTCACTGCAGAAATTTTGGCTCTGTAATAGGCACATCTTTGTCAATCCAATACTTAAATTTCCTTAAGGGAATTAAGAACTCCTAACGGTTAGTCACACAGCTCCAGGTGAAGAATTCTTTGCTGTTATAAAAGCACCCCAAACCCAAGATATTCTGCATTTGTTGGTCCTCTACCTTTTAGCTACATATTAAAAAATTAGAAACTTATTTAAAAAAAGAAGGTTGCCTTGTAGGAGTCATTATTTAAAATCCTAGGAAGGACTCTCAAGGGCAGATCAGGACTTCCACAACAATATGGATTAATGTGATTTTTTTTGTGTGTGTGTGTGCTAAAAATAGATGGGCACCGCTGTTTGACAAGCATTTTATGGGGAATATGCATTTTTCATTTATGAACATTCATCATTAAGTGGCTTTATTTTTAAAATGTTACCTAATGGAGCTGCATGGAGTCAAGAGCCAACACGTAGATGTACTTCAGAACTACTTGGTTTCCAAAGCAGCAGTCCTATTTAAATGTGTACATGCCTTCTGTGACCTGGCATATTAGTGGTTCTGAATTTAATTTAGTTTAAATGTGCAATTTTCTTTTTTTTCTCCTCCACTGCAATTATGCAGCATATGAATATATAGAGCAAGCCTATGAACACGCTGTGTCTGAAGAGCTCAGCACACATGCTGAAGGATCATTCTTCTCTCTCCTCGCCATTATACAAATAATTGTAGGATTAAAAATCAAAAGAATCTGTAATAGCATCCAAGGCTCTTGCATCTTGGTCTTTCAGACTTCAGATAGACACAGCAGTGTAGAAGTGATGCTGGAATTCAGTCAAACTGCTTGTCTCAAGGAGTTCTGCCTGCTGGATCCAACACAGCACTTTGTGTATCAGTAGCGTGTCACCATCTTTGCCACTGGAGACGTGACAAACCCAGCTCCCAGCTGGCAGCAGGCGTGCAAGGTATCCTGTCTGCTGCTGTGTGAGCATGTCTGGTAACAGCACTGCTGAGACAAGGAGATGTTGCTGTCCTGGGGCAACCTCCTTCTGCAGAAGTCCTCCAGGGCAACGTGGGATCCCATCAATCAAAACTGAGAAATGTATGTTGCCCCATTTCTCTATTTTCACTTTTCATTCCCTGCTCACAGGAAAGGAGGAGGCCATAACAAACCATGTCTTGGCTTAGACTGGAGAAAACAAATTCCAGCACAATCCCATTTTGTCAAAGGGGATTTCAGTTCCGGTACTCTGAAGACTTGTGTTTTTGTTGCAGAGCAAAACTGTGGAGCAATGTGGACATCCTCAATTTACTTTTACCTGCCCACAGTCCACAGAAGGTGATGTGGAGACAGAGAACCAAATGGGCAGCAATCCCACAAGTAAAAGTGGCAGGTAGAAAACACAGGACCTCCCAAAAGGAGGTCTACTTTTAAGAAGGTTCATTGTGCTGCTACGTCTCAAATAATAGTATTTGGAAAGGGTTGAAGTTGTACACAACTAATTATTTCATATTCTGAAACCACTCACTAATTTAAGCCAGATACATGAAAGCTATATGTATCTTTTTATGAAGCATGCATCTTGTCCAAATTATCTCTTTAGTGCTCTTGCTAAGAAGTATATGTATGCAGCTCAGTGAAGAGCATGAACATAGCCAGCAAGAATGGAAAAAAGAAATTATTCAGGGGGATGCTTTGTCATTTTCTTTGTTCTTCATGTGTATGTCTCAAGACATGGGATGCATTTAGCACTTCCTGCATCACGTATGTCCCAGGGTAAAATAATCAAGGTGAGTTCAAAGGTGCACACATCCACCTTCAGCACCACTATTTACTGGTGAGCTTCACTCAATCTTTTAAATATCTTTTCCAAAATGGAGTGCAATCACTTCTGGCTGGAAAAGAAAAACCTGATCACTCTGAGCTGTCACCAATATCTTTCAGCTGGGAAGAGTATTTCTGTTATCTCTCCCACGGTGAGTGCTGACTGTATAATGACAGTCATAGCATGCATTAAATTTACTTAGTGGTACATTTGTATGACTGGAATAATGGCACTTGTCTCCCCTGTCCACTTTGCCCCTATATCCTAAAATTAATGAAACCATGTCTTTATGCACTCTTTTCTCAAGCCCTGCCACAGACACCTGTACTCTCTGCTGTGTTTAAACGTAGCAATAAAACTCACAGGAGTAAATTGATGGGGAAAGGCACCAAAGTCCAACGGAGCCATTTCTAATTTTATCTTGCTGTCATCCTATGGTGCATTCCCAGTCATGTAATAAGGAGGAAAGAGGGAAGGCTGAGACTGATGAGAATAGTAAATTGTTTTTTGACAACTGGCTTCTATCTATAGGTTTCACACACGCCCCTTCCTCAGCTTTTCGAAAGTGTGGTTACTGAATTCAGCACGAGAAAATATGGGAAGCAGAGGCAATGGTTTCCTGAAGCAGAATGAGAAACAAAGAAGCTGCACACAGAGACACAGCCAATGGAAAGCCCAACACGAATTTTCAGCTCCTGTATTTTTGAGTCTTCTCTTCTTGTTTAGGGGTGCTTTATTAGTCAATTGCTTCTCCTCATCAACTTACAGCTTGGCACGCATTGCTCCGTAAACTGCCCTAACAGCCCCCATGAGCACTGCTCTAGTGAAGGATATGGTTTTGTTTCCATTATAAACCTAGTTTCAGAAATATTTATAACTCAGCTATTTGAATTTTCATCAAGCTTTGGGGAACTTGGCTCACAGGTCAAAGAGTGAAACAATTTTCAGCTTATGAATTTGAAAAGAAAAAAATTTAGCCAAGAGCAGTTTCTAATGCAGAAAATTTCATCATGATTTAGAAGCTTCCAGGATAAGAAAATTTATATTATCTCATGCAGGAATTATGTAATGTGAATTACATATGTTACATTTGTGTGTATAAATTCAGACTAATAAAACACATTGGATTAATTGCTTAAGATGTTTTAATTTCAGCATCAAAATATGCTGGTTTTGCAAATTATCTAAAAAGTAAAACCATGGATGGTATAATTCCATTTTCAGTTTTTGAAAATTTGTGAAAGATTTTGGGTTTATAGCTGTTTCACAAAATACAGTGCAAGAAAATATAGATGGGGAATAACTAAAAAAGCAAAAAAATTCTGTGATGTTGTCTATTTGATTAGTTCATGTATTCTAATGTTAACCTAATGTGTTTGTACAAGAAAAAGTTAAAACATTTTCTTTTTTTTTCCCTTACATCTGTCTTGAATGTATTCAGTACCACATAGAAACTCTATCATGTTAACAAGGAAATGAAAGCTGCTTAACTCTCCTAAATTTTGGGCTGGCTGATAGTTACCTTTATAGTTGGAGTGCTTTACTAGTGCAGATATATTTACATAAATATATTTCTAACATGCATTCAAAGATTTGCTTGAATATTCAGTAATATTTGTCTTCTGGCAAATATTATTCTAACTTATATTTATGGTAATTTCCTCAGCTATTTCACTTTAGAATCTAATAAACAAAATTTCTATTCTAGATTACTTCATTGAGATCCTTCCCTTTATTAGTGTTTTCTATTGCACATCTGCTGGATGCGTGTATTTCATCTCTGTCACTAATAGTCTCAGCTCTGCTCTAAACCACAGTTTCCAGCCCAAGTCAAATTTCACTTGATAACTCTGTTCTCTCCCTCTGGCTCTACTCTGTCTCCAAGTTGCATTACCTCTTCTAGGTATAAAAACTGAACAGACTCACCCTTAATGATTATCCTTTGTAGATGTCCATTAGTTGCATTCCGCTTTTTGAAGTTCAAAATTATCCTGTATTTGATGTTTAAGCCTATTTTTGTGTCTGTGCAAATACCTCACTGTGCCTCTTGACCTTGGAGATTAGCTTTTTGTCCACTTTGTGTTGTATATAAGCTACCTTCAAGTCCATGTAAATTGTGCTGGTCGTTTCCTCTCTCTTTTTGACTTCATCTGCCTTTTATTTTCCTCTCCTGTCCTTCCCTGCTACACTACACACCTTTTTAATACAGTCTCAATGTGCAATCAGAATAATTTTCTGTTTGATATGAAACCATCTTTGCTGTTGAGTCCCCAGTTGTTACTGCCTGCTCTGTCCCTAAACCTTGACCCAGCTCTGAAACAAACTTTTCTACAATTTTAGATATGCAGGACCTCTCTTTGAAGTAAAACACCATACACTAACTACTTTTGGATACATGCACAAAAAGAAGTATACTGTTAGTGCTGCCATTCCCAGGACAGTTTGGAAATTGTGTGTGCTATTTATAAGTATTTTTACCGGGTCTCTTTTTGATTTTTACAATGAAAATTTGCAGTTCAGTGCTGGTTGGTATTAAATACACTATAATCCATATTGGCCAGTTTTAAGTAGTCATATCTTAATATAAATAAATATTAATTATTTTCCTGAATAATTAAATCTGCTCAACCTGTCTCACATAGCTGGTCTGACTGAGGAATAATGAGCAGAAAGCTGCTTTATCTGTTTTATCCACAACCTTTCTGTTCAAGTTTCTGTGTGCCTAAGCTTGTGGGTAATGGCTGATATGGTGAATGTTTGGTTAATATAGAATTGCAAAATTGTGCCAGAAAATATTGTTTTCATTTCAGATGAACAGGGTTTTTTTTTTAATTTCTGTAACTCATTTTTAAATATCTGCAAACAAATATATCATCAAGGTCATGATCACATGCCAATCACATATTGGGTACTTGTGTATTCAAATTTTAACTTATGCAATGGCATTTACAGAACCAGGGTCAAAGTTCAGAAAACCTGATACCATAATTACCTTTGCTAAAATCACGAATCTTCCAGTACTTGAAAATTAAAAAAAAAAAAAAAAAGCTTTCCTTTTGGTTTGAAATGTAAAAAAAAAAAAAAGTTTAATAGCTCAGCAAAGCTCCTGCAAAACCAGATTTTTGAGGATCTTCACTACTAAAACCTCAAAATAAACTTTAAAAAAAAAAATGGAGTGTCTCCTTGTGTTAGGGTCAAAACAGGTGTATGACCCTCAGTTGGTCCTTTATCATTCCTTTATGGGGGTATAATACCATCTGACAGCTGCAAAAGTCAAAACATGCTCTTCAACCTTAGCAGCCCAACTCAGTCAACCTTATCAAGACAAATCTTTGCATAGTCATCGTGAAGTTTGATTTATGGTTGCAGTGCTCTGAGACCTTTAAAGGAAAGCCTCTTTATAAGGCAAAGCATGTAGGTACCACTGCAAGGAGTGTTACACTTCCTTTGATTATTTTATTTTGGTTTTGAACATCTAGGTTTTTCCCCCCCGTGAAATTCCAGATTGTTTTTACAAATGAAAGTGTGGAAAGGACTCTATCTTTAGTATGGTTGAAGTATTCATTTAAAATTGTATACAGTATCTTCCCAGGTTAGATCAGTGACAAAAAAGCCTCATTATTTTCACTCTACATCCAGCCCTCCTGTAACTTTCATTTCCAATGAGGATTGAAACTCTTTTTCCATGCCTCTTCCTGCTGAATTATAATTGAGCTTCAAAAGGACTGCAGAACCTGCTTCCTCGGAAAGCCCTAAAACAATGACATTGAATTTTGCAGGATTTCTCAGATTTTCTCTTCTTCAGTACCTTCTTAATAATTTCCCCAGCTGTACAAAAGCATTGGTGAGATAAAAGAGCCAATGATTTATTATTTTAAAACTTGCTTTTCATGTTTTTGTGGGTTTTTTTGGGTTTGGTGAGGGTTTTTTTGGTGGTTTTTTTTTTCTTTTTTTTTTCTTTTCTTCCATGACCATTCTTCAGGAATATGCTGTCTTTCACTCTACAATAAGTAAGACTTCTGTCAATAAGATCTGTGCCAAATGAATGAGTGCATTGTATTATATCTTGACACCATAGTAAAATTTGTCTCCAAGGAGATCAAAAAAGGACAAGAGGGAAGAAATGCCTAATGCATGTATTTGAAGTTGCTGTGAAAAATAGGGAATGTAAATAGTCATGGAAGAATACTGTATTGTATCTTCACTAAATGGCAAGGGTCTTTGAGCTGCAGACCACCCAGGAGCAATTAACACATACCATGTTCTGGGCCTTATGTATTCCATCAAGTCCATAGCATGAGGATATATTTACCACACAAAAACTTAGCCACAGGAGAGGCTGTTCATGGATTAATTTTCCATCCTATGCATGTATGTTGGAGTAATTACTCATGTTCTAAATACTGTAAACTAGAAAAGAAATGTTCAGTTGCAGTTATCTACAACCTAATAGATAATAAAATAAGCAGCAGCTAGATATCTTGAATAAACATTTAATTACAGTTAAATATCTGGACCTTTTCAATATCAGCTTAAGTTAAAACAAAATCAAGCCCAAATAAGATAGCATTTTAAATTTTATGGGATCAAAGATAAACAAAGATTTTCTTCAAAGGTTTAATAACCTGTTGATTTTGTTAAATTATATTTATTGTTACACTTACAATAACACACAACTATTGGAGAGAGAATGCATTTTAAAACCAAGTCACTGAGATGTAAAATGAAGTTTCAAAAGTAGCTGAAGGAAAAAAATAGCATGTCTTAGAATCTGTGAGTTAACCTTGCAGACTCTTCTTTCACACCATGGGCTACAGAAAGAAGAGTCAAGCCCTGGAGAAGGTTGTGCTCTAACAAGGTGACACAAACACTGCATTGTGAACCAAACTCATCAAGAACTCGAACCTACCAAAAACCCCATATGTTCGGCATTCTTTCCCAAATTAATTGAAAGCAGAATTGCAAATAAATGAAGTTCTGTTAGCTGGTAAACAGAGGGGAGAACATGCTGACCCTCACCCACAGGCCCTTTCCATGGCTGAGACACATATGGATAAAGAGAAAATCAGTATTGTTGCCTTAAACCACGTAACTTCTTCCCAATTTGAAGCACCAACTTATCAGAAACAAGTGCCCTTCTTTTTGCAGATGTGCCACTCAGAAGCTCTCCTCCTTCCTACAGGCCCATGGTGCCAAAGAGCTCTTAGGGAGAGTGTTGGTGTGAGATTCTGCAACAGCTTCACTCTCATTGCAGGCTCCCATTTCCCTTTGCACAGCCCACAGAGCTGCCTGCTGGAGGTCCCTATGCGTTCAGACACAAGAGAGCTACAAAGAGACACAAACCATGAGCATTGTTTGTGTTTTCTGTGATATTTGCAAGAACTTGCCAAACCAGCCATGTCCTATTCCCATCCATTGAATCATTTGCTCCTTCTCTGTACTGCATTGTGTTTACATGGGATTACTCGCCAGTTTATTCCTCTTTTTCTTTTTCTTTCTTTTTCTTTTTTCTTTTTTTTTTTTTTTAAATAATGTTTTGGTTCTTTTCAAAGTTTTTCCCACTGCTATGCCCAGAGTTTCACAGGAACCTTGTCCAGGGGCTTATGAATAAAGCCATGTGGAGAGAAAGACTGAAGGGAGCTTTCCCTGATTATGATGGCACCTGGGATGCACTCTCTGCTAACTGTGCTTTATCTCCCTGGATCTGCCAGCATGATTTCTCCTAGGAATCTCCTGGGAATAGAGTTACACTCCACGGCATCCAGAGAAAAGCCCTCTGTAAAAATGGTACATAGATCTTAACACTGTCCAGATTTCCAGCAGGTCCCCTCGTGATTTGGTGTTTCGGTTCACCAAAGTTGATTTCTACTTGTAGAGATTCCTCCTGCAGGGAGGATGCTGTACAGATAATCCTGCGCCACACTTCCTCTGTTGGGAGAGTCATCTTGCTTTGCTTGTATTTTGCTCTGTGTTGCAAATAAATCTCATTTATATGCTATGCACCACATACAGCTGAAGTGTGCATTAGCCCAAGCAAGATAATAAGAACTGCAATCCTTCAGTGTCCTTGCTTTCTTCATTTTTCAGTACACTTTCAACAAACCTCACCTGTCTCTGTCTTCAACATCCAGTTTATGTTTGTTTTCTCTTTGCACATTTTGACTGTCTCTTCAGAAAAGATCATACTAAGGAATACCCAATAAGTGTAAGATATATCCTGTCTGAATAATGAGGGACATTTTCTACTTTTTTGTGGCTACAAATTTAAAAAATAGTACTACAAAAATTGAGATTGTTTCTATTCCCTGGAGTTAGTATACTGCTTATACATTTTCAAACCAGTTTTCTTACCCTTTCTTACACAAATGTTATTCCCTAGGGCTAGGAAAAAGTCTCATTTTTGTGCATACATATGCAAGCTAATGTAGAAACCAGTTACAAATTAATGTAGCTTTTTGTAATAAATATTATGTTCAACTAGGCCAGATCTTTTAAATCACAAATTTCAGATATATGTGTGAAACTATTTCCAGTAATTCCAAGGAGATACTTCAGAAATATGTTCATATGTTGAGATGGTTTTAAAAGATCCCTTTTTTTTTGGTGGTAGGTACTGTCTCTGACTCAGATGAGCTCTGAGACTCCAGGTTGATATTAATTCTCCAGTAAAGGAATTATCTTAAAGGTCTTAATGACCTGAGTTGGGAGGGAAGACTGGATCTAAATCCCAAAGGACATCTGGACAAGGACTGCCCAATAAGCCAGCAATGGAGAAGTCCTAAGAGAAACTTTACTGATTTATACCCTTCAGCTCGGCAGTGGTATTAGACCTGGATGAAGAGTGTTCTGTATTCCCTGTTCCATAGGAAGGTAACCATGGAAACTTTACTTCTGGGTACCAGAAAACTCTGTTATCTCCTCTTAGGTACCACAGGGGTCCAGTTAATTCCTTATCTTGCATATCCATGGTCCTCTAAGATGCCTTCTTCTGTACCAGTTGTTATATTCCATTCCTCTAAGGTATTAAGCAGAGTCTCAGCCATTACTGGGCAGCATGAGGGTCACTTTTGTCCTTCCCTGCCCTGCCCCAGCTGTGCATCACATAGCACTGAGGGCTACTCTATTCCCGCTCACAAAAACTCCTACGAGCCAAAAGAGCAGAGGAAAAGAGCAGGCAGAGATGGGTCCTTGCTCTCCCTTTCTACTTTAGGTACAGGCTGTAAATCAGTAGCAGAAGATTGCTGTAGAAGAAGTTGAACTGGTTCTAATTTTGTGCCATGGTGGTCTTTTTCCATGGTTAGTCGAGAAGGCATGTCCCCACCATCTGGTTGTACAGAGTCTCAGAAATTAGGCTTCAGACAGATCCTAGAAAACTATCAAGGCTGTTTCTCCCTTTTCCCTGCCAACTGCCTTCTTTAGTCCTTGCTTCTAAGGCTCCTCGGAAGGCAGGAGTCTTCCAGGGTACTCAGCTTGGTCAAATGTTTTACTTGTGCTGCCAGGTAGAATTGTTCCCAACATCCTCTACCACTTTTATCCTAGTTTTCTTAAGTGTGAAGTTACCTGGCTTTCTCCTTGCCTGTCCTCTAGCACGTACTTCCAATGTCATCTCTATTTCATAAACTTTTCATGGCATTTTTATTCTCTACACTTCTTCTTGCTTGTACCCAGATTCAACAGTAGAAAGTAAATAATAAAAATAAATTATAATTAATGAGAGGTAGTTTCAAAACGGAAAGCTCTGTGGTCTCAAATTTCTCCCAATTTGGGAATGTGTGGCTCTGGGGTTTTGGCAAGTGTCCATATCTAATAATAATAATGCTCAATGACACAATGACTTTTAAAAATGAGGCTTAAGAAAAAATATTTTTAAGCCAGCAGCTGCATTTTTCACCAAAAATTCCCAGTACTACAGAGAAGATGGATTATCATGAGAAGTAGTAATCCTATCAGACTGTCTGCTAATTCTATTAAAATTATGCAAGTGACAAGTACTGTCTTAAGCACTGAATAACCCTTTCAGAAGTGCCCCTATCAGTCAGAGAATGTTGATTTTCACGCAGCAGTGGAGAATACATTACTTTATATGTAGGTGTATGCTTATTTCTCAGAGAACACAAAAGTTTTTCCTTCACTGTTAGCATGCCATTTTCTATTGAATTGTTTAAACTTAATGGCTGGGTGAGTTTTTTTCACTCCCATGGTCAATAGATGTGTATCCCATACTGGCAAAGAGCATAGCCCTGCTTATGGTGTCGATAGGGAAAGCTGAAGAATATTATGCAATTGATCACAGGGGCTTTTCTTGTGATTGTGTGATTTTATTTTATTTTAACCTCTTGAATTCTGTTCAATAGGTAGGGCTTTAATTAACTTGATAAAATTTCATCACGTTCATGTTGTCATGAGGAATAGAGGAATAACCATACCTGCATGCAAAACCCTTCAAACACTGATCTTGTCTCTTTTGTCATTGCATTGCCATTTCAATGATGTAAAGTCATTAAAACGGGTTCAAAATCTTAGTACCACCAAAGCGTTTAGAGTTTCATGTCTGGTCTGAGTCCCACTGCTGCCAGTGGAAGTGCAGAGAGCCCTCAGACCAGAGTGGGCTGAAAGCCTGTTATGATCTAGATGTGAGTGTGACCTTGAGAGGTGATATTTGGAGAATATGCAATTCAATAAGTACTTCTGATCAGAAGTTGTAGTGTGCCGAGCTTGCATAATTTCAAAATAATTGGAAAAGGTGATTTATCTCCTGCCAACATTTAAAGGAACTTTCTAAAAGCATGCAGCATGTCTCAAAGTGTTAAACTGTGTCCTAAGGCTGTTAGATTTTACACATTTGCATGACTTCTTAAATCAGTCCTAAAGCTGTTGCTTTCGGTTATTTTTAATGTAGTCCGCAGAACAGATACTGTTCCATTTTTATCATTTTCTTTGGTATCTACACAATGACAAGAATTGTATTTTTGACCTTTAATCTAAAGAGCATTCAGACAAGACTGAGAAAGTGCACATTTGGAAATATTGCCTTCAGAGATAGGGGAGAGGGGGGAAAAAGAGAGAAGAGATGTGTGTGAAGAGAAGAAAAAGAGGGACTGAGAAAGAGAGCAAACAATAAAGCACCTCTTTCAGTCCTGGTCTCCAGAGTCTGCACTCAAAGAATGCAAGTGTACAAGTGGTCTCAAGCAAACATGAAAACACAGCAGACTTCTTACAAAGGAATCTATAAAAAAGAATTTGAAAATGTTGTTAACCCCCAGCACAAAGGAAATGGATATTTCCAGTCTAAGCTCTCAATTCAGAACAGTGAATATGGCTTTTGTGGAGCTTGAGGATTTTGAGTTAGTTTTTACCACTGCAATCCTTCCTGCATCAGCACCTCCGCACCCTCTCTATTTCCATGCACTTCAGGCTTGAAGTGGGAGTGGAAGTTGAAGTATGGAAAGTCTCCTGAACAAGCTCTGCTCCCATCCTGTCACCTTTGCCTCATTTATTTGGCTCCAGCTGCACACATCTGTTTCACCAGCTCTTTCTCTGGTGCCTTCTTCAACAGAGCCCCCTGTCTGAAATTTCCTTCCCAGCCTAATCTAGTCTGCCTCCACCCCTTGTTCTTTAAAGTCTCTTCTCAAAATACTTGTCTTATAAAATCTATTAGCCCCAGTGCTTCCACTGAGTCCATCAAAGAAACAGATAAAAACCAAACCCCTGCAGACCTACTAAGGCATGAAAATGAGCTGAGTGTGAGTGCTCAGTCACTCTTCCTTTTTAAGCTTTATTCCCTCCCTGTTTCACTTGCTCTGTCTGTCTAGACTGATTGTTAATTGTCCTTCTGCAGTTTTATACCTAGGCTGTGAGTTTCCCAGAGCAGAGCCTTCCTTTTAATAGATGGAGTCCATAAGAGATAATGCCTCCTCTTGGCACAGACAGAATTTGTATTCAAATATTCTCTGAACAATCACTCAATATCAAAAATTATTGAAAAAGCTCACAAAGGGCTATCACCACAAAATTACTGCCACAATTTATTTAGCTGAGAAATGCAGATAAGCATCTGGGTTTTCAGATGCTTTTCGAGACAAAGAACTGTATTCATCAGATGCTTGGAGACGCAAAGCAACCATAAACCCAACTTTTTCTGGCCAGGGAAACAGTTTTACAGCTGTTTTCTATTGTCAGCGTGACTCAAACCATATGGGTGAATCCAGTCCCAAACCTTCTGAGATCCACCAATCACTTGCTTTCACCTAGACAGCTGCAGATTTAATCAGCTGCACTCTGACTTCTGGAAATTTAAAACCACTATTTAGGTCTAGCAAGGCTCAGCCTGAACCATCTCTTTTTTTTCTCTCCCCTCTTTTGGGATAGCATCCAGCTCTGTAAGTCAGGCATAGGGCTGGTTCTCAAGGGCTGCCCTGCTTACAGGCTCGAAGTTCCAGTAAGGCAGCAGAGAGGGAAAATCTTCTGCTGACCATTTGCAAGGTAACAAGTTCATTCTTTGTTAGACCAGGATTTGGTTCCCAATACATTCAGAATGAGAGCTGGAGTCAGACCAAGGGCAATGTGCTGGGATTTTGTTTGAAGGTGGATTTTACTTTATGATTTTGAAGAGCTTTCTGCCTTCTACGCTTGAGGCAGTTGGATTTCTCTGTGGTTTTGTGTTGCAGTTTGAAAATAAATGTGCCCGTTGTTCATTATTAAGAGCATAATGGAGGAAGATAATTTTCATCATCCTGGAATGAAGCATAAGAGGGTTGTGGCTAATAATTTTTTTTTTGTTTTAGGTATAAAGATACAGGATCACTAACACACTTCCAAAAAGTGACCTTTAAGTAACAATAGATTATGGTATAAATCCCCCAGGCCATCTTGGGAGACAAAAAATAGATTTTGGTTTACAAAATGTTTTTCTCTGGTCATATATCAAAACAGGTAGATCTGAGACTAGAGCTAAAAAAATCTACTAGCAAAGATGGGTCTACTTGGAGAATGCCATCAGATTTACAAAGGAAAATAAAAAAAGGATAATTTTCTTAGCCATTTCATTAATTCTTCTCTTCTTTTTTCCACTGGAATTTGCTTTCTGTAGTAATGTGAAGCACAACATGTTCAGAATAAATCACGATATTTTAAACTGATGAAGACTTTGGGCTATGTCCTAAATGGATTATAGTTCTGAGGGGCTCAAGTAAAAATGTCACGCAATAGAGAGCTCTCAGCAGCGTGGTCCATGTTGATCTCTGTATAAAAATCTCCCCCTTTAGTTGAAGTTCAGCTATTTGCACTTGCAAATCCAAGGCCTGGTGGGCCTGGTCCCTCCCCCAAGGAAAGTGTGCAGCCACAGCTAAAGCTCATCCCACCAGCTGCAGTTCTGAGCAAGAGAGCAAAATATTTCTCTGTGTTTTGCACCAGGAAAGATCAACATTCACACAAGGAGTCTGATTTAAAACAATCACTTCAGGCTACATGTTTTGGTACCTTTCTCCTTCCTCTTCACTCAGTCCTCTTTTCAAAACTACCTCAGTCTACTTCTCACGGGGACACTGAAGGTAAAATGCAAATAATGACAAAACCTAAAATGCAATTAAAACATGGCTCTTGACCAGATTAGACTGCCACATACTAGGGAAAGACATGGGGAAGTCAGACAAAGTGAAGCCATCACAGCTCCAGTTTAGTGTTGATCTTTGGCCAAACATTTTGCCGGCAAATCCTGACGTTGCCCCGAAGGCCAAGTTTCTTATATAACAGAGCAATTTGCCTGCCCAGCCCCGAGGGCTGGTGCTCTGTCACCTCTATCTTTAGAAAGTGATGAATTTATTCAGCAATTCAAGACACCAGCTTCAAGGGGAGGCTGTTTGTGACCGTGGGCCAGCTGCTGCAGCCCGCTGACCGGCCAGGCCACACCGAGCCCGGCTCGGCGCCCTGCAAATCTGGTTTTCAGAGGAATCTTTTTGCAAGATGAAGGAAATGGAAAAATGGGAGCAGCAAACATCTTGTGCAACTGATCTGTTGGTCCGTGTGCCACAAAGTGGAAAAAAGAAAACCACTGTTCTGTTAAAAGAGAGCACACACCAAAAAAAAAAAAAAAATTCAAGGTCTCATATTCCGATGGAAAACTTTGTTTTAATTAGCTTTGCACAGAGTATTGTGTCTTCATCCCTTCCATTGGGTTCCATTTCCATACCTTTAAAAGCCCCTGATGATCAGGTTCATTTTATTTAGAACAAAATCCTTAAAACAAATTCTTTGTTTTCTTTGGGCTTGCAATGATTTTATTGGCCACCCTTGGCTAGATAAGTCTGTTTCCCAGCACAGGGAGAAGATGAAGATTCTGATTATCTAAGACTTCCCAGAGAGGAACCCCTGGACCAGGTGCTGCAATTCCTAATGTGCCAAAAGCCCTTTAGCTCCCCATCTTGGGTGGAGATTCCTGCAATATGTTCCCAAGCACTTCTGCAAAATTTACCCTTCTATTTCAAGACTGGAAAGAGAAACAGAAATTTAAATTCTTAGCCAAAACTATTTTGAAGTTCTACCTATTTGCCTTACTTTTCCATTATATTTTTTCAAGTGCTCCTATTTTTTTTCCATTCTTTTTTCCACTGCTTTCCTACTGTCCAGAGGGCAAATATACAGCTCATACAAGTCTTACATCTCTTTGACAAGGCGATGACTTTATTTCCTCTCCTGCTTTCAAATCCTAGTTACAATAACATCAATGGTGCTGTGAACTTTCCTCAAGTTTCACCGTTTTGAGATTAGTAGCAGGGCTCTTCTTTTTATTTGGCCACCTTTTTGCTTAATTATCCCTAGCTTGGAGCAGAAATAGAACTGGTGGTAAAGTAGCTTTTTCAGTGTGTGCGAAAAAAAATCTTTTCAAAATTTCACTTTAATCAAAATTGAACCAGAACCTAAAAGATTTCACAATTTCCTATGAAGTAGAAATTCTGAGAATTCTTTTTTCCCAAGACTAAGGCATATGATACTTCCCAGATTAAATATCTTCCCCGGAGCCTACATTAACTCAAAAATAAAAAGCCATTTGCCTCATTTTTGTTGATGCAAAGAAAGTCAGCTCTGTTGAACAGCTGCCTCAAACTCCAAGGTTTGTGGCCTACTTTAGAGCCAAGGCTTCCTGGGCTTTTCTGCTCCCTGTGCCAAGCAGGAAAGAGCTAGCTCATGCTGAGCTGATGACCTTGGGCTCCTAAGGTCACTAGTTTAGGAGCAGGCCGCCCCAAAATTCAAAATTCCAAACTAAATTCTGGTCTGCATTTGGCAAATGTTTTTTGTGACAGAAATCTTTCAGGCTGAACACAGACACGTTTTTTATTGGAAAATGTTATTCATAACACTAACTGAGAACAGCATGGGGTTGTCCTACTCCAGGGGAAATTCTGGGAGTTCAGAAGAAATCCCTGTAAATAGGTTACAGAGAAGAGCAAATACTTTCTTCTGTATCTGTGCCAGTGAAACTGTCAGGATCACGCCCAGGGCACATACTAAAAGAGAGACTGTCTGTGGAATGATGATAAGAGCCTATTTTCTGGCATCTATCATATGTCATGATCAGACCTATAAAAACGATGCACTGAACACATGGCAAGCTTCCACAGTTGCTGGAGCCAGGCACTGCTGTCGCATATCTCGTTTCCTCCCTGTCCTTTCCATCGATGGGAGGACTCAGCCACAGCTGTGGCAGCATCCTCTGCAGAATTTTCACTGGGAAAAGGTGAAGTTTTCCACTTTTCCCTTTTGGGGGTTGCCCACACAATAGCCAGGCTGGGCAGGCTCCCTGATCTTTAAACACCTAGGAAATGCAAAGAGGTTGCTAATGGATGGCACGATTATAAATCAGTTTTGGAATTCATTATTCTTTTTCTCTTCTGACTGTGGCTCTCTGTTTGATCTGAATGTGATGAGGAAGTGGTCAAAAACAAAATAGTCACAGAGTATGACCCTTGGAAAGCAGGAAGTCAAATTTTCAAGGGATAACTTGTTTTGTTTTGCAAATGTTATTCCTACTTACAGTTTTGAACTGCACTTGAACAAACGGGAAAAAGGATCAGTTTTCCCCTGCATCTGTCTCAGAAGCTCCAGGTTCAGTACCTGGTCCTTCTGCATGTACAGACTTCTCACCGTTGATCTAAGAAGTTGAAAAAGAAGTGATGTGCCTCAGTCTGTAGCTGCCATACTTCTCTCTCACAGCTGTCTATCCCAGAACAGAAGAAGTAAATATTCAAATAGAAGGAACCTTGTCCCTCTCACATGAGCTTCTGTATTATGCTTTGAAGCCAATGCAAGTCCTGTTAGTAGTTTCCAAGCCCAGCTAGTGCACAGTACAGTGTGAAAAAAAGTTTGTGAGCAGCAAAGGCAGTAACCACACTGAACTTTCCTTTTCACTTAAAGAGGATGAATAGATTTCACAAGAAAAATTATTTCATAGGAAGAATTATGTTCTTAATATTAATTGTTATGAAGTTCTGGTTTGTATATTCATCTTTTAATTATGTCCAGTGGTACTGTTCTGCTTTATTCTGCTCTATTTTATCTTACTCTGTGCATGAGGTTTGTAGAGAAAGAGATCAGGGGGATCTTTTGACCTTGGTAGATCATGGGCTTGCTAGAGGAGGTCCAAAGGCTGGTTATGGCCATGAAGATGCTCAGAGGGCTGAAGCACCTCCCCAGCGAAGACAGGCTGAGACAGCTGGGGTTGTTCAACCTGGAGAAGAGAAGGCTCCATCAGGAAGACCTCATTGTGGATTTCTAGCACCTTAAGGGGGCTCATAGAAAGGGTGATCCTTCCAACTGAGTATCTTCCATGATTCTGTGACTCTGATTCCTACCCCAGTTCTGGGGTTGCAGGTCAGTGTTCCGTATGTGCTGTGGAACCCAGCTCTGTTTACACAACTCCAACAGTCATGGCATGCTGGGAAAAAGTCTTGTGGGATTGGAGACCCACATTTCCCTGAACAGAGAATATTCAAGGAGGAGAGTGATGTTTGGGACAACAGAGAGGAAGGATTAAACATGGGAAAGGAAAGACAGCAGCAACAAGGTGTGGGGGCCAGGGGAAAGGCAGAAGAGGACTGAGAAAGTCTAAGAATAAAATAAAAAGAAGAGCCTATGTAAACCAGAGCACATCTCCTCACAGAATATACAAAGAGCTCATAACTGTGTTAACATTAAGAATTATCATTGCTACTTATGTTCGTTGCTATATTAATAATAATTATCATAATCATCTTGATGGTAAGATTATTATTGAGATGGTGCTAATAACTATGCTAATAAGCCCATTAATAATGCAGATGCTCAATTGTCCTGAGCTATGAAATTCTCTTATTGTTCATCCTTGTGGGTCCCTTCCAAATCAAAGTCCAGGAAATCACCCTTCAGCTGCTGTTGGGTCTCTGCTTGCCTTCAGGGCCAGCTAAGTGTCAGTCCATTATAGGGGATAACCCTGTGTGGTGAATCCAGGATACACAACTCTGTTGTTAAACTGATTTGTGTCACGCGCTGAAATTTCAGACTGGGGGACTCTTCATTTCAAACTCTCCAGATATTCAGGATCCTGCTTTTGAAAATAAGATGCTGAGAGATATTTAGGCTTGCAAAATGCTTGTAGAAGTCCCTAAATGGGCAGAATTGTGGGTCTTGCTGCCTATCTTGGACACCTGAAGGAAACTTGCATCCAGGTGATGGTAAGCATTCTCCTAGAGGAAGGCTGTTCAGCAGGAAGATCCCTGTGGCAGCACCATGCCATGAATTCCACAGTCCATGGAAGGCCACACCAAGAGTAGGAGGTGAAGACAGACACAATAACAAGGATGATTTCAGAATGTGCTCTCCTGCATTTTTTTTATGAAGATAGTCCCAAATCTGTTAACAATTCAATAGGAAAAAAATAGTCTTAAATATTCAGTAACATTTGCTTTTTAAAGATAGAACACCAGCAAAGAAATTCAAATTTCCTGCAAATTCTCTAAGATTCTCTAAAGAGGGAAACTGGAGCAGCAGACGGGTGGAACCTGCAAGATCTCTGCAATGATCACATCTGGGTCCCTGATTTTCTCAGTGACACGGAGGCAGAAGGGAAAAATGAGGAGGGAAAAATATGCATCTTGACTTCATCCTAAAATGGAGCTGATAGAGCATTGAGGGGACCCATCCTTCAGTTACAGCCAGAGGCAGCAAAAACTTTCCTTTTCTGTGATGTAGAGGCTGGATGTGGGTTAAAAGGGAAAGGAAGGAGGATGACAGAAAGGCTCACGGAGAGACATTCCAGAATGTCTTAAAAGTTGCAGAAAAATGAAGAGTTCATTTTTTTGCTGATCATGTTAGCATTATTTTTAACCTCACTCTTTCATAATGACCCCTCTGGAAGGGTGAAACATGCATTCTTACTATCTTCTTTTAGTTAACTTAAAACATGCGTGCTGAGTTGTTGTTGGCTTTTACACTTGTGAGGAAAAAAAAAAAAAAGGAGTAGGATGTTAGGGGAAAATATATTTCTGAAGCATTATTTGTTAAAATGTCTACAAAGAATTTCACGGCCTTCACAAGTAGATGAAAGTGGGACAGCTCACAGTTTGACCTTCCAACATTTCCTGGGGTCTCAGTAGGTGATTCTGCAAAACCTGGAGCTGTCTCTGGCTGAAGCTGCACTGTCGTAGATTTGCAGTGTAATTTGCCTTCTTGCTGCCCCTCATACAAATCCTGGGTTTCCCACAGTCTCAGTGAGCCCATCAAGGATCATCTGTGCCAGGACAGCCCTTGTGAAGCCCATCACCTCTGGGTCTTGCACAAAACGAAATTATAAAAAAGGGGAACTAATTTAAAAATCAAACCAAACAAACAAAAAACCAAACAAAAACCCAACCAAACAATAAACTCACCGCACAAAAAAGCCCCCAAGCCCCCCAAAAACAGTCAGCAACGAGAACAGGCAATGAAGCTGAGGTTTCTGCTGCAGCCTGAGTGGAGAAGATGGTGACAACATATTGGCAGATTTGTGAGATGTGAGCTGAAAAAGAAACAGAACCCTTCCCACCCACTCCAATCCCATAACCAAGCAGAAAACACAAGCGGGTTAGTGCTCATTCCTGAACAGCTGAAGACATTGTCAGACATATTCTGCACTCCCACGTGAGTGGAGACATAAAACTGGGTGGTATTAACGGAGCAATTTTCATACCTACACCCACTCTTCAAGGAACTGTGTTTTGATGATCTTGGCAGGCCCTTGATGCTTGCAGGGCTTTGACAGAGCAGAGCTGGGTCTACTTTCATGACTATCCCTGGGAGTCTAGACACCCAGGGATGTCTTAGATCCAGATTATTTTTAAAAAGAAATGAATTCTAAAGAAAGGCATACTTCTGATCCAGCAGGTCTGTATAGGAAACCTGGTCTGGTATGTTCCCACATCGATGAGAACAGAAAAAAAACTGAGGGAAAATATCTACACTGATGAGATACGAGGCCTTGAAGACTTGCCACAGCACTAGGTTTAAATACCAATGAACAGAGCTATTTCTCAAAAAGCTGGAAATTGAAGATAACACTTGACTCTTTCAGGCATCTTTATTAACCTTTTATTTTCTAGAAATTCAGATAATATCCCTGGAGATATTTTATCAGTGTGGAATGTGCAAAGCTTTTCCTCACGCAAACGTGAGTCAACAATATAATTATTGCAGCCAGAAACCTGTTCAGCTAAAACCAGAGACAGTTATAACAGGGGATGAAATAATAATAATAATAATAATAATAAGAATAATAATAATAATAATAATAAAATTCTGTGTGGTTTCTTCAGCCACTAAGTGCAAAGAGAAAATTGAGAAAACTCCAGGTGCAAGCTCAGCAGCCCATTGTTCCGTTTTAAGGGGGTGGGTATTAAATAGACATCACAAGTACCCGAGCAGAATCCATATGTAGATCAATAGTCTTACTGCTTCAGTAACACTGGATTTGATGAGTGTGAAGTGTAGCTAATGGACAAATTTCATAGCTGTAAAATCTCCACTTCTCTTGTCTGTATATGCATCTATTAATTACAAGCAATTGATATGCCAATTAACCTCTTAGAATTCAGTGATAGCATTCTTTGAAATTTACACAATTCCTGATTTCTTTTACAGAAGACAGAAAAAAACCCCTGAAATTGTAGTATCACAGTGCTGGTCTGGCTTTAAGGTTTAGGCCAAGGTCTTGGTGTTTTATTCTGTCCCTTACCAAGGTCCAGGAAGGAAAGGACAGTTCACAGAGAACAAGGTGATCACCCAACTCCTTTCATGTTTACTGCTGCTGGAGGTGAAACAAGAGGGCCAAGTGTGTGTTTCAACCAGTCCAGTTGATTCTCTATGGATTACATCCCAGGGGATAAAACCCCATGCAACATGACTGGCAATCCCTATATGAAACTTAGTGGGATTTGAGGTGGAAAGGCAAACCACAAATGGTTACAGAGTCTGGTGTTTGAGCCCAGGGATGGTTGGAGGTTCTGGCTTGTGCTCCACAGGCACTGACTGCTAACCAGCCCTACTGTGTCTTTTAGAACATCAGAGGGTCCTCTGAGTGGAACTGGGTGCTTTTATTGAAGGTATTTCTTGCCTATCTCTCTTTCACCTGTAGAGCAGTCCAGTCCCCTTTGTCAGCCTTGCGTGGAAGGTGCAAAGTTCAAGCTCAGACCTCATGCTTCCCATGATGGTTTTCCACAATATTACGTAATTCTACCCAGAGTTGCTCACAACAGATTTAAAGTGTGCCCTTAATTTGGAGAACTTCCAGTCTGAGTCAGAGGGAGACAAACCATGAAGGCAGAGAAGGAACACCAGAGCAAGACAGGGAGCACAGGGGAGGGCTGATGAAAAGGACTGTTAGCTGGAGGTGGCAAAGGAGCAGGTAATCAGATACTGCATCCTTGGATCACAGAATGTGCCAGGTGGCCACAAACCCTGAGGGTTTGGCTTGGCCACTGCAGAGATAAGGCCAGCTGCAAAGTTTGGATCCTGATCAAATGTTTGCAATCCAAACACCCTGTGAGTTGGGGCTATTTGGCAGGGGCCCATGTCTAGTTTATATTAATGTTTATTGCCCTTTGGACATTTGGAAACTATCTTTCATAATTCACACCTCAGCAATGCATGTTTGGCCACCCTGATGGCAGGCTACAAATCTGACTCCTCAAGCAAGCAGCGCTGCTTTCAGCTGTGTGGAGCTGCCTTGCATGTGGCTTACATATCACATCTGACAGGGGCTGAACGACAGCTTCGTGGCTCACTGTTAGAAGCTCAGCCAAAAAGGCAGAAAGGCATTTCTCCTGCTAGGGCTTTCATCTTTCACATCCACTCAACACTTGGGGTGAGCAGATCAGTGTCCTCTTTGCCTGCCTCCCTCTCCAGAAACTTCACGTGGCGGGACTGTTGCCTACAGTGGTTTCATTGGCTCCTTGGTCAGAAGACTTAGAGCTTTAAGTAGGCTCTGAACTGACCCCTCTGCTCTTAAATATTGCAAATTTCCCCTTAATGGTACTTAAAGATTAGTGTAAATTCATCATCAGTCTCATCCCGGTAAAAGAACAAGACCAAGAACAAGATGGAACAGTCTGGACTCCCTCTCCTTGGAGCAGGAAGAGAAACAAATCATCATAATGGATAAACTTAGGCCTTGCACTTCAAAAGTTAAACAGTTCAGCCCAAGATCCCCCTGTTTCACTTCAATATTTCAAGTATATTTTATTAACCAGTCTTCTATGTTTAAGTCTGCTCTGTCTTTTCAAGCTGGGGAAAAAAAAAATATCAGCAAAAGATGTATTTCAGAGTCTATTTCTGGGAGCATGTTGGATACTTAACAAGTTCATCTTTCGTGAGCAGCCAATTCATGTATCAGCCCATAATGATTACTTGGGTTCAGGCTGCAGCACACATTTGCAGTCTCTCTTAGATCCCTTGCCTTGATGCAGGAAAGCTGAAGTAAATGTTATCTTCGTAATACTTTCTTCCTCTTTTTGCCTGTAGTCTGTTTTGAGCATTTCCCGTTTTTTCCTCCCCCTATTTATAGTCTGTCTTCTGAGCACTGATGGGCGTCCTCACAGACAACAAAAAGTGAAGCAGGCAGTAATGCTGAAGTACTCTCTTTCCTCTAGTGCTTCTAAAGCATCCCTGGAGATCACTTGCCTACTAAAAAACAAGGTTTAGTAGCCTGGGCAGTGCAAGACAGACTTCCCTTAGTAGCTCCTCTATATTACATGATGGGGCTAAAACTTGGCCTGTTTCTGGCCTCAAAGTCTATCCTAAACTGCATGGCCCCCATACTAAACACTGTGAGGCACCCACCTTCCAGATTGTTACCCAGACATTATCAACCCTTCTTTTAGACAAAAAAAAACCCACCAAAACTCAACCAAGCCCAGTCCAGAAGAACCAACATTACAGTAACAAAGTACTTTCTAGTTGTAAATGCCAACACTTTTTTACTTGTAAAAGGCAAGCACATCTCAGATTCCAAAGCATAGCAGCTAAACAACCTTTTGATTGCCCTGTTGACTTCTGCTGTCAGGAAAAAGCATTTCCCCTGATTCCCCTGACTGGGGCACTGCTCAGTTGATAGAATCTGTTGATTTTTTTTTTTTTTCCTTTTTTTAGAAGAAGAGAACCATCAGAGGCTTGATTTTCTTCTTTGTTGCCCCCTGCATGGCTGCCCACCCTGGGCACAGCTGGCCCAAAGCCCTCTCAGGTCAGGCTGATGCAAGCACTCCTGTTTTGCACCCAATCATCAGCACAAAAACAGCCACACAAGGCTAAAAACAATTTTCCACTCATGGAAGTAAACCAGTGGGTAAAAGGAACAACTAAACCTTCATGACCAATCCCAGCTGAAAATTACTGAGAAAAATATTTGCTATCCATTTTTTTTAATATAATCCTGAAGCCACAGTCCCAAAGCAGCCCAGTTTTTTTTTGTTTTTTTTTGTTGTTGTTGTTGTTTTTTGGTTTTTTTTTTGTGGTGGCCACCACCTCCCCAGCCCTGTCTCTGAATGGTCTTGCCCTGTGCAGCTGAGGGAAATATCACTCTGAGACATTTTCCTTTTTTTATTTCTCCTGCCCTTGCCTGACCATGAGCCAGAAGAGGCTCTGGCATTGTTTAGGGTTGCCTTAAAATGCTCAAGGATGGGTCTTGTGTATCTAGCTGGAGGGAGAGACAGAAGTACTCTATTCATAAGAGGCCTTAAAAGGCAAAATACATAGTATTAATACATACTAAAGAAAATCTGTGTCATAGGGATCCTGAAAACTGGAGTTGATTTACTATAACAATGCCAAAACATTTAAAAGGATGTTTTCAACAATATTGACAAGAAATTTACATTTTAGTTTTTATTTAATCAAAACAATTCTTTAGAATCTTGTGTAATATACAGTCCTTAGGGCCTTCTTCCATAAGATATTAAGAAAAGGTAGAGTTACAATTTTCCTGGTCCTGGTAAATCTCCCTAAGTTTCCATATAAAAGATGTTGAACTGCATAGGAGTATTGGGCCCTGCAGTAAAGCAGGCTCTCTGGGTACTCATTAAAACCAATTAATAGTAAATTGGATTGTTGCTTTATCATCAGCCCAACCTCATAATCTCAAAGCCTCTTGATCTGTATGTGACCTCATAATCTCTCTCAGCATATATGAAATAATGATGCATATTTCCTAACCAGTGTTTTAGCAGATTTTTTCTCAATTAAGGATTTTTTTAAACTGTGTTTATTATTATGGTAACTGTATGTATTATAAATGTATAATATAGAGGGACTGAGATTTTATGTTTGTTTCTTTGCTTCTTTTATCTTTCTAGATCAGTAATATGCTTTCATATAAAGGTCTAATCGTGCCTTCAGTGACATCAGAGTCTACTCTGATATTGATAAGGAACCACAGTGTATGAGAAAAATGACCCTGATCAGCAGGAGCCACAGAGGAACAAAATATTCTCACCAATAAGAAATTAGAGAGCAAGAAAGGAGAAAGAAAATGAAGTTAAAAAGTTCTGCATGGCTGACCTAATTTACTTATGAGTCAGCTCATATGTTACTCTCACATATAAAAGCTCAGTGAGATTTCTAAGTTCAAGAAAACGTGTAGATGTCTGCATGAACACTCAAGCCCTCAGAAGGCAGACAAGCTGCAAATAATATCTATTTCAGATTAAGAATGCCCCTCCTTTGTCCTTGCTGATAATCCTTATATCCATTGTATATTCACAAGCAAGTAGATTAGGTTCCTTAGTCCTCTAGCACATCAGTCTTCAGCAAGGCTGGTTTAATTCATCATTTTCCCTCCTGATAGTAACTTCCAGTGTAAAAAGCCTGTCTCCAGGTTTTTCCATAGAAAAAATGAGACAGTCAAAGTCTTACTAATAACTGCTTTTTTCCCCAAGACTATCTGCGTTGTAAATAGCACAGATTCTGTGGCTGTAGCAGCTAAAAATCAGTGAATGAGCCTAGGTCTCCTATAAAAAGTTCTTGTGGAAACACAAGTTCTCAACTTTTTTTTGAGGGAATTGATGATGCTCCAATTTACAATGTAACCAGGACTATAAGAATAGCCAAAGAGAAGGGCAAGCACAGCATTCCAGCTATTTTGGATGCACTCACTCATTACCACTCTTTCACAAAGACTTCCTTTCCAATACTCCTTTATTCATATCACTAGGTGATTTTTCCATTGAAATTAATACTGGCTGCATGAGCTGACTTTGATGTAAGATTCCTGATTTTGGTTTTAAGAGGTCCACCACCACCCTGCTCCAGTGTTTTGTGTTTCTTTCCTTTGTCCTTTTGTTTTGTTTTGGTTTGGTTTGGTTTGGTTTTTGTTTTTTTTTTTTTTGTAAACTGAAAAGCAATTTCTTAATCAATGTGTCTGCAGTAGGAGAATTATTTTCATCTGAAACTTCTCCACTGTCTGCACGTGGCTGAGACATGTCCATTCGTGGTTACAGCCCAACACAATATTTTAAGTGATCTATTTTGACAAGGACAGTAGAGGAGTGTTCTTGGATCTCCTGAGCATCTCGTCTTGGCACCTTTTTAGTGAAGTGATGTCACCATGGCCATATTTCAGGTCTCATCCAAAAGACACCCATTTTCTTCTCAGGGGATTATGAAGCACTCACATAGAGAGGAAAGAGATGCAGCAGCTCTTAAAACATTGGCAATACTGAGCAGGTTAGGGGAACAGGAGTAAATAGGTCCTAGGTGGACATCTCTGTGTGACTGTGTACAGCCTGGTGACATCCTGCCAAGCCTAAGCCACCACGGCTCCTCAGGAAGTCCAGAAAGGTACAAAGAGGTTTTGTTCTCAGCCTCTCTGGGTGAGAGGACCTTCCTCCTCACCAGTTAGAGCTCAGCCTTTCATCCCCAACCCCTCTTTTTTGCCCATTGTGTCAGAATAGCTCCCGGTCAGTGAGTTCATTACGTCACCAAAACAGCGGGAGCCAGGAAGGACGCACAGGCATAAATCAGAGAAACTGAACGAAAGCCCTAAGTTTGCAAAAGATTTGGCATTGATCACAGACTGTGTGGGTGGACAGTATCTCTCTTTATACACCAGGAACATGGAGTAATGATTAAGCTTCTGTTTTCTCCGCTTGCTTATGCTGGCTTGTTGGTACTGAACATGTGCTAAAATACTACAGTGATTTTCGTGTAGTCGTGTCATGGCACAGAGAGCAGGTAACCTGAAATCACCCACTCAGAGTGCACAACCAGCTCAGCTAAAACAGAGACTTAAAGGAAAAGGCTTTCTCTGTCTTCCCTTAGCAGAAATTTTGGAAATAGCCCAGAATATTGAAGACATGGTTGATACTATGAAAACAACTGAGTCTTTCTTCTGCACAGGCCATCTAGAAAAGGCTTTTATTTTAAAATGTTTCTTCAAAGAGAGCTAGGGCTAGAGAAGGAAGTTTGACTCTACTAACTCCCTTGAACTTTGGGTTGAGCCACAAATCTAAACCACACCCCAGATTATGGGCTACAGAGCCAAGAGGTGTCTATTTTCTAACCTCCACTCCTCCGGACTGTGGCTAAAATATCCCACAAAACCCATCCCAAGTTTTCAGCATAGCAGAAATGCGATGGTGATAACCATATGGAGCAAGGGTGGTAAGCTTCAGAGCCCCAAGAAGGGGTTTGCAAATGACCTTCCTGACATCTTCTAAATTTTCAGATTATCTCTCTGATGCTGGAATTTACTGTATTCCTAAAACTGGCCAGAACCATCTGATACTGGGCCCCAGCTGTGCCTCAGATACATCCATGCACAGCTGGAATGTTTGATCACAGAAGGACTCTCCTGCCTTCTTTTTCTCTGTGTAATTTTTGTTCAGTGTTATTGCAGGATGCCATGAGAGCTGAATATTTAACAGAGGGGTTGACTTAAAATATTCAGAGCTCTTGAGCATGCTATCTTCAGGCATTTCTCCCCCACCTTCATCTGGGGGAACTGTTCATCTCCATAATGGATAGGGCATCACTGTTCCATGGTATGAGCCAATTCCCCTAATTCCTCAGTTGGTCTCCACCCTCTGTTCTTGAGGTGCTCCTGCACACCAAACATATGCAGCTTTGCATCCAATTCTCTTTACAGGTACAGTCTGGTTGGTGGTTTTGTAGCTGTGCCCATTTTTCTAAGTGTTTGAAGGACAGATCTTGCTACAGGTAAAAGTGGCTGTGTGGAGAATAAGGCCACTTTTCCTGTTCAAATCACCTCATCATACCTGCTTACAAGTAGATAAAAGCATTCTTAAAAATGTCAACATTTGAGTCCAAGGAACATTTTGAGGGGACTCCAATCTGGAAACCAATAGCTAGCTGTGCACAGAAGGAATTAATCCTGCTTTCTTTGGAACTTTGTCTTACAAGTGGTCGGCTCTGGCATGCATGAAACACAAATGCAGCTGAAGCAAACTCTGTGTTTGGGGCATTTACAGGGGCCCTTTCCCCATGTGGCTGTTCTGGTGCCTGATGATGTGGGATACCACTCAGCAGCTTTTCCCACAGTAAGGGCATTTACAGCATCTGTATCCTCTACCCATTTGTCTGTTTTCATGGCATTTGTTAATTGTCTGGGAGAGCTTTAACCCTCTGTCACATTTGGTTGAAATCTGCCACTGGGCTCAAAGAAAAAAAAAAAAAGAGAGAAGAGACAAACCCCATGCTCCTCTATCCTTTATTCCCTTAAAAAAAAAGCCTGAAAAATAACAGCAATGCCGCCAACAACAGCAAAACCATGCAGTGACACAACTCACATGCTTTGAAAAGCAATCCTCATAATTCTTGAGGAAAGCTCAGGGAAAAACTGTTGGTGCTGAAATGCCAGGGACAAGGGCAACGGGTCTGGGAAGTGCAGGGGAGGGTACCTGATTTGGGAAGTGTATGAGAGCAGCTCCATGGGACTGGTCAGCCCTCAGCTTTGGGAGGTGAGCAATTTCAGCAGCCTTCCCTCTCCTCTGGCAGCCCCTCTCCAGGCTCACACCAGCTGTAGGTCCAGGATTTCGTTGTCTCCAAACCCAGGACCCTTCCAGTCACTGAACTCTGACGAGGCATCATTCTTTCCCCATGTGCCAAGGGCCAAAGGGAGAAGTCTTGTGCCAGACCAGGCTTTCCCTCATCAGCCCCCTTCCAGCCATGCTTCATCCACAGCCGTTCCAGTGCCCTGCAGGAGAAGACACTGGGATGGTGGCTCTCATGGGTATCCCCAGAGCTTGTGGGAAAGTACCACATGTATAGGTTGGGAAATCTATAGGTTATCTAATTTTCCAAGATGTTGCACATCTGCTGAGAATCCCTCTTCTCAGACTGGGTTCTGGACAGAAAAATCCCTTTTTATATATCCATTTTTTAAAATTTTCCCCCAATGGCTGCTTAGTTAAGATGAGGCTGAGCATTGCTCATTCATTCACTTTGGAGTGGGTTGAGACCAGATGACCCCAAAAGATGCCTTCCCAAGTCAGCCATTCTGTGGTTCAGTGAAAGTGCTTATTAGCTACTTTAATCTGCCTGACATGAGAGAGAGATATTAGACTAACATACATTTTTCTTCTGGACTTTAGAAAAATGATTCCGTATGTATTTTCTCTTTCCTTTTACCCATGCAGCACAACTGTTGTCTGCAGCCTTCCTGTCGCAGGAAGTGAGATCCTTGTATTAGCACAAAGAAAAAAACAAACCACCTCCCACCAGCTACAGGAGAAGTGTAAATTACCATGTGGATAGTTGGGGACTCAACGTTTATGCCAATTAAAATATTAATGAGGAGTTCTAGCTGATTTTTTCTGTATTAAAAAGGAGGAAAATCTGGAATACATGATTATTGTATGATACGCAATTTTGAAACATCTCTGTTACGTGTTTGGTGCTCTAAATCACATACCTTTGAACATTGGTTTAGGTTTTACCCCTTGATCTTTCTGAGAGGCAGAACAAAAGATAAAAAGCATAGGAAGGAAAAAGTGTGAGGCAGTCCAGCTTCCCTGAGTGATGGATTGAGTGGGTGGTAGCTATTTGTCAAGGAAGTTCATCTGGTAAATTCCCAACTGACTCCATGTCAAAGGGAATAACTGAATTTCAGCTCCATGTTAGCCAGGCAGATCAGCATTTCAGAGATAACTGGACTGCAGTAATATTTCATAGCACCCATACTTTCCTACATGGGAGAATTATTCCAAAGAGCTCACCTGCCTGCAAATGCACTAGCTGGGCTGGAAGGGAAACAGGAAGGAAATAATGACAAAGGATTTTATAGGCTGGTTTTGTTTCTAAGGCCTCTTGTTTATGAAATGCAATCAAGACAAGGAAAAATAATTTCACTGTTTCTGCACATTTACTCATTTCCAGTCTGAGCTGATAACAGCAGGTATGCAAACTTTCCCTCTTCAGCTGGTGATTTGCTCTCTGATCAATATTAAGTGTTGAGGTGTTATTGATGTGCCCTGAATGGTGCCTCCCAACTCTGCCAGGACTCTGCAAAATGTGGCAGATTAACTGCCATGTTAACTGTCACATGCCAGAGTTTTTTTGGGTTGCAGAAAGACCTTTTCTTTCTTATATTTGCATTGTTAACAAATAACTCTCAACAGAGACTACTGCATCCTACACAGGCTTGCCTCCTCCTGCCTTTGAGTAATATGGAGAAAAGGAGGCGACTGCCAGGTGTGTGTAGGGGTGGTTCAGACCTCTGGCTGTAAGGACAGCTACAGAATGCTTTGGTGCTAGATGGTGACCTTGAAGTAATTCTTCCTTGAAGTTAGGTGAAAGTTCAAAGCAGATTATTTAGGCTTACAAAATCCAAACCAGAAACCCAATTGCAACAGCATGGATTACGTAGATGTAGATGGCAGAAATAAAAGCAAGCTGCACTTAATCTGTTTGCACTAAGGATAAACTTTAAAGACTGCTCCTGACTCCCTCCTATCCAGCTGACAGGCTACAGATGTTTACCTAGCCCATTTGCTAAGGAAATACATCCTCTTGCATACCTACGTCTTGAGCTGCAGCCTCGGAGCTTGTTCTCTCTTGGCACCACGAGCTGGCTTGGATTTTGGGTTCCTGCCTTGATCTCCCAGCCTCTTCCCCAGACTGCACACTGAACCTCATGTCAACATGGAAAATCACAGTTATGCTCAGCATAAACACTGAGAATCAGTCAGTGCAGGCAGCCTATTTCTGTTTCTTCACTGAAACTGAAGGCATGGATTTTACAGTGACACTGGATCTGGGGTGATGAAATCCTACTCCTCCCTGTAAGTGAAACCATGATAATGATGTACTAAGAAGCCAGCTTTGGTCTCTCAGGAATGTCCTTAGTTGGATGGTACCAATGTTTGCAAATGAACCAATGTGTGTGCAAAAACCCTGTAAATGGAAATAAAGCAAAGGCTCTGCTGCTAAGAAATACAGATTTTTGGCCACAAAATTCACAGGAACTATTTGAGAAGTAAGTGTAAATTTTATCCATGATTAACTGAAGCCTGTCTTTGGCATATAGCGAGAAGTAAAATCAAATCAGTGAGAATGAAAGAAAAAAAAAAAAAAAACAAAAAGGAAAGAAAAAAGTAAAACAGCAATTTATAAAATCAGTTTCTACAAAGCAGTAACCAAGACAGCAATAGTGGCAGAATTATTAGCGAATTAAAAGGCAATCTGTGAATTATATTTATGTCATAAACAACTTCAGTTATGTGGCCTTGAAAAAGCAAGGCTGGATCTGCAGCACTCTGCTTAGAGACCAGCTTATTAACCTCACTGGAGATCATCTCACACCAACTCAGCGTTTGCCACTAGAAGTGATCCAAAAAAAGGGTTAATATAGTGAAATGTAGCTTTCAGCATGAAAAAGGTGATTGATTCTTGCCCTTTGGTGTAAGGTACAGAAATACTCTAATAAGGAAGGCAAAAAAAGGGAAGAAATAGGTGGCTTGATTTGGAGAAAAAGTAGTACTTAAGGGTTTTTTCCATAAATGTATCATGTTCTTATAATGAAATTGAAAAATGTATTTTACATTAAAATCAAATGGACTAAGTATTTAAAAATACTGAAGCAACAAAGGATGCTATATTGCCTGTCTGCTCCTTTTGTGTGTTAATCATGTGAAAAAATGACTGCTCCTTGCAAAGTTTTGAAGCCTTGAGCTCAAACAGAGCAATTAGGGAAAAAGCTATTTAGTAAATGAAAACCATACTAAAGATGGAGATTTTACATAATTGCTTTCAGGAACTTTTGCTTATTAAAAACCTGGACTTTTAGGCTAACGTTGTTAGACGTAAATAAGTTTCCATCTTTTTCCTAGTAGATAAAAACCTAACCCTTAATACAACTTGTCTGAGGTTTTATCTCATCTGTGGGCTGCTGGTACAAGTTCCCTCACTGAAGACCATATGTGTGTGAGCAATTCCTACTTGCAAATAAATGTATTTTCATTGACTTCAAGTAACAGAGTGGGTCTAGCCTGTGCTGAAGGGATCCCTTTTAGGAATATGTTCCCAAGTGTTGGTTCATCACACTGAAAATACTCACATTGATTTATTTTATCCAACCACATGAGGACAGTTTGGGTGGTATTACTGAAATATTTGTTTATTTTTAATGTTTCTCATGCACATCCACATTCTTTAGGAGTCCACATTTTCTAAACATGAGACAAATTAACTCAAATATAACAAACAGCTCAAAAAAACTGGCATAAGAAGCCTGCAGGTCTACACCAAAATCTTTTCCCCAGCTGTTTCCTCTGGGATACAAAGAAAAAAAAAACCAAATACACAAACAAAACCCTCAAATAAACCAAACAAAAACCCATCAACAAACCAGACCCACCAATAAGCTTCCCTGGCTGCTGCATGCAGTGCTTGAAAGAGGTGCTGCCACACATATATACACAAGCACTCAATAAAATCCCTCCACTGGGAAAGCACAGAGCAGCTGGAAACCCTTTCTGTGTGCCCAGATTAGCCACAAAACTGTGTAGCAGAGAGCTAAGCTGGCAACAGGATTCTAGTCCCAAAGACTATTTTACTCCCACATAACTTTCTTTCATTAGCAGAGATCATTCATTTCAGTGTTCTAAATAGAGAAATATATATTCTTTTCAAATGGCAAGACCCAGCACTTAATTGCACAGCGACATTCTGGTCCCCCACACCTTCGGTGTCGTGGTATTTTTGTGATTGACTTCAAAGGGGGTCAATGTCACCCGAAAGGAGAGTAACCTCCTCTCTTCTCCCTCCTTGCTCTCTACTCCATCCCCTCCTCTCTCAACTCACAATCCCCCTGGACACCTTAACCACAGTTCCATACAGTTTGGCTGCAGCTAAAGGTCAATGAGCAATGATGAACGAGGGAGCTGCAGTAGCTCTAATTCCTGCCACAGCCATTCGGGTAAAATGGTCGTCTGGTGAAGCTGCTGAAATGGAGGCATGTGTTTAAGTGGCCAATTCACTTAGCCCTTTAACCATCAATAAAACTTTTGGGATAATAGATCAAATGGTAGCGGCATGAAACGACAACATGATCTGAATCCCAGACAGACACATGAGCAGACATTTGGAAGAGACAATTACATGAAATACAGAAAAATTAATATTATATGATTAGACTGATTATTGAATTTAGCTGTATCTAGAAACTATCTTTTATTTGGCTGCATCCTTCATGGTTTTGTTTTGTATAATCCAGCTGGATTATACAGCTGGATGTTGGGGGACTGAGGAGGGGAGTACCTGGAGTATATTGTCCCCAATCTGTTATTTCACAGATGCTGGATCTAAACGACACCTTTGCTTTTTTTTGCTGGATTGCTGACTTTTTAGGATTACTCAGAAAGGGAGTTACTATCACTCTCCTTTTCTGAGACCATTAAAAGGGCATTTTTCAGCCCCCAAAAGACAGATACTGGAGGAAAGGGAGAGAATGAGATTCTTCAGCTTTCACTCTTGCAGTCTCACAGCAGGACTTGGAAAAATATATCTTACGTGTATGCTTTTTTCTGCCTTACCTTTTTCCTTCACTTCTCTGTCCGAGTAACCATTAGTAACCACTAAATCTCCAGGATACTGACCCCAAGTGTGTAATAAATGCAAAATCTTGACTAAATATGACTCACTTGGTGGGATGGCAGCCAAGAAAAGAATTTAGCAGTAGTCCCACTTATCACACCTTGTGTATTGGAGGCCCATTTTTCCATCAATGCACAAAGACAACATTTATCTCAGAGAGATAAATAATTCTGATTTTGAAGGTAAGTTTTCAGGTTTTCAAACTCACGATTAAAAGCAGATGAGGACAAGCCAAGTCTTATTAGGGAAATAGGAAAATGTAAGATAACCTGGTTTGGCTTTTTTTGTTTAACATCTATTAAAACAACATTATTTTAGTAGACTAAAGGCCTAGCAGGGGGTTTGCATTCAGCTTGCATATTTTTGCTTGTCTTATTTTTTTTTCATATATGTATTTGCACATATTTTCTACTTTTACCAAAGGATAACACATGCTCCATATACAACTGAAAAGATACTCGGTCTAAATGTGCACCAGGGTAATGTTATGAATTAGCTAGTGCTGTTTGAACTAAATGATTGCTTTTGTCTGAAGGTATTTCTATATGTAAATTTCTGTAGCATCAATCTACATTATTCCAGTTAATAAGCTAAAAAAGAAAAGTTACTCAACCATAAACAATGGAGATGTTCTATGTTTCCAGAATTTTGTGACACTCAGTACCCAAAAGCAATAAATTATTTATTCATCCTTGAATGAATGGAGTTTGTTTGTTTGGGTTTTTATATTGTGCTTTACTCTTTACTGTATTCTTTGCTCTTAGCATGATGTACCTCTACATACATAACTTATATACACAAATTTATGTAGAAACATAGTGGTATATGTTAGTGGAACCTGATGGAGGAAAAAAATAGCCAAACCTTTTGTTTGTGACTACCAAGAGGTTCATGATATAGGAGAAAGAAGAATTAGACGAATGCCAATTGAAATACTGGCTGATAAAAAGAAGGGCAACATATTTGTAACTACTTGGTTGTAATGAAACAACCACTGTTAATTTTACATCAGAAATAACATCTATTTTGTACATATTTTTCCTTCTGTATTAATTAAAAGAAGTTGAAATATTATACATGAAACTCCATAGGTCACTTCAGATACAGATATAGATGATATAGATATAGATATAGAGATAGATATATAGATATAGATATAGATATAGATATAGATATAGATATATAGATATAGATATAGATATAGGTATAGATAGGTATAGATATAGATATGTAGTCATATTTTATTGTGTATATAAAGGGCTTATCATTCCACTCCAACAGATGGCAAAAGTGAGTAACCAAGACTAAAATCTGACTCCATTCATTTCAAGAATGACTGGAAAGCAGAGTCCTAAACACACTTACTCAGCTGCTGCCCAATACTGTGAGTGCCCATACTGGAATTTTCACCTAAATATTCCCCAGGTGCCTCAGGCAGCTCCTCTGAGCATCCTGCTCTTGCCAACATACCTCCTTCTGATCCAAGCCCCAAGGTTTCACTCTTCATGCATTCTATTGGCACACTGTAGCCAGGTCCTGAGGCTGTCAGTGTTGGGGGTTCAGGGTCCTGACTCCAATCAGTGAAAAAATCTGGATGTACAAATCAGAACACCCCTCCTCTCTGTATATTCTTTGAACTTGGTGCTATGCTCCATTTAGAAGCTTCATGTGTAACCTGTTTGATGGAATACCCACAGAAACCATTAATTGTCCATTGGGCTCATTGGGCAATTAATGGCTTCTCTGAGGGTACACCAAGATGAACAAAGTGAAAACTGTATTTGTTCAAGAAGTTCCCAATCTAGCAAGCAAAGATTGAGTAAATGGCCCCAAAAGTGCCAGTCCAATAAGGCGGAAAGTAACCATCGTGTCTGAGGTGTTCTGAAAAGAAGGCAGCTACTGATCTTAAATTACTCACCATCAATATTTACAGGATAATGTATGCTTGGCAATGTGTAGCACACCCCAAAAAGCACACAGGGAGCATTTTCATAGTCAATGAGGTATGCAACTATTCCTATGTGATTAAATACCCTATCCTAGCATCCAGTCGTGCTACTTAATTATGATACCCAAATCTTTGCCTTTTAGAGTCACGTATGACCTGTGTTTTATGCAGAGAAAATGGGTAGCAATATACAAGAACTGATTTTATTCACACATCTTCCACCCTCAGTAGAAAAAATAGGTGGGACTTCAAAGGGAAAACTAAAGAAATGAACCTATTATCAAACAAGGGAAGAAAAGACTTTAAAAAACGCTGGTTTATCAAGTGTGAGCAATTTGACAGCTACCTCTTCCCTGTTATAATGATGGGACCTCAGCTCCTTCATGGTGTAGTTGCAATCAGTTTATTGTTACCAGAGGGAGGCTGTGTCAGACAGGTGCAACACAGGTCATTTGTGTTTTACTCATCAAAACATCTTCACGCCGATCTGAAAACCAAGCAGGAGCCAGTGGCTGACAGAATACATATTTTATAAACTTCCAGGTAACATAAAGCCCAGCGACCTCAGCATGCCTTATGCATGTGGTAGTGATGTTAAATTAAGGCCTGGAAATTATTGATGGTATTTCTGATTTATTTAATTAATTGTTTAATTATTTATTTAGGTATTTTGTGGCTGTGCAGATGTAATTGAAAGCTGTGCTCTGCTCACATGTGCTCTTTCTAGCCATTTCTTAAAACCCCTTATGCCATCCAGAGCATTGTATCAGCTGTGCTTTGCTGAACAGCACCTTCCAGATAACATCTTTGTAAAAGGGAATGGAATTCATCAGTTCTGTTGCATTCAATGTAATTTTTACGTAACATCTACTCAGCTGCCTGCTTCATTCAAACCCACCACTGCCAGCAAGGAAGTAATGTTGGAGGAACAAGTCAAAGAACTTCAGTCATTGTAAACAACTTCAAAAAGTTTGGAACCTGCTGGAGACCAATTCAACACCTGGATGCAACTTGTACCTCAATCCTAATTAATGGAAGAAATGGATGTGTTCAACAGATACAATGCCTCTGAACAATTCCTATCACAAATGACAACAGTTACCAAGTTTTACAAATTGTCTAGTTTAACACTACCATCAGATGAAAGCTAAAAAAAAGATAGAGCTACTTGAAGAATGGCATTTGAGCTGGGTGAAAATCTCCGCTAATGATTTCTCTTGGAATATATTTCATAGCCAAAAAGAACTTTTGTCTTTCTCAAAAATGTGGAAAATCAAAACTTATAACTGAAAAAAGAAAGCTGGTCTTCTACTTTTCAGGTGTTGATAAAGACATGAAGCTTCCAATGTATTTTCACTGGAGCATTTCATTTTGGAAAAAAAAAACAAACTAATACAAAAAGCAGACTCCTTCCAGTTAAGCTTTGCTGTCCAGCTCAGCAAGAGGAACTTTAGTCACTGCTCTGCTTCAGTTGCAAGAGAGATCTGGTTTCTAAAACTCCAGCTGTGGCTACAGCAGAATAGTGATTGGAGAACTGTGGAAGAATATAAAATGTTAATCATGTGAGCTCAAGCTCCTTGTGCTGTTCAGTCACCACTCTGCAGCAAGGACCTTGGCAAAGACTGCTTCATTTCCACTCTCCCCTGTGCTCTAGACACTGCCCAGGCAGTGCAGAGCACAGATCTCTGAACAGCCTGATGCCACAGAGGTATTCCCTAGAGCTCCCTGTGAATGACAAGTGAGAAGGGTTCACGTAACACGGGATTCCAGGAGCATCCAAGCCTGTCTGCTACCCTGCCTTAACAACAATGTCCAGTTAGTCTGTGATGCTGCTGACACCTGAACTTGTTTGTCTCCTCCGGTACATGAAAACTAATGTCAAGGAGCAGCAGGTCATTTGTTGTGACACTGCCACGCTGTACCACGAGCATCCCTCTGGTGTGGCGGTCTCCAGGTGTGGCAGGAGAGTGCACACAGCACTGCTACAGAAAAATACTTCTCTGGCTGATGTGTAAATAGCTCTCTTCATCAGTTTATCTTCTATTTTGAGGCTTTTTTTGAAGCTCTTTTATTATAGTTTCTGGGAAGAGTGGATTGCATGTCGCTGTTGAAATTGAAATAATAGCTGTCATATTTACTTTTAGGTTGACAGTCTTTGTATTCATTACTGCTCTGTGGAGTTCACCTGAGCTAGAGACATAATTGTCTTCCTTTGCCTGTGCTGGCCACACTCTGAGAATGCCCACAATTAAAGACATGGTGTGCAACCCATTGCCTTTTTTGATTTTTGTTTTTTTTTGGACACCATCTTTTTACCTATTGGTTGCCCAATGTATGCAAGCTGCCATGTTCTCATTTTGATCCAAGACAGAGCTCTGCACACCTTTCTACCTGGAGGGGTTGATGTTCTGGCGACTTCTTCACATATCAAACCAATCCTGTGTCAAAGAATTGTGGAGTTCACCCTGGAGACTGTGCCAAGTGACCTCCTTCCTCACTAACATGCATTAACCAGCACCTTTATAAGAGTTTTGTTCAGCTTCACTCTGGGTTTTCCAGTACGTTCTCTTAATTTTCTTCCCAGCTCACATTAGGGCCCATTCTGCTGTAAAACAGTCCTCAAAATTGCAAGAGTCTGCTTACTCTGAGCCAATCCTACACATATGTTTTCATTTTTGCATGGAATTCAGGGTTCCTCACATTTCTGCACTACAGCTTCACAGTCAGCCTCTGTTCTGCCTAACAGGAAATTATTGCCTGCAACAAGCTTTGGAGAACCAGCTGCTGTCAGGAACAAAGCTACCTTCAGAATTTCTTCATTCCTACTAGCACTGCCTCCTCACAAATGCAAGGAAAAGTGCCTCCTGAATTTCCTTCTGTTACCTTCCCCAGTTTCTGGGGGGTTCTGGCTCTGAGAGAGATCCTGAAAATCCCCATTCTACTTTTTGGTTTTGGTACCATGTGGTGCTCAGCAACCACTTGGAGACAAGGTGTTTCACACACCTCTATTCCCTTCAGTGTCTCTCTTCCAGCTGCCCCTGGTTTATAGCACAAGGCCTCTACAGATAAGATTCCTTCCACCTTTAGTAGATCACTGTGGCAATTCTCTGCACTTGCTGTCTGATTTAACATAATATAGCTCTTGCCCCACATCCTTCACTTCAAACCTTGTTAGCTCTTGGGCTTGGTTTTTGCAAGAATATGCAAGAAACTTCAGATTTGACAAGGCAGTTTGCCATACCAGCTAACTTCTTTGCAAACAAGGTCCTAAGAACTTTACTGGAAAATACAATTAAAGATTTGGAGTTGTAGCTGAAATAAATCCAAGTTATACGAATGGATATTTGCAATCTACTTCTTTGAAACTCATTTTTGCAGCACATGTTAGCACACAGCTCTTATGTTGCTCTGGGAAAAGCAGAAGAAGATACAGGGATATTTTTGACTGCAAAGATAAAAGCAAAATCCCAATGGAATTTGAATCACATATCCTTCAGGAGCTGTAAGAGCAAATAGAAGGAAGCATCCTTAGCTGGTCCAACTGGCAAAACCACATTGAATTTTAATAGCTTTTCTCAGAAACTAGTGACCAAAGCCAGAGAAAACTATCCACTCTTTAAAAAGTCAATGCAGTAACTACCATGAGATGAAAGCAGTGACTCCACAAATCTCCCTGCAGTGATAAAGACAGATTTCATGCAGCTTTATATCCCCTGCCAGCAGCTGAGTTGCAGGTTACATTGCACGAACCACCTGGTGTGTTTACTGACAACTAGAACTTTAAGTTTTTAAAAACTGATGAGCAATTTGAAGGGACGTGGTCTTTTAAAACCAGCAGGCTGGCATAAATGTACTCTTGGGCTGTGCTTGTATGCAGGTGAACATTTCAGTGCCTCCTGACCAGCAGATGCTCTGAAATGTAAGTATGAGAATCACAGGTGATGCCCACTGGATGTCTGGTTATCAGGGAAGACCATGACTGCTCTAAAGCCCACTTGTGGATTCCCACACCAGAACATTACTAGGCAGGACTCTTAACTTCAAAAAGACAACTACAGATACTCCTGAGCAGGTTTTTTGGGACTAGTCAGAATAGGGAACACTGTGCATGCAAGCTTAGCTAGCAGCTTCCTTTGTGAATCCGTTCATCACACGGAGTTGGATGGTATAAATATGGTCTATGCCTGATAACTGCCCTAAAGGGTTTCTATTTTTATTTTTGATCTCCTCTTGCAATATGTCTTAATTTCCATTGTTCGTAACCTAATTCATTAGAGCTACTCTATATTTTTTGTTTTATACATTGAGCCCAGTGCTCCTGTAAAACAAAATTCTGGTGTTAAACACAGCCTTCGCATTACATGTGTTACCCACTGAAAAAGACAAAAATAAAAGGGACTAGGAGGGGCTAGATTGACTTGAAGGGGAAAGTGACAAACTGCACATTGAAAATAAATGTTGGAATTACCTTGCCTGAGCTGGAAGGTAGCCATTATCAATTTTACATTCAGCAGCTGTAAAAATCTAGAGTATCATTCTATCATGTAGCCCATCTCAGCCTGAGCTGGAATTGGAGCTCCCAGTTCTCTCCTGAAGGTAACAAAAGAAACATTTCAGCATAAACATGTGGCTATTCAGACTGATTAATTAGAGAAACCACTGGAAAACGCGTTATCCAAGTGGTCAGACCAGAATGTAATCTTTGTACCCAAGAGCAGGTTGTTCACACTGATGGGTCACAAAAGAGGAAGGTAGGGTTATGTTTGTTCTTTGCCAGGAGACTCACCGGGCTGGTGGTAGCAACAGGCACAATCTCAATAACCTGTAAGGTCTGAATATCTGCCTCTTAGCAAGATGTAAATGGTCAAGTTTCCTTGATGAGTTTAGATTTGGCTTCCATGGGGTAGAGGAGGTTCTGAAGCCCCTCCACAACCTGCGTAGATTTGCCTCTCTGGTGGGCAAACCCCCTTAATTTCTAGGGGTTAACACCTTTGCAAAACTGAGAATATTTCTTGCTAGACTGCTTCTTCAAATGGTCACAAGCTTAGTTAGCTGAAGCATTTTTATTTTAGCTAACAATACGAAAGAGCTGAATGTTCTCCCCTCCCTCGAATTAAGGTCTGGCCCTCTTCTCAGGCGAGTCAATAGCAAAAATCCTAATGCACTTCAGTGAGAAAAGATGGGAACCTCCCCTTGGCAAGTAAGAATCAAATCCTTTTCACTTCTGATTTGCATTCTCTCCATTCTTAAAGATCTTGGCCTCCAAAGAGAGAAGGCATCATTTCCTGATGACTTGGAGTAGAGAAATATCCCCATTTTCAAAGCTCTATTGACTCACTAGTGTTAAGAAACACACACACACACAAAAATGAACTTGAGTGGAATATGCAGCATAAATTCAGAGGACCCCTGCCCAGCAGAGAGACTTAGCAGTTCAGTCTATTTTACTTCACAGCACTGTTACTTTTAAGGTATAGCAATGAGAGACAGCACCAAGATTGGATGGAGCCACAGAATTTGTGGTAGGATATTGTTTCAAGGTCTTCTTTCCTGCAGGTTTTCAATGTAATTTATTTTGGGTGAAAGTTAGTGAATTTGGTATGCAGTTTATAAGAAGTTGTGAAATAATGAGGAAGGCCAACATCCTCTCTCACTATTAAATCACATGGAAACCTTTGGTAATGATTAAAGTGGTTGTTCACGTTTTGATACCAGCAAGACTTAAACAGGTTGAGAGAAATTCTGAATATAAATCAAATTGAAATTCCATGCCAAACACCTTCATTTTTCATGAAATGGAGATTAAAAAAACCACTGAGCAAAGAGTGTCTATCTGTTTAAAAATGTCACATAGAGTGAAAAAAATACATCCATTTATCCCCCTGCAAGAGGCTTATAAAGAATGATGGTTTTATAACCAAAGACACATCGTCCTAAACAAAAATGGGTCAGCTACGCAGCTGCAAATTGGAGAGCTCCAGCAGAGATCTCAGAATTTCCCCTGATAATGTTAGAGCCAGCTCAAAGGAGTGTCTACCAAAGAGTTATGAGATGAACATGTTGAGGGATGGAAAATATAGAGTAATTACAAGTAATTTCCATGTACAAATGCCCAGGGTCATTTGTGTGTCAGTCCTCAATACCACAGCAAATGGGTTTAGGCTATCATAATGCTGATGCATTTAGAGCACTTGGCTTTCTGTTCATAAGGTGCTTGGGTGAAATACTACACTCTTATAAAAAATCATCTTAAATGGGTTCACCTCAAGTACCTATTTTTGAAGGGTTACTGTAAATCATTAGGCTTGTACAGATAACCATTTGCAAGTGATGCAAATGGAAAATAAAGACAGGCATTTATAGAGAAGGCTTGCATCAAAAGGGCTGAGAATAAACATTGCATCAGACATCTTAAATGTCTTCTGGAAAGATCATGCAGAACAATAGATTAATGACTTAAAATGAGCTTAATTAATTATTAGCCAGTAGGCTTCGTGAAGGCTCATAACTTTCAACAGAATATAAATCATAAGTAAACTAGATATAGGGTCTGCATTATGCTGAGAAATAAAACCAGACTTTGTTTAGGAGCAGACAAAATTGAAAAGAATTTATTCTTTAACACCACTTATTTCATTGGGGACAACAGCAGAGTTGAAGCTACACAGAAAAATGAAGCCCAGTGACAACGTGGGAGTGGCCCATGGCTGAAATACTTGCAGGATCTTCTTCAAAGTCTGCTTCACTGTTCACCTACAAAAACAGAGACATGGAGACTTAAGCACAAAGAGAAGAAACTAAATCTCAGGCAACAAATTTCAAAGAACTTCTGGCTGAGGCTGAAGTGTGACTGTTGGGTCACTCAGCTTGTAGTGAAACCGTCAGTATGTCATCAATCCCCAGCAGTGCTGGGTTTTGTCACAAGTTGTGAAGATGTAACTTGCATGGCTGGTCAAGATACAGAGCCTCAGGAAGCTTTCTCAGGCTCCACGTGGCAGCTCCCCCTCAGCCATGCAGGAGCTAGTCTGGCATTGATATCTAAGATAATTTGGGAAAAGGTGTTGAACAGATTAAAATTTACTCCATCTAAGCCCTGTGAATCCAGCTCAAAACTCTCTTGAGAAACAGACATCCACAATGAGGGCCAATTCAGGGAAAGAACACTTATTCCCTCCTTTGGACAAACAGTTTGACCGACACACTACAAAAAAAAAATTACTCTGCACAAACCACTTATATCCATCTTTCAGCATCAATATGCCCTTCCTGAGCAAGGGGACAGACCTAGATCCTCAGCCTCATTGCTGGGTAAAGATTGCATCAAATTCCTCTAGCTGATGCTAGCATGAGATGTGTTCCTTTTTACTTCTCAGAGGCTTTGTCTGTGCTTCAAAGGTTCTCCAGCACACATATGTGAACATGTGATTTTCCACTCAGATGTGAACTCCAGCTGCCTGTGCCTCTCTTTGGACAGATGTGAAACAGCTCCAAAACAGGAGTCATGTTGTTGTGGTTTGTGCAGAGACCAGGCTTTTTGTATCTCTGGACCATATTTATTCCCAAGCAAACTGCAGCTATGCCCTTTCCTCTTCAGAGAAGGCTCACATCATGCCACTTGCAGGACAAATAGTAAAAAAAAAAAAAAAAAAATTAAAATCATGATTTCCTACAAAGAGCAATGTCGGCTTTCTTTTCTTCTCTTTTCCAGCTGTTTCTCTCCAGCATGAAAAGAAACTGTCTTTATTCAGTGACAAATCTCACCACAGCCAACTGATAAGCAAAGAAATCCTTGCTGCAGATGTAGGTTATGCTGGTGGGTGTTTAAGTTTGCCTCCTGGCAGCGTTCCAGCTAACGAGGTTGGCTTCAGGGTAGGTACCCTCAGGGATGGCTGTAGGCGAGCAAGATCAGCACTGCTCCAACAGGCTTCCTGCTTTGTAGGACCCAGGGCTACGTGTCCTCTCCTGTGAGCCCACGCTTCAGACAGCTCCCAGTTTAGAAAATGCTGCAAATCCACCCTGACAGCCCCCTTGTTGATGATGGTAAGTGCTCTCCTATGAGGTAAGCCCACTGACAGGCATCCGCTTGGTCTGCTCGAGCAGGCTCCAAAGAGCAAAGCAAATTTGTGTTGTTCTGCATGTCCCACCTTAAAAAGAACAAATTGAATAAATAATAAATAGCAACAGGGGTTAGAGCAGAGCTGCTCTGACTTTCCAGGTCTTGTCAGCTGGCTCTTCCTACACTGCCAGCTGACCCACTTGGTTGTAGTGCAGGTACTGTGGACATGTTTTATGAATGATGTTTTGTTTGCTTCTCTGTCATCAACTCTTGTCAGACTACAGCTAACTGTACATGAGGTCTTCTGACTACATCCCCAGGAAATAATGGTCAGGGCAGTTCAAACAAAAGTTTTCCACACTTACCTCTTCTGTACTTGCCTTTAGGTAGCTGTTTGTCTACCCAGCTTCTTGCCCACCCACCTCTGTCCCTCCTTCCTGTGCAGCTTCCCAGTGACAAACGTTTGTGAGGGATCTGCACTAATACTTAGCATCAAACGCCATTTTTCTATTGAAAGTACTCCACAAAAAAAAAAAAAAATAACAAAGGGAAATGTGTCTATGCTTGCATGCAAAATAGAGCTATTGTTGGGGGGAATTGTGTTTGCTTGCATACAAAACAGAGCTATTACAGGGTGGGGGTCGTGTTTTCCTTTTATGTAGCAAAAGAAAATGCTTTTCCATCAGAATCAAAATGCTTTGCAGGAGTTATTTTCCACTGAACTTTGACCTGTATAATCCCTCTTGTCCAGTGTTTACTGTTTGCCAAAGAGAGAGTGGAGTGCAAACACAGAAGCTTCTCCCACCTGAGAAGCAGAAAAAGACAGCACAGCCACTTCACCTCCATCTCCCCAAAGACTGAGATCTTCCACAGACCTACTTGCTAGGAATGACCTTCATGCTCCACAAAAAGTCTTTGTAAATTTTGGATTCCATTCTGGTGAAAGGAATGGGAAGGAGAAGGCAAATCTTAAATTCTGCTGTGTGGGAAAACCTTTCTACTCAGCTCAAACACAGGCTAATAAAATTGCATTTCTCAGGAATTGGTTTTGCTTGTTGACAGTTGTGCATCTAGACAGGTTTGAGAATGGAAGCATTTATTTCATATTTTCTCTCCCTCCCTGAATATTTTAAGTTTTCCCAGTGTATGTTACTGTCTGCAACATATAGGAGTTAGGAGAGAGATCTTCCATGACTAAACTAAACCTACCTTTTAGGTTTATCTGGGCATGTTCCTGCAAAATGATTTTTTTCTGTCTCTAACTGACTTGACAGGAACATGTAGGTTTCCAGAAGTGGTGAAATTTCTTGTCTCTGGCTATAAAATCCTGGTCACAGAAACCACAGGGGGTTTGTCCTAGACATAAAAATGAATAGCCCAAGCTTCAGTTATAATTAACTCCAAACTTCAGTTATTATTAACTCCAGCTGCTGGTCAAAGAACATAAATATATGTATTTTTATATTAATTTCATTTTGCTGCTTTATATATATCAAAATGTAACTTCTGTAAATGTCTTTGCGTTGCTTTACTTCCATAGTAGGGCAAATAACAGATTTGCTTATAAGGCTAATAACATAAACCTAAATATAAAGGAGTGGATATTATTTTGCCATCTGCAAAGTCACAGCAAAATATTTTTAGTGTAATAATGAGGGCAGAGGGGAGATTCTGGTCTAATCCATTTAGTCTCCAGTCAAATTCAGAGAATCCAAAACGGTCATAAGCATCTTTGTGATTCCCTGATCTTTGCTCATTACACAGCAGGCTGGACCCAAATTTTGACTTGAAAGACATCAGAGACTGTTCCTGCATGACTTTGACTGCCAGAAGACCATTCTGGCGCTGCAGGAGAGCACACAGTACAACAGCAAGTCAGCTACTCCCTCTTTTCTATAGGTGCACAAAAGGAGCCCTGAGAGAAATGGTTTAAGGCAGCTTCAAGCTTATTTTGAGTCTTAAAGACCTACTGATTTAGTTCTCCTGACTGTAATTCCTGCTTTAAATATTCATGCTGGCTGTTGTCCTTTTTTTTTTTTTTCCTGTGCATGGCTTTTTCCAAGACACCAGCAGCGCTGAGCAGTATTTCCAGACAGCCTTTGATCTTATATTCTCAGTAACCTGGAAGCATCTTGACAAGGAACAGTCTTATCTCAATCTGTCAGACAATCACTGATCCTGTGTCAGCGTGGAGCCAATATGCAGCAGTCCCTCCATGTCCTGCAAATGCCACCAGCTGCCATAAGTCATCTTCACTCTCCCTGTAGTGAAGGGGGTATAGCTGGGACATATCACTGCTCACTGGAAGAAGATGATGATGTCCAAAATGGGCTCTTAACATGATCCCTTGTCCTCCAAATGCAGGTGGTGGCCTTGTGGGCTGCAGCCAAAGTGGCCATGTGCTGGGGAGCGGCAGGAGGTCCCTTCTTTTCCTGTCAACTGTGAGTGGGTAGGTCTGAAAAAAAAACCTAGAAGGAGTTACCAGCTCTCAGTAAATAAATTTTAAACTGTGGGCCCAGTTTTCCTGTTGAGCTTTGCCAGTAGCTCTGGAAGGAGCACAAGAAGTGGAGGCTGAGAAGTACAGGCTGGTTGCAGCCCCACAGCACTGAGGCTGGAGGTGTGGGATGGGAGAATCATAGAATCATTTGGGTTGGAGATGACTCCTCAGACCATCAAGTCAAACTGTTAACCCAGCACTGCTAAGTCCACAACAGGACCATGTCCCCAGGTGCCACAGGTGTCTTTTAAACATCTCTGGGCCTTGTGACTCCAGCACATTCCGAGCAGTCTGTTCCAGTGCTTGACAACCCTTTCAATGAAGACATCTTTCCTGATATCTAATCTATACCTCTCCCACTGCAACTCGAGGTCATCCCCTCTCATCCAATCATTTGGTACCTAGGAGAAGAGACCAACATGGCTACACCCTCCTCTCAGTTGTAGAGAGTGATAAGATCTCCCCTGAGCCTCCTTTTCTCCAAACTGAACACCTCCAGCTCCCTCAGCCACCCCCCCATCAGACTTGTGCTCCAGACCCTTCAAAACTCTGTTGCCCTTTCCTGGACATGCTCCAGCACCTTGATGTCTTCCTTGCAGACAAGAAATTCCCTGTGAGAGGAGCAGGGCTGGGCTGAACCAGTGCATGGCCAGGGCTACTCCTTCCCCTTGTTTAGCCTGGGCTTTCACTCAGACATCTCCTTTAATCCACTAACCATCCATGCACAAAAAGCTCTTATCCAAGGTTAATTTGGTCCTTTCAGGCTAAGTTAGTTGGTTTGTGCACAGCTACAGGCAAGATTTCCCCTCAGACTGTGAACATTCGCTCTTCTGAGGGGATTTAGGCTAAGTCATGCAAGTGCTGACAGAACTCCAATATTTTTACACAGTCTCCTTAAGTGCCCCAGAAGTGATTTAACTTTTCCCACTGTGGGAGGAGTCATGGCTTGGTTTGATGCAGGTCAGGGACTGAGAGGCTCACAGATGACCTCAGCAGCAGCAGTGGCTGGGGGTACCAACACTTCAAGGGTCACTCCAGTGTGATTAACACTCTCATGCAGCCTGTTGCAATGCCCCTCTCCAGCTCCTGAATGCAAACAGCTGAATTTGAAAAACTTCAGACCTTGGTCAAAGCTTGGGGATTGGCACCCTGTGCCAAACCTGCTTTGGAAAAAAAACAAACCAGCTCCACTGCAAGTGACCCAGCGACAGTACAATCAAGATGGGACATGCACCACCCTGATGCCAAGGATCCACAAGTGTGGTATATACTCTGTGGTATTTTGGGATGCCTTTGCTGATAGAGGGAATGTCTTTGAGGGCCAAATGAGCAGCTGAGCAGCTGGATCTTGCTAATTTTTCATGCACATCCAGCCCTGTCCTTGTGCAGAGTGCCTTGATTCGTTACTAGCTGTTGAAACAGCGCTCAGCCTTAGCTCTGAGGTTGTCCTTCAGAACATGGATTTGCACTTACAGCTGCTGCATTTCACCTCTTCCTTGGTCTGTAGCTCTTTCTGGTCCCCTTTTCCTCCCAGGCTCAGTGAGCAGAGGGCACAGAGCATTTAGCTGTTCACACCAGGAGGCCTAGTGACCCAAATCCACATGATTTCCTAAATATTTCTAGTAATTTCTGGCATCTGTGTTCAAGTTTAGATTACTTTTAAGTGTGTTAAATTCCTTGCATAACTTAAAGCAAACACAGAGCTGATGTTTCCAGGATCCCCTTCGGAAAGTTTGGGGAAACATGAGGAATGCTGCAAAAACTGGGAGTAAATTCAGGAGTTAAAGCCTCTACCACAGCCAGGAAATTCTTTAAGCCAGAGCCAAACTTTTTCCTGCATATGTGCTACCCTATAATAATGTAAGTAATGTATTGTAGAAGGAAAACCAAAACCCTGCCTGGAAAATGTCAAAAGAGTTTTGATGTGCAGAAGAGTATGGGACAGGCCTGAGAAGTACCTGGAGGGGAGGGACTCACAGGCTGCACAAGCTACAGCAGCACTTGCTGGTTTTGGTCTTACCATGCCATTACAGAAAGAGCATTGAACCCAAGCCTTCAGAGATTGCTGCCCCCAGATCCCATCTTCCACTTTCCCACCTGTGGAAAAAAGTGGCCAAAATCTTTTTGAGCTCTTGATGCCACCTGATTCATTTTTACCAGCTCTGCCAGGAGGTCACCCTGGGCAACCCCTAGATAAGACTGTGAGGTAATGTCTACCAGTGGGTAGAGTCATGGCCATAGCACTGCAGGGAAATAACTGGACTGAGATCCAGCTACTGAAGTGACCCAAATACCATGACAAACTGACTATCAGATTAAAGCAGTGTGCCAGCTTCAGACCTGCTGAAATGCCACAGAAAACAGGCTAGTCACAAAGAGTGAGGACCCCACACTCCAGGGACTGGCACCCTGCCACCACAAACACTTGCACAGAAGGAATGCAGAAGGCCACCCCCCAAATCAGCAGTATTTTCTACTCTGTAGTATTTTAGAGGCTGCAGAAGGCAAACTGCAGGTCAAGCTACAGAGAGGCTTTTCCCTTCATTTTTGAGGTCAGTGACGACTATGTGGTCAGAACCTGTACATTTAAATTTGCCTTTTAAAACTCTTTTGCTCATCCAGCCAGAAGTCTCTCATTCTGACATCATAAGGCACTGCTGCAGGGCACATTTTCCTGTCACAGTGAGAAGATTAGAGATGAAAGAGGGCTGTAAAGAGTAAGAATTCGATGCAAAGAGGATGAATTTGCTCTGTAACTTGAGTGATTAGGAGAGATATCTAGAAGTAAGACACAGAGGTTAGGATTCTTTCTTGGACCAGGAGCAAACGAGATTAAAAAAATGTGGAACAGAGACAGTGACAAATCAAGACACACATGTTCACTAAATGCAAACAGGCATCCTCCCACCTTTTCAACTTCTCATTCATCTGACACAGTGGAGGGCCTTGAGTGTCACAGCTTTAAGCTCTGTTTACTCTGCCCACCCCTTCTGCACAAATGCCTGAAACACAGCTAAAGAATAATGAGACTGAGCCCTAACCTTTCAGACATGGATCAAACCTCATATTCCATAGCCTTGCCTTTATGCCCTTTGACTGTGCATGAGGGAATGCCTCTCCCTGTTTACCCTTCTGTTGTCATGTGAGTAGCCCTGCTGGGCTAATCACATATTTATTCAAGTAAACCTTCCTTGGTAGAAAACACATTGCACTTTATTGTTATTCTGAAGACACTTGCATAAACATTGTGTCATTTCTATAATTACACACCTAAGTAATTAGGCTGCCTGATTGAGCAGATTGTTTACTGCTATTCTTTTTTAAATCTTTTTATTTCAGTAGTTTTCTTTTTAGCAACATGATAATATGTGCTTTCACTCTAATACCGTACAGGATGCATGCTAGGAGGAGCAGATTGTTGACTGTTGTTTTAATAAATATTTTTATTGAGCTAATTTGTGTTAAAGTGATCTCTTCTACTAGCAGGGAAAAAAAGGTTTCTAGGATGACTAGCCAACATCAACAGACTAATAGCCATCATTTGTAGCAGTACCTTCAAACAATTACAACTGGAAACACATGTTGTTTCACAAAAAAAAAAGCATATATTATGAAATGTAAAAATTGCATCATGTTTAAGGTATTCTGCCTACAGTATGTGTTACTGAAGTGAAAGGGCACATCTGTGTTTTACTTATTCAGATGACTATTTTATTCACTGGATGACGGCAATTTATTCATTGATTTCTGGATCCCAGATTGCCAAGAAGATATCAGATATCTGGTTGATGTTAAAGAACAGTTGGACTATTTATCTGAATCCGGTTTCTTGTAGCTGTTTAAAAATCATAACTGAATAGCAAGTAAATGAAAAAGAACAAGGAAATACAAATAAGCCATCATATATCACTGTGATCCCTCAGAGAGAAAAATATACAGAGATTTACTCACATGACATTTCCCACACACTCTGTTAAAACTCACTTGGCCTGTGTGGATACAGAAGTTAAGGTCTGGATCACAGCGTGAAGATGTTTCAGGGGATGGTCATAATTCACATTTCTGCCTCGTGGCGCCAAGGGCAGGTTGCCAGCACCTAACAAGAAAATAATAGACATGGTGGAGCCTTTATTTTATCTTTAATTTCCACCTTTTGCTGGCAGTGCAGGAGAGGGGAGGTCTCGTAGTTTCCTTCCCAAGCTAAGAGCAGGAGGATGAGTGGACACATTCTTCCCAACCAACAAGGTGCAAAACACATGATAGTTGCCAGTAGTTCATCCCAGTTTGATTTACAAATGTGTGGGCTGGGAAGGTGGGGAAGAATCGTGGCTGGCACCTCAACCATCAAGTGCCAGTTTTCTCCTCATGGCCTGCTTGGCCTCCATGACTGATTGTCACCTCCCTGTCCATGGACCATGTCCAAACACCCCACCTTGCAACCTGAGAAGCAGAGTTCCAGTTGCAATTTTCACCTCTGAGGGATAACAAATGCAAAGGAAACAGAACTGACCAGAAGCATGAGAAGATTCATGTTTCTATGCAAAGTATTCCTTCAGTTATGACAGAAAACATCAATGTTTGCTCAAGTTTTTTTATTCCTCTCCATCTTGGGAAAAGATCATGCAAAATTACGGCTTTTCCACACCAAAATAATTCTTGATGGAAGTATCAAAGGTAGAGGAATTGTTTCTTCTGAGGCAATATGCAACATTTTATTTACTTTTGCTTGATCAGCTCCATAGAAAATACTGTTCATGTTTAGACATACAAAGCCAAAATGGAAAATTATTCTTTTGTTTTTCCTGGCCTGTGTGGTTAGGGCAATCTCAAAGCCATAGTGGATTGTTTCAATTAGGAGGAAAGAAGGCTGGTATCAATCAGATAATGTGGAAAACACGGTATCTTCACCACACTCTTCCTTCTGCAAAATCAAAGCAGCCCATTCGCCACCAATGAGTTTCCAAATATACTCACAGCTGAACAAACAGAGGGAAACAGGGGGATGCAGGGAGTCACATCAGTTGGCTCCCATGTGTGCCAGAGTGTCATGGACACGCTGCAGACAGGAGCTCCAGGGACAGTGGTGGCACTGAAGGGCAGCAGGAGAGGGGAACCTGCAGCACCAGAGCAGGCAGCCTCTGCTTGCAGCACTGATTGAGGGCAGGAGTTGCCAGCCAAAATAATGTTGTTTTCTCTCTCTCTCTCTCCCGTGTGTGTGTGCATGTGATTTAGCTCCTAGCTGATCAGACCACAGCAGGCTTTGCCTTGAGTTGTGGCTTTCTCCACCACCACCACTCATCAGGGCATTTGGTTGCCCTGAACAAAAGGTTGCTCCTTCACTTTAAACACATCTTTGATTTCTCCTAGGCATGTTTCCTACAAGCCATTACCATCTTTGAGCCTAAAAAGAGGCAGAAACATAACCCCCTTACCTCACCGTGGAGGGATTGTCAGAAGTCATAGCTGCAACTAAGCAATCAGTGCTATGCCACTATCAATTGTCTTTTGCCCATTTCCCCAGGGATGCAGCAGTGATTATTAAAAACATTTACTGGAGGGTGATCATGAAGGTGACCTGTCCAAGCCCCTGTGGCTCTAGCTCAGGTCAGCCCCACCTGTGCCAGGGCAAGACCTGAAAATCCCCAAGGACTTCACAATCCCCCTGGATGCCATGCTCCACTGCTGGACACTCCTCCCAGCAAGGAGTTCAACTATTACTAATTTCTTTCTAATATTAGACAAAACAAGGTATGAAAGCTACTCCAGGCACAGCAGAGATTACCTCTTCCAGGCACTGCACATTCCTGATGGTACCAAAAAAGCAAGGAAAGCAGGGCAGAGACCCCTCAAGGATGTGCCAGCATCCTCTCCCTGGTACGACTGCTGGCATGGCCAGCCCACACAGGAACAGCATGGGATGCCTTGCAGCTGCATGGTTGTGATCTTGTGAGTCTATTTGAGAGAGAGAGAGAGAGAAAAAAAAATTGGCACCATAGAAGGAAGAGTGTGGTAAAAGCCATAATTTGGCTGGGATTAAAGAAACCACTGGAAGTTCCTTAGTTTTAAATTTTGCACAGATGTCAACTATACTTGTTCCTACTGTCTTTAATTTAATGTCTGGAATATTGTGGTAATGTAATTCAGATGACACATGACTGGGAACAAGCCAGACCAACAGATTTGTGAAATTTTCTTTTTATGTTTAGATTTAATAAAAAAAAATATATCTCATGTGTGGCTTTTCTACACAGCAGTGAAAGAAAATACTTTAGAAAGCTATGAAAAGTATCTGCTAAGTGCACTTGAACATGTCTGTAGGCAGACCAGAGGGCAGGGGCACATCATGGCATTGCTGTTTTCCCAGCTCAGCACACCATGGCTCTTCCCCTGCCCACCAAGGAGAAGAGGAAGAAAATACCAGCACACTCTTTATTTCCTTCAGTCCCTCAACCCGTTTTTTCACCAGGAACTGAGGTGAAGGAACATATGGGCACCTACCCTGAATTTCTCCAGCTATTTCTAAAGTGATCACCCTTGCAGAATGCTGCAGTGTTTTGCTCCATGTTATGCATTCCAAAGCAGTTTGGTATGATACAAATGCCCGAATATGGTGTTTGGTGGCAGTTTTGTGAATAAAGACTCAGGGAAACTAAGAAGCAGGTCAAACAATCATGATCAGATTATTGGTCAGGAGACATGGATGAGCTAAAATCAGGGTGGTGTTTGTCTAACTTGGTGGTGCTTAGACCTGTCTGTTGAGTTTCCATAGCAAATGAGAGCTGGTGTCATCTTAACCTCATAGAGACCTAAGAATTCAGCTCACTTTACCTGCCAATACAGAGAAACATATTCAGAGATTGCTTTTTAACAAATAAAGGTACCTGGCAAGGACCAATTATTTCCTAGTTCACCGTTACTGAAAAAATGCTAAATAGTTTAAAAAAAGAAATAAATCTTTGGAGTTACCTACTGAGTTCTTTTTAGCCTTTCATCTTCGTGATGTATTACAAAAATATTCTTGGAGGACATTATACTTTTGGAAAAATAATGCTAGTTTGAAGAATCCTTCAATAAATTAAAATGCCAGGCTGGTCTCACTGTGCATGCAAGTGACTCGAGTTTTGGGGATCTGTTTGCATTCTTGCATAATGCAACTGCAATAATACAAATTTCTCCTCAGAAAGCCTCTTTGAGCCCTGCAGAAATAGGCTACGAGCCCTCTCCCTCAGCTTTCTGAGTTAGCTCCCCTTTCATTTTCTTTAAATGAGAATTTATTGGCATATTTGTTGTCAAATCATCCTCTTGGACCTAAAAATACACAGTAAATTACACGGTTCAAAATTCAGCCGCCAAAAAGAAAACCACGGCAATCTTCCTGTACCTTTCTGCTGACCGCTCTCAAGAAGATGTAACACACACACACATTTGCTGAGGCCAGGGTGCCTCAGCACCTTGAGACTAGAACTGTTACTTCAAGAAATTTACCCCTTCACTGTATTCCTGCAGGTCTACGAGTGCCTGCATTTTTTTCACTGGAAACGTTGGGTCGGCTTTAATCTTAAAACATACGGATGTCATTCTCTTTTTGCTCAGAGGCACTGATGCAACTGAAGAAAGACATTAAGTTTCTGGAGGGAGGCCAAGCTGAATAGCATCAGCATAGAGTATACAGTGCTTCCATTGACATCAGATCTGGAAGCAGATCAGATGTGAATGGGAGACCCACAGTGAGTCAGGTTTGCATGTAAACCCTCCAGTGAGGCTGGATGAGCTCCAGCAGCAAATGTGATGTCAATGAAAGAACTGCCCTGTATCCACTTCCAGACACTCCTGCTGCAAAATCAGATTGGTTTTAGTTATGGATTAAAGTTCAGCCAAACTGTGGGGATAATTTTTTTTTTTTTGGATCCATCAAAATTTCATTAAAGGATTTTTAAGATATTACGCCAACCAATTAAAGCTCAGAACTCCATGGTGAAAGAGGCCACTTAAAGAGGCTTTAGTTAAAAATAAGAAACAAACTAAACAAAAGAGATATTTTGAACTGCAATACCAGTTTCATACCAGTTTTACCTTTCTCCACTTGACAAATACTTATTTTCAGCAGAGGTTTCTTGTTATTATTTTTGTATCCTATTGGCAGTTGCAGGTGTTTTTATCCCTTGGTTTCTGATTGATGGATTTATTAGTTCCTGAAATGCAGGAAGATTTTTGTCTTGGGATTAGAACAATTTTGACTGAACAAAATGTAATTCCTTCCTGAACAGCTTTCAATTATAAATATGTAGGCTATCAAGTATTCCCCTGACTTTTAAAATACATTTTCTTTTATTGTTTTCTGAAATGTATATTTTATGATTACATCAGTGCTCCTCTCCCGATCTCTGAATTCTTGCACCAAGTTTTTGAAAAAGAATAAAGCAGATGGAGAAGCCAGGAGGAAACAAAAGTAGCCCAATTCCCAATGATAAAGCACCACCTTCTCTTTGTTTTGCAGTAAGCAACGTGCCTATCATGTCATGTTCTGCAAACCCAAAGTAAAGCACATAAATGTTACCAGATCCTCACTTCTACTGGAAAGTTACGGCTCCTCGTATTTATAACCTCGCAGTCTCAGAACTTCTTACTTACTGGTTTCTTCCTGTTTCTGCTGAACAGGAGGAAAGAAATACAAATCCATTCTCATTTCAGTGAGGTGTTTTAAAGGTGCTTCTTGCCCACTCAGGAATAATTCCTGCTCTGCAACCCCATCCTAACACACCATGCTGGAGCCTGACTGGGTATGAATGTCATACTGCAGAACGCTGCGAGCTTGATATTTGCTTTCCTGCATGTGCTTTACTGTGTGCCAGTTACATAACATCAAGGCATTGCAAAAATCTATTACATTTCATGACATCAAGTCGAGCCCAGAATAAATTTTGTTGCCTTTGCAAGAACCCAGCACAATTTAAGTGGGCTTCATTTGGGTTATGTTTGCAGCCAGTACGTTAGATGTGAGCAGAAGGCATAAACTCAATTGCTTGTGCCCTAGATCAGCAGTAAGTGGGTGAATTCTACATTGGAGGATTTCTCTCTGCTGATAATTATTTGTGCCACCGTAACAAAAGTTTTAGGCTTACAAATAATCATCAGATCAAGCACCTCATTGTGCATGGAAGACATTGAAGGCTGTAAAGTCAGAGATACGGTTCTTTTCATCAAGACCACAAAGCCAACATGTTACTGCTGTCCCCTCTTCTCAAGTTTCAGGCATGCTGTAGGTATTCCCTTCTGTAGGTTTTTGTCTTGACCCAGCTCTGGGGCTGCCCAGGGGTTTTGGTCTTTGATGTCCATGTTGTAGCATGGTGGCAGCCTCAAAAGAATAGAGTTACAGGATTTTATGAATAATTTTGGTTTTCATATTTCTGTAGCATGCAAAAGCTTCCAATAACAAACAGAGATGAATTCTGCCCTCAGGAGTAGACATTCAATACCACATTCATTCAGTCACTCCTTTGTTCATGCTATGGCTATGCTAGAATTGGCACCCACATTATTTAAAATGTGCTAAACCTTAGCCATAGTCCTGGTTTTAGAAACATGCTCATAACCCGGTACCTGAATTCTGCTGAGATCTCTGGGGAAACACCCACTTCAGACTCTCTTTTTGGGAAGCAGCATGGCTCTCTGCTCCTTCCAGTTTGTGAATTTACTGGGTTTTTCATTCCCATCCACCTCCTCTCTGCTCTCCAACTGTTGTGCATGAGCCCAAGGGATCACTCCTGACGTGCCAGTTGGATGAAGCCTTCTCTTCCCTTCCTTGCAAGGGAACCTGATAAGTTCTTGTTACATGACTTGCTGGGAAGGTTTCATGGTGCTTGAATTTCCAGGCTCTCAGCAAATACCACACCTTTTCTTTTGTACATTTGTGAAATTCAGCTTAGTGGTTTTAGAACGCAGCATAGACAGAGTCTGACATTAGAGTCTTTGTATGTGTGAACTCTCTAGGTAAATGCCAGCTTGACTCATCCCATAATTAAAACTTGTCAGAAGGAGATCCCAGTCTATGTATTTTAACAGTGTTATTGTTCAAGGGACAAGCATAAGCCATTCGTCTCAATTTGATTGAGATGGCAAAGAAATGAGTGAGAAAGACGAGCAACAGATGCACTTTTGTTTTCTTTGTGCAGTGGATAAACAAAATAGAAACTGAATCCCTGAGTTGTTATTTTTGTATGCACATGAAGAAAAGATATCAGACTTGAGCGAAGGTTTTATCTAACCAGTACATTTCATGCATTAACTCATTCCTTTTATGCACTGCAGGGTAAATGATGTCTCTCCTCAGTCATGCAGGAGCACTGTATGCAGGGAAAATGGTTACAGCTCCATGGAATCAGAGAACGACTTGGGTAGGAAGGGAACTTAATCATTAGTTCCAACTCCCCAACTTCCCTCTTCGCTGTGCAGGAGTCATGATTCAAATCCAAATATAAGAATGACCACCTCTACTGATGACCACATTAATGCCAGGGAGGGAGTTTTATTAATAAAATCCAAGGATGGTTCTACAGCTCCAAAAGCTATCCTACATCCACAGGAATGTCTGTGTGTACATGACTCAATCCAAAACTGTGCCTTTCTTTATCAGTTTCCCCATGCACACCTTGGAATACCCTGTGTGGCAAAGGAATAATGCCTTGGGAGTGACACTTCCTTTCTGTGAATTAGAAATCAGGCTACCATGTGCACCCCCTGCACAAGAGGCTGATGAGTTGTGTAATAACCTTCTGGCCACGTCACCTTTAGGGTGGGTGTAATTTGGATTACTGGTCCTTTGATGCACAATTATTCCCATGTGGTTTTTGTCCCAGAAAGTAAAGATGTATGTGGTCCTTGTTTTTTATCCCAGTAAAGGTGTATGTGGTCTTTTTTTCTGGGTTCCTGTGAAGTAAAATATATCACAATATATCTTTCTAATATATAAAAACCTGGCTGTCCAATTCAAATGCTCTGTCCCATTTTTCCTGTCTCTCCAGTGCCTCTTCTACATCCCATTTTTCTTTCACAGCAGCAGTTACTGGACTCCTTTTTTGAGGCTCTCAGCTAAACTCAAAAGCCAAACAAGATACACAGAAATCTCTGAATTGGATAATCACTTTTTCTTCAGGGCTCTTGACCTATTGACCTCCTCAATCTTAAGGGTCAGTCACCACAATAATTAACTCCAACCCTGTAACTCAGTAGTGACCCTGACTGTATACAAGCTATTCCTTGTCACCCTTCTGGCAAGCACACAAAACCACTTTGATATCACTTGCATAAATTCTCACATTTGTGGATGCTTATGGGATCACAGGCTCAGGGTGGGAAGGCATAAATCCCGAATTCACCTCTCACTGCAAAGAACCTGCTCCATGAGAAGAAAAATCTGCTTCTTATAATTGATTCTTATATACTCTTGATACAATGCAGTGTAAAAGCATGTCCTAGTATTACCTACTGCTGCAGCCTAAAAAGTCAGAAAGCAGTTGTAAAAAAAGTTGAAATGCCGGTCTGCACGTTAGTTGGTGTGTCTCCAAAACAAGTGTGTTTGTCATTAAATGGACACCAGTGAAAGAGTATGAGCATAATAATTGATGATACTGGTAGCACCATGCTCTTTTTCATACATGAGTGGAGCAGCACAGAGTGACCAGGTGGTTGTTTCTGAATGGAGATTTGTGAACACTCACAAAATGGTTAGACAGCAACACCAGTTGTTGATTCTGTTGACTTCTCCAGAAAAAAAGAAAAGGAGGAAAAAAGATGGATCCAGGCATCAGTCCCTACAAACACAGTTTAAACAATATGATTTCACAGTTGCTTAAAAGTCACAGAGCAGCTGCGTTGAAATTGTAAAATCTGCAGTTTTATTATGCCAATGACTTTCTATTGGCCTCAGTCATAAAACAACATACTCTTCACTGAAGTTCTGTGCTAAACAAAAAACACATCCAGACTGACTAAAAATCAAATTCAGACAAGCAAAAAAACAAATTGGCCTTCATTTCTCTGGGCCCAATTGGTCCAATAATAAACAATTTTATTTTTCTTCCTCACTGCTACTCCTACTGATAATTACCTTATTCCCAACGGAGAACCTAAAGCGTTGAAAAGCGGCTGTTGCTGGGAGGAATTCACAAAGAGCACCTTGTCCTCCTGCAGGAGTTAATGGCATGCTGAAATCCTTCTAACTTTCTCTACTACTATTTTTGCAAAAATTTTAAATTTGCAAAAGAGGATCTGCTGGGGGAGGTTTCTCTCCAGCAGAGAAAGACGAGAGAGTCCTAATCTTTTACTACTGCTTGGGAATTCAGGTGACGGCTTTCAAACAAATTATTGCTTCTGGAGTAATAACTATTTTTAGCCTACATCCTCTGTGCCCATGTCTGGAGTTAGAGGGTACATTAAGGTCTAGTGTACTGTTTACTTTAGGCAGAATAAAAATAGGTTCTAAATATAGCGCTAACTTGAATGCAAAATAGACGTTCTGGATAGTACCTCAGGCAGCCAAACTACTACGATGCTGTACTGCTTGTAACGCCAGGGAAATGGAGAAAACAGCCTTTTTCATTATTTCCATGACGACAGGTAATGTTTGATTCCCATACTTCAAAACAACAAGGATATAGGTAGGAATATTGCCCTTTGTTCGGTTGAAGCTGATGATCTAAATCCGATTTCTTTGTGCTTTTTAACCTCGATTTTCTTATACCACATGTGGTTTTTTTCCTCCTTTGTACACTCTGACAGCAGTGACTTGTCAAATATTTGAAGGACTGCACACAGGGATGGATGGGGGGACAAAGCCTTCTTGAGGAGTCTGTAAACATTATATTATGACTTGCATCAAATTATACTTGTATGGGATTGAGTCTGTTAATTTTGTATTTGTAATGGTATTTACCAGCCATATGACAGGATAAAAAGAACATGGTACACTGTGGCTACGATCAGAGTATCAAATATTGAATCAGCAGGAAGCCCCAAAAGACATTCTGATTTTCCATTTACATTTCTTAGATTTAATTCAGTCTGGTGTTATGCATACCCTTAGATTTAGAAAACAGTGAATATTAATCTTCCGAAAGTATAAATAAAATTGATCTCTGTGGACATTATCTGATGACTCATCTGTTGGACTATGTAGAAATTCAGTTACTATCAAATAAATTTTATTTTTGGAACAGCTACAGCTAATGCAGTCATCATGCTGACAATGTGTATCATTTAACCTTAAGGCTTTACATTAATTTTACAGTGGAACTAAAACCAGAGACCACGATCATTTAATAGACTGCCTAGGTACACAAGCCTTGAGCTGAATCTAGATTTCTGAACACTCAGAAGGACCCTGAGCTGCTACTGTTCAGCTTCCAGGGTTAGCAGCCTATTGAATGGGAAGGGTACATATCAGAGATAAGATTTCAGATTGCTTGCAGACTCAGCGTGATCCTCTTAAACGGTTTCTGCTTTTATATTTGGATGACAATGGCAAGTGTATTACCTCATTGAAGTCAGCCAGGAATATTAAGTCTTCTGTCTGCATCCCACCTTGACCTTCCACTTCAGAGCTGACACTCAGAGACTGAGAGCACCAGAAAAATCTCTGCTCTGAGATCCTTGTCACAGACAGGTTACTCTCCACCAAGCACCACAAACCCCTGCTGTGAAAAAAAACCTGACAGCTAACAAAATCTATTTTTCTTTTTAATTACCTGATGCAAGGTGTCACATCAGTTCCCAGACAGCCCACACCTCCCAGAGCTGTTGTTTCAGATATGTGAAAACATGACCATGGATACACGAATTCTCTGAAAATTAATGACTAATGTTGCCCTTCCAAAGCCAGAGTTTCCAATACCAAAGAAGGCAGTTGGGAAGAAATGCTGGTAGGGTGCACCACCATGTGTCTCCATTTGATCTCTGTACAGATGGATAAGGAAGTGATCACAAGGAGCACAGGATGATTCCTGGAAAGCTGTGATAAATCACACGCAAAATGATTCAGAGCACTCTGGTGCCTGAAATTGATGCTTCACTGGGTTGCCTTCTGGGTTCTTCATTAGCTATACAGGCAACCAAGGTTCTAATTTAAGTACCCAAGCTCTCATGCATAACATTTATATTGGGCATGCAAATTCTCTGGGACAAAAATACTGAACTCAGGTTACACAGACCTCAATAAAAGGCGTAAGGTTTACTGCAATCATTTTTTTTTTTAATCTGTAAAGCTTCCAAAACATCCTGGATATTAAAAACAAATAAAACAAAACAAAAACAAAAATAACAACAAAAAAGAAACTGACAATGAGGATAATATTAAAATATTAGTTTAAGGAAAAATAATATTTTTTTGATAAAGTGGGTGTTCTGAAATTTGAAAATCTATACCAGAAATGCAGTATGATTTGCCTTCCTTAAAACAAGAGACAGACATGTTTGAGCCTAATCCTGCTTCATTTTCCTCTTTTCCTTCCCAAAATGTGACACTTCCCATAATTAACCTCTCTTTTGTTTTTTTGGTTTTTGTTTTTTTTTTTTTCAATAATCAAAGCAAAAAGCCATCCTACAGGGATGGACTGTAAAGCAGGTTGTTATCTAATGCAGTGAAACACAATGCATGATTTGCGTTTTCTTTCGCTGATTTAAATCAGAGCTGCATTGCAAATTCCTCCTTGTCAGAGAGAATTGTAAAGTCTGGGCAGCTCTAGAGTTCTAGCAAACCTGAACGTTGACCTTGCACATCTTTTCTTTCACTTTTTGAATGCTCATGAACTTAATTTGAGTGTAAATGTTTCAAAGATCAGTCTGAAACAGTGTTTTTGAACTCAGCTGGGTCATAGGAACTTTCTCAGCACTCCATTCTAATTTGCAGTTTCACTATAATAAAAGCCCCAAATATATTGCTACTGTCTAGACATTTTATCTGAAACAAGTGTCCTTTGTAGTCTCAGAGGACTTTTCTATTTTATTTCCAGTAAATCAAAGTCTGTGAAGAGCTTTGGTTCTTATTAAGACATACCCTTCACAGTCCAGCGACTGCCAACAGAGACAAGTCATTGACAGTTCATTTACATATAAGTGATGACTTCCATCAGGTAGCTGGCTCAAAAATACAATGGACATTTAGAGCACATCCAATATTTCTTGTTCTTTGATGAGCATCAAGTGCCAATTTATACATAGAAACTGACTATTGGAAGGTGAAGTCTTCCCTTCACTGACCTTACACTGCCTTTTGCAGGCGTGGAGTGACATATTGTCATTCCACTAAACAGCATTTAATTCCTCCAAAGAGGTGTTTAAGGCAAGCTGGCACCAATAAATATCAGAACAACTGTAAATTTCACAGAAAACATGCCCTGGCTGCATTAATTGGCAGCACAAGTCACTGGATTTACCATGAAGAGGCCAGTAAGGTTTGGATTTAGGGGAAATGAGAGGAGATGACCCCCAGCACCTGGACCAGGCAAGGCAGAGGTGTGGGGGCTGCTGCTCCCTGAGCACAGCTGGACAGACAGCTGTGGGCTGCAGCTGGCTGGGACAATGCAGAACGGGGTTCAGTCCTTGATATGGCATTATTTACAAGGTCAAGAGCGCAGCAGAAGAATTTATAGAAAATAATAGAAATATAATAATAGGAAATTTTAGTTAATAGTAAAAATAGGAAAAAACAAACATTAGAAAATATAATAACTAAAATAATTTAAAAGACTGGAGCAGGCAACTCCTTTTAGTAGCTGACCAGAGCCAGATTATGTGTCCTAGAGCAGCATCTATTCACAAGATGGAATTTTGCATTTCTTTTAAAGAAGGATGGAGGGAAACAGAAAAGAAGCCCTCTGACCACCCTACTCTCTCCACTGAGAGGAAGTAGGCAGAATCAATGCAGCAGCAGCAGTGCTTCAAGTCTTTCCCAAATTTCCCTCTGTACCCAAGTTATCCTCAAAACTGAAGCACTGGTTGTTCCTATGCAACCTGCTTGTGCCTTCAAACCAACCAGCAGGAGGGTGGTTAACTGGTAACCTCTCGGGTCATTTTTAATCTCAGACATGATAATCGATTGATTTCCCTCTGCCAGATGCTTAAGCATCTTGTTTTTGGCAGGATGAACATGAACAGCAGGGGATGGACAGTTGGAAACTCCTAAAGGGCATCTGCTGGCAGAGGATAGACGCTCATCCCTCAGCAGCACACCTCTTTTAGAGAGCTCCCATTGCTTCTCACCTCCAGGTGGGCTGGATGCTGAACCAGCTGCTGGTGTGCCTCTGTGGCAATGGGGGAAAAAAACCAAACAAACAACTCTGTGAAAACAATATCCCTTAACAATTTTCTTGCATCAGTCATCAGCTGTGCATGCAGGAAGAAACAAACTGGTGTTGCCTGCAGTGCTCAGTACTTGCTGCACAACAGACAGGCCAGTTTCAGAGACTGGGACAGAACCACAGCCACTGAGAAAAATTAGAGGTGCCATTTACTCTTTTGGGCCACAGATTCTGAAACATTTGCTGCATTTTCACTGAAGAATGGCTGTCAGAATAAAGATTTGTCCCTTATATGGCTTAAAGAAAAAAGACCTAAATAAAGAGACTCACTGACTTGCATGTTGCTCTAGGAATTGTACATTTTCCTTACCAATTCACTAAAAGGGTTTGGATCTTTGACCCCAGTATGTACATTGCACACTGATTCACCCTATCACATGCAAATTGATACATATGGTTTTTTTGAAGTGCTCTAAATATTTTGTAACCTGCTCGATTTTCACTTTTTTAATGTCCTCATTAAGAAGGGCTTCAGCATGAAGGAGTCCTGTGTCCTGCTGAATCTCAAATTTAGTATTTTTTCCCTGCAAAGGAGTGTCTCTACAGCTGAATTGATTTCTAAAGACTTCACCAGTTACTTTTCACACAGTGGCACCAGAAATCCTGATAAGAGAGGTGATTTTCTTCTCTCACTGATGAAGTTGCTAATGCAGCTGACACGTGAAAATCAGCTCTCTTTGACTTTCAACTGGAAAATGAAACAATAAATGACATTCATTAGTTAGAAGAAAATCATAAGTTTAATAATCAGAAGCATGATAACAAAGGTCAACAAATTTTCAAAACTAAAACCCCAAAATCTGTGTTATTTAGACGAGGATGGTAAATTTCTTTTCCCAGCTGGGATTATTTAGAAAAATCAGGATGACTTTTCACGCTGTTTTCAATAAGATGAAGCTCACATTCTTAATAAAGAAATGTTTGCAAGCAAACCTCATTTCCACTGCCCAGCTAAGATGTGAAGTTTTTAAGTTACTCCTAGTTTCAGTTACTGGATTCTTCCAGGTCAGTACATTTTCAGGCCATGTAGAACTCTTTTCCAAGTGATCAAAGAGGAGTTATTGCTGTTTTGGGTTGCTCTTAATTATTTTTAAAACTTTTCTTTTTCACTTTATAAACACCCTAACACATCCTTAATTTGGCCATGCTGCAACAATCAGTTTATTCAGTTTTAGCATTTGTTAACACAGTTGCTCTGTAATGTTTTTGACTGTTTTTAGAAAAAGAAAATTGGAGTCAGACATGTAAAATGCAATCCTTACAAAGAGAAAAAGGGAACATTTTAACATTTTATGAAGCAAAAGAATGAAAAAGGAAGCGATTTGCCATGTGGTCCTGTAACTCCAGAAGTCTCCCTATTTCATTTACTCTTGCCTGATGTTCAGTCTTAGTGTACAGTAAAGGAGTGGGAGAGCTTGTGTAGGAAATTTTTCTCATCCTGACCAAATCAAGGAAGAAAAATATTACCAGAACATGACAAGAGGAAAGACTTATTAGTACCCAAAGAGAGGGAATAAAAATGGGACCAAAAATGCACCATTGTACATCAGCCAGTCATCTGCAGAACGATATGAGAGTTGACACAGAAGGTCCTAAGTGCTAACCTTTTATTTTCCTCAAAATGAATACCCTCTTCTTTATGTTCCCTGGAGAAACACTCCTAAAATCAGGTGAAAACGGAGTGCTAGGGAGCCAGGTATAATTACAATAAGTACATAAGGTCATGCTTCACATTCTTCTTCAAGAGTAGCAAGAAAATCCATATTTTTACAATTAAAAGGTAGATTCACAGCACGAGGAGGAAGAAATATTGCTTTGTGTTTTGCATGCATAAAGCAGCCCCTTACAAACCCAGCTTGTTGCACAGAAGTGCCTCACACAGTAAATACTTGAAAATAGGACCAATACAATCCAGAGCTATGTTCTTGGTATGTGTTTTGGCTCACTTTAAAGTAAAATAAAATTACATATATTTAGCTGTAAAATGGCACATGTTTGGCACAGTTCTGATGAATAGGAGTTTACCAGGCGGATATTACTTCCTACAGAAAATAGACTATTCAAAAGGAGTAACGAGAGCAGGATGCTTCTTAATGTGTTCCAAAAGTAGAAAAAAAACCAAACACACGCACAGAGGCAAACAAACAAACAAACAAAGGACTTTGTTCTGCAAATACTTGCACGGGAGAAAACAGCATTTTGCTGCCTCCATGACAGTGGCTATTTCTGCAGGAAGTAGGACCAATTCCCTTCTAACAGGACTAGCATTATTGCCATCAGGCTAACAGGTAGTCAAGTGACTTCCACAGACATAAAATAACCTAAATAAAGGGGGTGAGTTTTGTTTGCTTCTTTGTTTTGGTTTTTGTTTGCTTGGGGTTTTGGTTTGGTTTGGTTTGGTTTGGTTTGGTTGGTTGGGTTGGGTTGGGTTGGGGTTGGTTTGTTGGTTTGTTTGTTTGTTTGTTTTGGGGGTTTTGTTAGGTTTTTTTTGTTATGATGTTTTGTTTGTTCGTTGGGGGGGCTTCTTTGGTTGGTTTTTGGTTTCTTACCTACCTGTTGTTGCTACAGCAGGGGATTCAAATGATGCCCACAGGCACCTGCACACTCCTATTGCACACTTTTACCCATTGGGGCAGGTTGTCCCACAAAACAAGTCCCACAAACCCCATTATTGCTGATGGTGAACTGTCAGGGTGAGTCTGGCAGGAGGTTTTGTGCTACAGACAGACTCTGTGGCACAGGTTAAGGGCTAGGCAGGAGATGTGGTGGGGCTGAGTAAGGAGTTTTCCTTCCTGCATCACACATCAACACAGCCAACACCACTTTGTGTTGCTCCTGCTGCATCTCAATGTCAAACACGTTCCCTATGAGCCTTCTCAAAAGATTGTTTGCACCTTTAACATTCTGGCTAAGCAGCTCAGTTCCCTGTGATGGTCTCCAACTGGAAAATACAATTGGAATGGCGGGAGAATAATTATAAAGAGTATAGAAAGAAACAATTGCCAAGAACATTTATATTATGATTTCAAAGTCTAACCAAGCCTCTCCTCCATCAGTAGTGAAAACAAGGAGACAGGAGGAGAATAACAACAGAAGGGATAAGAAGGAGAAGCAGCTGGAAGAAATAAGCAGGAAGCCCCAGAATGGAAAGTCTCTTGGCAGGATCTGTGGAAAATAGACCCATATCCATAGAGTTGAACTGTATAAAATTATCCATTACCAAATAAAGATTTAAATAATACACATATTAAAACTTTTCTGTTACCTATTCTGCCCAAGTAAAAAAAAAAAAAAAAAAAAAAAGGGACCTTTGATAGTTTGGAGAAGAGTCCAAAAAAAGAAGGGTCAAGTGAAAACAATTTCTTCCTCTGCAGGGTACACTTAGTCTCTTCAGGTTTTGTGCATGGAGACTCTCCCATCAAAACTCCCCTTGCTGGATACTATCCTGGTGACTTCTCAAAGTCTCATCAGCACTGGAGTGTGTCAGAAGTGGGGCTGGATAGTAGGAAGTCACAGGAAGCAACAACAGAAACATTTCATTAAAAAAGCCGAAACCCACAAGAACAAACATGTTGTTAAATCAGCAGAAGAGCTGACCACTCAAAATATTCCCAATTACTCCTCAAGGTAATTATGGAACAAATGAAGAAAAAGCTGCCATAAGCCAGCTCTCCAAGATAAATCCATGCTACCTGAAAATTGACTTGTAGTGTACAAGTAGACTGCCCAGCAGAGGCAGCCACTCAGCAATGGTGACACATTTTGATGGGATCCTGGTGCTGAGTATTTTTCTTGTAGGCAAAAACTTAGGAACCTCTAACACAGATCATTAATTTTGAAGTGGCCATTTCTGTAACCCTCTGTTGCTTTTGCTAAATGCCTTGAACACACTTCATGGCTGTGGTCACCTGCCTCAGTTTCCTTATCTTGAAAGTTAGGATAATAATGTTTTGGAAAAGTTAATTAGCTACAAAATTTTTTTAAAAATATTGTGTAATTGGTGTTAAAAGTGCAGCAGCAAATGCACATATTACGTTTGTCAGCATCAGAGGTACAGCAGCTTAACTCACCCTGATAGATGTTACCTTAAACTGTATAAAGACATAATTGCATGACTCTGTTCACACAGGCAGCTGCAAACCTAACTGAAACGTAGCCACAGAGAAAAGACAAAGAAATACAGATTATTTGTAAAGAAAAGCATTTTTAGGTAGAAACAGGAATAAAAGTATTCAGGTTTCAAATACCCATCCACTAAAAGCTGCTGAGATTGAGTGTGAAATCAAGTGTGACCTGGAAAACTGATAAAGCAAACAGGACAAGTTTGAACCCTTTTATGAGAAAGAAGCTACAGGCTGAGATCTTTAGTGATACTTGAGATTCCTGGCTAAGTCTTGTTGACATGAATGAACCATATTTGCTGCTTTTCAATTTCAAGGCGTTATGTGCAATGAGATGCATACGTCACCTTGTCTGTTTAGAAGGATGCTGCTGCATCTCTTTACTGCCCTTAGACATTAAAAGGGAAGTTGTACTCATTAAAAAGGACACTGAAGACATTTTTGAACCACTGGTATCCCTGTAACTGCTTAGGATCACAACTATTTGTTTTTAATAATAAATAATTTCTTGTTTGTTTGTTTGGTTTTTTTTCTTTTTTAGTTCTTTCCTTTTTTACTTCAGCTCTTTGCAGAAGCAATGAAGATATGAAAACAGCCTCAGCCCTAAGCTGGCTCAAGGAGGTAGCAGTACTGTAATATAAGTTTCTGTTGCAAAAAATTCATTAAAAGCAAAGATGACAGCTTGACTTTCAGATCACAGGCAGAGTTACGGGGCTGGCATGTAAAGAAAAAATAATAATATTCTTACTGGATATGGAATTCTCTGAGATAATAAATATGGAAAACTGTACTGACATTTTCGGTCAGTCTCTATAACTGATAACCAGATACTTTGCTGTTTCACAACCTTGGCTGCAATTTACAGCTATACATAGGCAGATTTCCCAAATCACCACACTGGCAACACAAATGAACAATGAGATATACAGAGGGATGTTAACAGTAGGGAGAAAGCAAAGAATTCTAGTATGAAAGCAGCGGTGGGGGAACAATATAACCTTTTGTCAGCTTTTGTTAGCTAAATTTGGGGTTGAGAAGCATGAGGGTCAGGGAAAGTCTGCCAGCCCACGGAGACACAGCCTCACCTTGACTTCAGAGTAGCATCAATGACGAAAAGTTCAGGAATGTTGTCTGCCTCCAGAGAAGAAACATTCCAATACCTTCAGCATGTCATTTAAAAATGGTAAATCCAATGGAACAGCATTGGAGAAAGACAACTGAGTCTCTGAAAGCTCCTGAGAGAAAAATACAATAATTTTAGAGGATATTGATACTTAATACTATAAACCACTTTAAGAGTCACAAAGTTTGAATACATGCATTGTTAAATGTATGTGGCATACAACAATGTATGTTAGTCATTGGGATCTTCCTAAAATATGTCATGGGATCTTCCCAAAATATGATTCCCTTAAAATCCAGGCATTTGAGTACCAACTCTCTCACTGTAACATAACATAACAGTTCTCCCAAAGAGTTCAGTAATTACCAGGTATATAATATTGTACTGTGATCTAACAGCTTGGAAAAGCTGATGTCTAAAATAACCCACTATGATTTTAAATCCAGAAGCACAAAATCTGAAAGAATGCAATTTTAAAGAGAGTCGAAGTGAGAAAAAAACCCTGCAAAACAAACCAATAAACAATAAAAGACAATCTACACTGAAATATTAGTTAAGTTACAAACTTGAAAATAATCTATTCTATTTTCTTTATATGTAATAAGAAGCCACATCATGTCTCTGTTAGCACTTCCCAGACTTAGCTGCAGTATGTTTATGCTGATATGGGATTATGCTCTGTGCATTATGACTGGTTACATATTTCTCAAAACTTAATCCACTCTGAAATTTATTAAGCAGTAAAACTAAAATTCTATTAACCCTAATGGGATTTACACAAGGGAATTCACACTTAATGTGGATGCAACACTGGCACTTAAGACTGTTGCCAGGAAAAAAAGAAGAGACAGGCTTAGCGTAGTTAAAGCAAAGCCATCACATTTTCTATTTATGTAGTCCTTCACAAGGGTAATCCTCTGTGTATTACAGAGAGAGAAGAAAGACCCACAGCCTGGCTGGTGCTTAAGCTCCTCAGATGCCAAGTGAGATGACTGCATTTGCCAATAAAGGGTGATCTTACTGCTGTGGTAGGAGGATGGGAAGGCATTATCTTTGGTTTTCTTATGGGTCCTGAAAGTGCTGCTGCTCACATTTTCTATGGTATAATTCTGTACCATCACACTGCTATTCAGATATGCTCCCTGTATTGTAATATACATGGAATGGAATGGAATGGAATGGAAGCAAATTCGCATTCCGCTACCAGCCATTCCTCAAAACCAAACTAAAAGTAAAACTCCTCATATTTTTCTCAAGAGAATATTGGTCCTTGCAGTTTCCAGGGTAAAATTAACTGTGGAGCAGCCTCTAAGTCATCTAGTGGGAGATGATTGACTTGATTTTGAAAGGCTGGATGTCATCTGAGTATGTGATCCTGAATTCAGTTTTCCAAGAAGAAATTTATCAGACCAAATGCAAGCTTGAGAGAAGCTTGCATTGAGAATGCAATTTATCAGACCAAATGCAAGCTTGAGAGAAGCTTGAAGAGATGAGATTTCAATGGGAAAGGACAGGAGAATCCTGACTTTTGTTCAAAGGGGATCACTTAATGATGGGTGCACCAGAATGAGGGCAGCAAAGAGAGACATAGAGTCCCTGGAACTTGATGCCTTACCTATGCAAAGGAGGAATGGCATTTGGACAGACCCAGGAGTCACTGCAGAATCAGGAGAATATTTTGGCTCCTGCAGGTACAACTGTAAGGCTCACTCAGCTTTCAAGCTGCCCTGGTAGCCCTATATACCAGTCTCGATGAAAATATTTGTCATATTGGGGGATAATCTCCTGCAGAACCAAGTCAAAGACCCTGAGCCAATCATGAGGGAATTAGCAAAACAGACTCTCGTGTAAATTAATAGAAACATCTCAGATTTTACAAGGTTCCTAATTTGGATTTCCTGATATAAAAATAACAGCCTGAAAGAAAGCTACTGAAATAATGCTCTGCTACAAATAATTGGTACTTTTAGGGTAAGTCACATTGTAAATGCACTTGGGTATACTGACATTTACATACGGTCAGAAGTGATGAAAAAGAATCTCTTCTTTTCCTATGCTACTTCTCTTTCATTAGGAATTAAATATTCACAAAATAAAGCCTATCTTATGTTCTTAGCATCTTTGCCCTTCCTTGGCAATACGACCCTGATATGCTAGCATGAACATAAAGCTTTCTAATATAGATTTTCAGCTGGAAATCTGTTTTGTTATTCTGTTCGTGCCATTCTGCCCAGAAGGGTTTGGAAAACAACCATTTTAAAGACAGTAAAGTTGAGTTCCCCTCTTCACATCATGATTTGCTGTGTCAACATTCTTCATTAGCTAAGACAAACTATGCAAAAATCTGAAAATGAAATTAGATGGTGCGGAGATGAATTTAATGTTAACTACCTTCTGAACACAGAGATAATTTGATTTTGGTCTTACAGTAAGCTGTCTCATACGTAGAATAAGAGCCAGGCTGTGAATCTGAGCTTGGATCTTTTCTCTCCATGTGGGCAGAGGGTTCATTTGCAAGAGCATTTGCATTTGAGGATTTTGGGCTTCTGTATTTTGGACTGCATTCTCCTCTTCATCACATAATTGCAATAATAGCAGCATAACAGAAAAGGCTTCATCTTTCCTTATGCATGCCAGGAATCTTAAAAGGGTGGTTGAGTCTGGTCATAGCAACTAGTCTGGAAGAACAGGAAGTACAGGAGGGAAGTCCTGAGCCCTGAGGAAATCTTTCAATAAAACGTCTGAAACTGGACAGTCAGGTACCCAAATCTTCATTTGAAATCCTCTTGATGCAGCACGGAATAGAAGAGATTCTTTCCCAGCAAATTTGGTAGAACCCTTGTATTGGGTTATGGAGCCAAAAATGTGTATTTTATTTCATCTGCTGAAAGCAGTTGGGGAGATGTTTTTCTTTATCTCTTGTAACTCTGGGGGGAGGGGGGCGGATGCCTTCTGATCATGGGCCAGCTGTTAAACCAGGTGGGGCAGTGTTTCTTATCTCTTGCACCACCCATCCTCCCTCCAGGGGGATATCTTCTGCTAATGGGCCATTAAGGCTCACTAAGGGCATGACATATTCCACTGAGAGATGCTCCACCCAGTGGGAGGAGCCAACCATTCCTACCTAGATAAAAACTGAGATGTAGGAACACCTGGGATCTGGTTCCACTGGATTCCTGGAGGAAGACTGGACCCTTCTCACCATCACTGGACCCTTTTCTCTCAGGATCATCTCTGCTCAAACAGAACCACACCCTTCACTCCAGGAGGACTTACTTTTGGACTGCTTCAAGCACCCTGACCAACAGGGTATTAGGTTGTATTATTCCATTTATTTTATTTTACCTTTTTCCTTTCTTCTCCTATTAAATTGTATCTCTGACTGGGAGTCTCACTGGTTTTGCTTTCAAACCAGCACAACCCTTCCCTGATATCCAATAACATACATGTCTGTGGGGTGGGTGAGGTCTCCACTCCATTGGTGCTCTCACAGAGGAGTGCTCAGGCTCCTTTAAGTTTCTTCAACACCTAGATTAATACCTCACCCAACGGTGGATGTGAACAGCAAGTAGTTCCCCACAGTGGCTGAACTCCTCAGCCAGGGCTTAGAAGTAGTGTCTACACACCGATCTTGTTTGGAAAAGCAGATTAACCATCCCACAGAGCTTACTCTTGAACCTTCTCGCATGCAGGGTGGAAAAACTGAACGCTGCTGAATATTTATGCCATGGCCCCTTGTGGTGCACTGAACTTCATTCTAAGATCATTGAAACAAATACCGCACTGCTCATCTTGTATTTCCATTTTTTTGTAGTGATATTGAGGACTATTTTACATTCAAATGCTATCTGTCTTGAATTAATGAGGACAAGAAGCATGCAGTACATATTTTCAGTAGCCCTTATGTTGTTCTCACCCTGTGAATGTTCTTGAGGGGAAATATACCATAAGAAAAGACATATATGAAAGGAAAAAGTAGTTGTATGAGTCCTCTCTCCCTTCCTACTCATATATCTGTCTTTATTCTTTCAGCAAAATACCCACATGGCTGATGGGCCACATGAGAAAGGATAGAGAGAAATAGTGAGCGAGAAAGAAATAAATTGAAAAGGTTTGTTTCCCTTAAAAAACTGTGCATCAAGTGGACAATAGGCACAGTAATTCCTTCCTAGAGTTCCAAATTCTTTATTGTCTCCAACCATATTCAGGGAGGAAACAGCCACTGCATCTGTACTTTTGATTTATTGTGCTACAGGATGCTCCAGTAACCAGCTTCCCCAAATGCTCAGATCAGGTGTTGGTCTGGTTAAAGTCATATTCAGTCATCATTCCATGCTGCTAAAAACCCACTTACAAGGAAATGGAGGTGCAACCAGGTTTAGGCACCTGGATGCGGAAATTCAGTTATCTGGACAAGCACAGATAGGATATCTGAAGGCTGGCTGTCCAAGATAATTTAATTTCTGCTTTATTCACTGGCTCACCAGTCAAGTTTATATATATAAATATGTATGTGTGAGTGTAAAATCTACACATCCAAACATATATATGCATATACGAATATATTTTTTTCTCTAGTTTCTACCTATATTACCTTTAAATACACAATTAAATTATTGTAAGTTTCACTGTATTATTTAAAATGCTAATTGCAACTTTCTATACATTTCATTGCAGTCCTTGTAAAATAAATTAATGAAATTAATTTTACATAACATTGTAATTAATTTTAGTTGAACATTCAACCTTAATGTGATCTGTTCATGACTGTTTTCTAAAGAACAATATTATTCCTACTGCTGCATTTGAAGCAAGAATTCCTTTAACTCTGAGAAACTGAGAAAGTTAGGAGTTCACAAGGAATATTAGATCATGTCCTCATACAACACTCCTGAAACATTCAAACATACCCACACATCTGGGAAGCTGTTGCTATAAAAACTCTTTCATACAAGTAATCCTTACTCAGCCTTTAGTCAAATTCCAAACATTCAACAAAGCTCATCATTTCCTGAAAAGTCAACATTTTCTTTCAGAGGAAGTGGCCAGGGAGTCAGGTGATGAAATAGAAATGTTGAAACAAAAATGCTAAATCAAGAATTTCAGAGATAATGCATACAACTCATTTTTCCAAGATGTATTTTTCAAAAAAATTTTATATCTGGGAGCAAAAAATTCCTGATCAGTTGAAAGCTAGTACATAGCAAAAACCGCATCTTTTGTCCTGTAAGAATTTGCCATTTTATCTTGGTAAATCAACACTTACATTTTCTGCCAGAATCAGCTGATCTATATGAATAACTACAGATAAAACTATTTTATGGTTTTGGGGCCCCTAAATTTTCTTATTCTCTGTATTGTCAGCTCTCACAGACACAAAAATTTACTTAAAATACCTCTGCTCTGAGAAGGTGAGAAGATTAAACATTATGGTCCATAGATTCATGACATCAGACATCCACTGTCAGGAAAAGGGAAACTTCTGTACAAACTGCAGAGACTTATGATAATTACTTCTATCATTCCCAATCTTTCCAGAGCAAGCAAAGTAATGGCAGCATGGTGCAAAGGATCCAGGTGTTTTTTTTCAGGGATAGGATTACTAGTTGATGGAAAATTGCCTAGAGGGTTGCTGGGATGTTTATAAGCCTTGCATGGTTGTGATGCAACCAAATAAAAATATGTTAGACTGAGGTTCCCTGTCAAATCTCTCCTCTCGATGCACTTTGTTTATTTGAGCTGATCTCAAATACCATTCCAATTATGATCCGTATTTAGCCCTTTAAATTGGGTAGTTGAACAATTCTCATGCAAAATCTGTAGAGAAATTTAGGATCCTTCCCTATTAACAAGAAAAACAGAAGGTAATGCTACTTAAGGGAAGGGAACCATAAGAGAAATGCAAACTGGGTAGTTACTTAGATCCCTGCTTCCATGAGTGTGAGTATTTTTACCCTCTTTAGTCCCCACTAATATTTGCTGTATCCTGGCCAAGTTCTCCAAAGCTAAAAAAGTAGACTGAGACTAGAAACGGAGGTTTTTCACTACTCATTATTAAGAAAGGCTCCTGAAACTTTTAGTCCATCCTGGCCAAAGGTGCAGCAGGGAGCTCACTTCTTTCAGGACCATAAAAATATTTTGTAGCCTTTTCCAATTTTCTCAGTCCTCAGAATCATGGAGTGGCTGAGGCTGGAAAGGGCCTTTGCAGCTCATCTTGTGCAAACTTTGTTACAGTCACAGACACCTTCAACAGATTGTCCAGGACCACGACTTTCGGAGATTTATGAAGGTGCAGGCTCCAAAACCTCTCAGGGAAGGAGGTGACATGGCTCAGACACCCCCACAGTAAAGAAATGGTACATGGATTTCCCAGAACAGGTCAGGAAAGGGCTCCCCATAATGGTGCTTTGCAGGCATTTTCTTGCTTACATGCAAATGCTTGAGTGACTCTGCTGCACCCCTGTTTTGTTGACCATCATAGAATCATTTAGGTTGGAAAAGACCTCTGTGATCACCATCTGAGGTAATGGAAGTCCTTCCATTAACTCAGCACTGCCAAGTCCACCACTGCACCACGTCCCCAAGTGCCACATCTAAGTGCTTTTTTAACGCTTCCACAGTTGGTAACTCTACTACCTCCCTAGTCATCCTGGTCCAATACTGTTCAACCCTTTCAGTGAAGAAATTTTTCCTATTATCCAAGACAAATCTCCCCTGGTACAACTTGGTGCCACTTCCTCTTGCCCTGTCTCTTGTTACGTGGGAGAAGTGACTGACCCTCACCTGGTTACAGCCTCCTTTCAGCCAGATGTAGAGAGTGATAAGGTCACTTTCGTGCCTCTTTTTCTCCAGGATAAACACCCCCAGCTCCCTCAGCTGGTCTTCATCAGACCTGTGCTCCAGGCTCTTCCCCAGCTCCGTTGCTCTTCTCTGGACATGTTCCAGGGACCTCAATGTCCTTCTTGTTGTGAGGAGCCCCAAAGTGAACACAGGATTCAAGGTGTAGCCCCACAGTTCTGTGTTCCATCACTCACATCACCCCCCACCTTGCAGAAGGTCCAAGCAGCACAGCCCAGCCTTGTCTTTTAGCTGCTCTAGTCCTTTTCCTGCACAGGCCCTGGGTCCCAAGGTCCCAAAGCTTCTGGAAAGGCCTTTGCCAAGCAACTTCCAAGGCTCTCCCAAAAGATCTGCCTTGCTGCCACATTTCAGAGCTCTACCCTGCTTGCAGTAGTCACTGAGTCTTTGCAATAAAATCTCCTAATGCCCATATGTGGCAAGCATTTGCTGTTTACACAGCCATTAGCCAATCTTTCCAGAAGATTTCTTTCTTGCATGCTATTTTCTAATTCGGGTTACAAGAGCAAAAAACAGAGGCCTGTAGTAATATGTTTTAACAGGCAAAAACTCAAACATGAAGTCACAGCCATATTTTTTTTTTCAGATGTGCTTTTCAACATAGTCTAAGGGCAAAATAAAAAAAAAAGCAATTTTTTTTTCCTGCTTTCATGGTAAGATTTAGTTTAGAAGATCATTTCTTCAGGCTGATATCTACATTGCAAGCAAGATTTAATCAAGAATTACATTGCTTAATACTGTTTTGCAGAGCTCTGATGGATTGATTCAGCCTTTCCTGAGTCATATGACAAGTGACTGGAATAAAGGATAAACAGACTCCCTATCTGGTCTCTCCACGCTCCATGGTATTCACACCAGCCTTAGCAAAACTGCTTTTTAAGATCAGTCTAAAAAAGAAAAAGGTCAGAGCCTATCACAAACTACTGTATCAAAGAAATATGCAAATCTTTCCTTGTTCCATATTCTCCCTAGCCTCCCACTACAATTATTAAATTACAGGGTATTAATAGAAACTAAATGAAGCGCTCTGAAAAGATGAATTCCAAAGATGCAAAATTCAAATGCCAAATAGAGAGCATGCAATTAGGTTCTTAAATAATTCTTATCACAGCTTGTGCTAATATTAGCACTTCCAAAAAACAATAGAAAACTGCAATATTCCCAGAGACACCCCATTGAAAGAACATAGTGAGGCACAGCAAAGGATTCTTAGTGAATTTCTGTATTTTGGTGCTATGTAAAAATAACATTTATCTCCCATCGCAATAGAAAAAAAAATATTTCACACTTCTAAAAGAATTCATAACATTAATGTGATGCTACTCAGGAAAAAAGTTGTGGGTTTTTTTATCTGAACCAGTGCAAAAATGAGGCTTTTCTTCCTAGATTTTTCAGAGAGCGCAAATTAGCACAAACTTTTACCTAATTGGGCTCTTTAAGTAAGTATTCAGCAATGAGCATTAGTCTTTCCTCATTGCTTTTTAAAATCTTTATGTCTCTCCAGGTCCCATAGCCTTACAGATTTTAATGGCCTTAATGAAGAAAAAGAGCATTGTTATTCAATTTGGCTCAAGCAGATCTCCATTCAGAATGACAATGTCGCCATTCACAATGGTATTGTTAGAGATGTGTCATCCTTTCTATTTTAAATCTTGTTTTTTCAGGAAGTTCTAAGTTGCCAGAGATTTTTGTTCCATGAATCTCAGGCTTAGCAAATAAAGTTGGTCAGTGGGTTGGTCAGTCAGTCAGTCAGTCAGTCTCTTATCTACACACACATAATCTGAATTCCTGCAGTAAACAATGCCAAAAGGCAGGACAATCCACCCAATGAGTTATTCAGAATTTCACTTTATACAGCTCAAATTCACTGTTCTCCTAAAAATGAGATTTGGCAATTGATTTCCTTTCCATAAAGACAAATTTATTTTGAATTTCTGATGATAAAAGCAATCTTTGAGTAGAGTGATTCAAACCAGAAATTTACAGTAACCTGCAGTTAGATGCCATCTCAGCATGATATGAAATATTGTAAGGGGACAATTTGCAATGACACAAGCCAAGAACCATCAGGAACAGGAAATGGAAGCTGGGTATTAGCTGAGTATCATCAGTGGTGCAGCTCTCAGAGAATAAATTGTTATGGAAGAAAATATTGCTTTCTACATGCTGGATCAACTTCTGTGAAGAATTGGAAGGTGAGAGGAACAGATGGTCCTTGTTCAGACCAGGGTAGGCTGAAGGGAAATAGAAGGATTGAGAGAGTGAAGAAAACTAATACCAGAACCCTTTTCATTCTTCTCTGCTCCCTCACTTCTCTCAGAAAAACTGAGTAATGCAAGCCTGGAATAACTAGTGTGACTGCAGAAGGCACCAAAAGAGTACCACAACCTAGAGAAAAAGCCCATGAGAACTGCACTAATGGAACCACACTGGAGCCACCCAAATGCTCAATAATGGGTTTCTGAAAGAAAAATACTATTTATGAATTTAGGCTTAGATTCCTGCCCTAGAGCTGACATCAGAGATTAGATTAAATACACACTTCTGTATCCTCCTTTACTTGTGGGTGCCTAGAACAGATATTTAAATAATCTCTTCTTCCCTGAAAACTATTTTTAATATTGGATCACCCATATATCAAGATAAAGTTTCAATGCATGCAGAGAGAACACTTACATAGATCCATTGCTGTATCAGTCTGACTTGATTTTCTAATCAGAAAGTTTTTCAAACGTGCTGTCTTGCTCTGAAAGGTGATCACTTTTTTTATTTTTTTGCAGAAGAGAAAGTTTTCCCTTTAGTAGCTGGCAGTGCAGTCAGAACATGGTTAGAGCTGACTAGATGTATTATCACCTGTCAGCTATTTAGAGCTCCTATTAAGTTAGAAGATAGACCCGCACTGAGTCGGGGAAAACTACATCTGCTTCCAGACATCAAACTGACATTTCCTGGAAAGAAAACACCCCACCTGTTCTCTGTAGTCTTTGGAGCTGCCAGTAGGGCAGGCAGACATTATTTTCAGGTTAACCAAGTGAAAACAGATTAAGGAACATTAAAACTTTGCCACTCCATCATTAGCTCCAGTGCCTTGCTGGGGACTGGGAGCATTTTTATTAAATATGGCACCCGCTGGAGACTATTCGGGGGAACAAACCAGATCAAGGAATTAGGCCAGCAACAATTACTCTGGGGGGGGAGAAATGCCCTGGCACAAATTGGTTCCTGTTTTTCCCAGCACTTTGGCTAGAAGCTGCCTTCTCATTGGTGCTTAGCACTGTGTTTTAATGTGGTCAATGTTTTATTGATTTTTGAGTCTATTAACCCACTGGGCCTGGTTTTATGGGCTGCAGCAATGAAAACAACTGCATGTATGAAGCTTCTTATGTGTCTCTGGATAATCTGTCATACTCTCTAGCTATTAGGATGTCATCAGGATCTCAAACAATCTGTTCACCAAAATAATTGGTTCAAATTTCTTAATTTGAATGAGATGTCTTGAAATGTCTTCACTGCTGATAAAGGGAGGCGTTCACTAAGCAACAGTTTCAGCATTTCTCTTTGTGACTGAAATCCTGGGAGCAGTTATAAATACTAGGAATGCCTGGGCCATGGAAGATACTCAGCAGACTGATTTGTTATATTAAAGAATCCCATTGGCAGCAAAAGAAATGGATGGGAGCAGTGTTTTGCCTGTAGTACCCAAAGCAAATGCTAGCAGGCTTTTTAGAAGGAGTACAAAGCATGTATTCTACATTAATTTCAAAAGCAGACAAATATGTTGCATATTTTAAAATAATTTTGTTTCTAAGCGTTACAGAAAAATGACATAAACATATTTGTGAAAATTAGCGCACTAACTGGTTAGAACAGGGAAAAACAATATAAATAGGTGTGTGGTAATTAAGAGCAAATATGTTTCAAGAGCCAAGAGAGAATTTGTAGTTTCACAGAATACCCTTTTACGGTTTTAGGAATCAACCTTGCCAATGGATTCCACATTTTAAGGACTGCAAGCACGAATCACAGATTGACTGCATACACGACACTATATTTGTGTTTGAACAATTGAAGTGTTTTTTAAAACAGAAAATAACGTTTCTAGTGCAATTAAGCTTCTCCCCAACAGCCTCCCCTCCTCCCCATGCACACTAGCCTTGTTTTCTTAACCTTGTTTCCTTAAAACTATCAGGAAGATGCTAAGCTATCTCCATATATCTATTTCGGAAGGGTAGGTGGTAATTCTGGTGTTAAAAGCCATTTTGAACGTCTTGAAACACTGTCTTGCTTACAGCTTCATCATTTTGAGCATAGTGTTATTTAACCGTAATATTGCAGTTTCGGTTTCTAATGGATCTGGTTTCAGGGTTACACTTGCAACACATTCCCAGCAGTATTTTGAAATACAGCTGAAACACAGCTCTTCTTGCTGTGGAATTTCAAAGCTTTTAAGTCATTAAAATTGCATGTCTTTGTATGTTTGCTATAGATATAATACAGTGCAGTAATTTCTTTGAGACAATTATGGTCCTCTGAAGTCAAGGTTTTTTTGCAACCACTGGAGTCCAGCTTGAATGCCTTTTGGAACTTGCTCAGAATTTTCTTCCTCTACCTACCCTGATCTGAGAAAAATACTAGCAAATCAGCTGATTTATTGACAGCAAATTTATGCCAGTAACCACGTAAGATGAGTTTTGAAATTTCCCTTCATATGTGATGTTTTAGTATAGCCGCTAAAAAATGGTGTTATTAGTCTACCAGTTCTTCATAAAGAACTATATGCACTTTGTTGTTCTATATGAATTATGAAACCTTTATTCAAGGGAGCTCTCCAATGGTAGGCAAGAACTATAACAAACTCCTCATATTTTGCTAGTATTTCTATTATTCAGTGAACTGACCAGTGCCATAATTAATAACCACAGTTAATGAATGGGACAGCTTCATTATCTTTTCTGTTTGGGAGAAGTAAAAGCAGAGCTTCTTAGATTAAACAAACTTTCCATCATTCTGGTTAATGTGAGAGCAAAAATTATTTTCAGTCTTTCCTTTCACAGCGAAGATTTCTCCATGTAACAGTTGGGTTGTAAATTACTTCCAGAGCCTTCACAGAGAAAGACAAATATTTCTTATTCTGCCATTAACTCATCAACAATATTTCTCAGAACTTTAAATCTTAAATTCAGGGGCAAAATTCCAGCGAGATTCATATTGCAGTCCTTGATGGTGTCCTTGAAACACCCTTGCAGACCTTTAAAAGATATGTTGGTTTCCTAAACTCCTAACAAAGTTGACTCCAGATTTCAATTAGATTCATGTCCTTGGCCCATTGGATTACTAAGTAACTTGATTTAAACATATAATTATACTTATAAAAAAAAATCTCTTTTTTATACTCTTTGATTATCATTGCATAGAAAGGCTTGTATCTTGCTTCATTATAAGCAAACCATAATCCAGTAATAAAAAGTGGATAAGAAAAAAACATACAAATAATATTGGCTGTTAGCTTTGATATTTTTAAGATTGGTCTTAATTTACAGGGAAATAATGACACTTCAGTTAAGTAGAACTTTTAAAAAGTGACAGCTTGATTAAAATTTTTCTCCTTTATTTTGAAGGGTTTGAAATTTGTGTTTCAAAAACATTGAAGGAAATTCTTAAACAAAAAAAAAACTATCACTGAAGACTGCTGACATCTTTCACTCAAAGGATGCTGAAAAAAGGGTGCTGACTACGTCAGTCAGAAATAAAAATACTTTAAATATCAGCAGCTGCACTTTCCTTAAAGAATTTGATGTAATAAAATAAATAATAATTACATGTGTCTAATGTTTGTGTATTATATACTTATATAAAATGGATGTACATAAATATGAAATTCTCAGTATTAAAGTGTTTTGGGAAGTTTGATCTTAGCAGATGCATGATATTGTGTTTGTTATCAAAAAAATTGAACAGAAATGCCACACAAATACCAGTCCTCACATGCTTTACATCAAAGAAACACTAGTTAAGTCTGGTAAATGTAGAACAGTTTAGTAATGATCCAAAATCTACATTTCTAGAATTCCAGATAATTCTAGAACACTTCAGCATGATTCAGGCTTGATGCTGTGAATACACGCCTGGAATAATTTTAATATTTAGTGGCATTTTTCCATAATTACACCCTGGTGTGCCTCTACATCTTGTGAGTAAACTTCCAGCTGAACTGGTCTGAGCAACGAAAATCCTATTTGAAAGTCAACACAAAATCTTCACATTCCATTACTTGTGTTTCAGTGGGCTCTGTTAATCAAACCAGGAAACAAATAGAATTTAAGGTGAGGTTTCATTGAGCAGTCACAAACATGCACACAGCCCTGATTTCAAACTCTGGTTTTGCAACATGATGGATGAAATTTTAGAAAAATGCTGCCACTCCAGGAACCTCTTACACACAAAATTAGACAAGTGTTGACTTTACTCACATTAATGGGTGTATTTTATCACTAGTTCCTTACCAACCTGAGTGCCACACTGTCAGAATCATATGAAAATAGGACTAGAAGAGATGGGACATTTCCCTTTAGCCTTCTTCTAAAGAAATTTCTGACACTTCTGTCCACTTTTGGTGGGGAAAAAAAATTTAAAAGAAAATCTTCCTTTCCAAGCAGCCAAGCTGTCATTTCCAATATTTCTAAAGGACTATTAGGCTGAATTTCACTTCAGAGTCTTTTGATATCCAACGCAGCTCAGGAAGCTAAGGAGTGCTCTGATGTGAAATGCCACTGCAAAAGAGCCACAGTTGTCACCTGAAGTGAAGCACTGAGATATCTCTGCATTATCTGCACCTTCTACAAATATTTGTGTTGATGTGCAGCTTTTATGTCCTGAAGCCATTTTGAAAATAAAGACTTTGCAGTGGAGAGCTTGGGCTTTCATTTGCAACTCCAAAGGCTGCATTCCAGTGTGTTTTTAGGGACAGCTTTACAATCCTCCACACTACAGAAAGCTATACTGCCAGACTGCCACAGAGGAAGATGCAGCCTTACAAAAAATGCAAAGGAAAAAAAAAAAACAAAACGAAAACAACATAAACACAGAGTAGATCTTGCTGGCCTGGCCCACTGGGCACATATTGTTGGTCACAGCATGGATCTGACACCGTGGGGTGTGTTTCCAGCATGGGGTGCAGAGAGCTGCACACACAAACAATCGTGAGAACAGTGCATTTTTTCTTATGTCAAATGCATTGACAATTTAGCCTGTTGGGATATAAACGGGGGACCGGATTGTAGTGGAAATTCTACTGGTTTTTGTTTTTTTTTCTGTGCTTTTTAAGTGTTGAATTTTCTTTTTTGAGTGATCAAAAGTGTCTTTGAGTCACAACAGTCAAAGATGGCAAAGACCACATATTGCTCTAATTCTGGTCTTCAGGACATCTTGTAGAGATTAATGCTTGAAAGATATTATTAGAATTTTTTATTCCTTTAAACCAAACTGACACCATATGAAACTCTTGCCATAATAGCTCTATTTTTTTTAATATTATTTTTGAAGCTATCCCATGTAAATTAAACTGGTAAAATCACATCAAAGCTAAAAGAAAGAACTAATATGCACTACATTCAGACTTTTTAACATCTGTCATATCCCCTATTCCTCAGGTAGAAGAATAATCACTCCACCACTTGAAGTGTCAGTGCCTCAGCCTTTCATTTTACATTGTTTCCTCTCTGCTTCTATCTTTCCCCATAGAATTTTTAACCTCGTTTACAAAGCTTTTTCTCACATAGAAGACCAAACAACATCACAATTCCTGTAACTGGTAGGACACAGGACTTTCAGGACCTTCTCATCACAGATTCGTCCAGCAACCAAAGGACAGGTTGATGAATCTGTTTCTATCCTGAATATCACCAGGAAATCATCCCTGGAGAGACTCTAAACACCCATGAGACAGAAGAGGCTCTGCTACTAAACAGTGGGTTTCTAAACCAGTTTCTCAGTGAAAGGTTTCTCTTCAAAAATCTTTCACAACCTTACTTTTCCATTTGAGCTAAACACACTTAGCCCATTGTTGTACTATCAATACTCATAACTTCAAGGTATGTGTATATTTCCAGGAAGCAAAGTAACATTAATTTTTTGTTGCATTGCCTCCTTGTTGCAATAAAACATTGGAAAAAAAAAAAAAAGTCTTATTTTACAGTGAAAACCAAACCAAACAAAACAAAACCAACAAAACAATCCCAAAACTCTGCATAGTCTGGTTCCACAGAGGAAAAAGTATTCTGTAATTGATAAAGTAAAAAAAAATATTGTGTCATTGCTTTAACGATTAAGATGAAATATTATACCACAAATCTAATGAAGAACAGTCAACTCTATGTCATCATTGATAGTGTTATATTGCTTTGTATTTGCTTCAATTTGCTCACCTGGCAAAATAAAATTATTGATCAATCAATCACCCATGCCATTATTTAAATAAGGAAACCATGCCTTCTTCTTTCACCCAAAGGCATTTCAGAGAAGTGAATTTGAAATACTGTCCCATTTTCAAATATTGAAACTGGCATATATGGAAAGTTGAAATGCTTGCTTGAAAACTTATCACAGTGAGAAAATTCAACATGAATTAAACCTTGATGTCCTGGCTCTCTAATCAGTAAAGCAATCTGAACGTAAGAGCTGGCAAATAAATTATGTGGGAAGATGCATTTCCATACAGTCATTTTTGCCGAGGGGAAATGAATCTTATCTTTCATTTTCCAGTTAAAAAATACACTGAAGATTACTCATCCTTAAAAGAGATGTTAGTACAGTACTTACTGGTAATATAGGAGTGATAATAGTTGATACAAGTGCAGAACTGTTATGGAAACATGCCTTGTATATCAATGATATGAAAAAACTATTGTATTGAAAAAACCTTAAAAGCTTAATTCCAGCACATTTCTTATTCTTATAATTCTTAGATTAGAAAAAATCCATAATTTACATATGTGCTTTCAATATAGGTCTATGTGACCTTCTGCTTGTGAATTAAATACAATCACAGCTGAAGGATTATTTACCTTGGTTTAGATCTGTACCAAACAGTAAAAGCCCTGCCTACAGAGGAGTTGGTAAGGGGATGTTCATTGTGCCAGGGTTGCCCATTGAAAAGCTCAAGGCATCTCAGAAGCCACAAAAACAGGCACAGAAAGTAAAAAAAAAAAAAAAAAAAAAGGGCGTGTGGATCTTGTGGTATTGACGAGGATTAGTGGTGGAACACACAATAAATTTCCAGGCCTATCCAGAACTAAAATGCTTATTGGAAGAGGAGACTCTGAGCTACAGAAAGTCCTCCTTCTAGACAGGCTGATCTCTTTTCAAGGCAACTACTGCATCTCTCTTGTCAACCACCTCAATATCTGCTGTAACTCAGGAAGATGCAAGAGCCCGGTCACTGAGCAAAAAAGCTCGACAGCCTCCAGAGGCAGATCTTAGCATATGCACCATAATCCCACTTGGAGATCTGCTCTTGTCTCCTCTGCTGTTTTTGTCAATGTTACAATCAAAATCTGTCAGGCCAACAGGCTATAGAAGATACAAATAAGCATTTTAAATGAAAAGTCAGTATCTAGGATACTGACCAGCATGAGGGGAGCAGTTAAATGCTTGAATTCTTGGCAGACTTCAATAATCTCACACAAATGGCACCTGTCTATGAGTGTTATGTACCAGCCTTGCTGCATTAAAATCAACAAATACTTCCAGCAGCCCTAAAGAAAGTAAAATTCAACATGCCATAGCACCAGTTCAAGCATAGTTAAAGACAGTCCTAATGGCACATCATAAACAGGGAAAACCTTTTGCATGCTTGCCTTAGAAGTATCTTTTATGTCTGCAGGTAAAAAAAGAAATCCTTTGACATTTCATTTCCAATTAGAGGTTTACAGTTGCTAGAATCATGGATTCTACGTAAAAAATAGTCACAAAAAATTAACTGAAATTTTTAAACTTATTTTTAAATATGTTTAAAACATATCTGACAACTTAAATTTTGAGTGAGGCAGAAAGTTATTTTTGAATAATAATTTCTTCAGCACAGCAGCTGTCATAAGGACACTTGTAAAAAGTGATGGGAGAAAGAGTCTATCTTGTTAACATATCAAAGATGAGCATAACTCTCTTAATTTCAATCCATGTCTCTTTTCATCTGAACGCAGCACAAAAACACTAAATGTGGTGGCTCCCACTCTCCCTGACATTTATTACTTCTTTCCATCATTCTTCTGACTTAACAGAATACTTAACAAAAAACCCTATGCTTGTAGAGTTAGGTGTTTCTGTTTCAGTGCCCTAAAATTCCACATTTTTGGGAAACCTATAGAGAGTGATGGTTTGGGGCCAATATCCTAGAAATAAGTTTAGAGCATAAATGAACAGCAGGAAAATCCCATGAAGATGTGGGAGTAACCAAGAAAGATTTTCATCTTGAATTTCTAACATACAGTTTAGCTGCTATTAAATGGCAAAATAAGGGGGGAAGGGTATAAGCAGAGTAAATCACAGACCATTTCCCATACAGATTTTATCTTACCCCTGACTTCTTGTAAGGAAAAACATCCCAACACTAAGGACTAAAGCCTGCTACACACTTCCTACTTTTGTGGAGGCTTTTAATTTATATTTTTCCTTTTGTTTTCCCCTCCCACCTGCTCACACACTCCCTGACTGCATTCATCATCCTCTTCTCAGTGGAATCATGCCCTGAGACAGGGGAAGTGTATCAGCTTGGATTTTGCAGCAGCTCAGTCTGGAGGGGCATCCTTCTCTCCTCTACCCTTTCCACCTCGTCTCTTCAGCACACACTGTAGGTTCATTCTGCACCTCCAGGTGTAAATGTGGAGTTACTTTGCCTGTGACCCTGACAGAAAAGTGCCATAAAAACTCCTCTGCCACTGAATCTGAACCTTCAAAGAGATGACAACAGAACAGAGAAAACTGTTATGGGTTAAATGTGATGCTCAGCTGCTGAATTAGTAGGGATTGTGTTGGAAGCCACTGAAAACGATTTTATCTCATCCTATGGAAAGCCAACAGGTAAACTAACTCAGTTCTGGAAAGACACAACAGTTCCTCAGCAGCAAGGGTGGTGATGGCAATTTTGCTTGTAGAGCTGTATATACCACATACACAGGTTCCAGTAGATGATGTGATGACAACTTCATGCCCTTCATTGCATGAACATGCTTCTGAGGGGTTGAAAATTTTACCCAATATCTTGGATCCATCTTTTTCCATCCATGAGAGAGTGCACCCACAGCAGCAACACCTTAATTAGGTTCTTCAGTTTTGCAGCAAGGAAAGGAGATAATGTGAAAGCCATTTCAAATGCTTGATGCTTCTTTGATGCTTCTTATAGCAGCAGTTGAAGCTGAAGGATAGGGAAAAATGTATAATGGCCAGAACCTTTTCTCTGATATACATATAAATGCATTTGACTTTCACAGTTATAACCTGCACAGGTAGATTTACTTTTGTTGCATAAGTGAAACACATTAGGTGGAACTGGGAGCTTCAGCAAGTTAAAAGGTTGAGATGTATGTAGGGTTGTCAGCTGTGGTGCTGCTGGACTGAAAACAGTACAAAGGTGTCTAGAATGGAGAGATTTAATTGATTACTGCTCCAATACTTCAGCTAGTTCAATATGCAGATGGCACTCACTAAATAATACAATTCAGTCTTTTCTGAGTAGAGTCCAGTGATAAGCATGACTAAAATTTTCAGTGGCATTCAGAACTTAAAGGGATATAAATGTGTAATTATTCTTCAGACCCTTTGAAAATCTCACTCTTGATACTTACTGCTTGTTGATCACAAACTAACTAACACATCTGAAGTCAGACCATTACATTATTTGGTTAAATGAAACATTTGTTAATGGAATCTTATGGAAAAAAAAGCAAAAAAGACCAAAAAAAGATGAGAAAGAAATAAAATTTCTAGTAAGGAGCTCTTATATGATCTTCAATGACTGCTAATCATGACTTATTTCTAAAAACGAGACAAAAAAAGGAGTCCATAAAGGAGTTTGCCCCTGTAAGTGTGTCTCACACGTGTACTTCTGCACTTGGGATGCCTGAGACCTCGTGAGACCAAGGAGCTGTGGCTGTCACATCTGGAGGGCTCACTTCCCTGGAAACAACAGCCTTGCTCCTGACCACAGGAACAGCTCAGGCAATGCAAATTTCTGGATTTTTTGAAGATAATAACCTCTCTAGTGTCAGAGGTGAGAGGGGAAGCAGTTTTCCTCTCTGATTAACATCCAACTGCAGTACAGAGACAAGACAGTGATAGTGATGCTCAAACACCTTTGGAAAGGGAGAATGAAGCCAGTTCCTTACAGCACTGCACTGCAGGTGGTACAGGACTTTAACTGGGTATATCTGAACCTACATCTGGAGGAAAATGGATCTATATTACTCAAGAAATAAATACAAGGCCAGTTCAAAGCTGAGCTTCCAATGTTTTGTTGTTACAGTTCAATAAAACCACTTTGCGTTACATTCATTTCTGTATAAAATAAAGTGAATGTCACACTTTTTTGTCATATCATTTTTATTTAACAGGGTTTTTTTCTTTATCCATTAGTTAAAAAAGTTATAACAAGGCAAATCATTTATCAAAATGAAAAATGCTTTACTCCTTGAGCAAGGAAAGGGAGTCTAAATAGAATGTCCCTGCTCTTAAATTAATGGAGCCATCTTACATTTAATATTTTTTCTTAAGTAGTTATGTAAGCACTCCAAGATCATTAATGAAGAAATACAGAATCACAATTTAGAGCTGAAGGGCAAAACTGCTAAAAAAGAATTTGAAAACCTTGTCATCGAGTGATATAGTCTAGGCAAATGAATGTAAGGATCATTGATCTCCGATATCATAATTAAATGTACATAACTCATGACAAGGAGAAAGGACAACAAAGTTCATTGAAACTTGACTTCAAGATGAAGATGCAGAACTAATCAAACAGGTGTACTAAGGGAAGGTCAGGTTTATAAAAAAAAAAAACAACACTTTCATTTTGACAAAAATAATTTTTTTAAAATCTTTTTTTTTTTGTAACTATTACAATTTTCACTAAGAGTAATGGTTAATAGTTATTAATAAAAAATACAATTCGTATGTGTGCAACATCTCCAAAGGTACCCTTTATGAGTTCTGATGAACTGGTGAAAACTGAGCTGGTGTTGTGATATTTTACATTTCTGTCCCTGCATTTCAATTGCCCTTTGTAAATCAAGCTCCCTCTTTGCCATCTAGACACCAACAAACACATTCCTAGCTTTCTTCTAAATAATCCATCAGAAGAGATTTACCCAGACTTTATTAAGTAATGCAATAACTGATTTTTAATGTACAAAATGTTTATTGCAACAAAAGAAAATTCACAGAGATCAGATGGAATACATCCCAGAGTGCTAATGGAACTTGCAGAAATAGTGTTGGAGTCACTGGCTATTATTCTTCAGAACCAGTGGAGAAAAGCCAAGCTCCCAGAGCTGGAAAACTACAGACCATATTACCTATTTTGAAGAGAAAAATCACAAAAGCCAGACAACCTACTGGAGAAATTACAGAAGAGAGACTTCAAATTTGAATTGCCAAGTCAGCTAGCGAAGCAGTCAGTTTGCAACCTGCCACAGAGGCATGTTGAAACGTGGTGATAAACAACAGAAATAAGAATTGGCAAAGGCAAAACACGCCTATGATATAAATATTATTGAACATGGGTCTCCTGTTCTGTGCTGTTGTCATCACTCAACAGTTTAAGACACTTTCACACCTAGCAGCAAGTACAATAATCACTTTTACTGAATTTCAGGAGCAACAATCTTCCAGTCTAATTCTTCATTTCTCCCCACCACTTGCACAGGAAACCTATATTTCGTCAATGTCTCTTTATACCCTTCAAATATTTTCATTAAACCAGGTTAAATTGCATGCTGAGTACACAAAAAGACTCACAACATAAAACAGAAGATGGAGCATAGATCCATCTCACTCAGATGTGGAATGTGGAATATGGAATATTTCAGTGTAGAGATCAGGTCTCCAACAGCAACAAAAAACAGTTTAAGAACCAATTGTGAGGTTTTGATTTGTCATGTTTTAGGAAGGCCATGTCCCTAACAGTTTCAAAAAAAACTTCTCCTGTTCAAAATCCAACAATAAAAATAGATTTCTCTTTCATCCCACAGGACATGGGAACTAGATACCAGAAAACACAGAGGTACTTAGAAGAGCCAGATTTATCAGGAAACACCCACAAAATTTCTTTGTTGTTCAATTTAGTCATAAAGTACTTGGATAAATAATGAGTTTGTCTCTCGTAGAATACATCACAAAGTTTCAGAAAATAAATAATTTCTCCATTTTAGCAAACATGTATATACACACATATGTTTAAGAATAAAAAAAGCCAAAAAGTTAAACTCCCTTAATTTTGAAATCCCTTTCTTTACATGAACATACATGGAATTTCATCATCTATCAGACAAACTATTTTAGTTTTGCTTCTTCAGTACTGATAGTCCATTTTGCTTCTTCAGTACTGATAGCCCATATAGGCTATGTATTTATAAAAAAAAAAGCACTTTAATTTTGGCAAAATATATTTTATTCCTTTATTTGTCACATTGAAGTTCTGTATGTAGGTACTCAGTCTGGACTGGGCACTGATCCTAACTCTTGCCAGGATCATATATATGGTGGAAAAAGCTCCTATGGGCACTACGTTTTTAGTGGAAGGAAAAAAAAAATATTCTTCTTCTTCAAAGAAAGTGAGGCAGATAATTCCAGGCATGAGCAATACCATAAACCAGAAAGAACACAGAAACCTATTAAGGTCATTAAAAAGTACAAATTTAACCAGGGAGAATTATGCTGCTGCTAACTCAACATCTTTCACCCCATTCCACAAGCACTGAGTGAGTGTTCTCTTTGCAAGAACTAGAGCATTTACTCTGTAATCCTATAAAATATAAATGTTTTCTACTGATGGAATCAGGTCTATATCATCTGACTATAAAAGTCATAGCGGAATGTTTTATTCACATTACTTCTTACTGCTATTCAGAAATATTTTATTTACTATAACTCTTTTTGAAGACTTTCCTTCTGTTAGCCATCCTGTATTCAATAAGAATATCTAAAGAAGTTCAGAGATATGTATGCTTAATAATATTAATAATGATAAATAAAATGCTTAATATAATAAAAACCAGTCAGCTAGAATGATTAGAACTGATGAGAAAGACCAATAGTACAAAAACCACAAGAATGCATACTTGATTTGCTTACCATTAGTGCTGCATCTGTTTTGAAAACTATAGAGTCTTGTATTGGAAAAAAAAAAATTATCCATTATTGCTTTCTTTTTAAAATTTTATAATTATTCTCATCCTAGATTTTATTTTTTCTTAAAATGTTCTACCATTGCTCCTAGAAAGCCCAGGTTTTCTTCTGAATATTTTCCTGAACTCTGATTCCAATCACACACAAGGTATTGCCCTTTTTCCCAATACTTGTACTTATTCTATGTGCTGTTTGCTTCAGAGGCAGGAAAACAACACCTCACACCAGATGCCACTTTGTGTTTAATTTGTAAATAGGAGGAAAAATATTGAATCAGAAAAATATATTAAAAAGAAATATAAGCAGGAATGTAAGAGTGATCCAAGCTAATACAAAAAATATGCAAGAAAAATAAATGCAGGTTAGGTTGAAATCTCAAAGCTGACGTTTCTTAAATGCACCTTGGGACTTTATTTTGCCCCTCTCTGTTTCTTTTCCCTCAGTTTTTCAAGTCAAAATGTAAATAATCTCTAGAACCAAACAGATTCTTCAGCTAATTTTAAATTACTTTTAAATTTTCATCTATGGGGCAAACCTAGGATCTTTTCAAAGATTTTGCTTCAAAGTGGAGCAGCATAGGAGAACTGCTAGCCCTTCTTCATCCATTGGGCAAAGAAGCAGGTAAAATAACATTAAAATGACCCTGAACCCCACATATTGATTCTGTAAGTATTTAGAAATTTAAGCCTTCTGTAAGTATTTAGAAATACATTCAGAGGATGAAGGACTCCAAAAAAAAAAAAAAAATCCACAGAATTTTCCAGAATTTTCCAGCTTCAGACCAGAACTCCATCTATGAAGAGATGGACAAGAACAAGACAAGAACACAGACAGGTAAGAGAGAAAAGGTAGGGAACACAGATTTCACATTAAAAAGGTAGATATTTTTTCTCCTTACAAAAATTACTTCTTAAATCTTGAACCATGGTTAAAGTTTGGATTATGTATGCAATGCAATGTACAACTAAAATACATTTCACACAATGAGATAGTTGGAACAGATAGACAATACTCCTCTAAATGGATTGTGCTCCTGAAACTCTGGTTGAATAAACTTTACATTTATTTTCATCAACATGGCAGACTTGTCTCATTAACAAGATTCATATTTGTTTTCCAGAAAATTTCAATTGTAAGTATTTGGTAGCCAACTCAGAAAAAAGAAAAAGTGTATTAATCACTCCCCTAATATAGACATATGAGAGCCTGGGGTGCAATAAAGCTTGTATTCCCTCTGGTTCAGGAAAACTCTATTAATAACAGGTGGCAGAGCTGTAAGTTAGATGTATGTATTTTTCCCAAACAACTGTCAACCAAAGCTTTGCAGAATCCTCCATGTGGAACTGTGTTCTCGTGTCGATGACCAGGTCCCAAGTCAAGCACTGCTCAAGCATCAGAACTCCTTTTGCATGTGCATTATGATACAGCCCTGAATTTCACAGTCCTGTCTCCTTCACTGATGGGGTTCACCTCATGAGCAGTTATTCAGGGTAGTTTTTCCTTCTCCTTTACCAGTGTTATCCTAGGGCTGCTGATTATCATACAGTACTCATGCTCTGAGCAGAAGACAGAGCCAGCAATTTCCTACTTCTTCATGGGACTCATCACGACAGTATCAGACATTCAGAGACATTAAATTTTTTACCTTTGTGACAGCCTCTGGGAGGAATAGGTTTTATTACTGCCATTTTACTGCTTAGGAGTTAAGGCACTGAGGATCAGATTTTTCACAGTTAAATAAGTACTCAAAAATGCATGAAGGAGCCTAATAGTTTTCCCAAAAGTGCTAAAACACTTCATTCGAAGCACAAGGGTGCTTTTGTAGTTTCTTCCATGAGACCGTGCCCATCACTAGCCATGCAAATAAGTACATTTTAAAATCTGACCAAAAAGAGATTAAGGATGAAGGCATCAATGTATTGTGGGTTCCAGTTCTCTGACATCTCAGATCTCATCTTCAGTGTGTTTGGAATTCTGCTAATATTTTGTATGCCTGAAATACAAGCTTCAAGCTGCAGCAGAAATCTAAATATCAGTTGTAGCTCTGAATCCTCAGCATTTCTGCACATCAGTCAACAGGATCCCAAGTCAGGCATCCAAAAATACTGAAGACCTCTGCAAACACTTTTACATAAATGAGCTCTCAGCAAAAAGGAACTCTGTGGAGCTGCTGTGGGCAATTTTTGAATAGTCTAACTGAGTAACCATTCTCTCCCTGCAATTCTCATCGTCATTTGCTGCGTACCTTCCAGCTTCTGCAGCAAAATGGAGGCATCCTGGCTGCAATCTCTTTCACTTCAAACTCCGAATTTCTTGTACTGGGTGGGGCAGCAATTTCTCACAAAGATGCACGTGATTGTGCAACTGAAGACCATTACCTCTCTGTATATACATAGTGGCCAATTTGCATTTGTAGTGCAGCTGATGTGCAAAATACAGATCACTTGCCTTTGCAACTCCAACAGGGTTCTTTGAATGCTCTGCAGACTTGTTGTTGGAGGGGGTTTTTCTGGCATTTCAAATATTAGAAAGAACATACAAACTAAAGTGCCCTCATGATTTAATGTGCTGTCACTCTGGAGTTTTTGGTAGGCAGAGAGCCATTTGCTGCCCCACGTACATGTGGGTGCCCTTGATCATAATTTCCATGATCAGAAGGCAGAATTCAGGGTCTTGCCTTTCTGGTAGATGTGCTCAAACCCAGCTTCACGATTCCACCATCCTCAGAAGAAAACTGTCACTTCAAGGCACTTCATTTCCTCTACAAACACCAAGTAAATTCTGTTTGGTAGATAAACAGATAGACTTTCCTTAAGATAACCAACTTTTCATTTTTTTACTATTTTATTTTCCTCGACATATATGAGTTATCCTGAAATACAGTTGTACTTGTCGTAGTGATATCAGGTCAATAGATCTAGCTCTGCACATGGAGTCCAATCCAAAATCCAAGACCTGCAGCAGTTTCTTAATTTATCTCCTCTTGTATAAATGAGTTGAAATATTCCATCGTACAAACTCTTATATTACACTAGAGATGTGCTGGCTTTTTACAATTACGTAAGTGGTAATTATGAAGTGTTATTTCCACTAGCTGTTGCAATTATTGCATCAAACTAAGATTTATCATATAATAAGACCTCAAAACTTGAAGGACATATGAGGACATTTTTGTTCCTGTAAAAGTAATTGCTTATCACATCAATTGCACTGACATAGATGTACGGAAGAAATAATAAATGAGGAGTCAAAATTGAAAGCAGTAGAGACTCCTGAATGCTCTAATAAATTTGCAGTGCAGTGGAAGGATACTTCAATTGTTGGCTAACACAGAAACAGAGAGTGATCATAAGCATATCTCCATCAACACTGAAATATGTGTAAGGACAATAAAACTATATATATATTCTTTTGTTCAACATCTTTGATGGAGAACTATCATTTAGAAATAATACATAATAGCTCTATAATGCATAATATATAATTATGTAAATAATTAGTATAATCTTGAGATGAGGGCTATTAGTGGCAGTGGATACTTTGAACCTTGCACATTTAGTCAAAAAGACCAATGACATCCAATCAAAGTTCCTTAAAATGAATTGCAACAAACAATGGCAGCACAGCTGCTATTAGAATTATAATTGAGTTTAGGAGGGAAACAGCAGCTGAATGCAAGGCAGATAATTAAGGAGCAAGCTTTTGTTAACACTATCAGTAGGGTCATGATTCTGCAGATTGTGAACTTATTATGGCTGAACAAACTGGTCTCTTTTTACAGCAGAGGTATATTTCATCTTTTTAAGCCAATAAAGAGTATTCTGGCTACTAGAAAACCGATGACTTATTTATTTAAAGCTATCCATTTAGAGAATGATAAGCATTTACAGAATCTAAGATTACCATGGAAACATTATTCTTAAATGCCGGGGATTATGGGAACAATTGGTTATACAATTGGATGGGTAAATAGCAAGCCTCTGAGTATGACAAAGACTGTAGCTACAGAAAGACATTAAGTAATTTCTCTCTTTCAGGCCAATATACATTTTATATTAACCCAGCTCTGAAAGAGAAGCAGTTTACCTTCCACGGATAAACATTGAAAAGAAAATCTTCATGGTAAGCAGAAAAAAAAATACACTGGGTTCTCTTGGGTTCCTAACATCTAACCCAAGTGTTAGGGAACTACCAAACCCAAGACAGGGAATCAGAAAAGTGATCTAGAATTTGTGTTTCCTATTGAATGTTGACTAATGTTGGAACAAAAGCAGAAAAGGCAAACAGACAAGAATCATGGAAGGATCCATAGTCACTCCAGCTTGCGGCTTGGAGCCACAGTCAGGCAAAGTAAGATGCTTGACCACTCATAACCATGAGCTGGGGTTCAAGAAATGGAAAGAAGCACATTAAAATCTCAGCAACAACATTACATGCTGCAAGCAATACTGCTCTTATAATTTTTTCATAATAACCCATACTCTTTAAGCAAACCGAAGAGCCTGAAGATTTATCAAAGATGCTTTCATCACCATTGCACTTGTAACCCCTGTAACTCACATAGCACAGACTCAAGATCTTTGGTTTAAGACAATCTTACTGACAACCAGAGGTCATTTCACTAGCAAATCTAAATTTGTTAGGCACAAATGAGTAATCCTACTTCAGTATTTCATTGACCTCCAGGTGTAAATAAAGCAAGCAGAATGTGTCTGACTGGCAGCAAGCCATTCCTGTGCTGTGTGCAATAAAAACACTAATATGTCAAAGGGATTTTAAAAATACGCCTTGGTATTCCAACCTGCTGAAAATTCTATTTTTGACCCTGCAGCCTCCTGAAATAATATAACAAAAACTTTTTAAAAATATTTCAACATTGCTGAACACTTGCACTGTAGTAAGGTCATTTGCAGGTTTTGTGTTCCTGGTTTTGAACTTCCTGAGGTCTCATTTCACCAGACTGTGGAGAAGGTAAGCAAAACCTTGTGCAGATTTGAAACTATTTTTCTCTGTTTCTTTAGGAAATCCATTCCCAGCATCAATATGGAAAAGCTTGATTTGGTCATGACCAAAATGGCATTCAAATGTGCTTCAGTAAGATGTGAGAATGGGGACATTTCTGCCCAGTTCCTTTTAGGGGAATCTGGATAAGAACAGGTACCAGCCAGGAATACAAACACACCCTTCTGCTCATATGCACAGCACGTAATGAGCTCTGCTTACAGATTGGTCTCAGATGTCAGCAGAAATCTGAAGCATTTTTCAGATTTTATAAAAATTGCTGTTGATAACTTACTAAAACCTCACTCTCTTTCATTTGCAGTGGGAATAAAGGCATGGATGTTTATCTAGAAAGGTGAGAGACATAGCCAAATCGAGGTGAAACAAACTTGCAGGTTTTCTAAAGCATGCTATAATGGTGACCAGTCAAGCCAACGCCTCTCAAGAGTAGGATCTGAGTATATCCTGACTTCTACTCTATTTGAAAAGGAAATTTCAAAGGAATATTTGATTACTATCCCTTACTCCCTAAATGTTCATAGCAGGTTTGGTATCCTGCAGAATAAAGTGGCCAACAAAAGATTTCAAGATTACTATGGATAAGGACCATCTCAAAGGGTTCTAAAACCCAAATGAACTTGGAGTCCTGGCATTTCCTGTCATAGGTAAATTCTAGAATACTCTTGAAATGGATAGTGTTACTAATTTTTCTTTTTAAAACTGCTATATATTACAGATGAAAAGGCTCTTGAATTTGAAATTTTAGGAATACCCTATTTGGAAGTATAAGGAATTGTGAAAATAACTAATGGGCTAACATTTATATTCTGAAGAGTTCAGAGAGTCAGTATGATTGAGATGTGAATGAGGTAATGGCATATAAAATATGAAGTTACCATTTTTCTGAAGGCCATTAATAAATATATTTTTAGCACCTTCTTACTGGAAAATCTCGGAGTTCTCCTCAACATGATCAGATTTCATTAAGGCAACAGCACTGGGGACCTGTCCCTGTAAAGCAAGGCCTGTTTTCCTAATCAACCTCTGTAATAATCATTTCACAGTTTGCCACTTCAAGGACTTGGAGCCCAACAGAAAACCAACATTATCTCCTTTTGGCAAGAATTTTTTTCTGCTAATTTAAAATTAAAGACTGTTGCTATGATTGTATATGTTGTTATGATCACCAGGGAAGACAGTGATGCAGAGCAGAGAACAATCTGGAGCTGCACCATTTTCCAACTTCATTAGACATCACTCTATTGCAAGGCTGATATATTTGAACATTTAAACACACAAAGCCCTCTAAAGAAACATGCTGCTCACCAACAAATGAAATCAGCAACTTTTAAACATATTTAGAATTTCTTTTTTCTCCAACTGGATAAGGTTTATACAGTTCTTCAATTAGAATAACGATTTCAAATATTTTGCATAAGTTTCACTGTTGGGGTGTCTACCAGAAGCAATAAACTGCTCAAACCAAATCCTTCTAATTCCTGTCACAATTCCCTGGTATCTTCTCCAAAAACTCTCCTACTGAAATACCTTCTACTTTTTATGTGATAGCCTGATTTAAAGTGCAAATGTTTCCTGTTTACACTGAGTACAGTTATGATAATGGAAATTCAGCATTTCAGTAAGTGAGCTTCAAAAGAATTAACAGGAGCGCTTTTTCCCCCTATGCGAAAGAGAAAAATAATCAGCCTTTCTAACTAAATAAGCTTGTAAAACTTAATATTATATTGTGGAAGCACATACAGTAGCTAATGAAGGCAAAAAATGCCTGGAAAGAGAATCAGCATGTTGGTGGGTTCTAGCTAGCAGCTCAGTGCCTTCCTCAGCTGGTCTGATGTCCCATCGAAGGGTAGGTGAATGTCACCTGCGACACCTTTTTTCCTGGTTCTTCTCTTCAATCAAGAAAGTAGGTTAAGGGCTCTCATTGTTGAAGGGTCTTTAATTCAACAGAAAAGAGTTAGAGTAGTGGAAAATTCTGGAGATTTCGTTCTCTTCCTATCTTTTGTTTTCTACCTTCTCAGGGGCCATGATTGAAAGGTCTGTCATATTGTGAATAATTTAGATCTGGAGGATACCATGTTCTTTCTTTCACAGCTGCAATGGATGTCTATTGGCACCCCAACAGCAACATTTCACCTGAATAGATATCAATGAGCAAACAATTTGGTGGTCATGATTTTCATTACCACGAACTGATGATTTCTAATAATGCAGGAGGAATAAAACCCAACCCTGATTTCCTTTGCTGTTGGGGAAATAAAAATAGATTTTCAGGTAAGCAGCGAAATACCTGACACATGATTAAATGTGGAAACCTTCCTAATGCAACGTGACAGGATGATTTCTCAGCTGAAATCCTTTTACCTCTCCCTTTACTCCTGAAACAGCAGTTAACACTATTGAACTGAACAAGAAGTCATATCTGCAATTTTCCCTTTATTGATGAGAGCCTTCTCTCCCTAGTGATGTAATTGCTACTCCACAGAGTGGCTGGGAGCAGAGTGTGGGGTTGGAACATCCCTGATCATCCTGCCATGCTGCCAGCGAGCCCTCAATGGGTGCAGAGGGCTGCAGAGCACATTCCAAGGAGAGCAAGTTTTGTGTGGGAGGCTTGCAGAGCAAAACTCAGACCAACCGGAGCGACGAGATACAGCACAGTGCAGTAATATTTGTCACTTACAGATCACTTTATTATTTTTAAAACACCTCATGAATATTAATCAAGCAACCTCTTTAGTGTCCCACGAGGTGGGAAAACACCCACCATTAGCAGAATTGTGTTGGGTTGTGTGATCTATAAGTCTACATACAATACATGATTTAATGAGATTTACTAAAGACCTTGAATTCTATTCAGACTTCCATTCTACCTTCATCTGTATGGAACTGAATCCCAGACACTCAAATATATTTAGATATGCAACTTCCATTGATAGCAGCGCAGGTGAGGCAGATAACCTCTGAGAATCTGAAGTCAAATACTTTCAAGACATGCATTAGAGGATAGGACATGCATTTTGTTTCCCCTTTTCTTCCTCTCAGTATTTTTCCCAATGGGAAAATTATGTGGCAGCTTTCAAAATTATTTTTCATTTATTTATTTTATTTCTGCTGTGCTTCACGTGTTTGATATTGAGGCAAGGTTAATGACATGCAGCTTGCATTTGGAATTGAAAGTGGAGATGTTTAAGGTTGTTCCTAGATCCAGTGGGTATATGGTAGATATTGCCAGAATATACAAGAGATTAAATGATGCTTATCAAAAATCAATGTATACTAATTTTTTCCTATCTGTGCAAATTTGCTGGGTTCACAACACAGTGGAGGTAATGCCTGCATTCCATACGTACTAGCTACCCAAATTCAAGGTCAAATCCTAAATTACTTCTTGAGGCAAAACTCTCAGGTAGTTGATTAATGTTTTGGCTGTGGTAGCACGTTAGGTTTCACCTTCTGCAATGATTATATATGAGGCGTCACTGAAGTCTTGTATGGAATCAAGGATGCTTGATTGATTCTTTTAATGCCTTTAAGTTGTTTCCATTTAAAAATACTTCTGAAAACTGTAGCTGTAATTAAAGGCAGGACAATGGTTCCCTCTCTCCATAGAGGGGCATAAGATGAATAGCATTGGTGAAAAGAGACTTCATATGCATTTGTCACATTTTGTGGGAGATTTGTAAACTTAATGTGTGCTAAAAAGAGATATGAGAGAAAAAAAAAAAACTGTTAACACAGTAAACACCTGATTAGGCCACAGGGAAACCACAGTCAGAATCTGTTTCTGTTGATGATTTCTTGTGTGACTGTTGGTAAATCCCTAATTTTCCTGTGCCTCCATGTTCCAGTAGAAAAACAGGCATAAGCCCTCACCTTTCTTCAAGAAAGTATTGCTGAATCCAACAGTGATTGTGAGGGATTCACAATCACTGTATGTAGGAGAGGGCAAATAAGGTTTTCCTTGACATTTTTTCCCCTCTCATGAGTGAGAACCAGGCTACATCACCCAGGAAATTTATGTATGTCTGGAGGCTCTCCGAGGGCTTGATTTACAGTGTGAGTGTGGCTGGGCACAGTGCATATCTCAGATATGAAGCATATTGACCAAGGAAGCCATTGCAATTGAAGAAAAAATTAACTGTTCTGTTGGAGGGCTCCATAAAAACTCATTTGTTATTGCTCTTGCTCCACAGAGCCCCAACTGTCCAGCACAATCTCCTTCTGCCTGTACAGTCTTGCTGGGAGCTCAAGAGCTCTTCTACTGAACAAATAATCTTTTTGGGGTTGGGGTTTTCCGAGTTTTTTGGTTGTTTTTTTTTTTTTTTTCTATATAATAGTGCACTTAAAGCAACGTGTTGGGCACTGTTCTGCATTTATTTACCATGGTGGGTTAATCTCATCTGGGGAGGTATAGAAACCCAATCATGAGTGCTACAGTATATAAGCTAATTGCCAGGATAAAACCAAATGAATAATTACTTAACTTCAGAATGAGGCCTGGGGGAATTTTTCTTTAATAAAGGTTTAATTCACCAGTGATAATGAATGCAATCTCACATACTACTGAACAACACCATTAGCATAATGGCTAAGATACAAAAACTATAATTAGAACAAAACAGAAATGTTAATTACAGCCACGAAGGTACCCAAGAAAAAGGGAGTTATCCTTTACCTGTCAGACGGGTTCCTGCCTGTGTAGCTTTAGCAATCCCTGCGAATGGGTCATCAATTCTGCCCGAGTGACTGACAGGCAGAAATTAAAAACTGAGGCTTGCTTTGCCTTCTGATTCCAGAGGGGACTGTGATTCACACAAGAGACTTTAACAGTTAGGAGTACAGGTGAGGGCAGTAGAGACTGCACCTCTAATCACAGAGCTTAAAATTTAAGCTCCCACGTATCCGAATCCCACCCTTCAATTCCTTTTCGCACGGAGGCAGCCCCATCACTCCGGCTCAGGAATATGAGCTCTCCTCCAAGTTTATTTGCTACCCCCAGGCGTACTTGCTGTGCACAGCACCGCCTTGCTGGATGAGGAAACGTGGGAGCCTCTTGGCTAGGAGCTGCTGGGAAGTTTACTGATAACAAGCAGCTTCATTTCCGGCACTAACAACAATAACCAAGGCTCTTTGTACATAAAATTTTTCACAAACTCTTCTATCTGGCTTAAATGAAACCTGGGAGATGTCCTCGTGGCAGAGCACTCTTTTGTGCTGTTTCTGCTGTGCATTTTCTCTAATCTCATGCTACTCAAATATTAAATTTGCAGACTCAAGAACTCAAAAGTTATAAAATACGAGAATGAACATTGCATTTTTCCCTCTTGCAAGACCCAGTGCATAAAATGGACACCAACTGAATGGGGAGTTATTCAGTTTTTCTTTTTATCTTCATCATTCTGTGTTTGATTCCAGATCTTATGTAGCACACATCACCAAAACCCTGCACGGAATACAAAATCACCAATTTCTCCATAGGCTTTTTTGTGGTTTTCTCAGCATTTTTTTTTTTTTTTGGTGTTGCTCTCAGCTCTCACTATAATTAATCTATCCTTCTAACACCTCTAAGAAATCATATAATTGAAGTACAGGGAGATGAAGGCCACTTTGCTAAATATTCAGCAGTTTGGGTGCCTGCTTTGATACAAATAAGTTCTAATTCATGCAGCAGTACACACATTTAAAATACACTTCCCTGTTCACTTGTACTTTACACATGAGCTTTTAGCATTTCCATAAACAGGAAATAACTGTAAAAAAATCAGTGAAAACTCTGGTTGAAGAAATCTGCAGATGATCTCATTAAGAGCATTCTGATGAAGGCAGGAGAGGAGCTCAATCCCAGGCATTTGGCCACCTGAACCATGAGACATCCCCTCAGCCTGAACAGTTCTGCCTCTTGTATGCTGCAGTCTCTGCAACAAAGGAAGGAGCAAACAAAAGAGTGGGAAGAAAAAAAAGAAAAATAATAAAAACATGAGACATCAGATTTTTTTTTTTTGTTATTGTGTTTTCTAATTTCCTTGCAAGTTGGAGAACCTGGAGGCAGATGTTGGTGGGAAAAGCTCTTCTACTGTTCACCTAACACCATTGCCATTAAAGCTGATGGAGGCTGACTTCAGTATTTATAGCTGAACTCGATCACAGTGCAGGCAGGGAATAAACCTGCCTTGTGGTGGATGCAGCCAGTGGCTGACAGGGAGCTGAGAGTAGCTACAAACAGGGCACTTTCACTGATGTCCAGGAGAGAGGTAAGTAAAAGTGCTCACTGTTCTGGAACAGGAAAGGGATCAAAGCCCTGATGCTAAAGCATTGGCTAAACCACCTCAGAGGGAGGAGGCTCAAGGTCCATCTGTTTGAATAGATCTCTCACCACCTGGATATACAGGATGTGATACTTTTCCTGTTTAAGCTGGACAACCTCAGCAAAATGTATTCAAGTTTCATTAGATGAACCTGTGGGGAAAAAAAAGAAAAAATCCAGCACCATGATATGATTTTTAATGCGGTAAACAGGATGCTCATGTGAGTGGTTGAGGGGCAAGAATCCTGGGCTGTGTTTCTGTCCATGTACTTTATGTGGTGACTATTTAGCATGAATGCATAGTAACAATGGTTACAGTATGGATCAGACACCAAATGCCTCTTCTTCCTAGTCTCTTTCTTGAAATCCCATGTTCCAAGCAAAAGAAAAACTCAAAATCCCAAAAAGCAGCCAATCAAGCAACCAAAACCAAAACCAAACAACAAACACACACACAAAAAAAACCCAAAAAAAACCCAAAACAAAAACACAAAGACAAAACAAAAAATCAACAAACAAACAAACAAAAACAAACAAACAAACAAAAACAAACAAACAAAAAAAAACCCCACACAACCAAAACAAAGTACATTAACTTGATAAAAGGAAAACCTTATTGTCCATAAAGGCAGTCAAGGAGGGGAATAGCCTGCCTGGGAAGGTTGTGGATCTCCCATCCCTGTAGGTTTTCAGGATCATACTGAATTAAATATAGACCAACCTGATGTGACCTCACAGTTCAGCCTTTATTCAGCAGGAGGTGGGACCAGAGACATCCTGGGGTTCCTTTCCAACCTGAATTATTCTCTCTCACAAGAAAAGTGCTTTCACAGGAAAGGTGGTTGTTGGTCCTCCTCATGAGAGTCAGTGGAAAAATTAACAGCTGAAGCCATACCTTAATGAGGACCTCAGAATTACCTGCAGCAGAGTAGGAAAGCTCACCAGACAATGCCCTTCACTCTTACCCATCTGTCTTCTTGTCTCACAATATCTAGAAAAGCTATTTACAGGCAATTTCCATGCACAGCTTTTGTACTGGATTTTTATTTTTTTGTTTAATCTCAGTAATTCTGTTTTTGAAGACCTGTTAGCCTTTACTAGACAATGAGAATATATCTGTCTCAGCTGATTTTTGCATTTCAGAAAATACTAGTTTTTAATTTTGGACAGAAATTACCTATTAGCCTAAACTGCCCACTCCATCAGAATCCTGTGCAACTTCAACAGATTTCAATTCACTCTGTTTAAATTATGATGCACAAAGCTAAACAATCTTCTCATATGAATTTGTCTTTCATGCAAAGTAAGGTTTTCTGGAAAAAAAATGCTGTAAAACTAACAAAAAAGAACAAAGGAACAGCTGTAAGTCAAGAGTTCTTATGCCAACACACTGTTCAGCTGGGTTCCACATTCATTCCATCCCCCACATCGTGCTGATTACAAACTTAGATGCAGTTCTAATGTTTTCATTTAATTCATTTTTTCCATATTTTAAATTCATTGTATTTAGCAAGCATTCAGTTTGAAACATGCAATATCAAAAGAAACCCCCACAGGTGCAGGGAATTTGAATAATCAGGTCCACATGATCCCTGAACCTCAATCCACTGAAGTCTCCCTGGGACCATTTTAAATGTGCAAAGGAAACAAATGTCCAAATTACTCCAAGCAATCGAGAGGTAAGAGATTAAATAAGGCAGATGATTAAAATATTGATACTTTTATTACAGTAATGCCTTCAGTCCCCCACAGAGATGCTGGTTCTGTTGTGCCAGGTGTTGTACAGGTACACGGGATGGTGCTCTGCCCAGGGGGATTTACAGTCCAAACCCTGATTTCATCAACATCCATCCTGTAACATCAGGACAGGATTAGCCAAAACTGAGTGTTGGAAACAAACAAAAATATGAAACAGCTATTCATGTTGCCCAGTAAGACTGTGGCCAAGTTGGGCACAACTCCTAAGGCTCTACAGTTCTGTTTTTGTGCCCTGCTTCCCAGACCTGACCATAAACTAATCCATTTGTGCATTCTTCTGTCATCCAGGGCAGTTGAGCACTGGCTCACTGCAACATATTTTCCAGCTTTGTTGGTGCTTCAGTTTTCCTCAGACCACTGCCATGTGTCACAATTACTCATGTTGCTGGATTCTCTGCAATGCCTCCTAATTTTAGAATTTTTTTTTTTACTTTCCCCTTTCTTTTTTTTTTGCAAAAGTTCTCAAATTCAGTTTGACCTACCATTAACTAGCAGAGTCCTCTAAGGCACTACTGTATCCCAAAGACAAGGAACAAATAGAGATATGCAGAATAAACAGTGTATTACACAATCTTGATAAATTCATCTTCCATGCTCGCACTGCACAATCCATTTGATGTGTTGTTGAAATATAGCCAATGACTGAATATATCCCAAAGAGCTGAAGGACAGCTTTCTCCTAAAAACTGGCATTGTCTGAAACAAACAAACAAACAAACAAACAAACAAACAAAACCAAAACAAAACAAAACAAAAAAACCAAACCAACCAACCAACCAAAAAACCAACCAACCAAAAAAAAACAACACCAAAAAATCAAAATGAGGCATAAAGAAAAACTTGTGTTGTACTTGAAACCTTCAACTCTATCCCTTGGCATGTTGTAGGACATACATGCTGACGCACTGCTGAAGATACAGCAGTGGGAAATCCATGCATTCCTATGTTACACACCTGACTGACACCTGGGAAGAGGATCTTCAAGCAGTTTCTCTTGACAGCTTTATCAATGGGCCTGAAAGCACTCACAGTTTCATATCTTTCAGGAGTGCACAGTCAAATCTGATTATTTTGCGGAACAGCGGTTTTTGCGTTATCTGTTTACATTCTAACTGAAAAATTCCACTTACTGAGGTGGGTGCGAAAGAGAAAGACTCTGCTACATGATAACAAATAAGATCTTGATTACTCCAAGGAATGAAGTCTTTTACAGCAAGGACTGCTTTATTGAGGTGAAGAAATGTTATGCAATCCAATCCTTCGCTATCAGCTCAAGGCTTTACAAGGGGAAATACCAAGTAAGGGTTTATTCAAACCAAATTTGAACCAGTAGTCATCTGCATAATGCACATGTCCTTCTCTGCATCCGTATCAGAGGCAAAAAATAGCAGAGATGCTGAAAAATACCTGCTGATACACCGTGTTCCTTATTTATCAGGAGAGTTTCTTTAGATATGGCTAAACCCCTATTTTTTTTTTTTTTTGGTGTATTGTTGCAATAAATCCAATGACTGAATACAGCTCACACCCAGTTTGCCTGTAATGCAACTAATAACTCTCTTTTTTGCAGGGTAAGTAAGAACCCAAACAGCTAATTTCCTTACCCTCTACCTGGAAGCCAGGATATATCTATTGGTTCCTAACTATGTCAGGCTGTTGCCATTTTTATTTACTCAATATACAAAAAAATTCCATTACACAGTATATTTTGTCGTGACTCCTTAGACTTTCACAGCACTTTTTGTTTAGGGATTCAGGAGGGAGAGTTAGGTTGGCAAGGATGTTTAGATCTGAATTATTTCATAAAAGCAAGAAGAGAAAACCATGATTCCTCTCTTATCTCTGTATTTATTATACAAGACATCCTCCTTGACTCCACACTAGGCTCTTTTAAAAATCTGCCATGTTCCAAGACACGGGTTTAAAAGCCTAAATTTAGGCTCTCGAATCTGAAATGTATCTGCCTGCAGGGTGCCAAAGCTCAAATTCACCCTTCATATCAGGGAGTGCAGTTTCTCTGGCTTCACTTTTGCCATCAATGAATAAGTGTATTCAGTCTTGAGAACGCACTTTACCACCTGTCAACACCATTTTTTTGGTCGTGATGTTTTTATAACGAAGCTTTACCACCTTCCACTGATTTCCAAGTGAGCCCGACCTTCTCTGAGAACAAGCAAGAGCTTTACAATTAGCTGGTGTTGGTTTGTTCCTTTTCAGCAATGTATCTTGCATCTACACTGATTGCTGGGCTTTGGAAAGAGACTGAACATGTATTTATTGACTAATCAAAAATACAGTAAAAGTAGAAAGACACAGCAATATTTAAAATCTAGCTGATTACCCTTTGGTGGCAGATGACTAACAGCTTACCTCAGCAAAGCAAAAATTGCTGCCAAAGGTTTCTTCATAGAAATAATCCTTATTTATTATCCAAGTTCACAGCTGTATACACTGCAGGCAGTAACTAAAAACACTTAAAAAGCACTATGCTAAAAAAACAAACCCCAAGCTTACGTGACCATGATGCTTATTAAAGGTCCAATTCTTCCTCATTAAAACCAACAGGAGGGGCCCTGCCAATGATTTTAGTGGTAAAGGAAGTCATCTCAGGGAAAATATTCAAAGTCATAAAGCTGCATTCTGCTCATTAGCAGTAAATGTGTGATTCTCTCCGGCATGAACATGGAAAGTGCTAAACAGCTCCAAGAGTTCTCAGGTTACTCAATAATCCTTTTTGAAATAATAGGACAACAATAAAAGTAATTTTCTGCCTCCCGTGTACACATGCAGCCCCAGTTGTCTGAACCCTAGTATTTCTTTCAGAAAAATGTGATTATACTCAGCTGTTGTAATAGTTCTTTTGGGGCTAAGTCAGCAAACTTTACATGGAATATTATTTTTATAAGACTTATTAAAAGCTTACCTATTACTACTAATCGCTATTCAGTCTGGTAAAATGAATGGAGTAAGACCAGATGAAAAGAGTAACATTTACTAAGCAATTCAATCACTTAACATTGTTTGCTTGGAGGGAAGAATACAAGGAAGTAATCTACTATCCCTCTCCTGCCATGCACTCTGTCTTCCCCTCACATAGCTTTATTTGTCCTTCCTGAGCCACGCTCTGAAACATTTTCATACAATTGGCAGGAGCCAAATATGAACCTGAGCGTGGCTAGATGACAAAATACTAGCCATTGATGGGAAACAGACTGAAATGAGGTGGAATCAAACAGATTCTACCCCTTTTTTCACGTATCACAACTGTAGGAAATAATTGCCTTTAGACAAAAAGATCTAATCCTGCTCTTCCTGAGACATGGTTGGTGAAGGATGCTGCCGTGGCAGTTGTGTGGTTCAGCAGTCAGACCTCAGCACTGCTCCAAAGTGTGAAAGCTGGGAGCAGTAATGAATATTGTCCCCTGCACCCTGCACAGAGCCTGGGGCCCTGTCAGGACTGGAAAGAGGACTCTGACACTGAAGATCCACCTGCCAGAGCCAGCAAGACAGAGAAGAACAAAGAGCTCAGGAGTCTGGACGAGCAAAGAAGCCTCTGACATGAACTAAAGAGCAGAAAACTTGGCAGACTGAACGTGGAAAAAGAAATTTAGAATAAGGAAAATGTGTGGGACACCTTTGTCAGTCCTTTGAGGTTAAAGCTGGTGAAAGCCTAAGAGCTTCTGTGCCATAAGGTCTCCCAAAAAGAGAGCCATCTGAGGGCGTAGCTGATGACTCAGTCTGCTCAGAGAGCCCACAGAGACCTCTGAGTGAATTAGTAGGCTGACATACATCATGCAGCACTACCAGCTCAGCTTCCAGAAACATGATGAGACTGGTCTTAAGTCTGGACTAATTAGCCATGCCTCCAAGAAAGGCTAATTAATCAGGTTCCACATGTGTGCTGACATGGTGGTATTGTCCTGGCTGAAGAGCTAACCCTGCAGTGCTACAAACTATATTCCATCACGCAACAAGAGCAGCCCCTAAAGTAACAAACACAAGATACTGAAAGTTTTACAACTCCAAACTACTGCTCTAACCCATACTGAAAAAAAACAGAAACTTGTGCTGGTTATGAATGAGAGGTGGCCTGTGCTTACCCACACCACATCAGCCCAATTTTCCATCAGAGAACTTGTATATAACCACTGCTGGGATCAGGTCCCTAGCCAGAAACCTTCTGGCATCTTGGCAGTTCTCTTTCCTACAAATTTTCTAGTTCAGGTCTTCCTCTAGCACATTTTTTCTGTTCTCTTCATTGTGTTTATAGTGGTCCAAACGTCATTCAGTCCCACAACTCAGTATTGTTGCAGTAGCAGCTGGAAATTGCTGTCCAGATGTTTAAGTTTTCAGACCTTGTGTTCACACCTCTGATGAACCACAAACTTCCTCACTTTCTTGCCCAGGAAGCTACTGATGAACCCTGAAAAGGGCTGGCAGTTGCCTATAGAACATCAGTACACTTGGAAAATGTGGATATGCCAGGGATTTTTACCCATTCCAATTTATCCCCCAGTTACTGCAGTTGCACTCTTGTTTTTGTAAACATATAAAGGTATATACATATACCAGTAATTTCTGGCATATAAGTAATTCTTCATCTAGAATGTATGATTCATTTTTGCACTCAGTTTTACTGTGCCTAAATCACAGAATCACTGGATGGTCTGGGTTGGAAGGGACCTTTAAGATCATCTGGTTCCAACCCCCCTGCCATGGGCAGGGACACCTCCCACTACATCAGGTTGCTCAGAGCCCCATCCAGTCTGGCCTTGAACACTTCCAGGGATGGGGCATCCACAACACTGGACAACCTGTGCCAGTGCCTCACCACCCACCCAGCAAATAATTTCTCCCTAATATCCAAGCTGAATCTAATCTCTCTCAATCTGAAACCATTCCTCCTTGTCCTGTCACTTCTTGCCCTTGCAAACAGACTCCCCATCTTTCTTACAGGCTCCCTTCAGGTGCTGGGAGGCTGATATGCAAGAGTCAGCTCAGGTAAAGAATGCTTTTTTATGTTACAGGATGCATATAGGAAAAAAAATCCTGAAGGGGAAAACACGCCTATTAATTGTTGAAATATTTCTGAGACGGATTTTTTTTTCCAGTAGAATTCTGGAGTACAAAGTATCTACATTGTAACTGTGTTGCTTAGCAGGCATTTCAAATATATATATGTTTTCTTTAAAGGTAAGTATAAACAAAAGGACTCGGTGAGAGTAAATTCACATTTGCCTATTCTCTCATTATAAATTATGTGATCTTTCCAAATAGAAGCACTAGAATAATTAAACTAATTTTCCAAAATTATTCTAGTATATTCAATTACAGATTTTAATTATTTTGGAGAAATAATCCACAGTGTTAATGAAAGAGACAGTAGTTAGAATCATGGCAGAGTATGGGTTTCATGTCTCTGCATTCCATAAGCCTTATTAGAAATGTAAATCAAATATTTGATGAATACTAAGAGTCTATTGGGACATTAAAATGAATATTACCATTGTGACTCTGAGAATCAGGTTGAAGTATAACAGAAGTCAGTTAAGGTAAGTGGATTTCGATGCCAAAGGGAACATTAGCTGTTTTATAGAGGCCTCTAGAGTATCACCTGGTATTAAATGTGAAAAAATAGATGTTTAAATAACACTCAGGTTGTGACACAAACCAACAAAAGACACCAGAATTTCAAAGTTTCAGCTATTACTTCATATATATTACCTCATCTCCCATGTAAAATTAACTGAGGACAGCGGGATGATGGGGAACATGTAGCTGGCATAGGGGAGTTGACTCCGAGTCTCCCAATTCAATATTCCCTGATCATCCACTATCAGTCAATGAGAACTTTGACACGGCCTTTGAAGGCAGGAAGGTCTAATGCTGGCCCTGGCATACATCTTAAAATATGACTTTGTATTCAATGTGCTGTAACACCGTCCAAACCTCACCATATTCTACAAAGGGCATTTTGGTAGCCTCAAGGATGGAACAGCTTTCAGCAATTAAGCCACTTCTATATGTTTATGCTTAATATAGTGTAGAGTATTTTGAAAACTGGGCAAGCTGAAATGTATTCTTTTTAGGAGAAATCACATTTTGGAGAAGGAGTAAATGGGAGACAAAGATGAGCTGCCTCTCTTAAGCCAATAGACAAAGGCTCTGTCAGGGAAACAGCAATTACACGTTTTATTCCACCCCAGTTTATCCACAAAGCACCATGTTCCATTACTTTTTGTGAACTTTTAAGCTGTTATCTACATCAGCTTTATGCTCACTTGAAGGGAAGGAGGAGTTACACCAGCTAGGAAAAAAAGTATAAATTTCTGTGTGCTTGCTCTACCACATCCTAAGTGAGATATACAAACAAACATGACTGGTATTCTTAGGGGGGAAGAGATAACTGTGTGCCTTCAAATTTGTGTAAGCTATAGTGAAGTCTGAAGAGAAATTGTAAATAAATGCATGTTTATATTTGACAGAACCAAGGTTATGAAGAGTGATCCCCTAAACTTAGAGAAAATTCTACACTTGAAACTGCCAGAAGATAATTTCTATGCCAAATTTTTCACTATTCGAATGAAATTTCCTGGTGGTGATAGTGCCTGGGAAGTTTTAATTATATGTGGGCTGAACTTGAACGAATAAAAGAATTTCGTATTGTTCCAAATTGAACTTTTGTACATCTTGTACCACACAATCTATTTACTCACTAGGACTCATATTCAGACAATTTTGGGTAGTTATCTCCATTTTCTGCATTTTAGCCTTTCCCTGTCATTTCTATAATTATATCTGTGGCCAGTACATTTCATGAGCTATTACGTTAAGGTATCACTGAAAATATATTTAAAACCAGAAAATGTAGATGCAGTATTCCTTTGCATGATGTATTGCCCAAAATACTCCATATTCAAGGGAAAGGGAGAACCAGTGTAATGGCACTTTTTCCTTTTTTCCCCCCCCAGTGCTTTTACAGAAGTTCTGGAAAAGGCAGTGCTCAAACAATCAGTAAAACAGAATATTGCCAAATTACTTTCCCATTTTAGATTGCCAGTTTTATCTTTGACCTGGAAATATGGATGAAAATTATGAAACTTCATAAGATACAAGCATTTTCCAGGGACTTTGCTGCATTTTTTTCTACAGAATCTAATGGAATGGAGCATAAGTGAATCTGTGTAATGCACATGGTCCATTTTTTTTTTTCCCCCAGGATACAGATATTAATAAAACCTTTAATTTCAAATTATTTAGAGTTTTACCTAGACCCTTTCTGTTCCATTCAAATAGCCTTCCACTACCAGAAAAGCCAAATAGCAAAAGCAGATTTAGTAACTGTATTCATTCTGTTAACACAAAACTTTCAACTTAATTTTTAGAGAGGTTCAACCATGAACCATTTCAAAACAGGGAAATAAGTGACTTAAGTCTTTATTGAATTACTTTCACACAAATATTTAACTCAGTGCGACAGCATTATGCCAACACTTAAATGAAAGTTGCTCTCATGCCTCTAATCCTATGACTAAGACAATTATTTGGAGTGGTGAGCTTAATTCACGTCAGTTTTTCTATTGATGTCACTGGCCTCTGATTTAAGCACTACAAGCAAGGCCCTGTCTGTATATTTAGAAGACAACAACATTTCAAAGGATACATCTACGTGGGACTTAATCATTTATTCTGGAATGGTTTCTAACAAAAGAGCTACAGCCATTATTGCATGTTCTTGGATAAGAAACCAGCATAACTAGGATATAAGAAATAGCATTTTCTCTTTCATTTAACAAGAAACACTTATTGATAAAAAAATGCAGAAACCCACCATTTTCCACAGCTTTTTAAGTGGCAAAAATGTATTAACTGCAGTTTCTTCCCTACAGCGTTGGTGACTTTGAGAGAATGTAGACTATTGATGGGTACTCTACAGCATTCAGTCATCTACCACACAGAGATTTATTAGATGCTGTCTTGAGCTACAGCAGAAAGACATCTTGGATCTTATCCTCCACATCTGTTCTAGAGGCTTTGTTTCAGGAAGTTGGATGGCTGTCACAAAGGCATCCAATGCTCGGGGTGCAGTTTCAAACAGAGTCAAAAGAAATTACCACAGACACACAGCTTTCAGCACAACTTAAAGAAATTAGAGTAATAATCCATGACCCAGAGGAGAAAATTCCAGCAATGATGGTCATGATGAGAGATTTTCCCTTCTTGCTGGGTGACAGAGAAAATCAGCAATAATACACTAAACCTCAGTTTCAGATAGAATAGCAGAACTGAGGCCACTCTAAACCCAGCAAAACAAATAGAAAACCTAGGAGTTACTCATCATCAAAACTGATAGCCGAGTCTGCTTTTTAGGAGGAGCACAACCACTGATGGCCAAATCCCACACTGGTAGAAGGACTGGTAATTCTCTAGGGGAGTTATAAAAACAGTATTTCATGTTTATTTTGATCAAGCAGGTATAACAATTGATAACAAGACAAGCATTCAATCCTTCTGCTGAATAGAATGAAAAACAAAATTTAGAGGAAGAAGAAATAATTATTCACTAGATCATGTAATACTACCTCATATAGAGTTATTACAACAGAATGCAAAAAGATCATAACCCGAAAGGAAATAAAAGCTCTTGATAAGTCTTGATACACAGAATGCTTAAATGATAGAATTCATGTAACTACAGGGCACATTAATTAGATTTTTTTTTGTAGCTGTATCATTATTAAATCAGGTGTGGAAGAGGCAGAATTTTAACCTATAAAACATTCTTCTGGACATGAGCTTAAAGGAAATGGTTTAAATGAAAATCAATTGTTGATATCCCAAATGGTTGATTCAATGATTTTTCAAATAAATTTGCTATAGAAGTTGGGAGTTTGCTTTGCTTTATGTTTGAAGGGTGGATTAGTAGCTTTATAGAGGGCTGTTGTACAAAGAAAAGAAACATAACTATGTAAATCAAATTATTGATTTATTTTATGCCATATACTTAAGAGAACTTTAAATGCAGCAATGGATTAAATGAACGTGTGACAGGACATTTAAAATAACAAAATGCTGTTACTCAAATAACTTAGGTAGCAGCATAAAGCAAAGACTCCCTTTGCTGAAGTAAGGAGAAATGTAAACAAACTGTCAAGATGACAGCATATAACAATATTGTTATTTTAAATATAAAGTTGTATAGACAAATTTTACAGTTAAAAACATTTCACTACAAATATTAGTTTTCCATTTTACAACATGAAGGGACTTTTTTGCCACTTCTTTCAACTGAAAAAAAAAAAAATTGTGTAATAGCATAACCAGCAAAGTAATTTTAATGGAGCAAAGACCCTGTGCTCCTGCTTTTGTAACTATGACAAAAAAGTGGAATGTTTTATTACTGATGGAGTGTAATTTGCTTAAAATGTGTCAATCATCAAAACCTAATAGAAAAAAAGAAAAACAAAAACAAAAACAAACAAACAAACAAAACAAAACAAAACCAAAACAAAACCAAAAAAACCACCAAAACAATGTTAAGATTTTAGGATTCTATTCAAGAATTTAGGTAAATTCTCTGGCAAATAATTTGCTTCAGAAAAAGCAAGTCAGATTTTGTTGAAAAACCTTTTTATCTTAATCAATCTCTTGCACATGCTCCCTGTTGCAAGAAAGAATACAAGCACCTTTTTTTGTGAGTAGTATCTGGCTCAAGAGGCAACAAGAGTTGAGAACCTGTGTGTTAGGTAAGCTCCTGGAGGAAAGGACTAAGCATGAGTGTGTATGTGAACACACATGTAAAAGACAGATTTAATAGAATCACTTGCCCCTTAGAAAGTACCTATTTGTTCAGCATGGGCATAAGAACCAGTTTGAAGTAAATTTTAAATAATTTAGCCTAAATTTCTAGTACCAATTCAATATACAATCAGAAAAAAATAACTTCAAATATTCTTAATTTCTCCATTGAAGGAATGAGAATAATATATACTTGTCTGCAACATAGTACAGGAAATATCATTGCACTTTCAAAGTATGGCTAAAAATTGCTGAAAAAGAGATGACACTCTATAATAATCCATAGAGTAATACATAAACTGGATATTAGAATGATCTTCTCTTCACAGTTATCAAGAAAGATGTTTAAACTCTTTACATTTATTACCCTGTCAAGACATCTTTGAGTATTGGAACTCATGATTATTCACATTTCCTGCTGCATAACAAGGGATTTCTTTCACTGGATATTTTTTTTTTTTTTAATTTCAAGACATATTATGCAAATTTTCAACTTTTATATTCTACATGTACTGGAAATGCATATCCATGTACCTGTGTAGATGCATTGTACTGTGCATATACTGAAATATAAAATATAAGTATGACAATACATATTTTAATAGACATGGCAGTTGAATCAATTGGTATGGTCCATCTCTTTGCAGCCAGCAAGTTCTTCAAACTTTTAAAACCTAATATATATCTTTCTGACCGAGCATACTACTACAATGATAAATCTTTCCATGTACTATTGAAGAATAAACCCTCTTGAAACATGTAAAAGACATATTTGTAGCAATGAATTGTGAGCATTTAATTTCTCTCCCACATGCTGCTGTTATACTCTGGAATTTGTGAATTTCTTAACAGCTACCAAATCTTTAGGCTCATATGTTTCTGCTGACTCATTTTTTCTTACTGTGTATCAAACTATCTTACTTAAAGGGTGGAAAAATACTTTCCTGTCCAAACTGAGGTGAAATATAAAGTGAGGTCTCAGAGAGGTCTGTCCTAAGTCCGGTTCTCTTCAATATTTTCATTAATGACTACTAAGATAATGGAATGGAGAAGTCACTTTATAGAGCTTGTAGGTCACACCATGCTGGAAGCACTTACGAGCACTTTACAGGAGAGCAGTCAAACTCAAAATTGTCCTGATAAATTGGAAAAATGGCCCAAAGTCAACAAGAGGAAATTCAATAAAGACAAGTGCAAAGCAGCAAACTTGGAAAGAAATAATCAGAAATGGGGAAAACTGTCTAGGCAGCAGGAAAGATTTGTGCTACAGAGAACAACCATCAGAAGAGCAGTCAACAACACAACTGCAAGAAGAGCAAGTGTCATCCTGAGGTGTTTTAACTGATATGCTGCTATTCAAGTATGTGAAGTGATGAACTTGTTCTATCAGCTCTGATGAGCCCTGAAGAGCAGTGCCTCCAATTAAGGGACTGAAGTCAAAATCTACATGAAAACAAGTTTAAAAAGACAGTGCCATTAAGACACAAGAGGAATGCAAATGCAAAATACACAAAGCAGCATTATACTTATTTGTTAACCATTTCAGCAAGGCACATATGCTAATTTACTTATTCCTTTAAAAAGCTGTTAAGATGTGTGCATTATCATATCAAGGGAATGAATTGCACTCACTATTGTACGAAATATATTAGCAAACTGAGACACTAATGCTTATATAAAAATACAAATTCCCTGTAGTGACATTAATGAAAGCACAAGCTGCCAGGTGGAAAAGGGCGTGGCATGGTAAATCATAGACTGGTGGAATGGTTTGGGTTTGAAGGGACCTTTAAAGGTCATCTAGTCCAGCACCCTTGCACTGAGCAGGGACATCTTCAACTAGATCAAGTCATGTAGTGTCCCATCCAACCTGATCTTGGATGTTTCCAGGGCTGGAGTATCCACCACCTCTCCGGGCAACCAATTCCAGTCTTTCACCACCTTCATTGTAAAAAGAGCTTCTTCCTTGTACTTAATATAAATTGTCCCTCTTTCAGTTTAAAACCATTACTCCTTATCCTGTCACAATAGGCCTGGTGCAAAGTTTGCCCCCATCTTTCTTGTAGACTTCCTTCAAGTGCTGAAAGTTTGCCATGAGGAATCTCCTTCTGGGCATGGGAAAGGCCAAATGGCTCAAGGACAAGACAGGAAATTTGATCAAGCCACCCCATTGCAGTGACCCTAAATGGTGTAATTGGAGAGAGAAGGAAGAAAACCACCATCCTAAGTTTCAGTAGGGAGGTTACATCCCACAGATTTGAGATAATCCCTTGCAACGAAAACTGCTGGTACAAGGGAGGCCCTTTCTCCCTGATATTCAATCAGATGGTCCCAGAAAGAAACTGCTCTGTTTCCACTACTGGCCATACACTGATGGATAAGTACTGGAAGCCAGCTGTGCTTCCCACTCACAACCTGCCACTGGATCCTCTGTGACAGGAATCATCCTTCTCTTATTTGGGGGTAGGAAGATGCAGTTGGCATAGAAAAGTATTCAAATGTAAGGATATACACCCCATGTATAGGTGTAGAGAAGACCCATCCTTTAAATTTAAACATTCCCCATCTTTCTTTAGAGCAGATTTGACAGTGCACCATTATTTGTACAATCTGTATGTGTAAGGATAGTCCTCGGGAGCCCTAGGCACAGAGCAAGACCCTCAGTGCCAGATTCTAACACAGCTGGAACAAAAAGCCAGTCCAAGTTTGTATAAGTTAGATATAGCAGGAAGAGATAGCACAAGAGAATGAAAAAAAAAAAGACAGCATCGGCCTGGATGATAGGCAGCAGTGTCAGCACACTTCTAGTTCAACTGTTGTCAATTGCTCTATAGACATTATAGCAAAAGAGAATTTTAAGGAGGAAGTTTACTTTTCAGGTAGTTGTTCTTACGTAGATTTTTAGATTAATTCTAAATGCGATACAAAATACGAACAGATCTGAAAAAACTCTCTTCATCAACTAAGCAGGATATTTGTTTTGTGTAGTTCTCAACTTATTATCAAAGCATCTTAACAAAGCCATAATGATACTTTGGAATATTATTACTGTCAAAAAGAAGTAACATTTTTAACCATGTTTAAAGCAGGGTTGGTGGCTGGACTAGGGTACTCTGGCCTGTGTGGGTAACCCAAATTGCACTTTCTGTTTCTATTTACCCCCCCAGGAGGAGCATAGTGATCATAAGCAAAGAGCAAAACATTCAAGCAAATTAAGTTCTTAAGCACAAATTCTATCTTGCTTTAAAAAGGAAATGACAAAAAGAGAAAAACAGGCTTTTCTTTGTATATATGTGGAAGGTTAGAACAAACATAGGTTAGATAGCTTTTGCATCCAGCAGGGATTCTTGCATGCTTGTTGACAAACATTCCAGATGTTGTGGGAGTTCTTTAACCTTTGAAACCAAGATTAATCTTTAATTCTTTCGGGAGAGGATCAGCAGTCAAGGAGAAGGGTATGCTCTGTGTATTTTATTTCCTTTTGCTGCAGTTGACAGTGAATGACCCACAGTCTTAAAGGACCTGAAGGAATCATTAGATGGATTTGCATTTAGCCTTGATCCAGAAGCCATTATGAAGGAAATGCAAAGCTTTACAATAGCTCTATTAAGACATTTTATTAATGCATCTATTCATTATCACTAGCTCTCTTGCACAGTTCTTACACAGTGGAATTTAAATTTCTTGATGTTATATTTGGCATAAACGGTCATAAGGATAACCTTCATCTCCCTCAGGGCTCATTACTGCATAGGTGTGGAGAACATTATTAAACAACAGTACAATGGAAGAAACTCCTGAGTATTGTGTTCTGCCAGATGCAGGAGAGCTATTACACCTTTGTTCCTACTACAGCATGCACAGCTTTCTGCTGCTTGTCCTTTAAGACTTTGTTTAATGAAAAATAAACAGTTTTAGAAGGCAATTTTCCGCCAGTGATGCAGGAAGCATATTTTTCTTCAGAATGTGCAGGGTACTCAACGCAGAGGGGTCCTGCTCTATAAATAAGGCTTTTCTGGCATGACTGCAGCAGAAATTGCTGTTAGGTGTTGTTTATTTAACAATTTATGCATAGTTACACATGTAAACCACAGTGAGGAGGAAGTGAGAGAGAAAATAACTGCAGGGTGCATTGGTGAGAGCTGCAGTCAGCCAGTGCCATTTCTGAGCTGAACCTCCAAAACCATGAGAGCTTTCCAAAAGTCCCAGCAACAGGCACCAGCTACCACGGAATTGCCAGTGGGACAGAAAACTGATGAAGGTTCAGCATGAGTCAAGCCCTGAACCACAGGTTGTGACAAGGGACTGTTTTAACATCCTCTGTTGGCTTCATGCAAAGAACCAAGTCCTGGGGACCTCCTGCATCTCTCCTGCCTGTCTGCAGCTTGAGAGGGAATTGGCATTGACTTTAATGAGGATACATTGCTTTGAGATGTCTCTTAGAGATCATTGTTTTGCACTCTCATTTGTTGTTTCAGTTTAAGCCAGACCGGTCTGCAACCTAAAAGCTCCTATAAAAACCTTGCCTCCCACTAATATGCGAGTAAATTAAAATAAATGAAAAATCTGGGCACTTCTGTGCTTAAATGAAGAGATTGTTTACTGCCTCCCTGCAAATACGAAAAAAAAAAAAAACAAACAGACAAAAACCAAAAACCTACAGTAAGGCAAGGCCAATACAAATTGAGATGTCTTTAAGGCAATGATTCAAATTCTACAAAATATTGCATATTCTTAGCCTAAAAACACAAGATATTTTGTGTAAATACAGGAGTAGTTATCAAGATCACAAACACAAAGATGAAAAAATATGGATTTTAGTAGAGGCAACTCCGAAGGGCCAATTGCAGAGAAAATCCTTACTGTGTTTACATGTTATTTGAAAACAATCCAATTATTAGGATTCTGCAACTGTGAACAGTTTGCCTTCACAACATATAAACAGCTACAACTATTTCCCCAATCCAGTCCCAGCCATCATTAATAGCAGCAATTTCAGTGACTGCAGAATACAGCAAATACCAAGATGTTATGGCTGGACTCTTCAGCAAATATAGAAGCAAAATAACTAATATTCACAATACCTAACCTCCAGGCATGCATGGTTCCTCTGAACTCAGGGTAAATAAAGGTTTACCTGAATAGAACATGCAGCACTTTGAATCAACCAGAGGAGAAAAAAAAAAAAGGTATGTTTGAACATAGGCTACAATACTGCTTTCCAAAAAAAGTTTAAAGAAATATTTTTTGTGACAATTAGCTATGATGTAATGAATGCTTCAAAGAATTTGGCCAAAATTGATTGGTTCCTTAACTCTATTTTCCCTGTTATATTCAAAGTACAGCAGTGCTGCACTGAGGCTTTCTCCTAACTGCATAGTGCATGGCATTCTGCTTTCCAACAGCAGAATGGTGTAGCAGCACAAATTGGCTTGAAATATGATGAAATAGCACCATTACTTGTGTATGAAATCTCAAAATCACTGCACTACCACCTTAATTTTAATTGGCTTTTTCACGAAGCCAGCAGCTAAACCTCACCACTGATGGAAATTCATTCAATTATTTTGAGGCAGTTCCTTACTCCTCAGACAGCAATGTATTAGGCAGTAACACAGTCACTGGTTTTACCCTTACACTCTGGGGGACAGGATATGTAGAGATACATCTAGAGAATCATGGGTGGTTATGTTCATCTGACCAAAAGGAAGCTCTCTTGGTTTCCCAGAAGCTGAAAAGTAAATTTCATAAGGATATCACAAACATGTTTTTCTGTATAAGCCTCCTTTCAGGACTCCTGAATCCACTCCAAGTATCGCTCTCCTTTTCAATTCCTGACAGTGCCATTATTATAGTCTGGTTTGGTCAAATTATTGTTCCAGCTCTGCTTGAACAAACACAGAGACTCAAAACAATGTGTTGAGTACAGCATCATATATTATCTTTTTTTAAATCCCACCTATTTTTTCTCATACACATTTCACAGTATTTTATAGCATATAGTTCTTTCCTATTTTGACAGCAAGATCCTTGTTATTTAATGAGGAATATCACCATTTTGCTACAAATATTATGGGTTTATTCTGATAATTTTACTACCTTCAGCATCTAACCTTTACAAAAATTAAGCAGATCCTTTTTTAGTTATGAATGCTACTGATGTAATTAAAACTCACAAAACAGTACGTAAAATTAAAAATCTTCAAGCTTTTCCTGATTAAATTATTATTAGCCAAAGAGAGTATTCATTTATGACTGAAAAAGGAGAATCAACATCTGGGCACTACTTATTAAATATTCTCTAGCTTTCATTAAAAAAAAAAAAAAGAAAGAGAAAGAGAGAAAGAGAGAAAGAGAGAGAAAGAAAGAGAGAAAGAGAGAAAGGGAGAAAGGGAGAAAGGGAGAAAGGGAGAAAGAAAGAGAGAAAGAAAGAAAGAGAGAAAGAAAGAAAGAGAGAAAGAGAGAAAGAGAGAAAGAAAGAAAGAGAGAAAGAAAGAGAGAAAGAAAGAGAGAAAGAGAGAAAGAGAGAAAGAGAGAAAGAGAGAAAGAAAGAAAGAAAGAAAGAAAGAAAGAAAGAAAGAAAGAACAACAACAACAGCAAAACCAGTAAGAGTAAAATGAGATGAGAAAATTTTTAAGAGGCCTGAATATTTTTTGACCTGTGCTCAGACTAAATAGCCACATGCTCCCTTTTCTTGTTTTAATATTCCGTGGATCAGTCCACGGCCATTGTTACACTGCATCCTGCATTGCATGCAGGATGCAATGTAAGCCTGAAAAAGTTCAGTAACTGTCAGCAGATCTCTCCACCATTCTGCCTAGACACATAACCCTCCCCTCCACTCTTATCGTTCCACTCCTGGATAGGCAGACTGATGCTCTGGAATGCTTTTGCATCAGAATAAGGTTGCATCAAATCAGTATTCAGGGAACCCAAACATCCAACCAGTTGCAGTGTCTCTCCCAAGCAATTTAGCAAGGTTTCACTCTGCTCATAACTTGTCTACAGAAATAATGACATCTATATTATAAAATTGAGGAGGAGAGGCACTTTGCAGATAAGTGGAATTTATTCAAAATGCTTCCATGTTAAAAATCACTTTATGGGTGCCCTTTAGACTCAGGCACATCTCCATGTTTTAGCAATTATTCATCATTTACATGTTCACAATTTAGAAGAGTTTTAAAATCAAAATGCATTAGAAGCCTACACTGCCTCAAATGGCCGAACAAGTCTTGATAGCACTTCACACTTAAGAGACTCTAAATAAATTAAATAATGACTAGGGAAGCATGAACCTTTCCTGGTGTGTCTGTGAACACAGTGAAAAGTAGCAATAGTCTCCCAAATCTAGGATATAAGACAAAAATCTGTCTCACAGTCACAAAATCTCCTGTTACCATAGTGATGGGGACTGAGCAAATGACTAAAAATACCTGGTCTTATTCACACTGTCTTAGGAATGTGACCCAAATGACACGTGATAGGTGATTTTCCTTGAGAAATTTGTGGCATTTACGAGGAGCCAGAACTGGAAAGCAAGTCCCATTTGTGGTCAGACACTCCAAGAGACCACCTTCACAAAAATACAGCTTGGGAAGAGAGCCCTCTGGAACAAGGAATACCAAAAATTATGATCAAGAGAAACCACATGTAGGTAGTTTATCAAGTCAAAAGCATCAATTACACGTGGGTTTCTCCCACTAAATAAAGTTGGACTTTGAAAGCATTCTTTGGAGCTGCTAGTACTTCAAGTTAACCATAACTTCCAAAGAAGAACATTGTGCACAAGAATCCCCCAGATGTGACTGTCAAAGTTAGGACGACCCATGCTTAGCCTAACTTTGGTTAAAAAGACCTACATACATGTCACTAGAACCCAAAAGGGGGCTGATAAAGTGTGCTACAGGAGAAGCTGCCACTGGCATCTCCCATATCCTGTTTTATTCACGAACAGCCACCTAAGAACGTTGTCATCTCTGAATGTTTCTAAAAGTTCCCTGCACTGAGCAGTTTAAGGGTGTTGGAAGGCAAATACCACCAACACTGCTGAGTGTACAAAGGGGTTAATGTTTGTCTGGAGACGCCTGCAAGTGCAGACTTGCCACAAAATTGCTCTGCACCCTCTTAAGGATATTTTAAAATAGTATGGGATTATATTCCAGCATTCTGAGACACAGTGGAATTCTGAAATTATGTACTTTATTTCAAGTATGACAATAAAATGCTCGATTTTGAAAAAGGTCATCAGCATCAGGTCAGGTCTGTCCTGACTATACTTCTAAGAATAGTAGTTTCTTCTACATGCAAGGAGAAGGGGAAAAAAAAAACAACACAAGTAAAAAAGCCCAAAGCCTGCAGCACCTGCAGGTGAAATTTTGTACCATTGTAAAGCATTTACAAGAAACCATTTACCTGAACAGGCCAGCTGGAGGAAATACTGAATTCCACAAGGAAGCATTGAGTGTCCACAGTATCTCAAAACTTCAGACAGATCATTTCTGTCCATCTTTTTGTCAATTTCTCCCTAGGAAAACACAATTTCAGAAACTGAAAAAGAGAAGCTTTTGTCAGATGTATCTTTACAATAAGGTATTAGGTACCAGAGGGGGTTTTTTAGAAATTTTTTTCAGAAATATTTTCTCATTTTTTAGTAATACTTCTTCAAAACCGAGATAGCAAGCTTGAAATACTTTGTATGAAAACATAGGCCTGTGCAGAGGTTACATGATGGGGTATTTTGCTCTTGACTTATTCTTGCACTGAAGAGAAAGTCATGCATCATCCTCGCTGATGAAAAGGAGAACAGCTGTGCTGAAACACATCTCTTTCCTATATTAGAACCTCTCAACATGAAAAGGTGATGGTCAGCAAAACTGGCAGAAAGAGGTTGAGGTAAATCAAAAATTATAGTGGTTAATTCTCTTTTCTTACTTGGCAGATACACTCAACCTGAGTCAGTATATGAAACCTCTGCCCCTAGGGTAAAAGCAAGAGGAAAACTCAGAGTGGAAGAAATTTTCCCCAGTATCACTGTAATGGAAATGCCCATGGATGCCTTGCCACAACTATTTTTTAAAACAAACAAACAAACAAGAACTCATAGCAATAGGCTAATTGTCAATCTTTTTCTTGAGAAATTAAATGTATTAAATAATATAGCTCAAGGAGATTATATAGTCAAGGAGACTAACTCAGAGATAGGTGTTGTATGATTTATTTTGTACTACTCAGGAGAAGTACAAAATGAAAATAAAAAAAGCTTCGCAGTCTCCTATACATAAATGCCCACAAAACATTTCAGGTAATCTACTTCTAACTCACAGATTTTTGCAGGTTTGGTGAGATTATGAGCCTAGCTGGTGTACTCTTGATTAAAAAAACCATCAGACTTTCTGTAAGGGTTAACACCACTAGATCATATTACACACCACATTGTGCATGACCATCTATAACATGTTTCTTTCTGTCTTCAAAGCAGAGAAAATTAATGTCACTTTAACATTTCAGAAAAACAGCATCTTCCCTCTAAAGCAGAGTTTGTTCTCTAATATTTGAAGACCATAAAGAAAAGACAGAAAAGAAAAAAAATACATTGGGCTGCAACATCTTATTTAATGGGTGGTACATTTCTATTTCTCTGAAATGCCTTTTTAAAGAAGATAAAAAAATTCAGCACGCTTCTAACTCTTAGGTGTGAAAAAATGGTTCCCTAAGTCCAACTTGCAGTATTGTGTTTGGATTGTATATAGTTGTATATAGATTGGTATAGTTGATTCCAATTCTCTTCCTCTCAGTTTTTTTTTCCCATGAGGGAAGCTGTTTACTAGTGTATGCTCGATTAATCTTGCTCATATTCTGTGATGAGATGGCCACCTCTTATTCTGGAAGATGTATTTGAAGGGCAGTGGATGATACAAAAAGGAAGTTTAGATTAGACTTTACAGTCTGAACTTTTTTTTTATTTTCCTTATTATCGTCATATAATCCTTGAGGTGATAAGGACTATGCAAAGAAAAATATTCAGAAGAGTGCAGATGGGAGTGAGCAGAGCACTTGGAGCTAAAGAACAGGCAGGTTTGGTATCAGTCAACTTGTTTCCCTTCTTTTAACACTTCTCTGCCTATGTACCAGGAGAAGCAGCCCCTGTCTCTACTTATATATATACGTATTTCTATTCTATTGAGTACATTATTGTGTTTTTTTAGCAGTTGAGATGTAAAAGAAAGTGGGAGAAGAGTGCAATGAACGCTCTGTTAGTTACAGGCTGTTTCTCTACCTGAAGAGCTGCAAACCCCAGCATTAACAGTACAATATGCCGGCACACCACACTCTCTGGAGGCAGAGGGGTCAAGTGTCACAAGCGGCATCCTTCTCTAAAGACTGATACAGAACTTTCTGGAGATGAAGGGATGGGGATGGGCACCAGCACTGCACCCACTCTCACTGAATTTTCCCTATCCCTGAATGTGCAGAACAACCATGACAGTCAGACTGGCTGAGCATGGGGTTTTAACAGCAAAATAACAGTAATCAAGAATTCTGATGAAACTAAAATGTAAGTGCTGAATGAATTAAACAACCAAAATAATACTTTAACCTTTACTGTCTTGAATGTGCTGTGCTCAAACCACCTTCTGATGTATCTTTGAGTGCAAACCACAGCTTCAAGTACTTCTCCATTGCCAGGAAGCTTTCTACTATCTCAAGAAGCTGCAAAGACTTCCAAGTGAGTTACATTTTCCCTGTGAGTTTGAAGGTCAAGGTGTTTGTCATTAGAATTTAAAGGACAGCAGATTAATTTTTTTTTTAGTTTGGTGGACTACGGGTAAAAAATTCTAGAAGGCAAATTGTAATGTGCACCTAAAATAATCCCAGAATCATGTAGAATCCTCCTATTTACATGAATAGCTTGAAAAGATTGAAAAGGAACTCTTGGTCATTTACCATCTACAATTACAGAATTAGCATCCAAATCTTCTTGCCAAGTGTTGGGCTGCAGCTGGGTAGATCGGTACAATGCCCATGGCTTTGCAAACCATAAGGATTAAGTTATTTTCAAAATTGTTAACATTTAGAATTCTTATTCAGCTGAACAGATTTGGTTTTGTTCTGGGTTGTTTTTTTTTTTTTACAAAATATGAAAAGTCATGTTTTTGTGTGCAAATATACTGTAATTTGAGTAAGACTAAAGAAATATTTTACCTACCATCTCTTACAATTAAAATGGTAATACAAGCTATAGCTGAAAACATTTACAGCTTTAAGTGTCTCTTCCACGTGAATGCTAACTTTCATGGATTTTATTAATGTGTATTCATTAAACTTGCCAGGAAATTTCACACACACTAAAAAAAAAAAAGAGAGAGAGATTTCAGGAGACAAGAGAAATGTATTGAAACCAATCCTTTTCATAAGAACACAGCAGGAAATGCTGTATTGGAGATTTTCCTGTCAAAACAAGATAACAGAAATACCAGAAAAGTGAGGATATTCAATATCCTGGAATATACGTGTATTTGCTACAGTAAAATTACTAAAAGTAATTTTAAAACTCTGAAAGCTCTCAATTTTATCTTGATACAGAATGAGTAGAAAGGAGCTCTTTGAAATTTCATCTCTACAGTCCTCCTATGTGATTACCTGACTTTGCCCCAGCTGAGGAAACGATCACAATATATATGATAAATAACAAAAAATGTTAGATTTTGCATTTCAAGCAGTGTACCTGGCAGAAATGTAAACCAAACCATAGCTGAGGATTTTCCATCAACAACATTTAGGTTTTCTTTTTGTCCTGAAGATACAATACTGAATAGAAATAGCCATTTTGTACGAAGGGTCATGTATACTCAAGGTCAGCTGTGTGCATAAAGTCACTTGTAATTTCACTTATTACAACCAGATTGTGCCAAGATTAAACCAATCTGCTTGAAATAGCTTTGAATTAAGAGGAAAATGGGGGTTTATGCCTGGTCTTCATTCAGCAAGGTGCTAGTAAGATAAAATTCTTGAGAAATGGAGACCTGGGTATTTCTCAATATATTGTTTCTCAGTAGTTTTGTTTGTTTGTTTGTAGGTTATAATAGATTGAGTTTTTTAAAAAGAAAATTATTATTGAATAATAATAAATTATTATTCAATTTCATCTGAAACTGATTATTTTCTGGCATTCTATAGTACTTTCTCCATGTAACCAAAAGCCTGAAGGATTTCTCATCATGCCATCTTCTTATAATTAAAAAAAATACCATTTGTACTTATTATCACTCCCCTCTATCCCACAAAGACAAATCTGTCCCATCAATCATGATCTCTCCACTGGCTACAAAATCTTGCAGGTATTCCATATAGGGGCACACCTACCTGGTGACAGGGGACCACAATTGCATCCTTCACTCATAATCTGACAGACCCTCTCAGCTTTCTCACTGGACAAGGAGCTGAACCCTCCACCAGCTTCATTCATCTGCAGAGACTGTGCATTTGCCATTTTCCCCAGAGAGTCCACCAGAGAAGAACATTTTAACTTGCCTGTAGGGTTTTGAGGAGATTGCAGTTTCCTGGGTTGCACAGGGAATACCCATCACCACAGTTCTGTCTGGACAAGCCTAGTGAGGTCCAGGTGATGCATACCTGCTCTAAGGCAGCAGAATGTGCCAAGCATGGGGATATCCACGGGCTACAACTCTGGAGTGATCAAACCCACTGCCTTCAAAGAGCAAGAAACAGCATTATGTTAGATGGACAAGAAGGGGACTACCTGACTGATTACCTACATGGATATAAAGAGTATACACAGCATTTCTACAGACTATTTTTTGTCAAACTTTGAGAAAAAGTTTACCCAAGGCAATTATATGTGTTGGGAGGACAGGGCCCGTTGTGCTGCCTTGAAAGAAGAAAAGCTTGGAATGTTGTCATAACACTATTTTTAGATTTATTTCAGATTCTACTTAAAGTTTGACTCTTCAAACAAAATCCCCAAATCAATATGTAAGTTGAGGAAGAGATAAATTACTTGAGGAAGGGAGGGTACTTGGACAGAAGGAGAGAAAGTCTTCTGAAAATCAGCACATTTAATTATTTCTTTTAGTTAATGAAAATGTGTTTCAGAACAGTTCTGATTAAGTTACCATTACATTTTTTGTAGATCCATGATAAAAAAAAAAAAAAGTGAAAGATATGGACAAGTGGCTGTTTGAAAGATCAAGTGTACAATCAAACCCTCACTTAGGTACAGCAGCTGTCTGCACTACAGATGTCTTTGTAAAATCAAATTCATGCTGCAGATCTGATGGGAATGCATTGAATGGCTCTTCCTACTGAATTATACATGTGGCAATTTTTTTTTATAATATCACAATTTAATTTCATGCAATTTACATACTCTGATTAATAGTGCAGTGCAAAGATATATTTAATATGCTCTGGCACTGCTGTATAAATAATGTCTGATATCAGTATTTTGTGCTGTTCTTTAAGATTAATTAATTTTAAGGTTGCATTCAAGCTGCACTACCCTTTCTATTATATGCTACAAAAATGTATTCTAAACTACCTTTTGCTTAGTGTAATTTCTTCCAGTTACACTATATCTAATGAGAACTTTTACAGGAAAATGTGCTGCTTTAATGGAAGAAAATAGCTAAATATGAAAAAGGTGCTTTTTATTTAATAAATGTTTAGAATACACTCAAGCAGAACAAATACCAAGCATGATGCTTGAAAAGGAATTTCTATCAATTTATCTGCATTGATGTATATTCCATCACTTACAAATTTCAGTTCAGATAATGCTACTAATTAGTTTTGGCTGATATTGGAGTATTTTGTATGCCCCATTTATAAAAGCTGTTTGCCCATCTGTTAATAGGTTGGAAGTGATTAAAGGACACTTATTTTGGCTGTTGCAAAGGCCAAATCATTTTAAAGCTGCAAATATGTGACAAAATCAGCTAAAGGTTTGCCAAGTTCAGGACCTGATTTTCTTAAAGCATCGTGGTGTCTGCTTCCTTTCCCTCCTGCTTAAAGCACCTCTGAGTTTTCAGTATATAAAAGCAAAAAATCATTCTACTGTGGCAGGCTACACCTTCTATCTATTTGTTCAAACTGAGGTTGTAATGAACTTTGAATGTTTTTCAGATCTCTAGCATTTCTGCTGTTTGCTGGCTTTGAAGCATTGGATCTAAGAGCTTAATTAAAATGGGGCTTACAAGAGTACTCAGTAACACTGTATTTTAATACCTGTGCCTACTCTTCCTGTCTGTTGTTTCATCAGTGTGCAAAAAAGATCAGGAAAAGCAGAGGTAAAAGAAGAAAAAAGAGGATAAATAGTGTGGTTGACAAGAGCAGTCATGGACAGTGAGCTGGGAATCAACAGAAAATCAAAACCTCTAATGATAGAAGATTTATGTGTGTCATTATTGAGAGATAATTATAAACTTCAGTTCCATCTGTGGAAGAGTATTTCAGTCATAAGCTTAACTTCAACGAAGATAAGAATTAGCCTGGTACACAGAGCTGGAATAACTCCCACATGCCATTTACATCCTATGGCCTACCTGGAGGCAAAGCTCACGTTTAAATTACACTCCTTTTTCTACATATATTTAACATGATGCTTTGCAGTATGAGGACAGAACCCAAGCTGACCCTTACTCCCAGTGAAAAGAGCATCCACACAGATATCCTACCCCTGTTTTTTCTGCAAACTCCTGAATACTTTTTTCTTAACTAGGTTTGAACTGCAATACCAAAGGGAAAAGACCAATAACTAACTCTAGACTTACTCTCTTCATCTGCAAATTTAATTTTATAAATGAACAACATAAAGTGCTACCGACATACATTAAAGCAATACCACCTGCTTCGAACTGCTTTAATGGAAAATCTGTCTAGCACTTTCTTTAATGATTATATGTCTTAAAAATTCAACAAATGAAAGGATTATCACTGAAATCGTATTAATCTGCAAAGGATTAACAGCCTACTGTTGAAAGACTTCATGAACTGCAATAGGAGAGGACCTGAAATAAAAATGCAAAGAGCTTTTCACATAAATAGTGCAGAAAGACTGTTAAGAGGTTGAAGCAGCAAAAGTGAAAATGGACTGCAATGAAGAATGGGGATGTGAATCAAGCACATCAGCAGTGAAAATAAAAGAAAATCACAGAAAACATTCTGTAAGCTGTAACATCCTTAACACCAGTATATGCATTTTCTTTGGCAAGTTTCTGTGACTGGCTGCACTGGCATCATCATTTGTAATTTTGGACAAATTCAGATACATTATTTGAAATGTCTTGTCTAAAGAATGAAAATTTTATTGAGCATTCTGAACTTAATGAAACACTGAGAATGAAGCCTTGGCTTCCTATGGATACAGTTCTTTTGAGGGTTAGAAAGACCTCCCACAGTCTGCAAAATACTTTTCTTCAACAATACACAGTTTAGCTTCTAGAATTTCAACACACAAAAAGAGTGTTTTATTTTTCTGTTATATCTTCCCTGCCTGTAGGACGTTAATGGAATCGTGGCCAGGCATTTCTTGTCATTTAATGGCCAACAGAGTTCGTTTCATCAAACCTCATTCAGTAGTTATCCATATTCATGAAGACACTTAAGGATGTGTTTGATTTTAGCTTTAGTAGGATTTAAGGATATGTTTAAAGTTAGGCACATACTTGAAATGCTATGCCGAATTTGGATGGAGGCAATCTCATGCTTACCTGAGCTAAAGTAAAAATTAAGCATATGCTTAAGTATTTTGCTGAATACAGATGGAGTGCTGAACTGCATCCCAGTGATTACTCATAAGTGTCAGTATGTTCTCGATCCAGAAATTATCACTTTACAAATAAAATCTGAGGATATACATATACATAATCAATGTATGGCTGAGTAGAATTTTGATGACCAGCTAATTACAATTCATGCAGACATAAATTAATAACGGGATGAAACACTGCTCGAACTCAAACATACATCCCAAATTATTCACTTGGGATGCACACAGAAGATAAAAATAGGGCAGTAAAACAAAATGGAGGCATAAGGACAAGCCATAATGACAAGCACAACAGCAGCTTTTGCTTCCAGTTGAAGACAGCAATCTAAACCTCAGTGGGACCAGTTTACTCAGTCTCAGGGCCTGATACTAAAACTTGCCTGGTTTCCTGAGGCTGCAGTGATGTTAAGGGGAGGTTAATGTGCACATCGAGCAAACAAAAGCCAGAATCATGATTCTGAGGTTTTGCAATTTAATGACATTGAGAATATAAGGGTTCTACTTGGAAATAGTCTAAATCTATGACTGTGACCAGCGTGTGCTAATTCCTCTGTCAGTTTTCAATAGTAATTGCCAAAAGAAAACACTGAAAAATAAGTTGGAAAACAACTACTTCAGTCTCATCTGTACTTCATATTCCTCCTTTCTGACTTAGCATTTGATGTAGAGTTTTACTTTTAGTTGGCTTGGAAGGCTACTGTAGTCTGGAAAGAGAGAAAAAAGACCTTGTGAATTAGATATGTAAAATCTCAGACAGCTCATGACTGCCATATATTTCAAGAACTCTCCATGTATTTTAAAAGGTTCCAAACTTAGACAGGACTAAAAAAAGTTCAGAGAAATAAAACTTCTTCATTAGTAACCACAAATGGTAGAGATGAATACAGCAATAGTTTGCTTTAAACTTCAATGTACAGGTTCAAAAAAGGAAAATATTGCTTTCCCTTTTCCATCTCCTCAATGACTACTCTCTGTCCTGCTACCCAATAATTCTAGTAGTGTTTTCATTTAATGAATTATGAAAACACAAATCCCACAAACATTTGCTATAATTTTGTAGATCAGGATGTTTGGCTTTTGCTGTGATGTATTTTTGATCTAGCTACCTCTTAAGAAGGATGCACCGTCTATTTATAGAAAAATGGGAGAAAAAACCCCAACAGAATAACCCAGCATATAACTGAAACATGTCCTTGCCATTTTAATTCCTGTGTTCCCGAAACACAGCACTAAACAAAGCATGTTAAAGAATGGATATCTGATATCCTGAACCATTGCCTCTGTTGCCATCAATGGATGGTAAAATCGGATCAGTTATCATTAAACGTTTTCCTACCTGATTATTCCCATCTTATCTCGTCTGTTTTATGACAGAAACTATCCCACACCTCTGGTAATTCCATACATTACCTCCTAGATTTCTCTTCTTTTTAGGACAGCATGACTGGCACAATGTATTTCGTCACTAACTTGTGACTAGCACAGCCACACCACCTAGAGGGACATAGACGTGGTGATGTTCTCTGTTCAGACCTAAATTCTTTTCCTTTCCATACCCAACCTTCTACTGTGTTTTGGACTCCTTAGGGTTAGCAGTTTCATACAATTAAACGGCGATTTTAAGCTCCTGTCTGTGTGAAAATGCCAAATTCAGGGCTCATTCAGGTGTGCATATTCTCTCCACCAAACATTTTCATTACTTTTCCAATTACCAGCATGTTTTGATAAACAAATCTTGTTTTAAAAAGTCAGATGTGGTACACGCTAGACTAATGTAGGCAACTACATTGCAACTACAACTAAATCATTCTTTCAGGCATTCCCTTTAGCAAGTTTACCCACTGAGTCTGAATTCTAGAGGCTGATTATCATTTTTTTAATCAAAGAATGCAGGTTTTAAAGGCTGCAAGTCAGTGCCCTGACATGTATTGCAAGTTTCCAGCAGGGAAGTATGAGTTACTCAACTGTTAAACATTTTTCTCATGAAGCCAAGCATGCAATTCAAGCAACTGCTGCTGCAAATAGAAGACCTGGTTCTCCACAACCTTGTGTATTTTAGGATCATCAGGCACCACTGTTATCTGGTGGGAGAGCTAAAATACATGCAGATGTTCAGGAATAGCCCTATTTAGTACCTCATTTTATGGGTGTATAATTCTTGGGTCATTCATTTAATAAGTTCTGTGTCACCACTGAGTATTCCTGTCCAATTTAGTTGGCTTTTATATTAGCTGGCTATGTATTGGGTTTTGCTTCTCGTTGTGATCTAGGGATTGGAGTCTTGATGTTGCTCCTCCCAGAACCAGAGTGGCTAAAGCCTGTCATTTTATCAGCCCCATTCATCCACTTGGAAACCCTGTCAGCCATGTAAGGTACATGCTGGAAGATTATCTACGTTTTGGTTCATCTGGTCTAAAGCCAAGACAATGGCTTTAGTAAAGTCACCCTCCATAATTTAATATGAAGATGAAATTATGCTTCTTGTGCAATTGAGATGTGTCTAGTTATTTAATGAAGTCTGGATGTTAACACCAGCTGTCTGAGGAAAAAGACATGAGAAAAGAGTGGACATAGAGGTGCAGTAGGCATATGATCTGCATAAAAACCTCAAGAACCATTCTCTAAAAATTACTTTCTGGGCAAAGATCCAGCACTACAGTAAGTGGCTTTTGCAAATCTGGGCTTAAATGTATGAATTCAGGAAAGGATAGACACATGAAGTAACAGAGAGAGTTACTGAGTATTTCAGCAATTCACATGAACTTTCCCAAATGCTATAAAGACATTGTCTGAGCCAGTTTTATATCCTCCAACTGTGCATATCAGTATGATTCTGATTATGACCTGATAATAGAAACTAAAATCCTGCTATGCAAGTAACCAGCATGGGCCAGATTTTTGAAGATCTCTGATATTCATGACTCAAGTTTCAAAGACATAAAAATTCTGTTCATTTCAAAAATGATCGTTTTGAGATAACAAACCATTGATCATCAGATTGCCACAAATAAGGCTTAATATAGCTGAGTGAAAATTAATTTTCACCTTAATTCCTTAAGTATTCTTTCTTTATTTAAATAAGGTATGTTGTACCTTGCTTTCCTAAAGTTGACCACATAACATCAAGTATGTCCCCCTTTAAAAATAAGGAAAATCATATCATCAACCCCAGAGAAGTGGGAGTTGAGAAATACAAGCAAAGGTATCTTACAACTTGTGCTGCCAGACAATTTGATAGTCTGCTGTAACAAAGGAGCCAAATGGCTTTGTCTTCTCAGAATCTTCCAAGTAAAGCAGTGCAGGGAAGCATGTGTTTAACCCAGAATGCGCTGTTCCCTCTTTACACCAGGATGAGCCACTTGCCAATTGAGTTTGGTCTCCAGCCTCCCACTCGCAAAAGGAATTTAATTGGCTCTAACAGCAATCTGCACTCTGATAAGGTTGCTGAGAGAGATTAAAAAAAAACAAAACCCAACAAACAAACAAACAAACAAAAAAACAGCAAGAAACCCATCCAGCTGAAGACCTCATAGAGCACATTTCTGCCACAGTCCTCTGTTTGTGCTGGCCCACAACCACCCTGGTGTGTAGTGACTCTTCAAACAGACATTCCTCCCTCTAGATTTCCAGTTTTTACCCATGGCCATCCAAAAGTTCACAATTCCTTCCCTTTGCTTCCCAAACCATCTTTCAAGTCTCCAGTATGTGGTCCAATGGATTGGATATGCTTTCATGTGAGGCTACCTCCCCCCCCTTCGAATTCTCAACTTAATTATGCCGGAGACAAGGGTGGCCTACAATAAAGACCTTGCTTCCACTTCACAAGCCACCTGTTATCTTCCTCGCCAACCTGCCAACTCCTCTGCTGTTTCCCAGTCCTGCTGCTCGCCAGCCCACTGTGCCATCTGCACAGCAGGAATTCAGAGATAAACTTACCAAGTGTTAGAAGTCTCAGCTTTGTCTCCGAGCCGGTGCTGCTTTGTGAGCGGAATAATTATTCTGGAATAAAAGTAAGTTTCATATAAGTATAATGTCTGCATGGAAAACTACTCCAGAACCAGGGATAGCAGACTAATTTATTCTATTCTATCTCTGCTAGTTTGCTTGCTCTTCTGTACAAGGCCCAAGACTACCTTAAATTTTCTTACTCATACAAGTTATATATGGATATAATAATTACATTAATCTACAGAAAGAATAGAAAATTACTCAAAGTGGAATTTAAAAATTTACAGCAATTTCAGAGAGTAATATTTGAAACATTTCTGAAACTGGGTAGAAGCTGAAATGCAGGAATCTTATTACTCAGAAGACTATTAAGACTTCTTTCCCAACGGCTATTAAAAACAAAACAAAACAAAGCAAAAATAGAAAAATAGAAGCTACCAACCAGAGATCACCACAGCCCAGAAATTGGACTGAGTCCTATATGAAACACTGGAAGAGATGATTAGTTTTCAACCTGGGAAAAAAGTCTCACTCGTCTATTATGGTTAGTGGCACCTTGCAACAGAAACTGAGGACCTTAGTATTGGTCCCAATGTCCCATATTGCTGGGCACGGCATGGATGCATAAAGCATAGAACAAGTACCATCCCAGAAAATTCACAATTGCAGCAAAGATCAAGAAACAACAGAATCACAGGAGACAGACAGGTAAAATAATACAAGGAAACTATGAAGTGGATTCAACTAACAAGACACAAAGCTGTCACAGTACACCAGGAACTTAATGCTTGTTACTTTAGATCAGAAAGTGTGGTAAATGTTAACCTTAAGAATGAGCATAAAGTGCATTAAAGAGCATGGTCTGGACCATCCACAAAGTGTTCTCCCAAGCCTACAAGGTAGCACAGAGAAAGAGTCACCTGCAATTCCATGCAGGAATATTGAAACTGTCATCATTCATCAATGGGAAGAATAGAAGTTGATCATTCTATTATGAATCAGAGATGATAGAGGGGAAAAGATATTTCATATTTTGTTCAGTTTATTGTGGTATCCTGTCTAAACTGGTGAATTTGAACTATGCAAGCACTTTGCATGATAAACAGTAGAACTCTTTATCAGCCTTGAATCATGATGCAGAAATGGGTAATTCACAGCTAGCTTTGGAAGGGCTTTTGATTTAAATAATGATCTCCTGTTTTAGGTCAAGTGCAAAATCCTACTAAAGTGCAAATCATAAGCAAACAATGCTATCTCATCTCTTAAAACACCACAGATATATTCTACTTCATCCCAAAGAAAACAAATCAATAATTCAAAATAATGGCATCCTGGCTATGGAACACCTTGTCTATAACATATTCCTCCTCATGTGTCTTTTGGGGAAAGATTTTACGAAGCATATTTTGAAGTTCAAAGAACCATTCTCACGGTTTTGTTCCCTCTAATTTTTCAGGAAATACATGAAAGTCATTCTGAAACAAGAATACCCCTTGTGTGCAGATGCAAGCAAGGCTACAGGCATCTTCTGAGCACACTCGCTGTTTCATCTGGATTCACAAGATACATTATCTCTGTTGTCTTTTCTCATTAAATAAAATGCAATCAGACATGGAAATACTCTGCAAGGTGATTTCCTTCCACATGAAACATTCAGTAACAAAGATGTCTTTGTGCATGACATACTTTCTACTTCTTCTCCCCCACTTATCTGCGTTTTAATCCAGGTTACCTTTTCTTCTTGGTGGCTCAGACCTTGTAGCTGGGTTTAATGACATAAAAATGCCATGATGCAAGCACAAAAGTTTGCATGGTAACTTACCTACCAGGAAAATAGGTATTGTAAATAGCTAAATTGGAGCTGAAAATAATTAGAAGAATGTGGACTGGGTTCAGTTGTGAAAACAATGTAACTGCTTTGGCAACACAGGCCCATCAACAAATCCTCATTCAAGCAGGTGTTTACACAAATAAAGAGTACTGTTATGTCTCTGGATCATGGGTCTTATACAGACTTACTCATAATTTCACACGGAATTTCAAGATTTTGGAATTCAGTCTTGGTTTGCTACACAACAAAATCAAGAGATTCTACATGGTGGCAAAGACCACGACTTGTGGCTCCAGAAACAGGTATGGAATAAAATGCCTGGAATGGATAAGACAAGAGATTTCAACCTCAGTTTTCCAACACCCTACAGAACACCCCCTTGCATGTTTGGTTTCCTGAGAGGGTTTGAATTTCTGGTTTTCTTCTCTAGTCCTTGCAGCAGATACTACCCTATGCCTGAGCAATGTCTGCTCATGACATGGAAAGAGCATTGCATGCTTATCTCATCCTTAACATCAAGCAAAATTAAAAATCAAGAAACTCTTTATTTAATGAAAGATTAGGGTCAGGCATTTTGATGCCAAATTAGAAATAATACACTTGAAAGCAATAAAAAAAAATAGTTTTATCTTTGACTTAATGATCAAATGTCTCTCTGGTGAAGAGGTAACCTGATTTATCCAGGCTCCCCAGGACTTCCACTCTGTCAAAACTAGACAAAGTTAGACATTTGCTTTTTGAGAAAAAAAAAATTAAATAGAAAATAAAATTCCCATTTTTTTTCTTGAAAACCCATCAGTCTTCACAAGTGTTTTCAAACAGGCTAAAATATATTTACAGTTGTTTTATTAAACAATACTATTTATATAGCTCTAAGATCAAACTGAAAACTTTAAGTAGGAAAATTACCTGCACCAGGTGCTTGCTACTTTAAATTGCTCTTAACACTTAATCTTGCCTCTAAATAATATAGTTTCTAAACCTTGTGTAGAGAATGCATAAAGCTTTTTTAAATTTTTCTGTTGTCTTCTGACAATAAAAATTTACCTCATTTTAGCTATACAAATTTGAGAATTTGTAATCTCTTCCCTGTTCAGTATTTTTCACAAAATATTTGCTAAAACAGCTACAAAGGTATGAAAATACCTCATTTTTCCAAATTACTTCACATTCTTTATTTTAACTCTTCTGTTTTAAAGATATTTCTGTCTATTGCACTTTTTTATTTGTTCGGTTAAGCACATTTCTGTTTAGTGGAAGGGATTGTACAACTTATAACTCTGTGAATGTCTAACTCAGGGAATCCACTGAAAAAATATTTGAGTCACTTCCAAAAACCTTGAACATTTCAGACGTACTTCAGAATGTTGGCTGTTGCCTGTATTGGCATTAATCCCTCCTCTAAATGAGAAATTAGATTTGAAAAATATCTGAGACAGTTAGGTATGAAAGATAAAAGAACAGTCTACTGATCACAAGTAAATATCTTAATGCAGAGACATTCAGCGTTCCCAATATACTGGGCTCTCTGCTCCAATTGCATATTCCCACAGCTTGGCAAGAACTTTTTCCAGCCTGCACAACACTACTTACCTTGGAGCCTGGGAACTTAATAAATATCAGCAATATCAAAAATAGATTGGTGGGGGAAAGAAATACGTCTATAAACCTTTGAAATTCCAGGTGCCAGTGAATCAGAAGCAAATTTTAAAAATAAATTAATATTTTTTTATACCTTTCCCAGTTTTTTGACTCTTATTGGACTTTATCAGTCCCAAATTAACTTTCCTTTTGAACTGCCATTGTGTTCCATTTTTATGTCAGGCTTTTTCATCTAGCTCTTTCACATAAAGAAGATTTCTGCAGGGTCAGCCAGGTGTGCTTTTAAACTTTTTTACAGGCAAAGGCTGTTGCAGGAATCTCACAAAAGATACATCTATGTTATCTGATAAATCAGTGAGAAAAGCCAGAGCTTAAACCAAGCTTGTCACAAAAGCCTCTTTGCCACTTGTCATTGAACTCCAAAAATGAGTGCATTGAGGGAAGAGAAAGAAGCTGATGAAGATTCACAGCTAGCTAATGGCTTTTTAAAAATAGGACATTCATTTTAATCTATAGTATTTACAAGCAATTACTAGCTAGAATGTAGAATTAGTGGTTCATAGTTTATTTGTATGTTTACTAACTTTGTGTTAGATAATTAATTCAAAGCATTTGAATTTTATCTATAGAGTCAGTCTACGGGTGCCTTAAAACAGTGAACAAGAAAAATAGTATCTAGGATCTAGAAATATAAATGTCATAGAACAAGGCTGAAGTTTGCATCCACTTTGATGTCTTTTATATTGCCAGGATGTTTTAAACAAGATTGTGTTTCATCCAAGCATCAAAATAGGAGAATGAACTCCATCTCTAGATTGCAACTCTCATTTTATTTATTTTAAATAGAGCTTTATAACAATAAATAAGTATTTTCTGAATGTCTCCAGTGGCTGAAGTCTTAACAGAATTAGGAGAGTTCTGTTTTGTTTGGTGGGAACTTTTAAAGTATACAAAAACTTAGGTGTTTGTCTAATGAAATTTTGAGCAACCTATAAACCTTAACTCCCACATGAATAAGTAAAATTAATTGTTTAATTTTAATTTTAATTGTTTAAAATTAATAATTGAAACCTCATGGGTTTTTCTAAAATACCCAGTGCTTAGACTGCGTTTTGACATGCCCAATTATTTCTGAAGTCTGAGATTTTATGTTCAGTTTTTGGTCAATTTTGTGACTGCATTAGTTTTATTCACCATTTTTGATGTGTAGAATGCAAACTTTCTGGGGCAGGAACTGCCTATAGTCACATGCAGGTACAGCAGCTACCTATGCAAAAATTACTGGTTCTGTTCCCAAACACTTTTATATCCCAGCTTCACTTTTTGTCACTTCTAATCCAGCTTTCACCCTATCCTAGCTCTTCTGAACTGCTGCAATTTTACTTTAGGTTGCCTGTGTAGACTAGATTTAACTAACACACCATGACAGCACTCATCTTCATTTTCTCTGGCAGAGACATACTTGGGCTACCTCAGGGCTTAAGAGTTTTCAAAAGCAAGAATTCTGTATTTTTGTAATCTAAATAGCACAGAAATTCTCAGACCATTTCTTTTATTTCTACTGGTTTGTGAAATTTGTGCTTTCACTTCATTTTTGTTGATTCACACGTTGCTGCAGACAAAGGATTTGGAACACTGAAATTTGTTTTCTTTGCTCAGACCTCTTTTTCTCAGCAAAAGGAGGTCTGTTACTCTTCCTAATAGTGCAGCTACTGCTGGTAGCACACTTCCAGTGCCAAGCAGCCAATGTAAGGTGCAATGATTCATGGTATAGAAATAGCTATTGAATCAGCAGTAATTGTACTTTTGGTGTCAGGTTCAACAGCAACAACAAAACCAATCCCTGCTAACCCACAGAAATGGAACCAGGCACTGCCAGACACGGAGTATTTTCTAGAATTCATTTGGTGTATATCACAGCCACATTTTAAAACCTGGTTATTTGAAATGAAAAATAGGTTCTTCAGTATCTTTCATTAAAGTGTTGTGAAACACCCTTCTATATTTTAAACAAAGATATGTATTTAGCAAATGGTTTCATATCATTGGAAAAAAATGCATTTTGTTTACTAGAAATGTACCAGAGTGACTGTGAATAGAGGCTTCTGAAAGTGCACCCACAAAGGTTTGCTTTTCAGGGTTGATATTACAAGTAATTATCTTGACATTTAATGAATGACATTTCTAAGAACTGCTAAAGCTGACTTAACAGGCAAACAGAACAACATTTTTTTGTTGTTTAGAGAAGGTAGTAGCATTGTTGCACATTTTATGTAAAGTGATTTTGCCAGCTAATGTTGAAAACATCTACATTCATGAAATAATTGAAATAAAAAATGCTCTCTGTTAACTGAGTTTCTGGTACGGTGCTGTCTGCTTAGTACAAACTCTGATAAGAGTTCCTGTGGTAAAGATGAGATACTAGAGATAGAATAAACTGACCCTCAATTAAAGTTGTGGGGTTTTTTCCAAGCAAGTTTAAAATCATAAACAATTCAGACAGTACTTCCCATTTTTATAAAAAAGGGAGAAGGAAAAAAAAAAAAAGGCAGATCTGTTGAAATTATATGTTCTTAACTTTTCCTAAGCTTTACAATTTAATTTTATATTGGCAAGAGATGCTTTGGGAGGATCAAGAATGCATGTGTTAGCCTGGTTATCCAACCCAGAGGATATATTTGTTTACATGCAACACATTTCAAGGGCACTTAGAAAACCACAGTAATTCAAGAAATACATCTGAAATTTGGTCTCATTTCCTGCTTATATTAAGAATGAAATTAAGTGTTTATGTCATGATAGTCTCATCAGCTTTATTTTTGTGCATTAGAAATCTGGAAATCTCTTCCAAGTGCCTGTAACATCAGAGTCTCATTCACCCGGTTCAGCTGCTGGGTTAGCACACCCACACCTCACCAGGGAAGAGAATGGAGTCTTCAACCCAAATGGCAGAAATCTGGTTATAAATAGAGCTCCCATTTAGCACTTTTTTTTCTTTTTCTTTTTCTTTTTTTTTAATTTCTGATGGGTTTTATTTCACTGCTTGAAATACATGGATAAGGCAGAACTACAAAGTTATTCTGCTGAAAAAGAAATGTGAGCAAAGCCACTGACTCTTTTCTTCTCCTAATGCCATGAATGCCATCAATGATGACATGGTCTAGTGGGCTGAGTGGCCCTGTCTTGGGGCAGTATTAGAATGTACACAAAAGTTTGGTTTAGATATGGAGTATGAAAGAAAAAAAATTGAAATGCTAGAATGAATGAAAACAGTATCAAATGTCCTGTCTTCTATATTCCTAAGATTTTTGAGATACAAAAGGACACATATTCCTTTTGCTCTTTCATTCCTTCCTTTATAATTCCTTCTATAACCTAAAAGAAAAGGACAGTGAGCTCCATAAATTCAAGGGAAAAGATTTTCTTTTTCAAAACCAAGAGTGATACTTTTCAAGAAAATTTTCATTTCTAAAAAAGAGAAAGGCTTAGTAAAATCAACAGCCCGTAGTTTGAACCAGTCTTGAATGAGTAGAAACATAAACTGAGAAATAAATACAGGCCTTTCCATTGCAGTGCACAACTAGTGCTTGCAAATAATCAAAATATGGGCTCACCTCCACTAAAGCAATATTTGTTTTACAGAAAAATAGAGGTTACATTAGCAGACACCTGAATACCTTGATGGTCCCTTGCTGTCATTGCACTGGCACAGGGACATTGAAGTTCAGAAAAGACACCTCAAAAGTGTCTTCACTGACACTCCTTGTCATCTCTCCTACTACATCTCTTGTTGGCCCTGCTGATCCCTACATCTGATCCCACAGTTGATATTCTTCATTCAACTCCTCGTGTAGCTGATCCAGCTCATTTCCAGCCTCCCAGCAATGCCCTGTTTCACAGCCTTTCTTTATTTCAGTCATATAAACCTTTTCATTAAAGTACTCACTTTCTGCCCACAAGGCACTTCCATGGGCCTATTTTATTGTGGTGAAAATGCAAACAACAGGGAACAGAATCTTGTACACACACCAATGAATTATGCTCCCTCAGAAAAAGCCCTCTGAACTGCAGTTTCTCTCCCTTCTTCCCCAGCCCTTGCCACCGTGGGTTATTTTTCAAATGTGCTTTCACAGCAGCTCTTCATTGAAGCGAATGGTACCACTTTTGGACCTTGGCATTTGTGCAGTAATTACTATTGTTCAGCCCTGTGCTTAATAGGCAAGTGAGAGGACTTCTAAAAATACAGCAGCCCTCATAAAGATTGCTTAAAAATCCCTTCAGAAATACAAAGCTGTGGTCCCAAACAAGCCCTGTTCCATTCAGCAAAGTTTTCTGTTCAGCTGTAAAACAAAAAGACAAGATGAAGAAGAATACTGGGTCAGAAGAAACAGAGGAAAGGAAAAAAGGCTGCAGTTCAAACAACTAAGGCTTTACCTGGGAGAAGACTGTTTTATCACTGCTGCAAACTATTTTCTTTTCATTTGTTTCATTATCAGGATAACTCTAATTTGCTCCAAACAGCTTTTGATTTTATCAACAAAGCATCAAAGGGCCTGAGCAATACATAGTGTGAATATCTTTCCTAAAGGTCAGATTGTTTTCCTGTCTTAGAAAGCAAAATCTCCTCACCCTTTTTTATTTTATGATTCGAACTTTATTTAAAAATACACCATTTCCTTTCAGTGCTACAGCTCTTTCTTCTCCTTTCCTTTCTGCCAATCTTCTTTCCAGTTAACTCTGTTCTTTATGAAATTAAACAGTTTACATATTTTCCCTAAAAAAAGCCCCATCAGTTCTCTATCTTCCTGTTGCTAAATAAGTATGGGGTTTGGGTTGTGTGGTTTTTTTTTGTTTTTTTTTCATGATAGATATATAAGCATGAACTGTGATGAATAGAGAAAGAAAAAATAAACAGCTCCTGAGTTTCCTGTTGTAGAATGGAAGTGAGCCATCATAAAACATAGCCCCCACAAATTGTGCTAAATGGTTTGAAATTACACTTGTAATAGTGTTAATTACCAATAGCCCAACTATTTTAGGAGAACATAATTGAAAACCAGTTATGCTGGAATCTAAAAAGGGGAACATCTCTTCATCTGACACTATTTTTCTTCTTTTTGACAGAAAAAAATTTGTTATTTCTCTTACACAATAAGGAAAAAAAATAGGTAAATGTACCCAGAGCAGACAGGAGTAATTTGATTGTTTCTTAAAAACCCATTTATACTGAGGATCCAAATTGAATCCCAGCCTTGATTTTCTCCATTCTACCCAGGTGTGACTGACTACGGGTCAGCTAAAACGGTGATGGAAAAGGGAATTAGAGCAAGACTTATGATTCTGCTGGAGCTGAGCAATTTGCCAATGTCCCTTTAGAGAGGAAGAAAGGGTGCAGATGTTTTTATACCGAGTGAGCTCAAGAGAGAGTGTGATTCTGCAATCCCTACATTTAGTAATGAGCCTGAGCAACATGCAAAGACCTCCAGCTTTTGGCAGTCCTTCAGCTCTGAAGATCAGATTTTCAAAACCATTCAGCTGTCCCAGATAAAGCAGTACCATCCAACACTTGGCCTTTCAGCTTCTGGCCTCCATTGCACCAAGTCTTTAATTCAGAAAACAGATTTCCTATTAACATCATCTGTTAAGCCAGGGTAGGAAAAGTGACTTTCATTAGTACAAGCTAATTTTCATCAAGGCATTCAGAAGTGCTAATACTAATGTATTATTTCATGTGGGACCTATCTGTAGAAAATATAGGTTTGGCACAGGTTGATAGATGGATGGCTTCTGGGATTCTCTTTTCTTTCCAGCACCAGATCTGTCATAGCCTAGCTATGAAAATATATATACTAACACTGACTTGGACAAACTGAATCAGGCCTTGTTGGGCAGAATGAGCCATTCTGGAGAGAGCAGTACTCTCTTATTGAGCCAGGCCAATAACAGATGAGTGGTCTTGCAAGTGTTTCCAGCATAGCATTATATTTTCAAAGTATAAATCAGCTGCCTAATTTGCAGCACTTCACTCAACACTGAGATATTTCTCAACCATGCTCTTACATGAATGGGCAACATGAGCCCTTCCCATCAAAATTGGTCACTGATTTTCCTTTACAATACTCTGTTTTCAGCTGCTTCGAGAAACTGCAACTATTGAATCTGACATTTTCTCTGCTGAGCCAATGCCTCCTTAGAAAAACAAACCCAACTGAGGAAATATAAAAAATCAGAAACTCAAAAACAGACTACTAGACAAAAACTGAATTCATTCTTCTGCTAGAAAATCATTATTCTGCACGACAGAAATAGAGGTGGGCAACAAAACAAAAAAGCTGAACTAAGTTCAAACCAGTGCCTGATTGTGACTCATCTCTGTTCATGAATAAGGATGAACCAAGTCAACGAAAGGTTTCTGGCACTACGTCCTAATCATCAAATATGTTTGATTTCTCACATATTTGTCATCAGCTCCTTTGGCTTGACTTGCTTTTTGGCTGATACAAATAAGTTAGACCCTTGAACTAAGTCACATCTTGAACTTTCTCACTCACTGAAAGAGAAGCATTCTGCATTCTATCACCTTTTTATGAGGAATAACTCATAGCAGAAAATAAAGAGAAAGAAACAGCCTCAAAATTTTGTTTGCTGAGAGGAGAAGGAAAGAAAAAATGGTCTCCAGGTCAATCTGCAGGACCTTTAGGCCCTTGCAGGCCACAGTGGACTGCAAGAGGTAAGGAATCAGGGCTTTTCCACAGTTTACCTTAAAGCCATCTAGTCCCTGTATCCCCTTAATCATATGAACTTTATTTGAAAAATGGGTAGAATGCAGGAAAAGAAGCATTTTCCTCTGCTTCCCTCAGTCTCTCCTTGGCCTCAAGAGGGCCACATAACAAGCTGAGTTAATAAACTCAGAACATTAGTGAGAGTGGTTCTCCTCGTTATGAAAGTTTTTTTTAAAAAAGGCAGGTTGCTATTTATTTGTCATTAACAAATAAAGAAATCATATCCATTCTCAACCATGTGTCTGTATCAACTTTGCTGTATCTATAAGCAAAATGGCTTAGTAGATCTTAAGAATTCATATTTATTTTTACTTATGTCTAGTGATAAACACATAAATATTGCTATTAACATAAAAGAATTGGTATTTGTCCACAGCCCTAGAGCTTTTGCTTCATGTTTTTAATTGAATGAATTATTTAGCTTTTTTAACAGTATATCAAGACTCTACTACAAGAGGAATGACAATATTCATAATTTAATATGCTGTTTAGACTCAAAGGGATACAACCAAATCTGTGCAAGCATTTACAGAATTAGTCAGTTTTTCTTCTCAGAAGATATGGAAAAAGAAAGCTCTGATTGTCTTACTTTACAATTCAGCTGAACTAATGTCATTTGCTAGAAACATTTTAGAATTAATCCTGTCATTTTTAATCAGAGAATTGTTTAGTGGTTTGGGTTTGTTTTTTTTTTTACTGAAGACTTAGGTATTCAGCTAGTTTGACAGTTGTTTGAATACGTTTTCAGGAATTTTGGCACTAATTATTGCATAAATTATTAAAAAACATATCTTTCTTGTACAGTGCCAGCCATTTTTACCCCTGTTTATCAGTTCCTAGCTCTTAATGATAAAATCCACTTATCTTAAGGAAAGAATCCCTTTTTCCTCAAAAAGAGAGATAATGTGGCATTTCGTGTTCTTTTAGTATATTAAAAAGTATATTTTTACACTTGTATGAACTTAGAAGTTTTAAAGGTATTAAACAGATTTGAAAAGAACTTCTTTGAAATCAGCATTGTGAGGACATAATTATAAGGCCTTTTTTTATGAAGATAAGCAACAAACATCATCTCACAGGCTCGGCTTCAACTTCCTCTACCTACAGTACAAATGTATAGGCAGTTCCAATAAGAATCAGCCGTTTTGACCCAAACAGGAGAGTATCAGAAACAAAAAGCAACTATGTCATTTAAAAAGGACAGTTGCAACTTCTTTTTTTTTTTTTCTTTTTTTTTTTTTTTTCTGCAAGACTGTGTCACCTTTTTGCTGTTCCTCTGAATGGCACCACAACTCACGGTGACCCCACACAGGTTTCCCCTCCCCATCGCACACATTGATGTGCACAGTGGTTGGGAGTGGTTGGGAGCAGGATTCGCAGCCTTGTTGGCCAGCAGATCTGGACCAGATAGCAAGAGTAATCCTGTGTGAATAGACTGCAACAGATTGATTCCTCCTGTAAAGAATGAGGGACCAGAGCACAGACCATATCTGCGAGCGAGCTCCCTGCCTGCTCTGAGCTGGGGGGTGGACAACCCCAGGCTGCCGCTGGAGCAGCTTAAGGCAAGATGTCGTGCTGCAATTTAATCCTGAAGAACAATCAAGCACAAGTTTTCAGAGCCTTCCTTTGCTTTTTTAAACAATATTTGCAAAAACAAAACGTGGGTATAGACGAAACATTCCCGTTCATTGAGACAGAAGTATCCTATTGATAGTAGCTTAAAGCAGTTCCTTTTTTTTGTCGGCTTGCATGAAAATTTAGGTTTTGAAATGAGTAAAAGACCTAAACAGAAGGCACTGCAAGACAGAACGGATGTTCACTCAATCTCATTACCCGATCCCTTCAGAATCCACTGGCTATTCACAGCCTTGCATCTCCTTACGCCAAGATTACGGAGTGCAGAGAAAAGAGAAGATCAGAGCAGACAGATCATTTTGCTGCAAGCAACAGCCTATCTGGGGACTTTTAACTGCAGTAGATTAGGAAAATGTTTAGTGGCTATCATGATTCAGTTAAGCCTAGTTACATCTGTGAAAGCCCCAAGAAGCATTTATGGCAAACACAATTTTATTATCATTTCTGTTTATCAGTGAAAGCTTGGGTCAGATAAGTGTCTTATTTTCACAAGAGTCAGATCTTTTTATCTGTTTCTCAATGCCCTTTGACTGAAACAGATGGAGCTTAGTAAGTTCCCTAGATCTCAACAGCATTGCATCTCGAATTTTGCATCAGGAGCTTTTACCACAGATCTCTTTTCAGGCACAGTATTTTTACTCAATTTCCATGGGGGGAGAGGGGTTCAGGCTCTCAGCTGTCCCTTATACTGCAGCACCTTAGGCCAGTGAAAAGCTAATACAAGCTACGTGTAGGATTTGAGTGGTAAATGCAAGGGGAGACTCAGCTGAGTATTACAAGATCCATCCTGCAAAACGGAGCTGCCAAACAGAGAAGGCTGGAGCAGGATTAGTCTGACTGTTGAGCTGCAGGAACAGGCTGGGACAGCAGGCAGGACAGAGGGGTTTGTATCCAAGAGACAGGATCAAGGCTGGAGTAGATAGAAGCTGTGTTGGGTCTCAGCATCCCAGACCAGAACCATACCCAAGTCCCTGAGGGGAAACCTGGCTGATGGGAAAACCATCAGCTAAGCTTTCAACCCAGTACCCACATCCTGAGGGACAGACTGTGGCCAGGGGGTCTGACTGCTGCTCAGAGTCCCCAAGTTATCCAAGTCAGCTTTGGAAGGGATTTGGTTTGTGGTAGAAATGGTGCTGTCAGTAAGACCTTTGTACATGCTCGTGCATACAAAGAAATAGTTGTAAATCTCACAGCAGAAGAGATACCTTGCACTCTGGGTTTGAAAGGCATAGCATAAAGGTTTTGAGTAAGCAGGCAAAGCCTGCTCAGCAGGGGGGCATTGGGAGATAAATAGGGAGTGTTGCCCCTGAGATACATGATTTACAAAAAAAAATATTCTGAAATTAAAATATATATATACATATAAATTTTTCTAGCATCAGTGTTGGAAATCTTTTGAAGTTTTGCAGTTTTTCCTCAACTCGAGGAATTTTATAAAAATATCCCTCCCACCAAAAACTCAAGATAACTTTTCTAATATTCGCTCTAGGTTAATCTTGTTCTATCTGTTCTCTGTACCAGAATAGAATTTATTTCTCTTTACCTTTGTGTGTGATCTGAAACCCAGGAATACCATATGGTCTAGAAGCACAAAGTTCCAAGATCCGCTTTATAAAAATAAAAACAAAGCAACATTTTATTCTTATCTATCTCTACAAACTCACATTGTAAGTTAAAGTCTCTTACTGTGTAAAATATCAATTCAAATTATGTTTTTAAACATTTACAAGTCAAAAGTAACGATTTAAATAAATACTAGCTCTTGGGTTTGTGACTTTAATGCTAAAGTGTATAATTTCTAAATTAACAGTTCTTATTAATGTGCTTAAAGTCATTACAATCTGAAAATTGCTTTGTCAGAATGGAAAATAAGTTGGTGGCTTCCTTCTGGTTGTTCACAGACTGGCTTCTGTCGTTGTAACTGCAGTCAGCTGCTGCTCGTATTGGCATTGTGGGTGTGGAAGTCCAAGAATGAAAGTAAACAAGTATTTTCTATAGTAGCACTGCAAAACACAAATTTGCCCATACTGATAAAGAACACTGGGCAAGTGACATTGCCTGTAGAGATGCTGTAGCTCTTGTGTGAATCATGGGTGTCAGTGAGAGCAGGAGAACCAGTTTTGTGAAGCTTCATTCTCTCTTGGATGGGTAGGAGCAGGCTGGCCTGGCCTTTGTTTCCTCACAGCCATGCCAATCTGTCTCCTCATCTGTTCACTTGCTGCTCTGCTGACTAATTCTGTCAGTTCCAGATGTTTCATTAATCTTACCATTAAAACAATGTGGTTTGTACCCACGATGTTGGGTAATTTCCAGAAATAAAAAAGCACTTTCAATTTGAAAAATCAATTCCTTGGAGCCACTCACTGTTCATGAGTACCAGTCTCATATTAGCTGAATTTTAATTCAGTCATGGATGTAGGAGAAGGGAATACAGGTGACTTCACCCCTGATAAGTAACAGCTGTGTTAATTAACCAGTACAGCCTCACACCTGATGAGTCACAGCTGTATCCAATAAGGATGAGTGAGATAAAAGAGGAGGTTGGCTGGGGAGGGGAGGGTCATCATGGAGGAGGAACCCTTGAGGAGCATGAAGGAGAGATTCAGGGAGCAGGATCCTGGGCAGAGAGAGACTCCCTTCAGTGAGGTCAGTCTGGGTCTGCAGTCAGAGCCTGTTGTTGGAACCTGCAGTCACAGTCTGGCTGGGTAAAAGCTGCAGTCAGAGCCTGCACACTGATCCCTGCAGTCAGAGTTCAGCAGGCAATAACCAGCAGTCAGAGGCTGCAAGAGAACCCTACAGCAGGAGCTGCTGCAGCCAGAGTCAGTGAATGGTTGGGGTCAGGGTGGCTGAGCTGTGAAGAGGAATAAACCAGGGCCCTTTTTTATGCTGTGTTTAACAAGAAATCTGTGCCTTGGGTCATTTTCACTCTCTAACAAGAGGGCTGCTGCAACAATGGAGATTGTGCTTTGGGGCTGCATTAAATATATAAATACATTATAATAATATTAATTAATTTATTTAGCATGTTTTAGCCAAGCTGCTTGACAATTGTTAATTCTGCATAAAGCTGGACACATAACATTCTCTTCCCAGGGAACAAGTTCACTCCCATGAACAGCTTCTAGAACTCTTGTGAAGTAGTTAAGAGCAACAAGAGCCTCCAGGGGATAAGCACAGCTTAGTTTCAATTCTGGCATGGAAAAAAAAGACTACAGGAAGCTGTTGTAGTCAACAGTAATACAAAGTGCTTCTAAAACTGGAGCACTTTTTCTCCACACCTGTTGTACAGCCATGGTCACAAGGATTCAGACCTTATCAAAAGATATCAGGAAATTCACAAACAGAAAAACATTATGTCTTGGGTTATGGTTCCAAACCAAGACACACTATCACAACTCATGTATGTAATTGAGCTTGGTTTTTAAATATGACATCTTATGATGAATGTTTCTTTTCCCTTATTTTACTAATTTACTAAAGGGCAATCAATGTGTTTGGTTTTGAAAGGAAGAACAATTCATAGCCAAGCCTGTCATCCCAGGTTTTACCTGAAAGACAGGAAGCTCTCCTAGAGAGTCAATCCCAGACAACCACTTATTCTCTCTATTAAAAAGCCAGTGATACAACAGATTTAAAATACTTCTATTCTTGTGTACATAAAGTCACAGTCCACATAGGTCTGGCTTATATTTACCAGCCCAAAGACAGCTGGACACTTTTAAGCACGAAAATTGCTTCAGAAAGATCTCATTAGGAATGTACACATTCAGCAATTGTTTCACAAGTACCAAAGGTAGCAAAAACATTTAGTAGCCCTCAAATACGTGTATGTAAGTACCGTCTCTTTCCCATTGCTCCCATTAGATGCTTTCCTTAAACAATAAAATTATTCACTCTATACTTACTTCCCCAAAAGAATGTATTCTCACTTTATCGATGTTTGATACTTTGTGCTGTGTTGATGAATTTGGAAGCTTTCTATTTCTTTTAATATCCACATAATCATATCACAACTACAGTATGGGCAAAGTATAATTGAAGGTGCTTATTCCTATAAGCTTCATTGTGCCAGTTCAGCACATTGCCAGAGGTGAAAAATACTGGGAAGAAAACAAATTAAGCCCTTTAATTTTAGTAAAATACTGTGTGGAATACAAGTGTGACCTGTAATTTGAAAGTAACGCATATATGGCTCCTTTGCACTCGAAATGTCTTCATGTTTGTTTAACACAGGTAAATGTTTGTTTAGTTTCAGTGTCATCAGTAAATTCATACATTCCACAAGGGAAGTTGGCAGGTTGCATATTTTGGTCTCTATTTCTAATACTTCCTTGGATTTTCAATCTCTTTTAAATAGTTACCCTAAACTCATTCTCCTACAAGTTGTACAATTTTCAGTCTCTTCCTTCTTGTGATTAGTAACATGTCATTAGCTCCTAAATCAACAGAGAATTTTCCTTGGAGATGTTGAATTTCAAAAGTGGAAATCAAGCAGAAAACTTTTGTTGTTGGCATAAACCTTTCAAGATTTCTGTATGTATCATCAAGTACATGGAAAAGCTTTACAGAAGATCCAGAATTTCCCCAGGACAAACTGCAGTAAACTACAAATATCAAAGTTCCAAATATCAGGTACACACCTGTTATTAGACTTAATATTAGCTTTGATTCCATGGCTGATACTGTCTGTGTAAGTACAAGAGTGGTTGCAGGTTTCCACTGCTAGATTCCTTTCCAGCCATCTCCTAAAGAAGGGGTGTTTTAGGTCACTACTGGTCCCTGGGACCTGTTCTCTCCCATTCTCACTGCATGTCTTCAAGCCAACCTTTTCTTTGCCTCTGTTGCTTCTCTCCCTCTGTGTCTCTTCCCCCCTCAGCCAGCCATCATATTAGATTGCAAGCTGAAATATTAATAATAATAATATTCTCTGCAAGAACATGCAGAGGTGTTCATATCCAGAAGCATCGTCTCTCAATGAAGGTAGAGAGTAAAAGGAAGGATTTGGTCATGACTTGTGGGGAAAACAAAAATTAAGTAACGTATCAGCCACCTCTGAATGCATGCAAGTTCTAAACAAACGTGCACGACTGATAAAAGCAGGTCTGTTTCTGCAGCATTGCCGCTGTTCTGCTCAATCAAATATTCGATAATTGCGTTGTCTTGCTTCTTGCAAAGTGCAAGGACCCTGCTCTCTGAAAGTACAACCACTTAACAGGCAGAAACATTGGCCAAGGCCAATGCTAAGGCAGAGCATGAAGTCATAAACATGAACAGATGTTACTATTTGAAAACATTAAAGAGCTACTGAAGTTCCTGAGCACATCCCAAGTTGTGTTGATTTCAGCAGTAATGAGTCATAAGGGAAGAAGATGCTACTAAAATTACATGCCTGGGACACTTTTCTTTGCCACTTACATTTAGGAAAAAAACAACAGTGTCTTTAGAAAATCTTAATGGGGAGGAGAGCACTCTGGAAATGAATAAATCTGCTTGCTTGTTTTATTCAGTAAAACAAATACAATCCTAATGCATTACACATTTCTGATGATTTCATGGAAAGCTCAGGAGATCTAATTTCACAAGTATCTAAAAAGGTTAGTGCTGAAGGTTACGGGAAGTTATGAAACTGATTATTTTAGGGAAAATTTTACTTGATGGAACTTGGGCAGTTTTATAAACATAGCAAAGGAGACTACTCACATATTCTGTGCCAGTCCAGCACTGATGAATAATTGCATGGAGTCTACTGAAATATTCAGTTAGGTGAGTGAACACACTCAGGAGGTCTTATTTTTTTTTAGAAGTCCCTGAACCTTTTCTGAGTTCACTTTAGTAGCAGGTCAAGCCTACTCCACCATGTAGAAACAGGGATTTCATGACGAGCATGAAAATTTACCACAGAGAGCTGGTACAGCTACGCTCATGCTCACCTTTCTGTAGTTACCTCACCCTTCTATTACAGAAGAAAGGACCCTCAAATTAAGAAAATATTAAAAGAGATGCAACCTAATAACTCTGTTCACCTTGGCAAGTATAATTCAGGGTTTCAGAAAGCTGTCTTAGGGGAGAAAGCTTAATCTCTGAGAGAATTCTGGCCCATTATCTACTTAAGAACTGTAATTTTAGCTGAGGCAGAGTAGAGCTAACATTGTGAATTTTACATTTTTACCAGTGCAAAGATAAAGATGCACAGAAAAAGAGATCATTTAAGCTACCACTATGTTTCTAACTCAACGAACAGGGTACCAAAACTGGAAGAAAGTAGAAGTTCATGAAAATAGAAATTCCAGTTTTTTGCCCCCTTTGCTGTTGCTGTTCAGCCATTCTTTTCTTCCCTTTTCCCTGTTGTTTAGGAATTGTCTTTGTAGAAACAACTTTGCCTTAGACACCTTGTCTCCAGAAATGTTCTCATCTTGTCTTATTCCTAGAGAGAACTACTCAAACCACACAATAAGTTGGCAGGTGTCAGTCAACATCTCCTTGTCGGGCCCAAACTTAGCTAAGGAAATGAACCAGTGCAAGTTCCATCTCACCTTTTACAAAAGGATCACTTAAATATTTAACTATGCATCACAGTATCAGTCTCTTCTACCCACTATTATTTGCTGAGGTTTGGTTCTATGTATTTAGACTTCTAAATTTAGTTAAATATATTTAGTTTTATATCTAGATGGGTACTTATGGAGAAGTTGGTTTGATTCAGAGTGCTTGAAATGTGGTGCAATCCTCCAAAGAATAAGGGAAAAAGAAAGCATTTTTTTTAGTATTTGTGATTCATAAACAAATCTATATTATAGCTTATAGACCATGAAGATTAAGATGTAGCTCATGAGCTGCATAAATCTATTCATGGATATGGAAAAGTACCAATGTCAAGCCACATGAGAATGTGGCCTCATGACAAAAAAGGCAGCAGTGGGCAAAGAGTGAAGAACTGAATTTCCTCACGTTTAAAGACACATATATGAAAGAAAAAGCCCTTTACCTCTTGGCCCACAGCTGTCTGTGGAGATAGGTACATGCAAGCCTTGCAAATCTTGACAGGTTTCTCAGGAAATGTAGGGCTGAATGTTACAGGTTACTCGTACAAGTCTAACTAAGGCTCTTGCTGGGAAACTCCTACAGCTTGTCTTTCCAAAATCTTTGGGCATCACAAGGGTTGGCGTTGTTTTCCAAAACAGAAGGAGACCTCACAACTGTTTGAGGTGATTCCTAACTGCAGTAAGGTACAGAAAGTTGCTGGCAAGAAATGGGCCTGTTGCATTTCTGTTGATAAAGTGGATCTATTTGTTATTAAAGGGCTTATAATTTATACTTATTTCTGTTGCACTGAATTACCTCCAAGCTCTTGATATTGAATAAGGTAACAGTGAATCAAACAGCTATCTCAGAAATGCCCCAAATCCATTATGCAAAGGAATGTCATCCATCACCTGACTTTTTATTCCTCTTATCTCCGTTTATGAGAAATAGTTGATTTTGTTTGAGATGGAAATCATTAGCTTGTTCTTACAGAAAAAAAACATGAAAAATAAAATTAATAAATTGAGCTGCAGTTTTCAGGTCTTGAAGCTCCTTCTGGCTACCAAATTTGTATTTACAGGGTTAGTACCCAAAGACGAAAGTTTTTTCCAAGATCCTATCCATCTTTGACCCAGAACCCTGAGATTAGACTTTACACCTATTTAGCAGCTGGTCACTTAACATTGGCCTATTTTATGCAAATAGTCTTCCATTTAAATAACTAATTTCCATTTATTAGAGTAATCTAATTTTCTAAGGACAGTCTAATCATACAGCTGTCTCATTGTGCCATGGATGAATGTCATCAAATGCTTGTAATTATATTTAAAATCTCTTGCTGCTATTTAGCATTCCATCACACCTGCTGCACTATCAGTGGCTCACAGATACGAAGTACAGAGATCCCTGTCTTGTCTAGAGAGCATGTGGAGTACATCCCTGTTCTAACAAGGATCACTGTATTGGTGCATTTTGTAATGCTCATAAGGGGAAAATTACCAGGGCTTTAATGAAGAAAAGTTGAATTGACAATCATTTTATGGACATTATATGTAGGTAGTTCAGCAGAGGAGAATTACTGTAGTATTTGCACAGTGTTTTAGAGAGTCCTTCATCCATACAAACACTGAGCCTGGTTTTGCTGCAAGCTGTTATACCACAAAAGAGGGGTGCATTTACAAGGCCTCAATTACTCTTAAGTAGGAGAGTATATCCTAAACTAAGCTCATCTGAGATGTCCCTCAAGAGTTTTTTCCTTAACCGAAATTTTTTAAAGGCTTCTTGAAGCTTGTGACTTCCACCAACACTGTTCAAGATGCAATAAGAGAGATTTTCATTCTTCTGCTGACTTAATCCCTTTGAAAGGGCCACATTCTTTCCTTTATCCCTTCTTTGGGGGCTCAGCTGAAAATCTTTTCCATGGTCAGAAACGAAGTTGTCTTCTGCTTACTAAAATACAGGTGCCAGGTGATATTTACACTACAAGAGCTTTGTTGGCTTATTGATGCCAAATCAATAGAACTATGTAAATCAGGAGAATCATGTGAGTTTTCAATAATTTCAGTACAAATTGCCATAACACTGCACTCTGAAGAAGGCAGCTAGAAGTTATTTGGCTGTATGTGCTGAACACAGCAAGTATTAGTACTTTAAATATTTAAATACTGTGATGGAGTTTGTTCTTCATACATCAAGAAAATCTTCTCTATAAGCTTTATCTCCATATTGGGCTATTCACTCTCCAAACTTGTGTAGAGGTTCAATCCCAAATTCAAAGCACCTACAATCAAAGACAGGCAACACGAAATAGAAAGAAAAAGGAAGGAAATGCAGCCATCCTCAACTGCCTTTTCCCTGAACATTAAAAATTAATTATTTGTGTGAGACATTTTATTTGACACCAGCTATAGGAGGCATGTGTAAGAGAGAGAATCTTCCTACATAGCTTGTCTCAAGAAGGACATGATCTTGTCAGGCACAAGAGAGGCACAAAAGTAGCACACATCACATTTCTTTTCATTAGAGAGCCTTAAAAATCAGCAATGATTTAGCTGAGGTGAAAGTACAGAGGACAAAAGTAGAGCTTTGGAAGAAAATCAGAGGCAATGAATAGAAACAATTTAATTTAGCAAGAAGGAAAGAGACAATAAAAGGACTGAAAGGAAACGATAGTCTGTATAGATGATCTGGAGAGATGCACAGGCTGAGGTCAGTAAAGCTGGAGACAGGAATGCTGCTCAAATGGGTGATGAGGACCAAGACTGCTAGTTTCAGGAGATGGGTCAGAAATAAGTCACCAGTACAAAATGGCCATGGATTCAGTATAGGGGGAACAGATAGAAAACCCGTGGCACTCTCAGTGTGAAAAGGGATGTACTGAAAGAGATGCTGTAGAATTAAGCAGAGAGGTAAGCAGAAAATCAGAAGAAACTTTGCCAAACTTTGCAAGGGGTAGTATTTTGAAAGGAAAGATAGGATTGAAAGTGGAAGCGGAATAAAGGAGAGAAAAGAGTGGAAGACATTCCAAGCAATTCCAAGATTTGGCTGGCTGAGAGGAGTTTCAAGGAAAATTTTGAGACTGAAAGCTGATTAGAAGTGACTCAAGATGTAGAGTCAGATTCACAGAATTTAATTCACAGAAATGAATTAAATACTTCTGTTAGTAGAGCCAATGAAATTAGATTTCTAAAAAGATAGAACAGTGTGAATTACTGAAGGGAGGCTTGCCTGCAGCTTGAGGTATTCTGGAGGTAATTATGTGGCCCATAACATGTATAAATTATTTAATCTGATTGAACCACTCTTTTTAGGTTTCTACGGAAAAAAACGTGTATTTAATTTCTAATCATCTACCTGCAGAAAAAATCACCTGTGAATACATGTCACTTCCCTTTGTAAATGCCTGCTATATCACACATCTCTGCATAATTTATGTTTGCTCACACAGCCTAGTTTTGTTGATTACAAATAGAAAATCATCACCAAGATGGTGCCTGAGTGACAAAATTAATGTGCAATACGATAAAGAATAATTAATCTCTTCTCCTTACAGATGTTTATGCATTTGAACAATTTTGTGAGCAAAAACTTTGTAAAGAAATGTTGAAATGTTGCAGTTGGGTAAATAACTCCTACCCCTCCCATCACTGGCAGGAAGGTAAGTCCCATTGACTCCAGCAGAGAACAGACCTAGACAAACCCAAATATTTTTTAAGACCCTGCCAGTCAAAGAGCTGAAAAATTATGTGACTCAGCTTACAAAATGGAGAGTCACAACAGCCTAAAAAAAATGGTACAAGCTGCTAAATCAAATTTGCTCTTGGTGCTGACCTTCCTCAGCTCAGACTGCACTTTCACACTCCCACTGCACAGCTCAGCTGTCCAGGTTCCTGCCTCATCACCACCATCACCATTCTCAGAGCTTTGAGCTGGTTTAATCCCCAGACCTGCATTTCACAGGTGGCACAAAGCACAGAGCTCTGGGCAGTGTGAGGTACAAGGGACTGCAGCAGCTCTGGCTTAGGTCAGCTCTGGTTTAGGTCAGCTCACTCTGATTTGGAACTGCTTCATTAGGAACAGACCAACGAGGAGACAGAGCTGCCACCACCCCCATAATCAGAACACCTGACACAATTTTCTAGTTTCTAATTTCATTTCTCACAGTCCAGCAGGGACATAATAATGCACTAATCTTCTGCAAGCTTAGAATACACTGCTGCTTTAAAATTTAAATAACGTTCTTTCAGCTTATATCCTACTATTAGAAAAAAAGAATTGTGAAATGTGGCTTTCTTATCTTTCCCAAAAGTTTAATTGATTTTATGGAAATGGAGGATTGTACCTTGAGCACTCTGGCTGCAAGCTTGAGAGAAGAAAATTGGTTAATATACTGTACTTACATGACTGCAAAGCATTTGGCTTATTTCTTTATTCTGAGATACCATGTTCTTGCTGATTTCTCAGAGTGAGGAGTGTTAAATACATATTAAAAAAATAGGAATTGTATGAAACACAATGGACTAAAATAGTATTTAAATAATTAAGGTTTATTTTTAAATTATAATTTTAACTTTTTAATTGTACATTTTAAAAATGATAACTTTGTTATTATCTATAGTGGTTAAAAATACATTCTCTATTCCTCTTCAGCTATATAGGGGTCTATAGGAATGCCTCTCTAATTAACCAGCATTTTGAATATGGTCTAGCCAGCATATACACCTTAAGCATCGTTTTCAGTGATCTGGAAGAAAATACAAAGTGATTGCTGGTAAAACTGGAAGAGCATGCAAAAACTGGTGGAGTGGCAAGTAATAAGGCAAGTGTTCTGCAGAACAACCTGTCTCAACTGGCTAGGTGGCTTCATTTGAACAAGATAAATTTTAATAACGACAAATGCAAAGACATAAATCTAGGCAGAGGGAATGCAGGTCATATTTATAGGATGGAACACTGAAAAAAATTGATTCTGAAACTGTAGGGAAATTTCTGTGAACTCCCAGTGTAATGTTGTGGCTAAATGAACTAATTTGATCCTCGGCAAAGTAAAGGAATATAGAAAAGAAGCAGATTATTTTCATTATTTCCAAATTCAAAAACTCATGTCACCAGTGTTGGAACACTGTGTTTAGTCTGGGGTTTGAATCTTTAAAGACATATGAAGAAACTGAAAATATTTAAAAGTCAATTAAAGCATATTTTCCATCTGAAAAATCTGCCTTAAAGCCAGATAAGATCAATATGCTTAGTTTAATCAAGTGAATGCTAGAAAATGATTGTTCATGCTGAAAGAAGCTCAGAGTAAATCAGCAGAATGTATGGAAGGAGATAATATGAAAGCCTTATCTTAGTTTAGAGGAACTTGTTCATGTTATGTATACAGAATTCATACAGATAAATGGCAACTTAAACTCATAAATAGTTTGATTCTGTGTCTGTAGAAGGTGCTTTCCCTTGCTTCCTGTGAATGTCAATATGAAGGACATCATTGCTCTTAGAATGAGAGATTGGAAGTGTTAATTTCCAAGAAATCAGGAGAAGAGCCAACATCAGAGTTAGGGAGAAAATGTTGCCTTATCACCAACCATGTTCAGACCACACAGGAAAAACAAAACTGAAAACAATATGAAGAATATATTTTCTTTCACCACTCCTAAATAAAGGAGGGACAAAGGGATACGGAGCATCCCTCCCGTCAAAGGGAGGATTGAGATAAAAAGAAGGATTGAGAAGTCAAAGAAGGATTGAGATAAAATCAGATCTGAATAGAGGATGAAACCATATACGGAGACATTGAATGGGGGGATAAGAGGTTGGAGGTGTGGGGTTTGGATCTATTGGTTTTTTAAACTACAGCATTGGAAATAAAGAAGAATACAGAGAAAGCTGAAAGGATGATTCCTTTAGAACCGCTTTACCAAATACGGCCAATATCATTTTTCAATAAAAATTGAATTGATTGTTTGCTTGAAAAACAGCAACACTTACTGTATTATTCCCCCCCAAAAAAGAAAAAAAAAGGACCCTATAAACCTGGTGTGCCTACTATCAACTTACTTACAGGAAGAGAGAAAATGTTCTGTAATATCAGGAGAAGTTTTGTGCAACAAATCACAGTCTGTGTGAGTCTACAGGAGAAGATTTCAAAGAGTAACTGTCTTTTCTATCAGCAAAACCCAAAATGTAGAATTAAAATGAAGTGCACCTGTTTACACTGAAAGTACCTGTTGCTAGATGAAACTCATGTGTTAGATTTTCCATAATCTGGAATCTTTAAATCAAGATTTGATTTTTGTCTAGAAAATACATTTGAAAATAAAGTCATCATGCAAGGTAACCCATACCTTTTATAAGAGGAATGGGGAAAGGAAGACTCAGAAGGGTAAGAGGGGCATCAAAAATTAAAATTAACATCTCTATGTTTTCATATTTCTTCAGCCTGCATCTAATAATTCCAAGGACACTCATAATTAACCAAGGACAGAGAATTTCCTTTCAAAGTATTGTACACACAGTGACTAATCACCTAGAAATACTTTTAATTTGTTAGAGTTTCAGCATCAGCCTCATTTTTAAAGGTTTAAATATTGTTTATTATTAGCCTGAAGTATTCTGTGTGATGTTTCCAAATAAATTCTTTTTGTATCTTTAAAACATTCTCTGTTACAGAGAACAGTATGAAATATTAATCTGTAGTAATTTACTTTAGATTATGCTGATTTTATTTTGTCAGATACATGGTAATATTTATAGCAATAAATAATAATAACGATGTAGATAATTTCTGCAGGGGAAGAAAATATATACAAAGAAGAAATTATAATTATGTAAAATATAAAATGCAATATTTTTTGTGACAGCAGGTTCCATGATAAATAGCTGGTAGGAAGCAAATTGGAGGGAAGCAAAGGAGCCAAGATAAAAATTATCAAATTATTTAGATGTATGGCACAACCATTTTCTTCCTGAATATGGGCTTAACCCTATTTGAAAATAAGGCTTTGGTTGATGCCAGTGACCCTGAATCTAAATCTTCGTAGATTATTTTTATCTATAATCATCTCAGAATTACAGCACAGGTGAAAATAATTTTTAAAACTGTGAATGCATAAAGAAAGCTCCCCTTCAGACTTCATGTTATGGCAATTTCAGCCAAAACCAGCACTACCTTCTGTGACTGAATTTTGCAGAGCCTTTACCACTCCCTTTCCAAGGGATCCTTTTCCAAGGATGCTCAAAAATACAACCTGTTCACTTCTCCTCCTACCTGAACAAAGAAAGAAACGGCATTTTCTTAAGACACCAATTTTTACCTCCTTCCTGGCGATTTATAAGATTGCAGTTTCCCTTTTGTTCTGTCAAACAGACATCTGTATTCTCATTGCAGCTGACCTCCGAGTGCGCCGTGGGAAGCAGGGAAGTTTGATACCATCACTGCGGGGTAACCTCTCGTTACAGAAGCAATGACTGCTCGGGCAGCAGGAGGCTCTGCGAGGAACTTCTTAATTCCAATCATTGGAAAGATGACTTCTTCGTCAAAATGATCCTGGCGTCCCTGATCTGATTCTTGAAAATGAAAATATTAAAGGAGCATTGTTTAGTCAGAGGATTTTGTTAGAGCAGATGCAGTAAGCAGGGCCTTATTTTACTGGGATGTCTCCAAGAAATGAACCTGCAATTCTTTGTAAATTGACCACACTGTTCTTACCTCCAAACTATTATTTTAACCCAGGTTAGATTGACTCTATCTGTGCTCCCTAGTGCATTCCTACCAGTTATTAGATAGCAAGGAATAACCTTGGAGTGGTGTCGTTAAAGTTATTGCTTCTCACAATATGTTTGGAAGTTAACTGGTGGGAAGGTACACAAGAATGAAATTCTACAACGAAAGCAACATTTTCAGAAAGCATTGCTTATTCAGTATATTTATACAACTAATATTTTAAATTAAGGGTTGTCAGGTTTCTCTTAAAGGTTCTTCCAGGAGAACTGTGCCCAGGCTTTTGGTTTGTTTTGAGGGGGGGTGGAGTAAGGTGGTTTGTTTTTTGTTTTTAGTGGGGAAGCAGAGGCAAGAGCGCTCTGTGGAAAGTACAGGAAAGTGCAGGAAAGTGCAGCAATGACATCACAGCAATGCTACTTTCTGCAAAGTTGCAGATCAATCCCAAAATGGTATTAGCGCCGGCAGTCACTTGTGAAATAAAAATATCAGCTTGACTTATAACTGCAAATGTTAAAGGCTAAGGAAAAAAGAGGAAACTGTAGGGTCAGCTGCAAATATCTGAAGCTGCTGGAGAAAGAAAAGCATCATGTCAGTCTAAAGATAAACGTATCTATGGAAAAGAAAATATAGGATGAAAAGAGTACTGCAGGAAAACATCTCAGCAGAATAGGTACCACATCACAGACACATCTGAGATGGAATGATGTTAGCAACAAGACACATAACTAGGAAATGTACAGCATGAGAGAAATACAATATGAAATATAATAGATGTGGCTGACAAATGGAGGAAAAGGAGAAGCAAAGGTACTCTGAAGGAAAAAAAAATCTATGAGAGATTTTAGTAGCAGCTCTGAGCATCTGAAGTTTAACCTTTCAAAACAGAACTTCTGTAGCTTTCCTAAGAGATAGTAAAAATCATCATTATTGACAGATGTGTACAGTTGTTTCTGTTTGACATAGATGTTTGTAATCTAGAGATATGCAGAGTAAGACTATGCAGAGTAAAATAGGGATATGGAGAGTTCTTCAAAAAGAAACAGCAAATTCAAGATGTAACACGTAAAAGCTAAATTTAAATAGTTCTGAAACAACATTTGCACTCAAAACCTCCTGACCCTGGGTCTTTCAATATTCTGAGGTGCAGAATAATCTTCCTTTCAAAACCCCAATACTGAGATACTGGATTTTTTTGCATCATTTTTGAAGTCAACGCTTCTGTTTATCTAAATATTCCAACAAATTTAAGCTCTAAGAAGTGTGAATTTGAGATTTACAGATCCTGATCAGGTTAACAAATATTTAAAGCAATATTACTTCCACAACTCTGAGAACAGTACCAGAATCTAGGATAACATATCATACAGATAGAGAAATTCCCCATAATGTGTCATTTAGCTATTTCTGATCTCCAAGCTGAAGACTTTACTAAGTGTGTTGCTAAAGGAAGTAGAAATTATTTGTCATAAACTGCCAGGGACAAGCAGGCATCTTAAATCTAATTCTCAAACAATGTGTAAGGAAGTCTATCTGGTTTTGGCCAATCAGATGCCTTCAGCAGCCATTCTAAAGAGGGACCATTCATGTTGCCCTACCATAACATGTGGAAAACTGCATTTGCTTTTGTTATCAATTCCCTGGGAATCAAAATGTCTCTATGAAGCCACAATAGCTGTAGACTCATTCTGGAGAAACCTGCATTGTTTGCTTAGCAGATCCTCTAGCCCAAAACTATCTAAAGACATAGTTCTGAGGGATGCTCTCAAGAATCATAAACTTCTGTCTTCTAAAAATGTAGGTCAATTCTTCCCCACACCTTGTAACAAACACACACACACACAAAAAACCTCAAACCAAAACAAACAAACAAACAATCCCATCCAAAAAACTATTATGTAGTTAGTAACTACAACAAAAGAGGATAAAGACATCAGCAGTAGTACCTCTCTTTACTGGGAGAGTGGAATACTGAAAGACACAAAGTTCTCCAACTAATTCTGGAAAGGAAAGGAAAGAGAGAAACAATTAAAAATGTTTATTCTCTTGCTCATCTGGCACAGCTTTAACCGTGGTGAACTTTTAATTTAGAATTACTCAGAAACAATTAAACTTATGAAGACCTTCCAATCCAACATCTCAAAGCCAAACACCATTTAAATTTGAAGATCTAAGAGTTAATTCAAATATGATAAGATTGCTTTCCTCAGAACCTCTTTGCAGGTTCTGTGCTACACCTGAGGGCTGGCCCCACTCACTGATAGTCCAGCTGACTATCTCCAATGGAATTTTCATGAACTAAAATATGACCAAAGCACTACTTTGACAGCAAAAAAAAAAAAAAAAAACCATGAAAAAGCACAGGCACTCTATTAGTCATGGTCACTGATCTTCTGTACAGCCTTACGAAACAAGGACATGGCCTTATACACCCTTATCTTATCTAGCTCTGATGCCTTATGTAAAAAATTGTACATGTCTTTGCAAGGCAGCAGAGCATTTTTCAGTCTGAGATCTCCAGATAAACATAACAGTACCTCTACACTAATGCTCCATTTTACCAGTCCTTGTAAGTCTTCTCTCCATTTATTCTGCATCTCACTTACTAAACTACCAAGTATGCACCTCACTCTGCTGGTGTCATACTATAGTTTAGTTTGCCATAAATTTGCTCTTTGTTAACATCAAAATTCATGAAAAAGACCAAAGTAGCTAGAGCACCTGACTTCACTAAAAATGCAAGTTCTGCTTCCTAAAAAGTTATGCACCTTCAGGCTGGGGTACAGCTGGACAGAGCTGTGCCTGCAAAGAGACAAAATGCAGGGACAAGTCCCAGTCCAAGAAGAAGATGGCATTTAGGACAGAGAAGCCATGGATCTGAAACTTTACAGAGATCCTTGCATTGTTTTTTGTTCCTACTCATAAATCAGCAACTCTGTTACTTTCAGACCAGCATTCTTCCCCACAAGGTAAGAAAATGTTTGGTTAAATTACTGCATAAGGACTTTTGCCATTCTTTACCTAAATGGCTGGATATTGTGTGAGAGTCTACAAGGCACTTTGAGGGGTTTTCTTAACATAAAAAAGTTAAATGAACAAAGCCTGTAGAGACTGCATGAGCTGCTTCAGCAGCTGCATTATTTGATCCACTGGAGCTGAATCAAAAATTGTCAGATCCAACTGAATGTTCACAGGCACAGTGAGCTAAAGTTTGTGGCTGCAAGTTGGAAACCAAACAAGCACTTCTTCAGCTGATTTTTATTCTTGTGTTCGGCAGGAAATATCACATGTAAAGGGATATGAGGCAGGGACTTAACATCCAGAAGGGTCAGCAGTGGAGCCTTGATGCACAGGGGATTGCACTGCATCTTCAAAGCACTGTACTAATTTTTCAAACTAAAACCAGACATCTACATCCCTAAAAAGTGAAAGGGTTACCTAAAGCTTCGGCTTTTAAATCACCAGTTGGCAAGAGATCATATATATGCAGAACATTTAAAAATATTACCATTTCCATGGCAAATTAACAGTAAAAAGCATTAACAGACCATGTTAATCTGTTTTCCATCTTGTTTCTGTAACTTCAGCAAGAAATGGCCACTGTTGCTCATGATATCACCAGAACACATCTCTGAAATCAGAACCTCCCAGAACAAGTCCTCAGAGATTCAAGCTAGAAGTCAAGCAGAGCTTCCTAATCAGTAGATTTCTTTTTAAAAGCTACTTGGATTAATAAAAGAACAATTACTTTCACTCTCAATCTTCTTCTAAATTGTTGTAATCTTGGATAAATAGAGTGTAATGAGATCACCTTATGCTAAATTGATTTTTCTGTTCTACAGAGCAAAGTGCTTTTCAGTTCAGAATTCAGCAATACACACAGTGAAGTTATCATGATCAAAATACTCCTTTCAGTATGGGAAATGTGAGACAGGCACAGTATATTGCTTTGCTGTGAAATTCTGATATAAATGTGGGTCACTTCTATATTCAGATTTCTAAAACGAATGTTTCGTTCCTTGCAATAAATTAAGGTGGTGGTTTGGGTTTTTTTTCCCTTTCCACTGCAGGATTTTTCAAAACCAGATACATTGCTTTTGGAAATCACATATATCCTCATGAGACAGATAAAGTCATCTTATGTTGAATGGAAGTCGGGACCTACCAACTCTAATACATCTTTTGAATGGAATATATGATCTACTAAATCTTAATGGTATTATGTATATTGAAAGCTAAACTGATGAATCACTGGATAAATTAGCTAGCAAATGCATGACAATATAGTATTTATTAAAATGGATCTATGATTTTTTTCAGCTCTTACAACCTCATATATCAACTCTTGAAGAATTCTTTAAAAATGCAGAGATTTAGAGAAAGGCAAGAGACACAGGTAAAAAAATAGACCAGAAATGGGCAATCTGTGTGTGATGATACTGTGTGCTGCTGTTTTGCTGGCAGAGTAGCATCATTAGGGTTTTCAAAGAAATGCAGAATCACTATAAGTCAGACGTAGGCATTTATCTGGGATTTTACAATTAACAGATAAACACAAAAAAGGAAAAAACTCCCAAAAAATGACTTCATATTTGGGGGGGAAAGACCCAGACCTTAATGAAAGGCTCAATAAAGTAGATATATTCACTCAAGAAAGTAAGAATAAGATATGTAATGCACACATTTTTTATTTTAATCTCTGTAAATATTTTTACACATGGTTTTCAACATGGTAATGACCATTATTAAAAATTACTCCAAAAACCCTTACAGTGAATTCTAACTAAAACCACGTTTCAAAAACTCTGTTGTCACCCTATTTCCAGAATATCTGCCCTGAAAATTCCAAAAAAGATCTGAGAACCCATGTTCACTTAACCTCCTCTATTTTCCTGTGAAAACTGAAATCCTTGATTACGCTGGAATGTTAGTTTCCTTAACATCACTCCATTTGCACCATTGTGAGGATTCAAGTATTATCTGAATTATCTGTCAGAATAAGTGGTCCAGAATTGATTCCAATTTGCACACCTGTTACTTTTTTTTTTTTTTTTTTTTTTTTTTTTTTTTTTTTTTTTGACTTTTGACTTTTAATAAAGAAGACAGGCAGATCACAGAATCACAGAATGGGTCAGGTTGGAGGGGACCATGGTGGGTCATCTGGTCCAACCTCCCTGCTCAAGCAGGGTCATCCCAGAGCACATGGCACAGGATTGTGTCCAGACAGGTCTGGAATATCTCCAGCAGGGGGGACTCCACACCTGCTCTAGACAATCTGTTCCAGTGTATGGTGACTGCAGAGTAAAGAAGCTCTTCCTCATACTCAGGTGGAACTTCCCATGTATCAGTTTCTGCCCATTGCCTCTTGTCCTATTGCTTTTCACCAGTGAGAAGAGCATGGAAACCTCCTCTGACACCTCCCTGCAGGCAGTGACAGACATTGAGGGCTCCTCTTTTATCTCCTCTCAAGGATGAACAGGCACACCTCCCTCAGCCTTTCCTCATAAAAGAGATTCTTCGGACCTTTAATCATCTTTCTTGTCACCTGCTGGACCCACTCCAGGAGCTCCAGGTCTCTCCTGTCCTGAGGAGCCCAGGACTGGACACAGCATTCCAGATGTGCCTCACTAGGGCTGAGTAGAAGGGCAGGATCATCTCCCTCAGCCTGCTGGCAACGCTTCTCCAAATGTTCCCCGTTGGCTTTCTTGGGCACAAAGACTCACTGCTGGCTCATGGACAGCCTGTTTCCACCAGGACCCCCAGGTCCTTCTCCACAGAGCTGCTTCCCAGCATGTCCATGCCCAGCCTGTGCTGGTGCATGGGGCTATTCCTCCACAGGTGCAGGACTCTGAATTTGAATTTCAGACAGCTCTTCTCCGCCCACCTGTCCACTCTTTCAAGATCCTTCTGATCACCTAACCCAACATTAACCAAGCTCCAGTGTGTTCACTGCTAAACCAAATCCCCAAGTGCCACGTAGGTAATGCAAGACAAAAGCAAAAGGGGGGCTTGAGAGCAGTGTCACTTAAAACTTTTGCAAATGAGATAACAGAAAAACGATATACCATGAGACAGTATTCAAAGCTGTAAATGTTTCAATTTCCCAATAGGTTTAACTGACTTTATGCAAACTTCTGTTTGGAAAGATCTGCAGGATGTATCTATGACTTAAGAAATTTATTTTTTTAACTCATTTGAATTTTGTGGTTATAATAGCCATATATTCATATACACGTTTGTGTATATATATATAAAAACATATATCTGTTTATACATACATTTATGCACACATATTTATATAAAAAATACAGGTATGCATTACAATATATGGAATTCGATATTCCTCCCTGCTTAGAATTAATTTACTTGTGCCTTTCCCCCTTGAAGCCTGTAACAACTTGCATACACATTTACTTAATTTAACACTCCAATAACATTTCTGAGTATTTGCAAAATGTTATTCCTTTTAAACGTTTTTTTGTTTTATGGCTTCTACTCTCTTATTCTATTATTTATTATTATATTCATTGTTTTGGCTTAGTTTGTTTCTGTTTTTTAATGTGGCAGGTATTTGAAATGCATTCTGATTTCTGATAACCATGGAAAAATTATATTTGCTTTGTAAAGATTTTGAACCCCTACCTCAAAAAAATGCAGTGTACAATGTGTTTAATGATCCTCTCTTAGTACAATGTTGGGATGTATCAGTCTATCACCCTGAATAGCTTGTAGTTTTCACGGTCATCCATGGCTAGAGCTTTTTAACAATTTTTGGGTGTCCATGTCACATTTTCGAAATCCAGCTATGAGTATTTGAGCGTAATTCTATTTGCTTTCACTTGATATTAGGCTTCTTTATGCCCTTTAAAATTAGGACACTGGAGACTCTGAAAATTTTGTTTCATGATCATTCTTGTTATTTATACTGCTTAACAATTAAGGCAATTAGATTATTTTTCCTACTCTGTCATTAACATGCATTTGACATAACTGATATTGGATACTGGACTGCTTTACATTTCTGAATTAACACCACATCATCAAAAGCAGAATGTTTCTGATGAAAGCTAACAGCAATATTTGAGGTAGAACAAACTGATAACACAGTTTTACTGCATTGTAAAATTCATAATGCTCTATGAACAATGCAGCCACAAACTTGTGAGAGTGTCAGGACAGTGGTCCACGTGTTATGAAATTTTTATTTTTTTTTATACTAGGTTACAGGATTCGGGGTTTTAAGATGAGGCTATAAAAACACTTGCATAAGAAATAGCCACCATAGCTCAAGATAAATCTTTTACTCATCATAATTTATGTCGTTAGATTACCTTTGTCATAGATCCTCCGAGGAGCACCTTTCTAGAGCCCTATTTCTTTAATAATCCCGTAATGCAGATAAAGTAAAACATATGCAGTAATGATTTAGCTGAGATGCTACACTCTGTCTACAGTGGAGTCCTTCTCTGACCTTGCCAAGTTTACAGACTGTGCCAATAACAGAGCTGGGATTTGAAAACTGACTGATTAAAATTTTGCTCACTAGGATAAAACACTTGAAATGAATCATCTAATTTTCCAGCATGTCCTCAGGTTGCTGCAGGCACAATAAATTACATTCATATAGTAGCAAACAACTATAAAAAATTAGAGTTAATACATTTCATATATATTGTTACATTGTGTCCTCTTTTAAAAACTCTCAATTTCATTGAATTTTGATGTTCACAAAGAATGAAATAGGTGACCACTTTTTTTTCAGAGTGAAATTTCAGGACCAACAGACTCATCCAGGATACACTGAGCTCCACTGAAGTCTTTCTCTTGACTCAGTAGAGCCCAGAAAAAACTCATATCTGCACATTTCTGATTAACATCAAACGCTGTGCCTGGTATCTCCACAAAGAACAGACTTGCAGAGATGCCGAATGCTCTGGGTATAACCTTGCACTCCTGTGAAATGAGCAGAATATAAACAGAAATCAGCAACAAGCAGTTGCAATGTAAAATAATCAGCAGAGGTAGTCATGGATTTAATGGCTGCCAATGCCTTGTATACCATGGCAAAAATGCCATATATCATATGGCAGCTCTGCAAGGGGTTCCAAAGGGCTGAGGTTCCCCTAAGGAGGCAAATCTTTAGATTTTCTCTCTAGTGGAGAAATGTAGGCTCCTCCTCCAGAGGGAGATTATGAGCATCCTCTTCCTGTTTCCTTCTCAAGGAACTGCGTAATTAGCAGTGTGGTTTAGGTAAAGACTTTTAAAATTTATATTAAAATCTTTCACATTACTAAAAATACCATTTTTGATTCCATCTATTTGTGCTGCATCCGTTACCGTAGTTCCCGAAAGTTTCAGAGAGAAATACGGTGGATGCTCTATAAAGACATCAAAAAACCCCACAGTATCTCCTCACACTTGTCTTCTTTTTCTGTTCATTTGATGCCGTGAGTAACTCCCACAACTACTGAAAGGTACAGGAGTTACATTTTGCACTCTGTGCATTAATTGGATTTGAAAGCACTTGAACACATATATATATGTCAGAATGCCAGCTATCAGGCAAATTGGGGAGACGCCAAACCTGAAAGAAAACTGTAAAAATGAGATCATTGCAGCAGTTCTCAGCACGCTCAAAATTTATAATAGGCTTTTGAACCGGATTTGAAAGCATATGGACACTCTTAAAAGGAGCATCATAATTTTTTAACTCCTGAAAGGCAATCTGCACTCTTCAGAATATCCTACCATTCTGCTGCACTGGGAACCTGGTGCCTACGAGGTAAGGTAGATTTCTGTACCACAAAATACTGATATTAGATTTTTTTTTCTTGCAAATTGCATTGCCATATCAAGGATTAAATATATTCCCAAAATAATGCAAAAGTGCTAGCCAGTTAAAACTGCCATGCTGCTGGACTACAGCTGAAAATATTTCATTTTCCACACTACAAATATTTGCCTGCAATTTAAAAAAAATGACAGCCATTGTTATCAACAGACAAACAACAAGGTAATCCTACAGCCATTTTTCTCAGTAGTTATAAGGTACAAACAGATTACCTTTAAAAAATGCATTTAAAAAATTAAAAAAACAATGCTCCTTCATTGATTTTGCTGTATATATGCTTTAATGTTTTATAAATGACTGCACAAGTGACAAATGAAAGAGGTTTCTCCAAAAAAATAACCAAAGGTAGACCATAATCTCCCTGAAAAAGAACTCTAATATTCATGTAAGTTAATAAATTTATAGATCAATGATTAGATGCTGCTACATTTTAAAGAATATTCCTTTATTCCTTTGTAGCCCTGAATGAGAGGTTTACTCTAACAGTAATATAACATCCTACAACTAAAGAAAAAAATGCTATTAAAAAAGGAATTCAATCCATGTGATCCATTTTTTTTTAATAAACTAAAAGAAAAATCCATTAATCAACGCTTAGATTTTGGTATTGAACACATTGAACAATTACGTGGAAAAAGATGTTTCCTTTTCACACAGGGTTCATTCACTTTACTTATTCAGGAAATCACTTAAGCACATGCTTGACTTTAAACACATGCTTTGGGCCCAGTGAAGCAAATGGGATTTAATCACATTCCAAATAATGATGGATATAAAGCCAAAAGATATTAACACGAATGGTTTTTGGATTCGGGCTCGGCATTTTTCAAGTCTTAAATATACACATACAGACATGTACATACACATATACATACACCCACACACAGACACATACACAGAAAGATCTGTCTCCAAACTAAGCCAAAACATGCAAAACCAGAATTCAAAAGATGATTTTCTAAGATATCAGAGTTAAACTGAAAACTGAGATTTTTTTAAATACAGGCTACTTTGTCTTAGTGTCTCCATAAATCACAAGTATATTTACTCTAAAGTCTGAGCATCTCCTAGTTGGAATCTTCCTTCCATACTCTCATGATCCGGGTTTTGATCTCACAGAAAAGAAATGGTTTGGCTCTAACAAAAAAAATCCCGTTTACGTAGCTTTTTTTTTTTTTTTTCATGCTTTGATTCCAGGAACAAGAATCAATTCCTCTCTAAAGAGATGAGTCTCCTGATAAGAGATTCATGTTGGCAAAAGCACAGACTTTACATCACAGATTACTTCATGGGCTTTTTCAAATGAGATACAGAATTAAAAATAAGTCATCCCATCTTTATAATTAGATTACTATAATAATTAATTATTCAATCACTTATTGGGTTAATCATTAATCATTATTTTGCCGATAAATTAAACAAAGATTTCTTCTTGTTTTTTCTCCCAAATGAAGAAAAGAAGCATTTTCAGACAGAATTGCTAAAATAGGGGTTGGGCAAAGCTTCATTGAGAATATGGTGCACATGAACATCTTTTTTTTGGAGCACGTTAAACAGGCAGTTAAGCTCTCTAAAAGCCTGATAACAACTGCAGTGTAAGACTTTCCCTCTAAAATACATCACTTGGACAAATCTGCCCAGCAGTGAGACTGTCTATATGTTTGAGGAGGCTTTTCCTGTGGGCTGAAGATAATGACCTGATTATCACTTGATGGAGATCTACAGATGTGTGGACAGAGGCAGCCAAACAGAAAAGTCAGGGGAGCAGCAAGAGAAATACTTGCCATCTGACTATCAGATCATCTCTGCTATTTGGAAATCAGAATGAAACACAAAAAATAAACTGTGTAAATAAATGCTGTCTCTTTCATTCCTGTTGTGCTTGAGGAAAGAGTTTGCTACTTCTTCAGGCAACAAGCAAAGTGGCATCTAAGAAATAGTACTTAATACTACTGATTTCTCCCTAAAACAAGAAAGAAAAATAGCATGCCAAAAAAAAAACCACCAAACCAAACGAAAACAAAAAAAAACCAACCCCCACAAAACTAAACGAAGAAAAAAAACCCAACAAACTAAAAACCCAAACAAACAACCCCCCTTAAAACCAAACATTTTCTAATTGTAAAAAAAAACTTCACAGCTGAATAGAAGAACCTGCTTTAAAAAAAATGCTTATAAAAATACCTGGAGAAACTTCTATGCCTTGATATTATGTAACACATTGGTCTAATGTTTTCCTGCACAACTATATCAGGATATAAATCTCCACAGCCATGAGGAGCCCACTTCAGCCAAAGCCTACCATGGTGGGATATGGAAGCTCCATGTAGAGGAACACCTAATCTACAGGGTCTTGGAATGTGACTCAGCACATGTAAAATGACTGCAACCATGCCAGGACTACACACAAGAGATTTTTCTTCTTACCTGTGGCAGAAGACCTCCACGTCCAAGAAACAGGATGTTCAGGGTTCTGTCTGACACCCCTTTCTACACTGTTGTTTGTAAGAGAGAGCAGCAGGGTGCCAGTTGTGTTCTAACAGCCTGAGAATGAAATGCATCAAAAGGAATGCAATAAAGTCTGCCTGATTTCCTTCCCACGTTTCCACAGAATTGAAAGATGAACTTGTGCCACTAATCTCCCTCTATCTGGAGCACAGATGAAAAGCTGGTCCTGGAATCTATACTAATTTCAGTAAGCTCTGCAGCAGGATGACTTACATTTCCAACATCATACAAACTGAAGTGAATCATTCCTCTTATTTACAAAGCTGCTAACTTCCAAGGGTGGCTTCGAAAAGATGTGAGGAAAACAGATCTGAAAGACATCCAAAGCACATTCTACACCATGCATGGAAAAGATACCAAGATGTCCAAGTTGGTAAATTCATGTATCACACAAACAACAATAATTTCCAACTTTGGATTCAGAAGCTGTGCTGGAAAACAGCTATGCTTCTCTAAGGACTGAGGTGAAGATGGTTCCTAGGGATATGAGAGACTTTTCTGCTTGCTTTTAATGTTTGATAGCTCCTAATACACAAGAGTTATAAAACTTAAAATTGTAATGGGTGTGCTGTTAAGATCAGCATTATAAATCCTTCTTTTGGCAGACTGAAAGGATTGGACTTGAGAAAGGCACAAGAACAAAGATGAAAGACAACATTTCAGGTACACATTAAAAATTTGTCTGCATAGCTATATGAACACCCATATCAGTGACTAGAATTTTGGGATCCATGACAAAATGGTGTTGGAACTTTAGTTAATGTTTGGATGACTGATTTTTCCGTTTCTATTAGATATTGCATCTGTTTTTCTGTTTGATTTGGTAATCACTTTACTTTATTCTTTATGTTATCATAACCTAAAGAACAGCAAGTTTTTAAAATCATTTTCTTGAATGCATTCATATTATTCAATAATACTAGCCATTACTTCAACATTTAATTTTATTGATAAATTTTTTATTATTTTAAGCACTTTTACAATAGCATAATATTTTTTTTTCATACAAACATATGATCTGCTATTGGACAACCCAGAATTTTACCTAAATCTTCCATTTGCCACTTGTATCTCAAGTATTACTTACATGGATCACCAGAGAAGCTCGACACACTGCCCACAGCCCACTTAGATACTCAAACTGAAAAGCTAAAGGAAGGCTTCCCCCTGGGGAAGCAGTTATCACTTGTCTCTTTTCCAGAGAGAAAAATTTATATACTCTTCCCAAGCACAGCATTTTGTAACTTGTCCAACTGAAAACCATACTATTCTCCTTTATTTCAGATTGCTTTTTATCCCAGATTACTTTATGGAGGAGGATTACTGCACAAATTCAAAATATTTTATTGAAATGTATCAAATATGCTTCAAAGAGTTCCAGTCTTACTGAAATAAAATGTTTCCATTAATCTTTCCAATATTCCCAGAATGAAAGTTTCTGCAATCTTTTTATTAAGTCTCTAGGTTTTATTTTGATTCATGATCACAAGAGAGAGATTTTTTATTTGAATTTTTGACCAGCTTAAAAATAGCTAAATAGGGTTTCTTATCATTAAATATTGCCATCACAATTTCATATCTTTAGAGATTCCAGGAAGAAAGTACTAGGAAATGTATAAATACCATTTTAGTTCTCATCATCATGAATTCCCCACCTACTGACAAAAACCTCAGCTTATCAAGATCATTTTTTTTCCCTCAAAGAAGATTTTTCAAGCTGTCTTGCATTTTAAGTTTGAATTTAACCTCAAAACAGTAAGGTCCAAGGAATTTACAAAGGCTCATAATCTATCCCTAACCAGGATTGCTAATATTTTGCAGTGTTTTACGACATTTCATTTACATTGTTTTCAACTCCAGTACTCTCAGTGCACACTTCAGGTATGAAGAGGCAGTACTTACCCAAGCAATGGCTGCATTAAAACAAAACAAAACTTAAAACAAAAAAAAACAAAAAAAAAAAAACCAAACCAACAACATCAAGTTCTTTTATTTCTGATAACACCCGTACAAAAGAAGATTTTCTTTGCTTTCCATGCAGATTTATTGAGATCTCATAGCAGTTATCCTTGACTGTTGACCTTGACCAAAATTTCACTAGTATTGCCGCCCCTCTCTCTCTCAGCCAGTTTGGAAACAACAGACTGCAGTGGCCTTTTCAACTCTTTTAGCTGCATTTTTGTAACAGCAAAGTACATGGAATATTTGAGCTCTTTTAGGATGAAAAGTGGAACATATTGTGCACGCCTTGAAAATTGGATACCCAGTGTCTACTAGTTGAGCTGTTGTAAGGATAATCAGGGAACTTGCACCCAGAATCTCTTAATTACTTGGATATCTCCTCTGTTAGGCACAGCAGATTACTGGGAGAGAGAGAAATGGAAAGTGCTCATACTGCTGGGAAAGAAAATAATTCAACAACAGCATTTTATTTAACTCAACGTCCCTAAAGTGTTTTAAATGAAGCCAGTCATTAAGGTCTTATAATTAAAGCCTTGCACAATTATAAAATAATTAGGGCCTGATCTTGTAACATTTTCTCTCTGGAGAGCACACACATCAGATTCCCTTGGAATACTTGTACACTAAGCACAGTTGCTGCTAGGATGGATGTATCTGAACTAGCTTTAACCAGACTAGCCTGAGTGCTGTGCAGCAGTAACAGAGCAAAGCTCAGAAAACACTGAGCTTTTTTTAATTGCTTTTAGGTCTATTCGAACACGTTTTTGTAGTCCACACTGCACTCTGTCTCTGCAGCTACTCCGCCAGCACAAGCAGGAATAGACCATTTCAAACTGCTGTGTAGTTCTATATCACTCTGATGAGTAAATGCTACAGTAATAATTCTAAGCCTCTAATTTTCCCAACTGCCTAAGGATGCCAGATACCAGCTCCCACACTATTAAAAAAAACAAAAGTATTTTAATAAGAAGACCTATGTCCAACTAATCCTTAGGGCTTTACGTACAAAAGCCAAGTCAGAATTAAGGAAGTGTAATTGAATTACATTTGCCAGCAGCTTTTCTTAGCTGCTGTGCTGGGTTTGGCTGGGGGAGAGTTAATTCTCCTCACACTAGTCAGTATAGGGAAGCAATTTGGGTTTTTTGCTGGAAAGGGTGTTTATAACACAGGGATGTTTTTGTTATTGCTGACAGGGCTCACACAGAGCCAAGGCCTTTTCTGCCTCTCACCCCACCCCGGCAGTGAAGGGGCTGGGGGAACTCAAGGAGCTGGGAGGGGACACAGCTGGGACAGGTGATTCCAGCTGACCCAAGAGATATCCCATAACAGCATGTAAAGCTGGGGGAAGAGGAAGGAAGGTGAAGGATGTTTGGAGTGATGGTGTTTGTCTTCCCAAATCACTGTTACCCACGATGGGGCCTTGCTCTCCTGGGAGCAGCAGAACGCCTGCCTGCCCGGGGGAGTGGTGGCTCAATTTCTTGTTTTCCTTCGATTGTGAGCATGGCTTTTGCTTTACCTGATGACCTGTCTTTGCTTCAGCCCACAAGTTTTCTCACTGTTGCTCTCTAGATGGTCTCTCTCCTCCTGTTGTGGGGAGTGAGGGAGCACCTGCGTGCGGCTGGGGTTAAACCCAGCAGGGGAGCTCCTGAAGGGCTGGCGGGCCCACCACTCCACAGCAGAGGCACCCTGGAGCATTTTTGGCTGTGCCTGAGGTCATGCTGGGCAACCTCAAAGTGTCTGCCATGAATAAGCCCGTGGCAGAGCAGGTACACCCCTGCAGCCATGGTGTCTTGGTTTGGAAAGATAGGTATCTGCCAGGGAAACTGGCGTTTCCCTTAGAATAGAGAATGTAACCCCTCACCCCCGCCAAATTATAATTTTACAATTAAGGGCTCTCAGGCAAAGATTTGGGAATAGGAATAACAGTTCTTTACTAAGAATATCAATAATACAAATGTGGTAGAAAAACAAAACCACCCCACCAAACCAGCAAACAAACAATCAACAATTTTGAAAAGCCCTGACAGAGTCAGCTACAACCTGATGCCCTGCTGGTCAGGACGTTGGTAGCAGTCCAAAAATCCTCCTGGTGTGGCAGATGTGGTTCTGTTGGAGTGGAGATGATCCTGTAGCCAAAAGGGTCCAGAGGTGGTGAGAGGGAGTCCGGTGATGGTGAGAAGCGTCCTGTCTTCTTCCAGTAATTGGGTGAAGCAAGAGAGCGTTCCTCTTCCAGAGTCCCAGTTTTATCCAGGTAGGAATGGTTGGCTCCCCCCACTGGGTGGAGCATCTCACAATAGAATGATGGAATGTGAATGTACTATCTTGGGGAGGGTAAGTTTTTTTGGGATGTGTGCCTTTAGGGGTGCAATAGGATGATGGAATGTGAATGTACTATCTTGGGGAGGGTAAGTTTTGGGATGTGTGCTTTTAGGGGTGTTTAAATGGTCCATTAGCAGGAAAAAGATAAGAAACAATGCCCTACCTGGTTTTAACAGTTGGGCCATTATCAAAAGGCACCCGCCCCATTCCTTCCAGAGTAAACAAGAGATAAAACAAAACAGCTCCCCAACTGCTTTCAGCAGATGAAAATAGAATACACATCCTAGGTTCCACAACCCAAAACACATGGGAAGGCCTTGCCAACATGGGTATCTGTGAGACTGTGGCTCGTAGGTAAGGCTCTGCTTGGAGCAGGTATGACCCTAAGGTTCTGCAATCTGCAATAAATCCAAGCCCAAGCAGGGGCAAGAGGAAGAGCTCGTTGCAATGTTAAACCTCATCTGCTCCAAAGGGACCAGGGTTGAGATTGCTGTGGAAATACCTTAAAATTCTAACACCCGTGATTTCAGAATTCCCAGAGCAGGAGACCCTTGCTTCTAGTCAGAGTCAGTCTAACTCTGACTCCTAGTCAGAGTAGGAGCAAGAGGAAGAGCTCACTGCAGTGCCAAAGCCTATGATTGAGCCCAATGGGACCAGGGGTGGAGATTGTAATGGATTTATGTTTAAACTGCTGTAAACCATGATTTCAGTTTAGTATTGTAGGATTTACTACAGCAGGAACCACTCTGGAGTGGAGAACAGTGGAGGACAAGTGATACAAGAAGCAGTGCAGGTGCAGCAGTGACGTGACCTGAGGTGGCTTTGGTGCCCAATAACTCCACTCAGCACACCATCTCTCCTGTCCTGAGTGACCACCACACACAATTTTACACCTCTTATTCTCTCACTCATTCTCTGTTGGATGGCTGGGGTTAAACCACAACAGCTACAGTGAATGTCAAGACAGGAAAGTAAAGTGTCTTCACCTCCATTTCTCTGGGATTTTAACAGACTTTCTTTGAAAAAAATGGATTTAAAAAAAAAATCAATGTCTATCTACATCTAGCTGGATGTCAAGTATCATTTTAAAAGCTTCACTGGGCATTCAAAGCATAATCATACTTCAAATGATGTCCTTATTTTACACCACAGGAATGGCTGCAAGAAAATGTAGTAATAGCCTGAGAAATGAAACTCATTGTCCCCTGAAATGCATTGGGGATCATCATTCTTGCATATAGGTTTCACACAATGATGTTAGACTGCAGCTTTATAAGTGAAAACTAAAATATTAGAAAATACAGGTTAACCTCTGAAAATCCTGTCAGAAATTATGAAAGATGCCTTACATAATGTTAGTAACAAGGTTTTTGAAGATGCACGATACCCCAAAGAGCAAGCTACTGTTCTGAACCAGCCTGTGTGTAATGCTGACACTCACACACACCCTTCCCAGAAGGGACTACCTAACCAGAGATTCAGGCAACTCAAAATTTATGCCAAACAAAACTACTTTTCACTGCGTAAAGTTTTCCTCAAGATGAGAATAACATTTTCCATAACTGTGGAAATGACTGAATTAAGTTTGGTAATAAAACAGTCATAGCTACTTTTTATGTATGATTCAACATTTCATTTCTCTACTGAAAAATATGGGTTACATTAATTACATAAAAAGAAAGCTCATATTTATTATTCAATGAAATGATTAACAGTCAAAAAACCCACAATATTTTAAAACACTAGGGACTGTTTAACTCAATGTTTAAAGCATAAAATTTGCTTATTTTAACCTACTTTTCATCCTGGAAAATTATTTATATTATTACAGTTTAATCTCACAGAATTTCAATTACATATAAAATATATTGAACACAATTTGTATTAAGTGTTGCTAATTATACAGTGGATATTTTGTTATTAAAATAGCTTAGATCTAATTTTCATACAGTTCTGTGCATAGAACAGTTCAGCAACCACCAACGAGTTCAGGAAGAGAATACTTTTTCAGGTTCTTTTCCCAGCAAGTAATATTGAGGCAACATCTTGTGTGTGGTGCCCAGAATTCCACTGAGATTTCATTGAGATTCTCAAATATCTGCTTTGCTTCTTGACCTCTTTGGCCATAAATGTCTCTACTGATGTTGGCTACTCTGTTGTACCACCAGAATAAAGCTCTTACAGGAGGTGAAAGCTATGCACAAAGGCAGCAGAGAGGCAGATTTTCAGTAACTTTTCAGGTTAACAGGAATCAATATAGCAAAAGGCCTGAAATTAGGAAAACTCAGTGCCTGAATTTGACCCAGTGGATTCAGAGAAAAGGGCAATAAGATAAAATGTGGGAGAAGGGAATACAGATAACCTCACCCCTGATGAGTCACAGCTGTATCCAATAAGGATGAGTGAGATAAAAGAGGGGGTTGGCTGGTAAAGGGAGGATTATTATGGAGGAGGAACTTTGAGGAGTGTGAAGGAGAGACTCAGGGAGCAGGGTCCTGGGGAAAGAGAATCCCTGCTGTGAGGTCAGTCTGGGTCTGCAGTCAGAACTGTTGTTGGGACCTGCAGTCACAGTCTGGCTGGGTAAAAGCTGCAGTCAGAGCCTGCAAACTGATCCCTGCAGTCAGAGTTCAGCAGGCAATAACCAGCAGTCAGAGGCTGCAAGGGAACCCTACAGCAGGAGCTGCTGCAGGCAGAGTCAGTGAATGGCTGGAGTTAAGATGACTGAGCTGTGAAGAGAAATAAAGTTTTTATGCTGTGTTTAACAAGATGTCTATGCCTTGGGTCATTTTCACTCTCTAATGAGAGGGCTGCTGCAACAATTAAATATTCTTGGTGGACTTAATTGCTGAGAAAAAGGCCTGAGCTTTCATGCCCAACTCATCTTGCCAGTTTACATGTGTATTGTTTGGTTTCTGTTGTTGACACATAGATGTCCACAGTAAAGCCTAAAGGTAACACCTGCTTGAATCATTCTACTAAAATCCAACAATCCAGGAGAAAACAACCTCTGGCTGTCAGCTGCTAATTGTTGACATTAGATTAGTACCCTCGCTTTCTGTGCAGGAAAGGTAAAGGTCAGGACATGAGCCCTGAGTGTCAACAAGACGACATGGGGCCCTATCACACAGTGAATTTGTGTAAGATTTGCTTCTGACTGGCTTTCCTCCCGAGCCCTAGAAAATAAGGACAACCCGAGATCTGTAGAATTGGAGGTACACAGGTGATGGCCCACTCTGAGACAGGGGAATAAAGTGAGTTAAATTAAGCATTTCTTCCTCAGAGTAAAGAAGGTGACTTGAAAGGATAGAGACGTGTTAAGGGAACTTTACAAGATATTAAAGGCAAGTAATTAGTCTTGCTTTTTTTCTTTATTTGGCTATTTATACAAATGTGTTTACTAAAAAGTGCATCCTTCTGGGAAGATGATGAGCTAATATTGGCTGTAATTAAACTGTGCTCCTCTGCCTGATATAACACCACCAAAGTCAATAAGAAACTTTAAAGCCTCATTTCTGGATCTGTTTGAGAACTACTTCTTCCATCCTGAATCATTTACTTACTCATCTAGTCCTTCTCCATCCATTCTCTAACTGAAGCTTAATAGGAGGGACCCATGTAATCAGCTATTTTCTTTTGAATTCCGTGTCTTTTAAAAAGACATTTATTTTATGCTCTGAATGTAAAATAAACTCTATAGCAAGGTTATGTCACTGTTTATTCAGAATAAAACTAATGAGTTTTCACATTCAAGTTTTACTGTTTGCAGTAAATTCTGCTCACGAAGCACTTAAGTACAAATACAGGCATAATTTTAATTTATTTTAAAAAGTGGCCAGTATCAAGATAGAAATATCAACAGCAGCACTCTTCTAGTCTAGCTTTCTCCATGAAATATGGAACAGCTAAAGTATTCAAGCAATTCCTCAAATTTATGTGCTGAAAGCTATTCAAATATAAAATAAGCACTAACAAACGGGCAACCTTGTCAGTTGCAATGCTAATAAATCAAATTCACCAAGGTAAGTTAGCTACATTTTCAGTGCAAGTGGATATATCATAAGAGCCTGATAATGATACAACTACCAGGAAAATAAATGTGCTTTCTCTGACCTTGACAATAATTCACTAGCAGCTTGCCTCACGATTTCCCTAACATTGAGCCACTCTTCACAGACCAAGTGTTTATATTTCTGTGGATGGAGAGTTTCATCTGTGTCATCACTAGTTTATTAGGGATTTTAGTGCCCTGCTAAGATTAATTATAGAAAACAATAAATTTCAGAATAATAGTCTATGAAGGCACCCAGGGGAATTTGGGGGATAGGGATCAGAGGAGCACTAGAGGGTTTTGTTGTGTTGGTTCTTTTTTTTCTTTCAGAATACTGATCTAATGCCCTTCACAGCATTTCACATGGCTCTAAAACATCTAAAGCTGTATTTCCTTTACTGATTTTTACACCCTAAAACAGGTAATGAGAGTCATGGCTGTTGGGCTAACAAGGAAGAAGCACCTGACCAGTGTTGGACCCTTCATAAATCTTACCAACTTGTGAGAGCAGCAACCTCAATAAGGGAAGACCAGAAGAATGTATTTTATTTTAGATCAGTGAAATTATGGGATATATACCTTTTTATTATTTTATATGGTAAATTACAGACAGGACAGAGATCTATTTAAGCTAGAGGATAGCCGTGAAAAAAACTTCAGGCTCAAAACTAGAAATAGTAGAATATAGATCTTGACAAGGAAGCTAAGCTAAGTTAGAAAATGGAATTCGATAACTTCATTGAAAGAATTACATTGCTTGGTTCCAGAAGAGGCAAGAAACTGAACCTGGAGATCTTCACATCTCCCTCTCTCTTGCTTCCCTCCACCCACAAACTGAGCACTGTCCACAGGGAGGGAAAAAAAAAAAAAAAAAAAAAAAAAAAAAAAAAAAAAAAAAAAAAAGCTATCAAGGGATAATGGTCTTAAATACCATGACTGTTATCCATATGTACCTACTCTAAAGATATCTGTTATTAAAAAAAAAGTAACTATTAGTAACTTATATTGATTTCTGTTATATTAACAGTTGCTTTCAAAAAGCTAGAAAAACGTTGAGAAATGTGTTCCCATTGCTCTTTGAAGAAGACATACATAGAAAAAATACCTTTATTTTAACTTATAAAATTTACTTCCTGTAGGAATAAGCTTTAGGCCAGTGTCTGTCCCAACTGAAAATGTATCAACATGTGCAACCAGCTTTGGGACTACAGAATGCAACTACATAGAGGGCTTGACTCACTTTATTGCAATTTTTTTTCCATTGTCTAGAAGTCTAGAAATCTAAAGCAATGGGAGAGAGAGGGAAGAAAGTGAACTTATCTAATTATAAGATTAAAAAAAAAAAAAAAAAACTGAGTCAAGGAGCACTGCTTTTCAAGGGAAGGTTAGATTTTTTACTTTCCAGCAAACACATTTTTCTCTTGCAAAGTGCAATATGTGTGGGAGTCTGCTCACGTAGAAAGTGGTTCCCTGATCAAAACAGATGGCATGCTGGCAGGGTAAGTTTTAAATGGCAGAGTGTTGATGTTGAAAGATTTCAACAGCAGCTTCCATGACAGGGACAGAGACATAAATGACAAATACAAAATACAAAGACATTTCAATAACTTACCATCATATCACTTTGTAAGTTAATACCACTTTCTCTCAGTTCTCAAGATGTTAGAGGAAGACTTCCTAGCTGTGGGCATGAAACTGTATTCTAGCTCAATAAATCTCAAAACACTAATGAGGATTCTATTTTTAGGACAATGAAGCATGAAAATTAAGGCTTTTACTGGCATGGGGAAGGAATAAGCTGGCTATTGGAAAGGTTTGTAGCAAAACTCTCAGAGAAACAGAGTGACCAAGTAATTCCTCTCCTGACTTAACCAAACTCATCAAGTTATTCTGAAAGAAGGCTTTATTAGACTCCGAGCTTTTGTCACATGCATTTTAGTTATCCATCCACTAATCTCTGAGGCACAGTTTATCAGTGTGATCAAACTGGGGAATTGGTGAGGGTTTTTTATCAGTGTGCGAATATGATTTTAATATTTTCCTAATGTTTAAAAACATTTAACTAGAGAAATCGTTTTAGATATCCAAATTTGTATAGCTCCTGTCCTTGCTCTTTTCTCTTCACTTCTCATTCCTTTTATATGTATCTGTAAGTCAATATTGCTTTTTGGATATTAAGTCATATTTAGACAAGTTATTGATATTTGTTATTCTCCAAACTTTCCTTATCTCCTCCTGTTTTCACTGTCCTTTTTTTTTTTTTTTGAGGCTGAGGGTAGTCCATCCTTTTTCTAACTTTCTTACCAGTATTCTAAACTTTTTTTTCTCCCATCAATCCAGATTCAGTTCTGCATCGAACTGTCCCTGAAGCATTTACTTCCAATAAGACAAGGCATGCAGTTTTGCCTTTTTTTTTTTTTTGAGGCAGAATCAGAGCAATTGAGCCTTCATTCAACTCCTTGCTGCAGAGGGGATGCTCAAGATGGAATGTTAGCTCTGTGAAGCAACAAATCATCAAAAGGAGATCAATGATTCTCTTCTCTGCAACGATAAAGGTGTATGGATATCAGCGTGTACAGGAGGTGCTTCCTGATCAAAAGAAGTGACATGTAGACAAGGCAAATTTAAAGTACTTTACAACAAACATTTTTCTCATAAAGTAATCTTGGAAGGAATTTATGCAGAATCCTGACATGAACAGCAGCCTTAAGTAACTTCTTTGTAGCTTGGTCAAAGAAATAATGGCAGGGGGGAGATAGGGAACACATGACAGCTGTTAATTTTTGCTTAATTTTTGTATCTGGTAATGATTGTAGTCAAAAAAAATGAATACTGCAGATTCTGTACAGGGTCCAAGGCATTGGCTTTTTGTCTAAGATAGATTAGAGATGATGGGGCTTTTTTTCAGTCTATGATTGCTATGGACTAGATAAACACCAAACACTGAGCAATACATAGTAAATAATGGTAATGCATAGTAATAGTAATATAGTAGTAATAGTAAATAGTAATAGTAATGCATAGTTTATACTAAAGAACATAATGGTCCCAATTTAAAATTGCTCTGAAAGACATTTGTAGACCACATAAAAAAATTAAATTACTAATGAAGGCTGGATCCCTCTTCATATGATTAAATACACTGCCCTTTCAGGGAGCTACATCCCAGAAAGTGAGTTGTGCTTCACCAAAGTGACAGCACCTCACAAAGAAACTTGAATTATTTTGTTAATAAGATTCTGATTAATTGACAATGAGAAAGAAAGGCTAAGGAAGAGGAAAGTAATGAAACTTTCAGTAAACTTCTTTTCAGTTTCAGTTCCAAAATACTTTGCTTAGTATGGTTTTTTAACAAAAACATACAGCTACAAGCAACCTCCGAGTTTCTCTCCAGAGTAACTGTGAGCAGTTCTTAAATTCGGATGTGCAATCACATAAATATAACGGTTTGCCTTTATATATTTAAGCACAATAAGGTTGACTAGACTTGAAATATCCTTGCTAAATGCCTGCCCAGGTAGGATTTAGAAGTGCTAACAATTACTTCAGACAATTTTGGCTAGAATGAATCAGCTAAGTAAAACAAAATATTAGACTTCACAGTTTTCATGCCTAAGTAGGAATTCATACACTAGCTTTTAATGGACAGATTTGAATATTTAGGCCTGTGTTTCCACTTTTGCACATAATTCCACTATTTTGCTCTGACTTCAAATAACAGGCCACCCTTTCTGCAAGGTGACCAGAACCCACAAAAATGGCACCCACACACTGAATGGCTAAAATCAGTATAGTTTTTTCCTTGTATGTTAAATTTAAAAAGAGGACTTTGCAGACAACCTTGTAAAATGAAATTCAATGAGAATCTTTACAATACAGTTTTATTCATTTATAGGCCATATTTTATGCCAAATGGAAGCTTTTTTTATTTAAGCAAAAGGAGAATTAGTGATTGTGCTCTCAGTTTACTACTGCTAAGTGTCCTAAGAAAAAGCAAAGCGCTTCCTGAGTAGACTTTAAAGGTACAAATGAGGAAATCAGAGGCAAAATAAAGTGTGTTTACCACAAGTCACTGCAATTTATAGTCACAGCAATACTGTTTGGCAGGATATCAGTATGCCATGAACACTCCTTGAAAACATGACTGTGTCAATTAATGTTGCACTATTCTTTTCAGGGTTGTGTTCACTGTCTGCAGAGGGAAAAAGTGATTCACACCATTGAGCTCCCTAGTTTGTCCTGTCTACTGCAAAGCAGCTAACAGCTGAGAGAAGTGAGACTGACAGTATTGAGTCTGTCTATCTCAAGTACTCAGAATCGTGAGTCACAGTCCAATGTCCTGAGCTTTAGAGAACAATCCGAGGGATCCTCTTATTTGCCTTCTGGTCTTTGAGCCTTAAATAGCGGTTTAAGGCTTCTCTCTGCAAAACCAGAGAAGCTTGAAGTGTAAATAAATAAAACATAAATATAAGTTGTGAATGTATTCACCTTGCTTTAATAAAAACACAAAATATCTGTAGGTTGTAAGATGACAAGGTCAGGATATTATGCTAAACTGTTCAACTTCAGGCAGCAGCACCTTTTCTAAAAGAAGAGCAGTGCAGAAACCTGGGCATTGCATCCTTCACGCTTCTCTGTTTTAGCAAAACAAAAGCAGCTGGCAGCTAAAACAACCACTGTGGAACAAGCAGAGAAAAGGAAGAAAGGTAAAAAAAAAAAAGCTTAAACATCCCACCCTCCCCCCCAAAAAACAAAACCCTAATGTTTATTCCTAACACGTGCATCCAGGTGTGGCAAAGTCTGACCAAAGAATAACCATATAATAACTCTGGGAGACCTCGAAGTCCAGGATATTAACTGAATGCTACCCAGTTCACTGGTATTGAGGGCCAGTGTTAGGAAAAGCTTCCCTTGCAACTCTTAGTAACGTAATAGTTACTTCTGCTTCTGATATTGTAGAATAGGTTAGTGGCTATTTCATTTGGTTGGCATCATTTTTTACTTCAGGTGGCCCCAAGATCAGAACTCCTTTCTGTTGAGATTGAAGGGCATTTTAAGGTACTTCACTTCCAACCACAGCTGCCCAAATTGGACAAAGTTGCTACCACTGAGCCTCTGACCCACAATCATCACAAACCCCTCAGCAAAATGAATCCCTGCACTTGTCACAATGGCACAAACTTTGTTGTACTGTTACCCAAACACCCCATCCTTTCTACCCCAAAATTTCACCTGACAAACCCCTACAGATGTTGGAAGAAAACAGTGGAAAAATGGGACAGGGGAATGGGAGATACACAGAATCAGACACCTGGCTGGCACAGCTATGTCACCAAGCAGATGTGTAGTCAAGCTATTCAGCAATGAACCGGGTGACGGCACCTGCTGATAATTTCATCATTAGCCATTTTCCTGACAGTTTAATATGATGACATCCTGATAATGAACAAATCATCCAGCAAAAAAAAGAAGAGAAAATAAATAGTATTAGTTAAAGTGAAGGGGGGGTGGAAATGAGGCAAGACTGCACAAAGGGAATCCCAATTAACATCTGGAGCAGAGTAACACAGACAGAGAGCCTGTTGACCTGGCACCTGGAAATAGAATACATGAATACAGGAATGCTTGCAAATCAGCACATGGAAACAATAAAACACACTGAGAAATATACTCCCTTATAGCATTTCCACCTCTAAAACAGACTTGATAAATTCCTTGAGTGTTACAAAGCTAGTTCTAGACTGAGATCCTAGCACTCTACAGGCTGATTTGGTCCCTATCTTAACAACATCATATGGGAGACAACCACCAGAGAAAGTGCACCTATCCCTCTTTAAAGAAGACAGCTTACATGTGCCAGTGGGATAAAAAGAATTCCCAAGCAATATCATGTTTCATGTTAAATTGAATGAAATAAATGTGATAGTTGCTGTTGAACCCACATGAAGAAAGCTATGATTCCCTGTTTCAAAGTAAAAATGTCTTAAGAGATAAGGATGTCATAATTTAAAAACTGAATATTGTACCTGTGACTTAGCTGACCAGAAAAAGGAGAAAAATATATTCATCTTCACCCTTTAACTCAGAAAAATCACAAAGGAACTTTGAGCTAACAGTGAACTGTAAGTCATTAAATTATTCCCAAAAATAATTTCCATGTTCACATGCCACAGTTGAAAAGAAGAAAAATACCCAGTTTGTACCATATTAAAAACACCTTTTTTCTATACTATGAACAACCAAGGTTGTTTCTTATACCAGAGAAACTGCAACCCCTACTTCATAAAGAGATATTATCATTATTGTTCCAACAGTATTGCAGCAAGAAGTGCACTAGAAGGGCTCTAACTGGAAATGAGTATATTTAGCACCATGATAATTGACTCTCCTAATGGCTAAGTCTTGTACCTTTAGCTTCCATGGGTGAACATACACCAATAATCTGGGAAATGTAAGACTCTGGCTGTGAAATAGCCACTCCTATTTGTCTACCATAATAACACCTGCAAAATGATAGGCATCTTGAAGAGATTAATCCACAAAAAAAAAAAAAAATCATTCAAAAGTAATTTGATGTTCCAGAAATCTTCAAGAAATCCTTCACATTCTGCAATCCATCTTTTAAGAATGCTAATTTTATAACCTAAGAGCTGAATCCTTTTGCTGTGTGCAGCATACAATACACATTGACTACCAGACAAGTAGGCTATTACAAAGAGGCGTTGTTCGTGCCTTATAGTACATAATAAGTACTTACAATGACACAATATATTGCTCTGATAAGATTATAAACACAATATCAGAACAAAATCCATAAAAATCTAATTATGCACACAAAAGTTGCAGCATGAAAAGCTAGCTGAGGCGCTTGGACAAAAGGTTTGAAGTTAGTATTAATTTTAAACAGAACACTACTTGTGGACTTAATTCCTACAGAAATTTAATTTTAAAGTTTTACTACTAGATGATGATCCAAATAGCTTCAAGGCCAGCTGGCTTTTAGTATTTCTTTTAAATTAATTATGGGTATTTTATACAAACCCAGCTCAGGTTTCCTGGAAATAGGGAAATCAGATGTCTAAGAGCTCAGTGATTGTAAGTTACCTGTAACAAACTCTCTAAGTCAGTCTGAGGTGTTGCAATGCAGAAGAGGCATTTCAGCTATCACCTTTGAAAAGCTGGGAGTAGAGAAGTACAAAAAGCAGTGCACAATTCAAACTGCAGAAAAGAATAACAGAATGAACCCATCCTGTGTGCTGGCATAACCACACAACCCAAGTACTCTATCCAGATTGCCACAATCACCTGCTTGGACCTGATGCACAATTTTTTCTAAGTCATGCCAGTAACACGATATAGGACTTTCACTTCTCCATCATGACTATGGCCTCACATGAGTAATGGTAAAGTGTCTGGGTGGCAAGTGAAACATAAGGCAGGGTACAGATCACTAAATCAACTTCTCAACAGGCAGATCATCCCTATATGTCTTCATCTGTTCAGCTGCTACAGGAGTAAACTAGAGGAAAGTACTATAATCTAGAATCCTATGTTTTTCATATCCAATGATATGAAAAATATTTTTGGATACTCTTCCCCTTCCCATCAGCAACAAACATATATGAAGGAAAATAAATACCTTGCCAAGAGGCAAGTTTGTCAAGTTTTTAACCTTAAGTTCTATGGAGTCAAACCTCTTAAAGTTAGTGACAAGATTTTCATTGACAAGATGATTGAGTGCTAAATTCTCAACAGGACACAAGTGGAAGGAATCCAATTCTTTGTTCTATGTGGTAAACATCAAGACATCCGAAATATATAAATACAGATATGAATTTATATTCCCATTTTTATACACAGAAACAGGAGATATGTATAAATGCATACATAACCTGATAATAAGAAAAAAATGTGAAGAAATGAAGTCTCAATAGAAAATGAAAAAACCTGAGCAGAAAATGGAAACAAGGCAAAAAGTGAAGCTCAGTTTTCTGCAGAGATTGATAGCTCATAGTGTAATGCTGAACAAGGTTTCAAATAAGAAAAGATTCAGTGAAAGGGATAGATTATACATACAAAAATCTTGCCACGGTATTATTAAATTTTAAGATTTTGGGGAAGACTATTGGAAATAGGAATAACCAAATCAGAACAAGCAATGAACATGCTACAATAAATCCATGAGAGCTATCAGGAAGTAGGTAAGAAGCTGAGGAAGTAGCTGTCACACAGACATGAAGTTGGATTTTCCTTTCAATTTCCCCATTGTGGACCTGTGCTATTGCAAAAATGAAACTGGTGAAAAATGTAATCTGTGGTCAGTGACACCCAAGGCTGAAAGTCTGCAGAGAGAGAAAAGAAAGCAGGAGAAAGCTGAGAATAAAAAATGAACTGCTTATTTTTCTTTTGACGGGAAGGAGGAAAACAAATGGAAAAATAAATGGGAGGAAAAGAAAAGGTGAAGAGAAGGGAAAAAGGAGGGGAAATGGAAAACAGGAAAAAAAAGGGGGGGAAAGAGGAAAAAAAGAAAAAATATGGAAAACCCCTTTTCTTCAAGGGATACTGTGTGGGGTTGTCACAATTGCCTGTTTACAGCTGGCTCCCAATTAGGGAGTTCCTTTCAAACCAATAGAAGTTAAATTGCTGTTTGTGTCTATAAGAGGAAGGTTATGTACTGCATACATATGCCCTGAAGCCCACGCTCACCAACAATCTACCTCAGCCATAAATGCCAGGGCTTTGTTGTCTCAAGATGCTGCTTTGAGAATCAGACAAATGCCACACTTCCCCAGAAGAAGAGCATAAGCTCTGTTTGCTCTCGTGTTATTCACATACAAATCCATGTTGAGGAGGCTTAGGCTGAACTCCAGAGCAAATGTGCAAGGGGTCCCTTCCATGGTCTCAGCACACATTTGGTGTTGACGAGTCTTGCATCAAAAAGGCCAAACATATCACAGTCCAGAGCAGTGCCAGTAATGGCAAACACAGATCTTCCTGCCTACTGAGGATCTAAGAGCCAATGGTTTGAGCAAAACCACATCCCACTGAGCTTCCTGTTGGACCAGTAGGTCTCAACTTAGCCTTCATTAGGGAGATGTTAACTTCAAGACCAAAAAAAAAAAAATTAATGTGGGCAAAAAGTCTGTTTACCACACACTTGTGACTTTAATAACTGTGTTCACTAGTAATAAATGCACAGAGTGTTTAGATGGCCACCTTAATTAACAACAACATACTGTTTAACTAGGTGGTCTGCTCATCAAGAGAGACATGATAAGGTCTATTCTGCCTTCAATTTTTTTATTACCATTTTCTTGCTACAATACTACTTCGTGCAAAGTAAAAAAAAAAAAAAAGCCAGAATGTATATCAATATTTACTTGAATTCATCTTTTCTACTCATTTCCTTCGTCAATGCTGCCACCTTCTGATGCTCAGCAGCTTCGCCAAGCACCTCAAACCCAGTGCTTAGGTTACAGCGCTGTGGACAAATCCCTCACTGCAAGTCTCCCTGGCCCTCAGGCTCGGGAGCCCTCCTTCCCCTCCCCTGCTGTACTTACTTCGGTGGATTTTGAGGTATGGATGGGAGCAAGGATTTGAAGGATAGAAATTTGTAACACAGCAGATGTTTGTGAGAGTTAACCTATGATGCTGGAGTTGACTTTTGTTCATTGGTCTGGTTCTAAGCTGCCCACTCTCCCAGGTCACTGAAGCCACTGAGAACTTCTGGAAGTCCCTGGAAAACTGTGCTTTCTGCCTTTTTGCCCTCTCTCCTGGGCAATTAACCATGGAAACTCGCTGAGTTTGTGAGTTTTATTCCCTCTTTATACTGTTTCTGTGCCATAATGCAGTCTCCTTTTCTAAGCTACCAGGCATCTCAAAAGTCTCACTGAGCCTTATTGGTTTAACCAACTGTTCATCTGTTCTATCTCTCAAGGCGACCTAGGGAAAGACAATGGTTCGTAAAGATGGAATCATTCTCTTGGAGGATATTAAATACTGACCTACAGCCTTGAACTGAACTCTCCTCATGAGGAAAGCTGCCAGTTTAGTATGGGCTCATACCCTTAAAGAGTTTCAGCGAAACTCCCTTCATTTATTAAAATCACAGACATTGACCTCAGTATGGGGGAAAAAATTAAATTTAAAAAAGTTGACTCACAACTCAATAGAACTTCAGAAATCAGTTTCATGGAACATTTATCATGCTCAACATAAACAGGTACAATTCTTGGATAGTAAATAGAATAGCAGTATTTGATTAGAAATTAAGAAAAAAAAATCTAGATATTGTTATTGTTTTTGGTGTTGAAAGTAATGTCTACACCCAAAGCATGAAAGCAAAATTCATAGCCAAGGTGTGTCACAGCATCTGATACAAGAATAGGCCAAGTTCATGCACAGGAACAAATTTCAAGCTTAGCAGAGAGCACAGACAAAGAAAAGGATGGTGTGGATGGTTTTACCTTAAACCCTTTCACTGGAATAAGAACCTATACAGAACTTTCTTTCTTATACTGCAGTTTAATGTCCCAGCCTCTTGTCTACTGAAATAGAACCAGTCATTCTCTCCCTCTTTTTCACTCAGGGGCCTAATAAATATTTAAAGCAAAGTGGAACAGCTCTGATCTGACTCCAGAGCAGACAGATATTTTAAAGCACAGACTCTCATCCCCCAGGCAGATGGCCTGATCACTAAACCGTTGGTTAAACAGGTTGCCCATGTGCCCCCCTGTGTTGAGGGTCAGCATCAGTGAGTGTTGGCCTCCAAGGGAAAAGGGCAGAGGAACTCTCCCTTCGTGATGGTGGCAAGATTCAAGTAACAAAATCCCCAGTCTTTTTCAGAATTTGACATTTCTAGGAATAGCCATAAGTAAAACTGTACTTGGCATGTGGACTGTATTGACAGAAATCTAGGCAGTCCTGGGATTAGCCAGTTTATTCTTGCAGCCAGGTCTTGGATTAAGGTTCCAAATTTAACAGTGGCAAAACTATCATGCCTATGACAAGAAGGCAGGGCAATACAGAGAAAGCCCTTACGAGCCATTTGCACACCCAGGAGCAGCTTATCCTTCCTAATGGCACCACACCAACAGGAGGACTGCAGAAAGGAATTCCTTTTAGCTCAGTTCTTTCCACTTTGTCTCATTTTTTTCGCTGAGATTATGTTCACCAGGGGCTCAGCAGTTTAATGTGGCCCACACGTCTGTAGGTTTGCACATGCAGCTCTGATGCACAACATGATTGCCTGTAGCTGGTTGAACATCTGCTATTTTGGTGAATTATTTTAACAAGCCAATAGAACAGTGCACTCCATTGGCTTTTAAGTGCTTTACAAGACATCTAGAAAAAGAGGTTACTCTCACAGTTGATTATTCACCAGAGCCAGAATTCCTAGGTTGTATGTCATTAAAATAAAATCTCAAAGTTTAGCAAGTTGAAAATACCAGATAAGCTTTTAATACCATACACTGAAAATGGTTTGAGACACGGAAATCTCTTAGTTGAGTACATCTCAATACACAGGGATTATTTTTACAGGAAATCTTCTGGAAGAGCCACAACTCCACATGAACAGCCTGTCACTTGTGCCAGCTGGCTCATCATACTGAGAAATGAAAAATAAAAGATCTATAGATTTTTTTTTTCGGTCATTTTAAGATAGAGTGTAAGTGCAAACCTATGTTTGCTGCATAGCCAAAATTTCTCTGATAGAGAATGCAGGTGCAGAGTCAGCTGCTAGAAAAGTTTACACTGTAATAAATTTCCAAGATTAGTAATTTTCCTTTGAGAAACTTCCACAAATTTTAAAGAGAAGTTTTCACAGAAGTGTTCTGAAGTGTCTGCATAATAGCCAATAGCATAACTTAGCTCTGGAGACTTAAATTACTCCTCAAACTCTTTTTTTCACGCATTCTAAGGTTATTTACAAAGGGTGGATTCCAACCTTGAGTAAATATTTTCACTTTAAAGAGGTTCAGAGAAATAAGTGGAATACTCCCAAAAAAAGGTGTTCAGTCACTTCAGTAATAGTAACAGAATGGGATGGGATGGGATGGGATGGGATGGGATGGGATGGGATGGGATGGGATGGGATGGGATGGGATGGGATGGGATGGGATGGGATGGGATGGGATAGGATAGAATAGAATAGAATAGAATAGAATAGAATAGAATAGAATAGAATAGAATAGAATAGAATAGAATAGAATAGAATAGAATAGAATAGAATAGTTCCAGAGCAATGAAAGAAAAAAAGCAAATCTCTCATCTTATGGGGCCAGTAGTGTGTTAAAAAGAAAAAAGCTAGGCATGTACAGTATGTTCATTGAATGCTGTGGAAAGTAAAAAAAGCCTGATCCACAGATGTCAATGACTACTGAATTAAGTCTAAAATATGTCAAGTGAAGGAAAGCCAAAAGCTGCAACTTTCATTCTTGAGCACAAACTCCTCGCCTTTTCTTAACAAAAGACTTTTAATGTTTTGTCAGTATTTTTGACACTTTCACTTGCATTATTCTTTGGAAGTAGATGCTTTTAATTATCAAATATAATAACTACAGTCAAATTGTATGGTAATACACAAAAATAATGAGCTGTAATACCATATAAAGTTACACAACCCAATGGAAAATATGTGTATTTGCTTCTTTAATAATATTTAAATTATGAAATTGTTATTTTGTGTCCTCTAAGAATTTACTTTTTTTTTTGGAGGGCACATTTCTTCACAGTTTTTATTGCTTTAAATAAAAGATAGCAATTTCCAAAAGAATTACAGCAGACTGAAATAGCTTTAGGAGAGGGATGAATAAATCTGACAGCTAGGCAATGAACCTAAATATTGTTTCTTTAGAAAAGGGGTTAGAGTTTTCCAAGCCTTACACATTTGATTTATCTTTTCATACCTAACAATATGGAAAGAGAAAAATGATTGTACAGAAATGGAATTTCCTACGTGAGCAGAAGAAAAATGGCGTGCAATCCGAAAAAGTGAAAGAGGAGGAAGCTAACATAAACAGAGATGGAGAGGAGGGAAAATCCATACTGCATCACAACAATGGTGATATCAGATCTTGAGCGTAGGTTATGAACTCTCCCTAGGATGGTCAGTGGCATCATCTCACATTAAGGAGACTCAGCACAGTATCTTTGTAAATATCTGCTCATGGTAATCACAAGGCAGCACCAAAAAGAAGTTACCTCACAAAAAGCCTGCTGTACTGTGAAATGCATTCATACCTAGCTCCTTATGCTGCATTTCCCTTCCAGCAAGATATTTTGGGAGATCTCCATTAGAAATGCTGTATGGAACCAAAGAGGAAGTTGCACAACCTGTTGTTGAGTTGTAAGGTAAAGCTGCAACTTTTTAGTGAAAATGTAACTACAACAAAAGTAAAAGTGTTTGAAGTAATTCTGATCTATATAATACCATATATACTCTAATCTATACAGGTACCACCAGCAACCAAGAGCCAGGCTGTCTTCTCTAGGATAACTCACACCTGTAAACTTGTGTATTTATGGCAAAGCCATCAAAAATAATCCTTTTTGCTCTACATTCTTTGATAAATTGCCTCTGTGACCTTATCTACGGGGAGACTTCAGTAATGTACATTTGCCACATGGATGGAAAGGAACCACAGGGAAAACCTGAGCTGAGCAGGCCCATACATCACCCTCACCTGCAAAACAGAACTCAAACCAGCACTTCTAAAGGAAGAAGTCTCCAAGACAACACCATTATTTCTGTGTCCTCTGGTCAAGAAGGGACCTCCAATCTTCCTTCTGCTCACATGAGCGAGATTTGTCATCTATTTCTGCAGCCTTTGTGATTATGAAGAAAAATTATTACTTAGTGTTAATGATAGAGTGTCTTCTATCTGAAACTGCAGGTAGCAAGGCACCAGGCACACAGGATCAGTAACCCAGGTGTGTCAAGTGGCCCTGTTGTCTCAATGAAACCAGTACCATTTTTGAAGCCAGTACCACCCTTACTTCATATGAAGTATAACAAAAGAAACTCCTTCTGAAGAGCAAAGAAAGAGTAAAAAATACAGTGGAAGATGAGCATGGAAATCTGACCAAGGAGGAGTGATCAGAAGGTGATCGATTTGGTGAAGACTTGCACCAAAAGTTTTCTTAAAACATTTTTGGATCATCGGGTGTAGAAGAGATGCATTGACACTAGATCTACAAGCACAGAAAAAAAATTTAAAAAAATACTCTCAGAGCTCAAATAAGTCTACTGTTATTTCGCCTTTGCCTCTCCTCTCAGCCCTTCTGTTGTGTTGGCTTTTGCTGTATCCAAGTAACAATCTCTGATCTCACTCTTTGACTGTTTTTTCCTCAACAGCTATTTGTTCTTTTCAAACCTTATGCTGCTTCCCAAATTGGTTGCTTCAGCTATTTGCTAAACCTCTGGAAAAAGAAAAGCAACAGTTCTGTTACCAGGCAACATCCAGTTTCTTTCCTCTGAGGCTGTGACGAGGTACAGCCCTGCTGCTCTGGCTCCATGGACTTCACAGCACCTGGAGCTGGCAGGCAGCAGCTAGTCTCTTTACTTTGCTCTGAGAGCTATTTTATAATTAAACCATGTAGAATCAACTTTCTGCAGCTTGATTTCTATGCAAAATTCACAGCAGCAACAGGCCAGCAAAAGAATTCAAGCGCAGTTATAGTAAGGTTAGTTATTAGATTAACCAGGGCTGCATGAATAAAGTAATTTATCTAACTAAAATCTCATTCATCAATGTGCAAGGTGATTGCTTTTGGCATCACAAATAAATCACTTGCTCCTTTCTTTTTTTTTTTTTTTTTCTTCTTAAATGTTTTGTACACTTCTTGTTCAACAGACCTCACCAGAGAAGGCTGGAACCTGTAGCCTGTGCAGATGAGGAGTTCTTGGTGGGTCTCCCCATGAACTGTGCACAGCCATCCCAGCTCCAGAACTTCTTCCAGCACTGCCTGCAAAAGTGAAATTCAGCTCATTTTCCATTCTTCTAGGTGGGCAGAATTTAATGTTTAATTTTTTTTTTTTGAAGGGGGGGGAAATCATAAGACAGATACAGAGCACCAGTAACAAAAAACTTCTAGCTCCCTTTAAAATGCTTTTTCCAATCCCTATGGACTTAGCAACATGAAGGGAATGTCTGCTCTGATACGATGGCACAGGATGTAAGTACATCTAAGCCAGCTATAAGCTACCAACACCACAGCAGGAGTTTGAGCACAGCAGTCTCACCCTCCAGCACAGCCTAATTTACCCAGTTTCCGGGGCTCTGAGGTAAACTCAAACCCTAACTGTAGGAGAAGGGAATACAGGTGACCTCACCCCTGATGAGTCACAGCTGTGTTAATTAACTAGTATAGCCTCACCCCTGATTAGTAACAGCTGTATCCAATAAGGATGAGTGAGATAAAAGAGGGGGTTGGCTGGGGAAGGGAAGGATCATCATGGAGGAGGAGCCTTGAGGAACATGAAGGAGAGAATCAGGGAGCAGGATCTTGTGGAGGGAGAATCCCTGCAGTGAGGTCAGTCTGGGTCTGCAGTCAGAGCTGTTGTTGGAAGCTGCAGTCACAGTCTGGCTGGGTAAAAGCTGCAGTCAGAGCCTGCACACTGATCCCTGCAGTCAGAGTTCAGCAGGCAATAACCAGCAGCCAGAGGCTGCAAGGGAACCCTACAGCAGGAGCTGCTGCAGGCAGAGTCAGTGAATGGTTGGGGTCAGGATGGCTGAGCTGTGAAGAGGAATAAACCAGGACCCTCTTTATGCTGTGTTTAACAAGAAGTCTGTGCCTTGGGTCATTTCTACCCTCTAATAAGAGGGCTGCTGTAATAGCTAACAATCCCAAATGACATGGCAGAGCCTAAATCCCTGCGTGCAATGCTCCATACAGCCTGAAAATATCTCACTGCTCATGGAGATGGTGGCATATCTTGCAGCATGGAAACAAGGCTTCACACTTTAGTTAAATCACTCCCTTCCTCTGTATCCCTTTGTATGAATTGCAGCAGGCAGATTCAGCCTGTTCCTGAATGTAGGCTGCAAACACTAATCAGCTCTCCAAAGGGGCCTTTGGGATGATTGATGGGGAAGCCCTTAATAAAAGCTTTCTGGTTTTGGCAGGAGAGCAAGCAAGAAAAGGAAGCAGCTTGAGTTACTTGAAATGCTGAGGTGGAGGCGTTTGAAAAACTCTGATGGGAAAGATGTTTGATGAGCCCTGAGCAGAGAGCAGCTGTAGGAGTTCTGATGGGCTGGCTGAAATGGCCATGGAGTTAGTGGTTAAGTCTTGACTTTCCATTCTTGTCATTGGCAGAGAGAGTATATAGAGTATGGTTAAAAAAATACAGATAAGCCAAGCCACCCTAGATTTTCAGTGAGAGGAACTTGGAGATCTCCCTGCATTTCATAGGTCATGTCTGAAATCCCTGTAATGTCAGGGTCTTGGGGATGGACACTGTTTTCAGAGCTCTCACTGAACTCTGTGATAGATTTCTAAAGACATGAGAAGAGGAGAATTTTTAATTTTGTATCCCAGTGCTGTTAATAGTAGAAAGGCTAGTGAAAATACTAGAGCATCTCAATAACAGGTGACAGAACAAGGGAAAACAGCCTAAGTTGCACTAGGGATTGTTAAGGTTGGATATCAGGGAGAATTTCTTTCCCAAAGGGGTTATCAAGTACTGGAGTAGGCTGCCCAGGGAAGTGGTTGTGTCTCCATCCTTGGAGGTATTTGCAAGAAATGTAGATGTGGCACTTGGGGTCATGGTTTAGTGCTGGGTTAATGTTTGGACTCAATGATCTTAGGGGTCTTTTCCTACCAAAAATCTCTGTGACTTCCTAACAGTCTCAAGACAGTAAGGCACAAAAAAGTTGCAGAAGAAATTGCCCAGGAAGAAGCAAAAAAAAATGCTCAGACCATCAGGGTGCTTGAAGAGGGCCTGAGGAGTTGCATTACAGTCAGTTAACTTTGAGCAACACCAATGCAACAGACTTTGCTTATCCAGACCACAAGTGGAAATAAGTGATGTTTAACCAGTGAAGGTTTATTCAGACTTCCTTTGGCAAAAGCAATTTGATTTTCTCACAATTATTATGTGCTGAGAAAAGCTAAATTGTTGCTATGAAGTGGAAAGGTACAACAACCAAGTAACATACCTAACTAACAGCCCCGAGGCTGAAACATTAAAATATGGCTTCATGTACAAAATCACCAGAAATGGAACATGATAGTAGATCATAGAGTGATTACACCTAATTATATAACCAGAATAGGCAATTTCAGCTATATAACCCTGTTTGTGTGTTCTCCTGCCTCAGTTCCAGTCTGGAAAACAAAAATGACACTGTATACATGACACAACATTCATGTCCCAGGTAAAAGACCTGAGACTACTGCTGCATGTATGTTATTAGTAACCAGTCCAGTTTTCCCTCAAGCTGAACTCCTCATACTATCTCACTAAGGCATTTTCCAAGCTTTATACTTGGCTTCTTTGTGTTCATTCATATGGCAATTTCAGGTTATGTTCTCTGACTTAGCCTAGAAAGGGTTTTACTTCCCTACTTTCAAAAATGGGAAACGGAGAAAAAACTTAGGGAAAAAGCAACAGCATTGGGCATAGTTCAATCTCAAACTATTCTGTTCAGCCTATAATTTAATTCCTAGGACAGATCCATATTCAGTGACCCAAAAAGTCTAGCCTCCATCCCATGGAATTTTGCTATTAACTTCACAATGATTCCACCTGAAAGAAATAAGTTCTTTCACCAGATTGAAAGGCTGAGGTACAGAGGGCAAAAATACTCATTGAAAATTCAACAGATGCATCACTTTTAGAAACAATCAAATTCACCCAGATAACCTCAGTTTGTCCTCCTTTATGACCTAGTTTGATGAAATCTTGAGTAAAATTTCACATCAAAATGTCACAGAAATAACATGGGTGTATTCAATGTTTGAGACTTAGGTGGAGAGGATGTGTTGTTAGCTTAGAAGATGCATCTTACTGGTATATAAGATAAACCCTTTTTTATTTTGACAACTAATACATCTTGAACTTGATATTAAGACCTGCTTAGAGATAGAAAGTTTTAGCTGGTATCTCAAGTTGCTAAAGTAGTATTCACATTTTTGCAGTAGTGTACAATGGAATCACTATTAAAAGATGAGTACCATCTTGGAATCCCTTTATATATTTTGACTGGCATTTCTAAATGCTGACCACTCTAGCTCACAAGGGAAGTAAAAGAAATGATAAAGAAGTTAACACTAACTTTATGAAGATAAGTTTCTTCTTGAAATATCAGTTTGTAGCTAAGATTTGCCAAGCACCATGGATCATGACTGCAAGAAATTCTGAAATATGGCCAATATTCTTGAAAAAAACTCAATCAAATTCCTGAACTTTGTGTTAATCCAATTTGTTTTGTGTGCCTGGGGCTTTTTCAGCTGAAAATTATTCTTCTGTAAGAACATTTTCTCCTATGTTTAAAAAAAAAATCCAGCCCCCCAAAAAACATCAACAAGAGGGAAAAAAAGTCTTGTCTGTATTTTAGTATTGGAATCATCCAGTCCTATTCCCAATCCTCTGTCAAAATTTTCACAGTTCATAACCCATAACTCAAATAGGAATATGGTTTAATATAATAATTTTTTTTACCTTACCTCATACAATGTTCTTATACAGTTTAATACTATGCTGTATCCCCCAGTCCAGCTACCTGATTTGTTTGAAAGAGTACAAAGATCAGAGAAGGTGAAATTAGGAAAATGGGGATACTAATTTTATATAACTGGGGGGGAGGGGAGCAAAGGATGGGTCAATATGGAACTTCATTCAACAAACCGACATATTACCCGTGATCTCAAGTTATATTAATTTTTTATCCTTTGTATTTTTAAAAGTTTACTTTAGAAATAAACTCCATGGGGTTCCTGGCAGAGCTGCTCTGCCACAACAGTTTATACCGACCATCTGTGGTGTGCCAGAAGCTTCCCGAATGTTCTGCCACCTGACTCAAAATCCTGAAGCTTTTCACGTTTTTCTGCCAATTTTCATCCATACTATGTCTGTTTCCAACACTGAAAACCTAAAAAAGCAAAATATATATCTAAAAGATGCACAGGATAGTAAATTCAGGCACAATATCATGGCCAAAAGACCAAAGACTACAGTAATCTGGGTCTGTGAGCTGTAATCAGTGGGGACAGTTGCATACTCTTAAAATAGAATTGTTAAAGAGCAAGAAGGCTCCTGCCTTTCCTAGGAACACAGCACACACAAAACTTGGTGTCATTTTCTTTCAGCACACGATAATGTCAGGCCAGATGTAAGGGTGATTTCTATTTCCACAGGTGACCAAAACATTCTTTTTGTCACTACAGACAACATTTCTTCTGCCAGTGGTTCACTTTCTTATATGTAAAGCATAGGAAATATAAGTATGCTTTTATAACATTTGGTCAATCTGCAGTAAATGAAAACCCTTTTCTGGAAAACACAGCAGATGAGAAAGTGAAAGAGAAAAAGGGCACCAACAACAGGAGGGGCCATGATTCAGGAGAAGATTCAAATTTTTTGCTGCATGGAAATGAACCTACCAGAAAACTATGAGGGCCTAGGGTGATAAAGTTCATCTAGAAGAGCAGCAGTGTTAGAGTAACAAGCCATGTGAGCAGCTCTAAAATGATTTCCTTTTCAAGAGCTAATAATAAAACTATCGAAGATTTGGTCCAGCCGTTCCTGTACAATTCTAATAATGTTAGACAAGTCCTGAAACATCTAGACTCTTTTCTGCTTAAGCTATATTTAAAGTAGATTATAAAAATGCTGTCTGCTAAGACAACATTGATGCCACAAAATACATAGCTATAATTGGTCAACATCTTACAAATCCATCTGACACTTGATTAGTAATATCCAAACTGCTCTTATGAATAGCTGTCCACTGCCGTTTTTAAACCAAGATGCTGTTAAATACTTCTCCTTGGCCACTTCCAGCACAGACAGCTTCTTTTGCATCCCCAGATGACGCTTTAATTGTGGTTGTCCCAACCCCAACCTGTTGAGTTTGCAGCTAACTTCCAGCTGGCCACCCCAGAGCAGTCAGGTTTCGCAGGGCGCCGGGGTCAGCCTTTCTAATAGACCCTCTCTGTTCTTGAGCAACACTACAACCTGATTAAAAGAGAGGTGTCATTTCCAAGCCCTTCATGGAATAAGCCTCCTCTGTGATCAGAAAGGGCTGCGTTCCATATTTGTTTTGCCGTGGTATAACCCAAATCTGTGTCTACTCCTAATCAGGATGTTGAGATCCCACGGTTTAAATGCTTATCTCAGGCTTGGTTCTGCAGAAACTTTCCGAAAATGCTTTTCAACAAATGTGTTTAAAGAGTATCAAAGAAAAGCAAATATATATGTCAAGCACCCACTGGTAGTGGAGTTTTAGGAATTTTAGGGGGATGGTGGTGGGTTGGTTTGGGAGTGTCCTTTGCTTATTCTATCTCAGCTAAAGGATTTTGTCGACTTGCTTGGAATTCATACCTTCTGTAAGCCCAGTTTTTAAGAGTCATTTAGCTGAAATATTCTCAGCATGCATTCTTAAACAAGTTTTTATAACTCATGGAGCTCCTGTGAAAGAGCTGAGTGTTCAAAAGCCAAAGTCTTTTTCTAACTTTCCTCACATACCCTTTGAACTTTTTAAATGGGTAATGAATTTTCACAGCTACATGCTTCAGCTGGTTTCCTTGGATTGGATGCTGATATTAAGAACACCACCAGCTGTCACTTCCTTTACCAGACTCTAGACAATGACTCAGAAGTGTGTTGGCCTTTGCATGTATTATCCAGCTTTTGCCAGCGCAGTGGTCTCAAACCTGCATTGACAACTCCCATGTTACTGGATTAAGTATGCCTTAAAATAATGCACAGACAAGCTTCCATACTGAGCCTTTGACCTCACATTCTCTCTCCTGCTATTGTTGTCACATTTCTCTCTTTACCATTACTTTTGTAAATTTTATCACAGATTTACCCTTTTAGATTACACCAGGAGTTTGCAAGTTGTTGGACAAAGGCCTATGAGAAGCAGCATGTCAACAGAAACAAAATATACTGGTTTCAAACCAGCACTCACTGCAATATTTTCACCACAATAGTAAAAATATTTCCAAAATCTAAACACTTTCTCCTGCTATTAGCAGCATTTTGTTCCCTGTGACTGTACTGGGTTATCTTTCCTTCATGCACAGCTGTCTGACTGACCTCTGCCATAAGCTGCCTCTAGTAATAGATTATTTTGTCCATGTCAAAAGCTGCTACTGATTCTTTTCTCCACATAAAAATAGTTCTCTCTCCTTTCGGCCTACATGCATCTTTCCCACTGACAGTCTTCCTTTTATTTTTCTCTTTTTTCACTGCCTTCCCCCACAAGAGAGACTCCAAATGTTTACATTTCTTAATTGAATTTATGTAGAAAGGAAGTCCAAGTGAACTTTGGCTTGTGTTCAACAGTAATTCAGATAAGAAGTAGAAGGAAGTTTGATTTTAAAGGAGAGAAATTAGAAACTCGAGACACCAAATGTTATTCAGTGGCATGTCAAATGCTTATCAAGATATCTTTTATCACATATTTAATTGTTTCTTGTAATTTGAGTAATATGAAAGACCAGTAATAAAGAATGTTTCATTGTGTTACTTTTTGAAGTGCTGTCTGAAACTCTGAAAGATTTAAAAAGGATGCTATAATTAGACTTGGCTGGAAACTTTTTGATTAAACACTTCTCGTTTGAAAAATGCTGATTTGTTAGAAGTGCAACTTTTTGCAGAAATGTATGTGTTTTAATGAAACTTTAATGCGAGAAGCTTCTTAAGCCAAAACAGGAGACAGCCAGAGATGAAGCATGGCAACACTGAGCTCACAAAGGTACGACCTTGTTCTGCTGTATCCTGAGACAGTGACCTAAGAAGCAGTTTCACTCTGGCATCCCTGTAAATGATAAACTGCCACAGTATTAGACATTTACTGGCAGCTTATCTTTTCTTTCACATCTGATCTTGTCACCTACTTTCTCCGTTTCCACTAGCTCTTACTTACTGTGGAAACTTTGCCTCTTTGGCCCTATTACATTGTCCTGACTTACTGCATTCTCCTTGGCTATCCAGTTCACTAGGATCTAAATTTTGAGTACTTCTGGATGTGCAACACTTCATTCCATTAGGTCACTCTCCACAATGTACCCAAATTTAGGGGAGCCTCTTTGGTTGGGCAGCTTTCTTTAACTGGTCTTCCTTTGAACCAGTTCAAGATGATGTTTTCTTCATGTCACCGAATTAAACCAAAGATAAACCCCTCAAATTCTGCACGACTTTGAGAGTTCACAGAGCTATCTTTAAAGTTTCATCTGCAATAAAAAATACAAGTAAACCAGTCAGTCAGTCAGCCAGCCAGTCAATTAAGACTGAAAAACCACTGTGACCTTTTCAATCTACTTTAGAAATTCATAAAGGGTTGCTTTCCAGAATGAGTAGGATTGCTGGATACAGTGTAATAGACTGAAGCCAAACTAACAAGATCTTTGAAGGTCTTGAATAGTCTGCTTCCAGTGAAGTCTAGAGTCTCCCAGACTTGTTACCTGGCACACGAGCTATACCATCAGTTCTCATGAACAGATTGTGAAATTTGCAATTTCCTAGGAAAAATTTTTGTGCTGCAATCTACCCTGATTTTTTTTTCTGTTGTCAGGCTGCTCACTTCTCATGCCAGCTGCTCCACCCACCTGTTCCCCTGTGTATAACTTAATAATCTCCATTTGATATAAACTGGAGCAGACCGAGGAAGTGTAAACTTTCAGTGTAGGATGATAGCACGGGGCGATTCTGGGGGAGTAGAATGTCTGGCAGTATACATTCAGCAGGCACAAGATTTTGATCAGCAGTAATGAATAGATTGCTTCAGGAATAATCTTCATTAAGTTGGTTGGTGCTGAGGGGATTGATTCTACAAGGTGCTGTTCATCTTGTAGCCACACGAATATTTTTTGAGCAAAGGAAATGTTCTTCTCCGCTTTCTCATCTTCTAGCATTCCTCAGAAGTCACAGCAAGGATTCTGTATCCAAGCAGGAATTCTAACTCCTACAGTCAGAGGATGAACAAACTGACGGACACATTTTCCCAGCCTTTGATCAAGAACCACCCTTCCCACGCCACAAAAATACGCCACGATTCCCACACCGCTTTCAATCTCCTATGGTGCTTCCCAAAGTCTCGGATTGAAAGGATGGTGAGGATTTCCTAGAGCTTTAATCACTCACTGTTTCAATCCAATGGTATGAGTTCTTTGATGAAAAGTGATTTACTGTCATAGAAAATGGTGGTCTTTCTTCAAATGTCAGCTGCTGAAAGGCTGAACATCAAAGTAGCAGGCAAGCTGAACAGTCTCCCCTCCATCCTGAAAGAGAACTCTCAATTTGTGGTTTGTCCCATCTTTCATAAGATGGTAAGAAAGACATTTTAAAGTCCCTTGCTTCTCTCCATTGACTAATAAGGCTATCTAGATTAACAGATTGAAGTAAATGTCTAACTTTAGAGAGAGAAACTTTTAAAGTTGGAGTGTGATGTGAAGTCCACCCTAGAAAGGTCCTTGCATCTATCACTGCGTACATGTACAAATATCTATATAGCCTTGCATAAGAAATGCCTATGCACTTTCATATCAAGGTCATTTCAAGTCTTAGAGATCATCTTTAAGTACATTAATTATCAAGATTATCTTTAAATACTTTATTAATTCAATGAAAAAGTTTTCACAGTTTTCTCAGTCTGGTGAAAAATGTTTTCCCTTTAAAACTAAGAAATATAGAACAAATTAGTTTTCTAATTTTAGATTTGTATATCTTGGTCTTGATTCCACATTTGTCTAATTGCATTTATAAGGATTGGTAAAGGGTTTAGATAATGAGGTCATTAGCTAAGTAACTTAACTTGTTTGTTTTACAGAATCAGGGAATGGGTAAGACTGGGAGAGACTACAGAGGGTCATCTGGTCCGATCTCCCTGCTCACATAGGGTCACCCCAGAGTGCACAGCACAGGATTGTGTCCAGACAGTTGTGGAATATCTCCACCGAGATATCTCTACAACCCCTCTGGGCAATTTGTTCCAGTGCATGGTCACTGCACAGTAAAGAAGTTCTTCGTCTTGTTCAGGTGGAACTTCCTGTGCATCAGCTTCTGCTGTTGCCTCTTGTCCTGTTGCCCAGCACCACTGAGAAGATCCTGATCCATCTCCCTGGCATCCCTCCTTCAGATACTGACAGACACTGATGAGGTGCCCTCTCAGTCATCTCCTCTCAAGGCTGAACAGGCACAGCTCCCTCAGCCTTTCCTTGTAAGAAAGGTGCTCCAGTCCCTTCACCATCTCTGTTGCCCTTGGCTAGACCTGCTTCAGGATCTCCATGTCTCTTTTGTGCTAAGGAGTCCAGATTTGCACACAGCACCCCAGATGTGGCTTCACCAGAGCTGAGCAAAGGGGCAGGATCACCTCCCTTGGCCTGCTTTGTAATGGATCCAGACACTTTCATCCTATTTAGCCCAGAAGTGCCCCTGCTTTTACTAGGTTACTTAGGCAAGTAAAATGAGCAGAAGTTATCTGCCATGACTCTTAATTAGAGGGATAACTCACCACTGAAATCTATGGGGAGTCAGAGGTTTAAATCTGGATAATTAAATACCTACATGCATCTGGGCTTCAATGTTCTTAGCATGCTGAATTTGCTCTTCTACTGATCTCAGTGCCAAGTTAACTCAGCATCTCCCATTTCTCTGCCTGGATAAAAACTCCATTAAAGGCTGGCAGTAGCTCTAAGGATTAACAGTTGGGAACACAGCTAAGTAAAGAGGTGTGGAGTCCATTTGGACCACAACAGTGAAAGCAGGAAATGTGTCTTGGGGCGGGAAAATAGATCCAGCTGATATCACCTGGAGTGCTTTGAAAACAAGATGTAAAGAGCAGATCAGCAGAAGCTCACAGTGGAAAGATGGAATTAGAAATTAGGAATTAAAGTCTATGCCACACAGGAAAAAGAAGGAGCATTTATGACAGGCAAAACATTACTAACTCTTAATCACCACAGGCTCAAGAGAAATAGCCCTGAGAGCAGTATGAAAAAAATAAACTAATGTTGCCATTTAATTTAGAGATAAAGGATAGGATCTCCTTATGCTTTTTTGGAGGTAATGAGAGTTTTCTAGTTCCCCTCATTTAAGGTCAGGACTCTGGTCTGTTAGCACTACAGGTACCTGCGTTTCATTTATTACCTCCCTGCACAGAAATGTTTCAGTTTGGTCTCTCTAATTATTATGTATTAACAATGTGTGTGCAGGTCCTTCTCTCCCAAAGCACTTTTCTAGCTCTCAGATGAGTATTTTTCCAAGGGAGTCCCTACCTGCTGTATCTGAAGGTGCAGCACTTATTTCTAAAATCTGACAACCATTGCTACTAGTTTTCTTCTAAATATCCAGTTCTGTACTTTAGATGTTGTCACACAAGGGGGCAGACAGGAGTTCCTGTAACAAACCTGGAAGAATTTTTATTTCTGTAACTGTGACAAGATGCAGTCCCAAAATCCCCACACTTTAACCACACCCAAACACTCGAAAAGCATATTCCAGCTTGTTTTACAACACAGCATGTGATGGCTTCTGCAAAACCTTCACCTGGGGTGTACATCCACATATACTGGCATGGATACATGGAGAACAATTCTAAAATATCAACAGCTGTTCTGTATGGGCCTGATAAATACTCCTTACATGTATGACACAATTTGTTAAATTATTTCACTCTTACCCTTAAGAAAGAACAAATCCTGCCAACATTTATGTATGTGCTTGGCTTTACCAGCCTGACTACTCCTGGCATCAAGTACGATTTTCATAAGATCAAGGCCTAAGATATCATATGCAATAACTTGGAATAGAAATGCTTTCTAAAAAAATAACACTTGCCCTAGCTGAAAGCTACTGAAATTTCATCGTGATTATCATCAGCAGCCTGGTGAATAAACATGAGACACTCAGGCATTTACTCTGGTCAGGCATCAGGGAGGAGAACAACTTGAAACAAAGGAGGGAGAAATGAGGCAGAAGGGTAGAAATGGTTCTGTATAGCTTCCAAGTGTTGTAACTTACTCAGAAATGTCTGGTTATTCTTAGTGAAAAGTCAGGCAGGCCTAGAAAAGGGCCAAATGTGTTTGCTGGGGTGGAATTTAGAGCTAGATAGATTTCGAAAGCAAAACTCTGGAGTCACAGTAGTTTTGCTTCTGGATACCGCACCTGATTGGTGCAGAATTGTTTAATGTATCTACCAGGAAAAACAGATCTGTGTCTTAAGGTTTTCTCTTTCTTGTTATTGTAATGAAAGAGATTATATGATAGAATACAGGTTATCAATAAAGAATCTCATGCTGCTCCATGTCTGATATGACCTAGGTCTCCAAAAAGTGAGTATTTACTAAAATTAATAATTTAACATCCCAAAAAATACAGGGAAGCTCTGTCATAGTGTGGCTTGGAAATCAGTCCAGTTTGATAGGTTTCTTTCATTTTTAAATAACTTTGCTGCTTTTCAGTGCCTGCTTTGGAGCTTTTTCACAGCTGCTACTTCTCATCATTAGACCTTTTCTTCTAAATCATCCTCTCATTTTCTGTCAAATCCCGATTTCCATAAGGGATCCATTACTGTATCCCTGCACTGAGAGGATCTGCAGAAGGCATCCCCTAAACAACCTCAAGTTACTGGGAAATTTTATATGGTAAGTCATGGACAAGCTAAATAGTGACTTCTACAATTCCTACTGAAAAACTCAAGTTTTTGCATCTATTAAAAAGGGCTTCAAACTGTCAAATTCTTTGTACATTCTTCTAGTAGCAACTTCTTTAGGTTTTTGTTTGTTGGTTGGTTTGTTTTGGTTTTTTTCTCATATTGAATGTTTTTCATACCTTAGCTGCAGAATCTGGGAGCCCTTCCCAGCCATTTGGTCTCACCGCAGTCTCTGCATCCTGCCACCATATCATGACAGACATTCACAAACTTTCTGATTCCCCCGACCACTTTTTCCCATTCCTTACTTCCCATGGGGCGAAAAACAGACATGAAGGATGGGAGAGGGGTGTAATATGCTGTGGCCAAGTCTTATAACAGGACAATCAATGTGATCTGGTCCCAGTGTTAAGCTATAGTCATTAGTCATTCAGTGTTTAAAGTAAAACAGTCATTACCCCTCACATAAATGAGGAGGTTTTGGAAGTGATCAGAGTCCAGTTCCTTCCTTTAATGAGGGACAGACCCAGGAATATCATCCTGGAAGATCTCTGGTAACAGAATCTTTGAAAGGTGGATTACGTGCAGAGTAAGTTATGTCACTAGGACTTTCCCTATTTTTGAGGAAGTGATTCCTTATAGCTAATGTCTACATCAGCCACAGTGGAATTGCCTTCTAATTTCCAGATGCATGTGGGTGACAGGAATGGAAAAGGATTAAGGGACTTAGCATGAAGGTGCTGCAAAAGTTACCTTGTGGGCCAGCTTGCAAGGGCTAAAGCTCCTGCAAGGAACAGCTTGCTTAGCCATTGTCCCAGGTCTGAAGAGACTTGTAAAGAAAAATTGACTCAACAATAAAGGGCCTAATTTCTAGAAGACAAATGACATCTCTCACAGCTGTTGTAGGAGAAGGAGTAAAGTGTACCATAATTGTCCATTGCTTGTGAAACTGTTGAACCACTGTGGTTTCCTTTCCTTTCCTTTCCTTTCCTTTCCTTTCCTTTCCTTTCCTTTCCTTTCCTTTCCTTTCCTTTCCTTTCCTTTCCTTTCCTTTCCTTTCCTTTCCTTTCCTTTCCTTTCCTTTCCTTTCCTTTCCTTTCCTTTCCTTTCCTTTCCTTTCCTTTCCTTTCCTTTCCTTTCCTTTCCTTTCCTTTCCTTTCCTTTCCTTTCCTTTCCTTTCCTTTCCTTTCCTTTCCTTTCCTTTCCTTTCCTTTCCTTTCCTTTCCTTTCCTTTCCTTTCCTTTCCTTTCCTTTCCTTTCCTTTCCTTTCCTTTCCTTTCCTTTCCTTCATTACCATTCTAGAGGTTTCTAAAAGCTATACCAGTGCTAGAGCTTATAACTTCCTGCTGTGATTAGTGGGCAACTAGGCTGTTGTGTTCTTCTACTTCTTGGCTGTGAAGAACAAAGGAAAAAATTGGAAGTTTCTTCCTGAGACACTGTAAGAAGAGACAGAAGAGAATGAATTGCATTGTTACATTAGGTAGAAAAAGATTTCAAATTCTCTTCAAACACTTTACTGAGACAAGCAAAGGCAGTAGGGTCACTGAATCTTTTCCTTGAAAACTGTTGGGGGAGACAATCACAGAGAGAATATTAAAGTTCTTAAAGTGTTGATAAGATTATGGCATTACCTCTATGAGAAGATCTGGTTTGGAAGGAGATATGCTCCTGAGAATGAATAATATTATCAAACCAGCTGCTGAGCATAGCAAATGGAAGTCTGCTTCATCTGACCTTTCTGCCTATAAACAAAATTGCATGCTATGCAGGGCTTGAGAGGCCCGAAATAAGGAGGTAATTTTCCTGGTCTTTTTTTTTCCTCTAGATAGCAGAAGCAGATTGTGAGCAGGAATTCAGGAAATTCAAACCTTATCCTAAGATATAAAAGCTGAGAGAACAAGTAGAGAACAAGTAATTGGAACTGACAAAAGTTGGTGTACCGCAGAGAATTATTTAGAATTGTACCTAACATTTTCTTAACCTCCTTTGTTTTCATACCAGTCATGGTGCTCATTAGGTTCACAAGAAGCCTTCAAGAAAACCATTCCCATTTTGTTGTGCAAGAGGTCAGGCATACTTGGGTGACTTGATTCACCTCATGCTGTTCAGTAGATATTCCAAAATGATAACTGCCAGAAGCTGGAATGACAACATGCTCTTTCTACCCTATTTGACCAAGTTCAGTGACCAGTGGCTCACTGAGCTATTCAAACTCTAGCCCCCAAGGAGAATTACTCCTCCAGTTCCTCTTGGTTTCTCTCTAGATATTTCAACTCCTGAGGACCAGCAGGTATCCCACAGTGGGGTAGAACTCTCCCTTGCAGAGTACCTGGTGCAGTAGAAGATGGAGCAATTGAATGCAGAGTCTATCTTCAAAAATCTGACTCCTAGGTGAAGTTCTTGAATTCTACCAACACAACAGCACTCCTTCTTCTTCCTCTCTTGCCAGACTGTCTGGTCAGCCATCAGAAACAGCCTCACAGAATGGCTGGATCCAAGGGGCAGCATGCAGTGTCACATGAGATTGAACAGACTCCACATCAAGAACCAAGAAAGCGTAGCTGAAACCCTGAAGAATTCTACCTCTGGAGAATTTTTTTTGGCAAAGAGGTTACTGAGGTAGACAGCTTGCAATCTTGTTTTAATTAAAGCGGGCAAGTAATTGTGAACAACTAAATCCACAACATGAAAAAACCACACAGAGCAGACTACAAGTAGTGATGTAAAACTCATAATTGAACTTAGAGACATGAGGAAAACGTGCATCAAAGTTGTATCATTGGATTATGCTGACAAGGAAGACACAGGCTTTGTTGTTGAAATAAAATGGTTTCTTAAGATATTAAAGCCATGTCCTTGGGACAAATCAAGAAACTCATTGCCACAATAATAGACTTGGGTTTGCTGTACATATCTGATATCAGAAAGTATCACTTGACCAGTCTGCTCTTAGTGCTTCTATCACATGAATGTCCATGGTTTTGTTAGTCATTGAAACAGAAATTCCCAAACAGGTGAGGAAGGGTGAGGGCATAAGTGCTGTTCCATTCCCACACACACCATGATTCCTTCCCTTCCTGCCATTGTAGTAGTGCCAAACTCAAGCTTTAAAAAAATAATCATAAACTAGGCCTCTCTAAAGTGAAAATAATGACTTCATAGAAACAGAATTGAAAAAAATAACCAAACCAAACAGCACACTGCATAAGTAGGCAGGGAGTGTACAGGGCAGGGAGCTGTTCTTGTTATTCACCTTTGACAGTGCATTGTTCCAAGTTCTCTTAAGAAAGATTTCTCTAAGCATATTTTAAAATTAGTGGCAGATGATAATATCTATAATTAGTTAATCCGGGGAAATGTTTAGAAGAGACATCACTTATCTTCAGACTGCTTCTTTATAGTGTTGTATTTCTGTAGCCAATACATATAATGTTCTTCTGTTCATGCTTTTCTCAGAATACCTTAAAATTCAAGATTCAACAGAAGCCAAACAACACAGAAGAGAAAAATTGGCCAGACATCTTTTCTAATTGAGTGTACTCAACAAACCAGCTAGAAACAGTTTCAAAATACACTTTCTACCCATGTATCTTGGTAATATGTACTTGGAAAAACATGAACTTTCAAAGTCATGGGTATTCAGATATAAGATAAAACTAATTACGAAGACAGGAAAAAGAGAAAAAGTTGCAAAAGTATCTGTGGTCCGTGATTGAAAAAAAAAAAAACAAAACCCAAAACAAATCAAAATGAAACAAAACAAAAGGCAACCAGTCACATTATTAGTTCCACTCGCATTTCATGCAAGATGACCTGCTCCTCTTTTAATAGACCTGACTGCCATTTGCAGTTAGAATGGTTTTATCCAATGGCCTCTGCTCTACTAAAACAAGGCTGTATTAGTATCCTACTTGAAAGGCATCAGATAAGTATGACACCAAAACCTTCAGTGAACACTGGTCTAGTGTTCAGTTTTAAGATATACATACCAGAAATGACATTGAGCTCCGACTTCCTTTCAGCTGAAATAACAAAAAATTCTTCCTGCTGACTATAGCCTCATAAAATAACATTTAAATGTCAATAACATATTATTGATGCAAAAAGCAGGTTGGCCAGTAGTGTGAAAATCCCCAGGGACACTCTCTTTGCAGATAGTTCTCCTCTTATTTTTGCAAGACTGTTCAATGGGAGCAAAATTCACCCTTTTCCATATGTAATTTAGAATCACTAATTTGCCAAATCAACAAATCTCCTAAACCAGCATTGTCAAAAGAGTTACAACAAGAGATATATAGCTTAGCAACGGGGGGAAAGTTCCCTTTGTAATTGAAAAGAAGTGGTGCTACCCATTTTTCTTGTGTATGTAAATTGTTGCCAGCTCATGGAGAAACTGGCTGTGAGATCTGAACCCTGCAGGAGATACAGATGGCTCCTTGCTTTACTTATTGGTGAAATAGAAAGTAATCTGCCTGTGGACAGAAAAGTGGGCTTTTTTTTTTTTTTGCTTTCCATTTACTGAGGATGACATCTCCCATATGAGGAGTGTAGCAGTCCCTGCTGCATTTCTTCCTTGTGTAGCCATCAATGAGCTAGCATGCACACAACCTGTCCAAGCCTAGATTAAACATTGTAAATGACCACAGCATTTTCTTCCTGGAGCTAAAGCTATGATGTGATCTACGGCCATTTTCCCCTTATTTGGAGGTTGCAGGGTTCATACACCGGGCACAGCAAAAACACAACGCAGAGCTATCAAGCAAAAGTAATCCTCTTTATTTCAAAACAGATGACTAGCTATTTGCATGGTTAAAAATACCAGAGTTTTCCCTGGGTAATCCGCTAGCCAGTCTGATCTACTTTTTTCCCCCCATAATGCTAGGTCATTCTTGGATTAAAAACAAGAGACTCCACCCTTAGAGAAATTTTCTTTAATACCTTCACAACATAAAACAAATAAAGAAACATAAAACCCAATCACCTAGGCCTTGACAACTCATTAGTTTTCTTCCAGTTTTATTTTTATCTGGTGTTGCAAACATTCAATACTGTAAACTTCTTATGCCTGGTAGTTCAGCTTCTGCAATTATTAGGTTTTTAGGCTTCCTGTAAAAACAATTCAGGTTTCTGCAAGCATAAAAATCGTTTAAAACTCCTGTCTACTAAAGCAAGCAATCTCCTGAGGAGGTGGTGGTAGGCACAGCTTGCCTCCTTTGTTGCACACAGCGAGGATTTTGCAAAGGAGTCCCAACTTCAGTGGTAATGAGTGAGAACTAGTGAGTATGACTAAATAGCTCAGGGTCCTGGGTGTGACAGTGTTAGATATTCATTGTAGAAATAGATGGATGGCAGGTGAAATAAGCCCTCCCTGGCAATTTTACAAGTTTTGAAGCTGTGTGCTACAGTGGCATGAAGCAGGAAGAAATTAAAGTGCTTGCTTACAAGTCAGTATAATGACCCAAGCCATCAGATAGATGGTTTGAGATAAAAATTAATTCTTGGGTAAATGGCAAGTGTTGACAACAATATTTTTTTTTCCATCACTTACATAAACATTGATTTAATTTTCTTAATAAAATGATATGAAAAGAAAGTTGACCTAGAAAGGGAAAAATTTGCCAGAATCGACATCTTGCGGAGGCAAAACTAAAAAGACTTTTTTAAAAATTAAAGGGCTTGCAGCTTGGATTTCTGAGAAATTTCATGCTTACTAGCAATATCACTCTTTTTTAAAGAAAATAAGTACATGCAACCATCAATCCCCTTTTAAGGCATATCCCACATGAGGGATTACTGGCAAGGTATCTTTTATAACATTGCACTAATATAGATCTCTGGTAACAGCCTTACACAGGCTGTCACTGCTATTCTCTGATGTAGGAGGGAGACAAGTATGTGAGGCAGCACAGACTGGCAGAGCAGGCTACACACATTACACTTGCCAAGACTCCTGAGGGATGGAGCAAAACCACCATTCAGCCAGACTCTGAATGCCTGTGGAGCCTGTGCAAGCCTAGCAACGATAAACAGTGACACCTAAGGGAAGGAGGGATATTTCCCAGGGGAAGCAAACATTCATGCAAGGAAAGGAAGGAAAGTTGTGCAAGTCCTCTCAAAGTTACCTTTGTGATTCCCAGGGTATAAAGAGAGAGAGTGGGGGTGGGCATTTTTAAAAGGATGAGCTGTCTATCACCCTACTCACCAGAACAGAAAAAATGACAGAAAAAGCCCAAATAACAGAAAAAAAAAAAACCCTTCAGACAAAGCAGCTGTTTCCATTACCACCCAGGGCAGCTTCAGCCAGCCTTTGTCCTACATGTAGAGTTTAAAAAAAACCCCTGCTATCCAAGAAAATTTTCACACCCAGGACATTAAAAGCACTGTGGTGCAATATTGTCAATAATATGATTAATGACATATCAATTCCACAGCAAAATAGTCTTCTCCAAAAAGGTCAAACAGTTATCCTCTCTCTGGGAGAAATTGTTTCCACATCTGGAAGAATGTGTTTGCAGGTTTGTATCACACAGAAACAGCAAAGCCTGCACATCCTCTAGACAATCTAGGTGTTAGCAGGGGACAGGTGTAGTTTCTGCTCTGTTGTTCTATGACCTATAACACAGGAGCAGGTTTCTTACTGATTTTCTGCTCCCCAGCTCTGATTACCAGCAGGTCCCCATGTGTCCCATTCAGAAACCATAAAGCTTAAAGATGCTGTCACCTATAATAGAAAAATCTACTGGCAACACAATTACATAGCTTTACCAGGGGGCAGGAGACAAAAATCTCCCTTCCTTTCTGGCATTAACACCTTTGAACTTAATTTTAGCTCAAGCAATTCCCTGATGATAGAAGTGAGATACCTAAACTGAGAGCAAGGCCTCGTTGAACAGTGATAAATTCAAGTGTAAGTCCCAGACTCACCATTCTGACACATCTTCTGTATGTTATTGTGTCAAGTTCTTGTTTGTCCATGTCCCACAATATAGCATCTGTGTGTTTCTCTCTCTTAATGTCACCAAATGCTAGTTTACACAGAAGGGCTTGCTTAGGTTCTAGCTAGTTATGTACCGTACAAACACAAATTAACAGCTTACAAAAATTACCCTGCAGCCCTCGATATCTCAGAACATAAAAATAACCCATTTAGTCTCTGCAGAAATGGCAGCCTAGTCGAGGCTGAGGGAAGAGTGCACAAGAGCAGAACAAACAGGCACTGATGTATCCCAGTGCTTCCAATGGTCTGTGACTTGGGGAGATAACTTCCTCTACAAGTCTAATAACTTGGATGAAATCTTTCATGATTTTGAAGCTGCACAAAGATTTTAGCATGCACAATATCCTTTGGTAGCAAACTCGATGCATCAGGTGCAAGCTATGAGAGCACACAGGATTCTGTTTCTTTGTTTTGAACGTCATTTCAGTGCTTTTCTTCCACAGTCCAGAAAAGACAATGATCACTTGGAGCCTATCTCTTCTCTCACTGTTGCTCATCATTTAATAAATCCTATTTTAACTCCCATCAGCAGGCTTCCAGAGACTTTAGAGTCATTAGTTTAGAGTCATCACTTCTCATATGGTGACTTCAATCTTCCTTGTTCCTCCTTCTGCTACCAGCTTCTGAGATCAGAAAATGTATTATATTTATTTTGTTCTCCATATTTATCACTCCCAACACCTATCCGCTTTTTTGTGGTTTGTTTTTGGTTTTTGGTTTTTTTTTGCAGTCATCACAGAGCACTGAACTTACATTATCATTAAAATACTCATAACTGCACTCTCTTTCCTGCCTAGTAACAGCCAATTCAGAACTCTTCATCACATACATAAAGCTAAGAATCAGTTTCTTCATCTCTGTTGCTGCACCTTTCTCTACAGTGAATTTAATCAGACATTTTATCACTCCATGTCACAATACCTTTCTTCATTGCAGAAAGTTTTCTCTTTTACTGCTCTGCACTGCTTAATGCCATCAGCATATGTTGCCACCTCCCTCTCTACTCTGTTTCCTAGACTGATTACACTGAATAACATGGGTCCTCATGCAGATCTCAGTGGAATTTGCCAGGTGAAAATTCTACACTGAGAAAAATTTCCCTGTCTTTTCAACTGTTACTAATATATGTGAAGACCTTTCCTTTTATCCCGTGGCAGTTTGGCTTCTCTAAATATTTTTGGAGGGATTTTGAAGACCTTCTGAAGTCAACCTCAATTAGATCACCTTTGTCAAACACACAACAATGGTTCCTTCAGGGAGCTGCAGCAGAATGATGAGACATGGCTGCTTCCTGCAGAAGGTACATTAGTTCTTCCTGAGAACATTTTATTTATCTATGGCTTCCTCCTTCCTCTAGGGACATCAGACTCACCAGTCAGCAATCTCCCACATCTTATTCAAAGTCCTTCTAAAAACTCGTAATGCATTTGCTGCTGTCTCTGATACAGAGACATTTCTCTGTGATAGTTTGTATTACACAAGTAGTGGGTTCAACACTACCTAAACAAAAGTTTACTCACTCTTACCCGCATTTCACTCTCGTATCAACTTTTTCAGAATGTTACAGTAACCTTTGCTTTGATTCCCTAAGGAATGCTTAGAATCTACATAGGCAACAATTTCGTATTAGGGACTTTTAATTCTGTTTGTTTCCTCTTTTAACTCTTACATGAAGAAACCCTTCTCCTATACCAAGAGGGCCAGCTGAACAAAGTTTTTATCCTGTACACAGCAGGTGCATTACAAACAAAAACATCAACCCTTTTGATGTTCATCGAAATCTTGACCACATCTTAATTTGGCTAGTTGAATAGGGTTAAATTTTGGTTAAATGGGCAGTTAAAGTCAATTTTAGAAGCATATCTAAGGTAATGTCTTCCACTCACAGAGCAAAAAATACCCATGGAAGAACATTGATTTACATAATACGTAAGTTAGGGGCTGGATTAAATTAAACTAGTTTGACTGAGAGTATAAAAACTGCATGAATGTACTTTAAATTACAGCATTGTTCACAGAAATTCAAATAGTAGTTGTATTAACCCAGTCTACTTATATAATATTATAATTTGAAGGAATTTCCTGTAGGGATTTTAATGAATATCTGTATAAAGAATTATAGAAAATTGTATCTTAGTTATTAACAACCACATAAAGTCTGTTCCTATAAATGGTGTAGGAACTAGAATTAATTGTGCTGTGGCATTGCTTTCACCTTGATTCAAATCAATTGGCTTTTTGTATAGCACAAATATTCAATATTCAATATTTTTTTATGATTCATGGATGATAATGAGGGTAAGTCACCACAGGGCACTACACAATCCAGACTAATCACTTTAGGGGTTTAGCATTTGACAGGTACCTTCCTAATTAACCATTCCTTCAAAATTCAAGACCCAATAAAGAAGAAGTAAACTGACTTTTCACAGGGCAGAGATGCTAAACTACCTTCCTTTAAAATAGTAAATTGGTCCTGACAGTGTCCCATTTAATTGCAAGTTTTGTGAAATGGACCAAAAGAAAGCTTGGGTTTAGACACACTTATTTGGCTAGTCAAAAGAGAAATTTTTTTTAATCTTCTGCTAGCTTGTATAGAATTTATTTCATTCCTCAAACATGCAAGCAATTCATTACTTGGGGGAAAAAAAAATTATCACCCCTTTCAAGCTGCCGTTTGTTGTCAGCTTCCTAAACTCTACATCCAAGAGTCTTTTTTTCCTTTCCCATTGAACACAATCTTCTCAGGAAGCAAAGGGAAGACAGATGTCAAAACAAATCTTGCAGAGTGGTTCACTAGTGCAAACATCAATGCTGTGTAGGAGACCTTCACAATGATGTCAGTGTCCTCTGTATTTCCACAAACTACTGCTTTAGAGGTGCCCATTCTGTTACCCACTCCCCAGGCATTGCAGCTTTCCAGGAGAGGCTTCCCTGAGTTGTCATTTCATCTCTTTGGGATAGCCCCTCACTTTGCAGTTTTGCAATAATTTATCCCCTTCTACTGCATTTTACAGTTATCCTAGCACTGATGACAAATTTAAAATTTTCATGTACAATATTGATGGCACTTCACCTACCATCTCCCAGTCCTGACTTGTCTTACCTTAGCACTGGCTGATACAACACTAATGTCTGCTCTGCTCAGTTTGAAAACTAAATTGAACAGCTTAAACAGACCAAGATCTTCCAGCCAGTCATTACTCTTTGCCTACAGAAAAAGAAATATGTAATCCCTGCTTCTGTGATCACAGCACTGTGGATGAAATCTACTATAAACTAGCAGAGGCAAATTCAACAGGTTTCTGTTGATAGAGGCTGAGCAATGGGCACCTGATGATAAATAGCTCCCCTGTAAATTCGGTAGAAGTCAGCCCACGACTCTTGCTAATTTTATTAGGATCAGCTAGGGACAAGTTGTTCCCAGCTCCAGTGGTTAGAACAGTATTGACAATTCACCCAAAAGAAAATTAATTCTTTCCATAGGCAGGAGGTCTTGGTCTGAAGAGCTTCTATTAAACCCCAGGTGGAATTTAAACAGCTCTCCTAAGTTATAAAACACATGGCAGGACTGCAGTAGGTTCTTGACCTTTTGTTTTCACCTGGGAGGAGCACTTGCAGGAGAGTAGCTGTCCATCTGCTCTGTTAACACCCTCCATGTTCCAGCAGCACAAAATATTAAAGCTACTCAGTGTCAGGCAGTGTACAGCTCACCTAATATAACACCTGGTATAAAAAAAAAGGCATCAAGCTGTCATTAGAAATGGCAAACACACTGAAAAGCATTTCAAGGAAAAAAGAATACAGAGCCATGACTAACAGACCAGCAACATCACAACCAGACAGTCATCTGCCCTTATCTTTCTATTTCATTGGAGTTTTAACACAGACCAGAGTCTGTAGTAATCCCCATTTAGACTGACCAGAGCAACCCATACTCAGACTGCTAAACATTCAGGCTCCCATTTACCTTTCTAAAAATACTAATTTCTGTAATTTGTCATTCAAGTTCAACAAAAATGAAATGGAACCTTTTGTGAAAACTCCTATTGAAGCAGGGATGTTATCAGCTGTACAGAAAAAAAAAATCTGGAAAAAATACAAGGGATAGGAAGCAACTAGGGACTAATAGTGAATCTAAGACTAAAAGAAAATTGGGTAATACTGGCAACAGAATACAAATACACTGAGTGTGTTATTGCAGCAGAGAGAAGGGCAGCCAAAATGCAGAATGAATTACAGCAGTCAAATCAGTTAAGAGAAAATTGGATGGGTTATAACAAATCATGAAAAGAATAAAACTGGAGACAACGAAGGACTTTTAATAAATGAGGAGGCTGCAGAAATTAATGAGGCACATCAAATGTTAGAGGTATTGCGCTGCTTTATAAAAATGTGCCTTCTGTGAGGCAAGTAGAGCACAGAACTGGCAAGTCATCAAGTGGCAGAGGTATGCAATGCATTGCCCTGACTGAAGGTAAGAGAGGACTTTTAAACATGGCCATATCCCTGAAAACTTCTGGACTTCAGAGAGAGGTATTCCTTTTTCAAAACATGCATGCCTTAAGAGATATGAAGCTATGGGAGAAAAGAAAGGCAAATCTGGTATCATTTTAACAAATACAAAAAAGAAATTCTTGTGATTATTGTTGTAGGAGAAGGGAATGCAGGTGACCTCATCCCTGATAAGTCACGGCTGTTAATTAAACAATACAGCTTCACCCCTGATGAATAACACCTGTATCCAATAAAAATAAGTGTGATGAAAGGGAATGGGTGAGCTGGTGAAGAGAGAATTATGAAGGAGGGGGAACCTTGAGGAAGAGGGAATGAGAGGATCATGGAAAAGAAGAATCTTGGGGAGGGAGAATCCCTGCAGTGAGGTCAGTCTGGGTCTGCAGTCAGAGCTGTTGTTGGAAGCTGCAGTCACAGTCTGGCTGGGTAAAAGCTGCAGTCAGAGCCTGCACACTGATCCCTGCAGTCAGAGTTCAGCAGGCAATAACCAGCAGTCAGAGGCTGCAAGGGAAACCTACAGCAGGAGCTGCTGCAGGCAGAGTCAGTGAATGGTTGGGGTCAGGATGGCTGAGCTGTGAAGAGGAATAAACCAGGACCTTTTTCATGCTGTGTTTAACAAGAAGTCTGTGCCTTGGCTCATTTCTACCCTTAACAAGAGGGCTGCTGCAATAATTGTCAGTAAATTTAGCTCCAATTACAGGCAAATAATGGAACAGAAATATTTCTTCTGCAGGAGGTTAAATGTTTCACCTTTTAAAAGTCAATAAATGAAAACAAATAAGGAATATTTATAAAGCTTGCATTTATAGAGGTGAGGAGGTGTATCAGTAAATGCAAGCATTACATCTACACTTGAATATTTTCTTAGGTATAGGAAGCATAAGCCTGACTTACTCCTGACAAATGTGACATATTCTACATGTCTTGCCATTAATGACTTGGCAGGGAAGTAAAGCAGCATAGCAATTACAACTGCCAGAAGAAAATAAATTAGGAAATATTGCAAATACCAGAAAGAACAAAATAAAAAGGCAGAAGACAAAAAGCTCAGAGGCAGGAGGAAAAGGCTGAAAAATCCTAAAAGCAAATTTAAACTACTTTTCAAAACTCAATTTTTTTATGGCCAAATAATGGGAAAAGTGTTGCTAAGAAAACTGAAGAGATGAGTAGCAGATATTAAAGATATTTCTTCATCAATCCTTCTGTCATCTCTTACCCTAACTCTGCTATTCAAAATCCCTCCCATCTGCCAGGTTCTCTGTATTTCATACCTAGCCCCCATGACCTGGCCTTGCTCTGCCAATCTGCACTACAAGGCTGAAGTAAAAGTTAGAAGACAGAGGGTATAACAATATTTCCCTCTTCTTGTCATTGACTGACACGATCTTAGTCAAATTACATCCTGTGGATTTCTTCACCTTTGCAACAGGACTAAAGGCTAGTAAAACAAGAAGGCTTTCAGAGAGGGTTTTGAGAATTAATTGCAATGTGTAGAAGATTTAAATCTAATGTTAGCAGTAAAAAAGCCAAAGAACTGTAACCTTTTGCCCAGTCAGTACGTGCAACTGTGCTTTCAGTGTGGGGATTATTGTTTGGACTTGCTGCCTGCACAGCTATTGTCACTAACATGAGCATTTTGAGTCTCTTTAATTATTCATCAGTGTTCAGGGAGAAGACCAAAGCCAGCACAGTTAGAATACGACCTTTTTGTTTCAGTTCATATAAATAATGTTATAGGATTGTATTTCTATCCTCCCTGATGTGAATAGTTGCATGAACTGGACAAAAATAGAAGCTTTCAGAACTTTTGCAGTCACAAATACAGCATCTCCCCTAAGTGGCTGAACAGAAAAACGGGCAATTCAAACCCTAAATAGCAAGAAAATATGAGTCTGACCTATTTACTCAATGGAAAGGATATTAGTAGCACTTGGAACCCTCATTGATACTGACAGGAAATGCAGAATTTCTTTTATACTTCTTCCACGTCTTCAAGAAAAGGAGAAAAAAAAATAATTTTACCCTAGTACTGAAGGGAACCGCTCCTGTCTCAAGCTCTTATTTTACCCAGACAGATCAAAATACTTTGGGGGTATTTATGCAAGAATTATCTCTGCTTCACAGATGGAGTATGTGAAACAGATTCTGGTGGCTTGTTTAACAGCTTTACATCAAAGACATGTCGGAACTCTAATTCTGTCTGTACAGCTCTCTGCTGCGTGATCTCCACAAAGTTGGATCCAACTTTGAAGCTGGTCCTGCTTTGAATGGGAGGCTGGATGAAATGACCTCCAGACACCTTTCCCAATCTAGTGGCTGCTCTGTGATTCTTGTTTTCTTTGCACCTCTCAGCTTTGCAGCCTGGACATACAAATCACTGTGCAGACTTCAACCCCCAGATACAACATATTGGTAGGCTCTGCACAGAGCCTGTGCTTAATCAGGAGCCTAGCAGGACACGGAGTTTTAAATAGCAAAATCCACTCCTTGGCATTCAAGCATCATAGTATCTGTAGAATGACAATTGAGTATCATTACAAGTTTTAATTAAGTGCTAGCACATAGCCCATCATCTTTCTCTGCTGCACAGAACACCCAGCTGTTCTCAATTAAAATTAAGCACCCAAATGTAAATAAGGGTATCTTATTTGTAAAGAACGAGGTATGTGCAGCAATAAAGATCACAAATCTAGTTTTAAAATGCCAGTTTCATTAAAGAACTCTTAGTTTTTCCACTAGGACTGAAAGGGTGAGATCTCTCTCTTGCTGCAGTTTTGTTTGGATGTGCGTCAGCATTCTGTCAAAATGGTTTGGTTTCCCTACTCTGGGAAAATGATTTGAGAGCATTGAAAATATTAGCTAAGAAGCAGGGTAGAATGGAAATATTTTAAGGCAAAGAGGCCAATGAGCTTGTACTAGGGATCTGAACCAAAAGAGCTTAATATCTTGTTAAATGACCAAAAGCATTCTATAAACTCAAAAACAAAGTTACTTCTAATTCAACTAATATTTTGCAAATCAGTGCACCAGGTGTCTGGTACCAGAATCTTTTTTGATATCACACTACTCTGAGTAAGTGGGTTTTACTCCAGCTCTGCAAAACTATGACATTTTTTTTCTTTGCAATTAATCTGAGCAGTTACTTTGCAAGCCCTCTGGTTTTTGTTGGTGTAGTTGTGTTTTTGTAATTCTCATTTGCCTCTCAGCAAGGACAACACATCTGATTTGTCTGATGCCTGGAGCTTTGCTGACCATGTTCAAGCTTCAACATTCTTATCTTGCTCCTGCTTTCTCTGCAATGTTTGTGAGAGATTCTTAAAACCTTGCCACTACTACCTCTTAAAAAGTTATTCCAGTTATTTTAACTTTCTTCCAAACTAATTTTTAGGAAATTTAATGTAAATTGTCATTTTTGCATGTCAACTACTGTTCTGTTACCTAAGAAGCAGAGTGATTTCCTTAGTTCTTTTAGCTCTTCTCTTTTTAACCTTCTATTTCAGTACTGCTTGTTTCTTCCAGTTTTGGTTTCTCTTGGAAGTCCAACAAACTATTTAACCACAACAGCAATCCACAAAAACCACTTTTGATGAGATTAATAAGTAGTCTGGGATCTGTAAAGTATTTCCCCATTTACAGCTAAAAATCAATTACGTGTCTTTTCATGTACAACCTTTTGAACATGGGTTCACTTGATTAAACAGTTACCATCACCTACAGCCTTCCCTTCTACAAAAAGCTTTTCCCCCATAAAAACCAAGAGAAGCAAATCTGTAAAACTACTCCAATGACACAGTTCAGAGTCTGCTGTAGTTAGTTAATTAATTCACCAGCAAACATAACACCACAGACAGTACCTCAGGTAGGGAACAGAGGGAGCTGAAGAGCTGACAGGAAAATTAACTTTTTTCAGAGACAAAGACACCTGGGGAAGGGTGAGCCTTAAGCAGCAGAGGTAAAACTGACAGAACCTGTCAGAACCTCTGTATTTTTTAATAATAGAGAACCAAATACCAGCTTTGTTTCCTTTGAGAAGAGGAACAAGGCACTCAGGGATATTTCTCCAGCAAATAACTCTGGCTTCTTAGGAGAAGCAGCTACCTTGTGTCACAGCCTGTAGGGCCTCATTCAAAGGAAACTATGAACATCCTTTGTGCAGTATTTTTTTTTTTTAAGTACTTATTTTCCCTCTGTTTTCCATCAGAGAAAAAGCATCCTAAGGAGCAGTAGCCTGTAAAGGTGACTTTGCATGTTTGCTAGCTTCAGAGAAAGGTAGAAAGATTTGAAGTTTTTTTCTTTAAACTGGACCTAAGAGCTGATTTTTTTTTTTTTTACCCTTCACTTGTATTATTTTCCTGTTGATCTGCTGCCATCCTAAATAATTCACAATATGTAAAAGTGTAAAGATGAAAGGAGTCTGGGGAAAATGAAATACAAGTTCAAGGTCTAGCAGTCTCACAATATTGCTGTACTAATTCTCTGGTTTAAAATGAAGATAAGATGTCCTTTCTGGCCTTCTTTAAAGGTAAAATCTTTGGGTGCTAGACATTATTTCTTATATATATATATAATATATATGATATATAGATAGATATATGCCTTATTTATATATATGTATGTATGCATATACACATTTAATCTAGTTGAAGGTGTCCCTGCTCATTGCAGAGGGGGTAGGATTGAATTACTGGATGACCTTTAAAGGCCCCTTCTGACCCAAACTGCTCTATAATTTCATGATATGGTTGGCTATCACTTTTTACCACTCATTACTCTCAGCCAGAGCCTGCACACTTGTGCAATAGCAATAAGCCAACGATGCCTTCCAAAAGTTATTTTTCTGAATTGCACAAAGAGATGGGTCTAGATTCATCAAGTTTAATGTGTTATGTTGCTATCTACATCATCAAGTAGCCTTTTTCCCATGTCTTTATATTTTTTTTTACATCAGCAATGTGCACAACACAAATCACAAATGACCTGTTTATTTTCAGTACATAACAGCACCCAGACTGAGATATAAGTCTAGCTAGACCCAGTTTGTGAGCTACAGGATTCTATGGTTGTGCACAAGCTCTTCTTGCAGCCCCTCCTAGCTCTCAGTAGAGAAATGTCCAATAATTTACTGTGAAACAGCTTAACCCACCAGAGGACTGAAGAAGAGCAGGACAGCAATAGGTCACACAGCACTCACCAGCGACAGAGATACAAAGATACAGCAGTCAAGCTGTAAAAGGAGTATTTTCTGCTCTAAAAGGAGTATTTAAGGCAAAAATGGGAGCTTATTTGTTTGTTCTGTTTTACTGAGGGGGGTGTTTGTTGTTTTTTTCCTAATAGATGAAGAACTGCACTCCAGAAACTATGACTTAAATTTGCCTTCTCATTGCTGTTAAATGTCATAGGTAGCAAATGCATTTGTTAACTTAAGAAAAGAGATGGAAAAGGGAGAAATAACTAAGCTGCATAATGCAATACAAACACACAATCAGCTAAAAAACCCTGATGCATTTGGAAATTGCATTCTTTTCACCTTTAATCGTCTCTTATAACAATACCAAAATTTTTTTCCTGCAAATATTAACCTACAGAGATCTAAAACTCACATTTCTAAAATTACTTGGGGAAAAAAAATCCTCCACATCCTCGAATTACCCACAAGATGGCAGAATAATCTGAGCAAACCCGATCTCGGTACAACCAGTCTTTCCCTGACTACCAACACGGCTCTCAGAAGATGCTTTCTCCTCAGATCCTGACAAAACCACCACCATTCAGCAACTGGCTTAGCAGTGTTTAACCCATGCATCCTCTACAGACAGATGTTGCTAAGTCGATGCCACCTTTTTTCCCCACGCTTAAAAATCTTCCAGAGGGGAGGAAGGATAAAATAAAAGCAATATCAAAACAAGTTAAGAAAAAAATAATAATAACAATATTATGACCTTTTACCTGTGAAGGTTTTCATGTAAGAAATATTTCACAAACTAAATATTAATCCTCCCTCTATTCTCCTTGTTTAATCCACAATGTTTCCATGTAATAGATGTTCCCAGGCCAAAGAATACTAACCTACAATTTCAGAGGTCACCAAGTCTCTGAGAATTACCTGCCCTAGAGCAAATGAGCAGCAGGGTAGCAAAAGTTCCACCGTGCTCACAGCAAGTTTGTTTTCTTGCCATTTAAAACAAAAGCGTCAGTGGAGACACCACTGCCCAATTAAAATAGAATAAAAATCTAAAAAATCAAACTAGAAATATTTCCATGGTATGATAACAGCAGACTCTCATGACTAATTTGCCAGTAGAGGATCAGACAAGAGAACAGATGGAATAGCTGCTGAAAAATGTAGCTTTGCACATCAATCAAGTCTGTACCATCCCAGCTGGTGTAAACCCAGCTTATATTGGACCACAAGCCTGTCTATTAATGGGTGAAACACTGAAATAGGACAGTTACTGCACTTGCATTTGGACTTCGAATGAACTATAGTCTTATACAATTTTTTACCCCTGCACATCTTGCTAAATTTGAATCCCTCTTACATAAGAATAGAACAGCAAACTAGCACAATTTAAACTACTTTGGCATATGTCCTTGTTAAGCAGATTAATAGCCTAATTCCCTGTTATCTGCTCTGGCTAACTACTCGTTTCCAGGTGTTAGAGTTGCTGCTCTAAAAAGTAGAACACACACTGACACTATGTGTACGTGTAGATATAAAAATATAGAGAGATAAAACTTTCTCTTTTTTTGTGAAGATGTGTAAGAGCTATCACGTTCCCTAAGAGATCTCTACTAGAAAAGAGTAGAAGTTCCTGGAAAGATTTTTTTTTTTTTTCATAGATTTTTCTCACCATTAGAATTCACCACTGGCTCCTACACAATAGCCTAGATGTAGTGACTTACAGCACTGAGGGAAAAAGACATAGAACACCTCTGTGTTTGTAACCGAGTAGCTGTGAATGGTTTTTGTTTTCCCTGTACTTCAGTCATTCCATTTTTTCAGTCATCTCCATTTTATATGGCAGGAGAACAATATAGGAGTGACTAAAGGACTTTCTAATTCTGGGAAAAAAAAAAAACAAAACAAACAAAACAAAACAAAACAACAACACCAAAAAAGACAAACAAACAGAACCCCAAATATTTAATGGTAAGGAAAAAAGTGTCTTCCCAGGACGCTCTATTGCAACTCTTGTGTTTGTCAGCAGTATTTATGTTCCTGTTCTGCATGGGTCAGGTTTTTCAGTTGATGAATTACCATTTGCAGGCACACCCCTTGCAGACAAATTCTTAGGATTGTAACCTCTCTATGTTTAGCACTAATTTCCTTCAGTGCACTTGTGGCACTTAATCCATTATCATTATGGAAAGAAACAAGGAAGAGCTAAAACTGAGTATTCTGGGAATGGTTTGCTTCTCCTTACTTCCAAAAAATTGCATTTAAAATCTCCCATCTGCGAGGTTTGAGGAAGTTCACAATGAAAATACCTTAAATTCTCTGAGAAGGCTTCATTTCCAGTTAAACCCTAGCATCTGACTTTCCTTCAAGGGGAAAAAAAAAAGTTTCAAAATTATTACTTTGGTTCCAAATTCAGGCTCAGCAAATATATTGAGGACTCTGGAACAGCCCAAGGTTACTTTGTGCCTGTAGCCATAGTTGTTCTTTTGTCAGCAGTCAGCTTCTGTGCCCCTTCATCTGTGCCCCCCTCATCTCCTCTGCCTCTCAGCTAGAAGTATAAATAAGAATTATTCCTAATTGAGTCACAACTGACCTTGAAATTATTTTGCTTAAGGTTCTGTCTTCTCAAGAATAAGAGTTGGCTGCACTTGACAATCTCCATGCAAATGCTTTAATTCTGTATTATTTCCAGCTCTTTACAGAGCAGCACAGACTACTACCCTGTCTGGAAGAAACACGACTGGTTTTGCACATATTGTTCACTTTCAGGGACCTAAGAAAATCACCAGATTTCCTCCACTTACCTCTCATGGTTTCCTTATTTATTGATAAATCAGATTCTTTTCCTCTTTCCAGACCTGTCAGGAAGAGCAGTCCTAAGGAAACACTAAAGTAAGAAGTCATAAGGCAGCAATAGTCTCAGTCTAAGTCACCTGGAGAAAATAAACGTGATACTCACAACGTTACTGCCAAAAATTAGGCTCCAAAGCAGCACTTCATTATTTCATTAGGGCCAAAAGTTCAATCTGGCAAAGCTCCCACACGACATTGACCATGCTGGCTATAGTAGTTGAGAGACATCATCCTGCTCCTAATGCAAATGGCTTTGCTGGCAGCAGGAAGTCAAATGTATAGATTTCTTGTCAGAGATACAAAAAGTACAGAAACACGCCAACTAAAGTATGACTGATAGAGAAAGGAGGTTAAGGATTTTCACAAAACTGATTTCCTTTTAAGAACTAAAGCAACACTGATCAAATGAAAGCCAAGTGGCTGCTTTCTCTTTCCTGTACAGGAGCTGACCTTATGGACTCAGCTTCATTTGGTACTGTGCTGATGAACAGACAGAACAATTTTCCTGAAGTTAACTAAAACCTTTGCTGGTATTTAGGAGCACAACAGCAGCATGCCATTCTCCAGTAAATTTGACAACACACATGCAAATATTCACACCATAATTACTAAAGAAGTCACACAAGCCTGGGAGGCCGGGATTGGGTTTGATCTCTCACCTCCGGAAAAACACTTTGGATGCAAGAATTCTCTAAAAAAGGTACCAGAGCACTAAGCTGAAATCAGTCTCTAGTGATGTGCACAGAGCATACATTAGCACAAAAAGAGTGAAAACACTCTAAGGAAACACAACTCAGTCTCTCAGCTGGCTAGGTGACAGATCTTTAAATAACCTTATAAAATTCTCATCTGCAATTTTTGCAGCCCTTCCTGATCATCTCCATCCCTGTATTGGAACAGTACAAAACAAGAAAAGGCTCTGACACTTTTTAAAGTCTATCACTGGAAATATCACCATGGCCCAGGACAGCCAAGCAGCAACAAGGATGAGGCCCAAATACAGGCTTTGAAAGTGAGATGTGCAGCCATGTCCATGCTCATCTTAAACAAATCAACAGAGCGGAAATCATAGCTTGCTTACTTTTAAATAAATATAATTTGGTTATTCTTCAAAAGAATATGTGACATTCAGCAATTACTTATTTTGAAAGTCTCCCTGCACCATTTTCAATTAAATATTGCACCTGATGGTCTTCAGATGAAGAAATTGAAAGATTGCATTTGTTGTTCTTGCGGCTTAGCCACAACTTCTGATCCAATGTTCATTACCCTTTTCCTTTCCTTTCCTTTCCTTTCCTTTCCTTTCCTTTCCTTTCCTTTCCTTTCCTTTCCTTTCCTTTCCTTTCCTTTCCTTTCCTTTCCTTTCCTTTCCTTTCCTTTCCTTTCCTTTCCTTTCCTTTCCTTTCCTGTCCTGTCCTGTCCTGTCCTGTCCTGTCCTGTCCTGTCCTGTCCTGTCCTGTCCTGTCCTGTGAGTTTCTACTCCACCTCAGAGTGGAAACGAATCCTTTTATATATGACTTTACAATTTACTTCTACATGTCATTCCACTTCTGCAACCTTCAAGGTATTTCTGTACAGCATCACCATTCTCTGCTGCATTAATCATGATTTTCAAAATCCTCGAGGGAGTTACAAGGTCCAGCCAGCAAGTAAACCCAAGGAATAAAATTCCCATTTCTTCCAGGTATTGGGATTCACAGATCCAGTGTAAAGTCAGGAGGTCTTTTTTACACCCAGTGTTTTTCTTCAAGGCAGTTCCTTGTTCTGTCCTTACCTCCCACAGGCAACAATCACCTATTTTACTCTCTGTGTCACAAGGCTTCTAAATCTTCTGCTTTTCTCTTGCTAATATGCCACTCTGATCTTAACTTTGATTAACATAATTAATTGCTCAAGTAAGTTTTTTTTCTTAGAGCAACATTGCTTTTAAGTGGTGCTAATATATTGCTACCCTTTTGGATGTGAAAGAGGTTTGTGGGCTTGAAAAGCTTTTGTCCTTTTGCTGACAGCTGCACTAACTGCTCTGATGCAATGTGGTACCTCACTTTTTCTTGCATCTTGGTCATATTATTAATAGATGACATTTGTACATTCTCCTCCTGTTTTACAAAAAAATCATGCCTTGCATGAAAAGGCCCCTGAAGCCTGTGAAGTCAACTGTGACATGGAAGAAAGCAAGGGGGGAAATTATTACTCATTTCATTCTCTGCGGTTGTTCTATTGCCTGCTGATGCTCTTGGTATAAAGCTACACTATACAATGGGGTTTTTTTTCTCAAAGCAACCTAAATATCCAATCTTAACTTCCTGCTCTATGACATTTTTGGAGGTGAGGGTTATTATTCTACCAAGAACATTGCCCAGATTCAAATTTGCAAATATCAGATTCAAATAAGGGCAGCAGCCCCAGGTGGGTGAGAAAAAACCATCAAGGAATAGGAGTGTAGATGAGAGAATTCTGTGTAGTTGGTTTTGCTTCAGTAACCATCATATTATAAAATCACATTTTTTAGAAATTCCTTAAGCAGCTAATTTGTTTCAGAATAGGTTTCATTGTTGTTCTCATCTCTAATTTCCATCAGGTTTGGGGCATGAGTTTACTTTAGACATCTTTGCTGAAGTAGCTGTCTCAGAAAGCACATTAATTTTTCATTTCTAATTATATTGGTAATTCACTATAACAAATAATTGTTGGCAGTGATCTTTGAAAGATTTACTGGAATCTTGTCCTTATAAGTTATTTACCATCTGAAATAACATAATTCTTCAGGGTTTTTTTCAAGTTCCTACATTTTTTTCCTATTTTTAATACCATATGAATAATCATACTTTTAAGTAAGACAGCAGATTAAATGATCCATTTAATCCTGGATCATGGATTGTTCAACCAGAGTTATAGCAACTATCCAAACAGAATTTCTGTTGAAAATATAGAATTTTGATGTCTTGTAATGAAACAGCAACAAATGGAATTAAAATTGTTTATGATTATACAAAAATGATGATGGGGTTAGCAGCAAAAAAAAAGGTAAGAGAGATGTTTTAAAAACCTTAATAAGTTTGTTCTAAATATGCTAGAAAAAACAGATGAGTAAAAGATTTCTTTGTCTGTAAATCATGTCTTTCTTCTCTTCAAGCTATCTAAACTTGAAGCTATTTTTATTCAGTTACAGATAGATTGGATAGATGAAATTTGCCATATGCAAAGCATAAATGAGTCATAGAAGTCAATATGACAGCCTTGAACTGTTGGAAAAAAAGGAAGTTCACAAATATCTTGCAATGTAGATTCATTAGCAAGGACACAATTCATAGGTGTTCTGATGCCTCCACCTTTTTAGGCTTTCAGCTGCGTATCCACTGAGCTTTGATTTGGAAACCTTTGTTTTCAAAATAATGCTGAATCACACCTGGGGAGTTTGATGAAAACATGAACCTGGAGACCACCAATAAAGGCACAGAGAGTTAGGCATTTATTTATATCATAAAAACCCATACTAAATTTATTTAATGTCGCCATCTCTGATCCAGCTTGAGTGGGAGAGGATCATCACCTCATATCACTGAATAGCCAGTTATAACCAGGAACTGAATTTTGCTGGAGTGCAAAAGGGCTGAGATCTCAGTTGACTTCAGAAGGACGCTGCTGGGATGGAATCCTAGCTCTTCCAAGATGTTTACTTACTGCATAAAAACTAGGTTTGCATGATGTATTTACTTATTTTGAGAGTATTTTACAACTTCATTCATGCTGCTCTGGGTGGAGGAAGCATCCCACTCCTCTCATGCATTCCTATATCAGGGACAGGAAAATGGGACAGAACGTCTCTGTTGAATATTAGGGAAGTGCTAGAGATGTTCTGCAGAAAGATGTTAATCTGGAAGAAAAAAAAATTACTGGATATGAAGGCAGAAAACTGAGCAGCTACTGGCTGATATGAGATCCCAACCATGAGGAGGCTTTATGGGTCCTTTCCCAGGACATTTGAGTCTTCTTTGGTACAGTAAATTGAAATAAAACATAATGTGAGGATTTTCTCTTCTCTACATTTTTTGTGTTTCAGGTTCAACTTTAGTTTTATATGGCTTTTATTCGTATGGTTTTTTACTACTTTCAAAGATCTTAAATAGATATTCAGAAATATTCTTAAAGACAAATTTAAAGACAAAGCTATCCTTTGGGAAGTGTACAAAGTCATTTTAAAAGTAACTGAACTTCTCTATGGAATTTTCATCTAAACTATCAAGACTGGTGCATAATTTTGAGGCCTTCTAAATACCCACAGATTCATCACAGATCCTGGATTCAGACATTTCCCTATGATACATTAAGTTGTATAGAGATAACTCAATATTCAACAACACTCAGGCTCACATTCCCATTCATCAAGAAGTGTTAATGTAAGAACAGCTTCATAATGAGATTATGAAATCATGGAATTTTTAGATTGGAAATGACCCTTAAGATCATCCTGTCCAACTGCTAACCCAGCACTGCCAAGTCCATCATTAAAACCACATCCCCAAGTGCCCCATTTACACATCTTTTAAGTACCTCTAGGGATGGTGATCCACCATTGCCCTGGGCAGTGTCTTCCAAAGCTTGACTACTCTTTCAGTGAAGAATTTTTTCTTAAAATCCGATCTAAACCTTTCCTGGTGCAACTTGAGGCCGTTTCCTGTTGTCTATCCCTGGTTACTTGGGAGGAGGGACTGACCCTCACTTGGCTATAACCTCCTCTCAGGGGGGTAGAGAGATCTCCCCTGAACCTCCGTGTCTCCAGGCTGAACACCCCCAGCTCCCTCAGCTGCCACTCCCAGGACTTGTGCTCCAGACCCTTTCCCAGCTCCCATTTCCTTTCTCTGGACACACTGCAGCACCTCAATGTCTTTCTTGTAGTGAGGGGCCCAGAACCAGACACAGGATTTGGGGTGCAGCCTCAGCAGTGCTGAGTACAGGGGGACAATCCCTGCTCCTGCTGGCCACACTATTGCTGATTCAAGGCCAGGATGCCACTGGCCCTCCTGGCCACATCTGGCTCACTAAGGACTGAAGATATTCCACCTACACTGATATATTTCTCTGCTATTTGGTCAAGTTGCTTAAAATTCTGGTTTCCCATTTTTTTGCATCTATGAAGTAGGGCACAGAATCTCACAGGGATGCCGAGAAATTTTATTGTATGAATATTTTAAAAGCATTTTAACATTTTTAGGTAGAAAAAAAAAATCATTGCGAATAATCATCTAATTGCTTAAATACTCAGATTTGGTATCCTTAGTGCTACAAGTAAACATTTCCTTATTGAATCATTCAAATAATATTTTCCGTAAATAAAATCTTCTGTCAACAGACCCCAAGTTTATGGTGGATTTTTTTTTCTTATTTAGCAACATTATGTATTATTATTTTCAAGGTGAAATCAATGGGCTAAATGTAAAGGCCAGATACATACTTTTTTCTAAAACCACCCACTGTAAACCCTAATTCTGAACTGAATCTCACCTATCAATCCTATTAAATGTTCTAAGTAACTTGAATGTCACTAATTACAACCAGGAAGGTAAAGAGTTCAGGTAACAGAAGGAAAAAAGATAATGCATATGATGGTAAACTTTTCTTCATTTCATTTTAGAAATTTCTCACAGGCTGTGCTTGTTTTAAAACAACCAACCAAGCAACAAAACCACATAGGAACTCTTCTAGATGCAGGAAGAGATTTCAACCAAGAATTCCTAATACCTACCACAATAAAAGAGAAAGGAAAAAACCAAAGTCAGGTGAGAGAACTAATTAATTAGGTGGACTTGAGAACTGCAAGCTCTTTTCTATTCAAACAGGGAATGTATATTTACAGAATAAGAATATCACAAGAATAAATGATAATCACATTTTAACGGTGTCTGGAGACTTAGGTTAATAAGCAAGGTATCATTTATACATGTAACCTTGCTTGCTGTAAAGTGAGCTGCTAATTTGTCAACCCTGTCTTGGAAGAAGACATGAGTCACTTCCATACAGGACTGCATATTAATCACATTCATTTTCTAAAGTGCAACAGCCAATGTCCTTCTGTTGCATGTGGGGTGGTTTTGGGGTTATATTCCTCATCTTGGAAAGACTTTTAAAACATCTGTTTGACTACAGATAACTCTGTAGGGGAAACAAGGTGGCAAGGAAAAGACAAAGCATACACACCAAGGGAAGCACTGTGAACCATCCTCACCAGGGGCTTACAAAGCTCATTAAAAATACACAAAACATCTGAGGAGGAAAAAAAAAAAAGAGTACAAGTTCTAGGACCTTGTTTGAGGTGTCACCAGGAATTTCCTTGGCAGTTACACAAGCAGATCTAATCCCAACCTCTCTGTAAATAGCCTCTTAATGTAGAAGTAGTTTAGTTTTACAGACCAGAAGTCAATGTCATGTTTATATACTCTGTAAAACACAGTTGCTCTACAGACTTTGAAATTAGCAGGAAATTCCCCTTGAGGAGGAGGAGAGAGAATTTTCCTGGTCAAAGCTGAAAATTCCCTTTTAGCTTTACTTTACCAGAGGTTGTACAAAATTCCTTTCCCTCCATCCCATCTCTAGCTAGGGATATCAGAAGTCAGAGCAAGTCTGGCACATGACATATCCTACCACCCAGCAAAGCAAACTTGAAACTGGCAAAATGTTAACCCTGGCACAGGATTCTCCAAGATATATTCAGTCACAGACATAGCCAGTACATTAAATTCATATATATCTATATTTATATATTAGTCTGCACACATTTGAGCGCTGTCCTGAGGCAATAGTTACCAGCTCAGAGAGACAAAAGGTGGTTATGAGAAGGGGATTAAACTCCCCCGGGCTTTTGTGATCTCTTCTGAGGAAATGGGAAAAGGTTAGTCCAAATAACCTTCAGCTGAGATTTGAACTAAGAGACGTGACTTGTTAATGCCCATGCAGCGTGGTACCATTTGGAAAAAAATTATTTGCACCTGAGACCCGTCCACTTTGGAGCAAAGTTACCCAGGTGAGCCTGAATTTTATCTGTGTAACTTTGCCTGTGATCAGCACTAGAAACTACAAGTCAAAGGCAGTCTAAAAAGTTGATCCATACTGTTTTGTGGCTTCTAGGTCCTGGTTCCTAGGCAAGACCTGTGTGGCTAATCTTAGCAAGTGTATTCATGCCCTGACTGTAACAAAATTCCCTCTCGTTCAGTTCCTTTTGTTGATTTTACCACCAGAGGAGATAATCCAGCTCCACATAGTTTATCACTTCTTTTTGCTTGTGGAGGTTTTCAGGCATCACACAAGTTGCCACTTCAATAAAGAGTGAGTTTCACTGATGTTTTCTATGTATCATCTTTAGAATATTGTAGCTAGATGTTTAATCTGTTTTTTTTTTAAAGCCCAGTAATAATGGTGAGAAAGTGCTCAATTTTATTGGTATTTCAAAACATAAAAAAATGATAAATCCATCAAAAGTGTGGCAAAAAATATTGGACAGAAGAGCACAAACTGTGGTCACTTGTAATAACATAGCTGCAGCTTCCCAATGCAAGAGACCTTTAAAAAAAAAAATGAAAACATGTATGTAGTTTTAAAAGCTTTTACATTTTTTAACATTTTCATTGTACCAAGAAAAGAAAATATGTTCTGTGATGGTTGAAAGTAAGTTGGAAAAAGAAGTTGAAATTGTATCCATTTCAGCACATTTGTTGGCCAAAGTGAATTTGACTTGAGCAACCTCAGGAGCACTGAGAAGATCCCTGGGGATACCATGAAACGTGGGCTGCAGCACATTTAGGAATTTAAGGCTGTGTAAATGGGTTTATTTGAGTCCTCAGGGAGAGATGATGTCAAATGCAAAAGGAAAATCATAGAATCACAGAATGGTTTGGATTGGAAGGGACCTCCAAGATGATCTGGTTCCAACCCCTCTGCCATGGGAAGGGATGCCTTTCACGGGATCAGCTTGCTCAAAGCTGTTCAACCAGGCCTGGAACGCTTCCAGGGATGGGGCAGCCACAGCTTCTCCGGGCAACCTGTGCCTCACCACCCTCATCACAGGGAAGAATTTCGTCCCAATATCCAATCTACCCCTATTCTCACTTTGAATCCATTACCCCATGTCCTATCGCTACACACCCTTTAGAGCAGTTCCGCCAACAAACGACAGGGATGCGCAGTCTTCTGCCCCGCGGGATGTATTTTAGGCTGGAGGCCGTACGAGAATGAGCATTTTTAGCGTTTTAACGCAGCGACTGAGCCACGCAAAGCCGGGAGAGGGCCTGGCGGGCAGTTCCGCGGGCGCGCCTGAGGGGCGGGGTGCCCTTGGACCACCACCAAAAGGGCCAGCACTACCCTTACGGGGAAAACCGCGCCTCTAAACCCTCCTTTCCTAGGAGAACCCCTTTCCTTCCCGCTCCCCGCCGCTCCCCCCGCCTTCCCCCGGCCGCTCCCGCCCCCGCGCCGGCCGGGATCCGCGCTGGCGCCGCCCCCGCTCCCGCCCGGCCCGGCAGGAGCCCCGCCCGCTCCCGCTCGGCTGCGCTGCGCTCCACGGCCGGGCCGTCGGATCCGCTGCCGCTGCCGCCCCCGCCGGGGAGCCGGGAGGCTGCGCCGCTCCCCGCGCCCACTGCCGCTGCCCCCGCTGCGGGAGCAGCAGAGCCGCAGCTGCCGGAACAGGGCGCTCCGGCCCCGCGCAGCGGCGGAGCCAAGCAGGGGAAGGGGCTGAGCAAGGGCACCCGCGCATTGTGCGAGCCCCGCATGGGCACGGCGCGGGGGCGCGGCCGCGGGGCTCCTGCGAGCCTCTCGCTCGGCCCCCGAGCAGCGCAGCGCCCGTAGCCGGGGGGCGCCGCGCTCGGGCGTGAGGGATGCTTTTGTGCGCGGCCGCGGGCGCAGCAGCGGGCAGCGGCGGGGCCGGGGCTGCGGTGGCGGGGCAGGTCGGGCGCCGCGCTCAGCCGCAGCCCTCCCGGCGAGAGCGGCCGGGCGCGATGCTCTGTTAGGCGGCCCGAGCCCCTCGCCAGCGCGGCGGGCAAGGCGGGTAGCAGCCCGTAGCGGAGCCGGGAGGGCGGACAGGCGGCTCCCCATGGCGAGCAGCCGGAGCATCGAGCTGGAGCACTTCGAGGAGCGGGACAAGCGGCAGCAGCGCTCCGGGCCGCGGCGCGGAGGCTCCGGGTCGGGCGGCGGCGCGGGGCCGCGGGGCAATGGGCTGGTGCCCAGCCCGGCGCACAGCGCGCACTGCAGCCTCTACCGCACCCGCACCCTGCAGGCGCTCAGCTCCGAGAAGAAGGCGCGCAAAGCCCGCTTCTACCGCAACGGGGACAGGTACTTCAAGGGCTTGGTGTACGCCATCTCCCCCGACCGCTTCCGCTCCTTCGACGCCCTCCTGGTGGAGCTCACCCGCTCCCTGTCGGACAACGTGAACCTGCCCCAGGGGGTCCGCACCATCTACACTATCGATGGCAGCAAGAAGCTCACCAGCCTGGACGAGCTGGTGGAAGGTGAGAGGGGTGTCGAGGTTTGGCTGGAGGTGGCCGTGGGACCTGGTGGTGTGGTGGGTTGCGGGCAGTCCCTGGGATGAGCATCCCAGTCGCTTCCCGCATCGAAGCGGAGAGGTCGCCTTGCTGGAAACCGGCGGCCACCACAGATGCCGTGGGGACAAGTGGCCGGGGTTTCGGCCGCTATGAGGGGCGGTAGGGCCTCGTTTTCCCAGTGTGGAACATCCACTTCTCCCGTCACCCCGAGTGCTGCCATCTGCGTGCGCTGCGCTTGACTCCAATGGTAGTTGAGCGGCAGGTGCTCTTTTCGTCTGCCAGAACCGTAAAGTTCTTGGTTACCTTCCCTTTGTAAGAGAGGGAAGTGCTGTAATTTGGTTCTCTAAGTGTCATTGTTGACTCGCAGTTGGCTTCAGCCTTCAGAGAGGAAGCCCCCTTTTTGCTATGACAAAAGGGTATCTATATCCTACCACTTATTAAAGCTAACAGCTGTAAAGTCCTAGTTTCAAAGGTGATCAGAGTCCATATTAACAGAGGGAATTATCTACCTTGCCTGACTTTCAAAAGCATGTTATGGAATCAGATGTATTTCAGAGTTGTTCCTAAGTAGCTTTTCATAATGGGACTTAGCTGCTAAGGTTGTGTAGACCTTGCAAATCTGAACAGGGCAGAGCTTGACTGTCTCAAAATGGGGCCAGAAGTATTGTTTTGTGAATGTCACATATGCCCCTTGTTTGTGGGGAGCGATGATTATTGGAATGAGGAGCAGAATCCCCCAGTCTTTTCATGTGATGTCTTAAAATACAGTTTAAACTCAGCATTGCCTGCTTCCCAAGTGCACAGGTTACGTTGTGCACACTGAGAGGTTTGTCATGAACTTGTTCCTGATGGTTGTTCTCAGGTATTTAATACATCAGCCACACCTGTGGATGTGGAGTCTTCCACCCTGTGATTCTGTGTGCCAGGTGTAGCTGGTTGGCGCTAATGAAGAATTAGGGTTTCTTGTAGGCCTTCCAATGCCTCTGGCTTCCTAGGCGTTCAGCTGCCTATCCTTTGAGCTTTGGTTTGGAAGCTTTCCTTTTCAGAGCGGTGCTGAATCACATCTGGAGAATTGGATGGGAAAGGGAACCTGAAGACCTTTATCTAATCCACCAGTAAGGGCACTGGGAGTTAGGAACCAGCTGATTCACAACGTGGAAGAGAAGGGGGTGGGGGTACAGAATTTGCTGTGCCAAATGGGTCTCCCTCAAAAAAGATGTGCGTGGAAGGGCACTTCCTGATAGTGCCACGGTGCTGAGGACTTATGTGATCTACTATAAGGCTGTTTTACAGTGACAATTGAGGAAATATGAAGTGGCTGTAGAGTGAAATGCTGACCACGTGGTGATAGAAGAAATGAAGAAAGTAAAAAAAACTTTCATAATTTGGTGGTTAATTTAGAGATACCTTAAGAAAATACAATATGCTGAAGTAGTGACAGAAGGGAAAGGAGATGAAGCTAGCAATAACATGGGGTGACTTCTGAAATGTTGCAGCAGAAATGATATTAAGCTTTTATGACTTAAAACAAAGACAGAATTACTTGCTGGACAGCAGTATATACTCTTACAACTATAAATTAATAACTGAAAGCAAAACTTACTCTTTGTCTCTTCAAATACTCATTGAAAGCATAACCTTTGTCGTGGCTCTTCACTGGAAGGATAAAGCAAAATAAATGTCACAGTCAAAATGCCAGTTCCATGCTTTCTCAATGAAATAAAAGGGGGGAAAAAAGAATCCCAAGTACTTAGTCATCCATCCATGACCAATACAACTCTCAGGAATATTAAGAAAAGCCTATAGCGTCATAATTGGATTAGTATGTTCTCCAGTTAGCATGCTAAAAACTTTGCCAGCGTAAGACTAACCACCACACGGAGAAAGAAAAGTATATGTAAGAAGAAAAGGACAGCAAACAAGTAGTGAATCTATCATTCCTTGAAATTATTTGAGGTTTTTGTTCTTGTTTTTTGTTTTGGTCTTGAGGTGCTGGAAAAGATTTGTTTGGGGTTCATTTTCTTCATTTCTCATGGTTACAGCACAGCAAACTTGAATTTCTGCTCTCGAGTAAATACTCCAGCATTGGTGTTGACCTACAGCTTGAACCACAGAAGCACCAGAAGTAGTTTTGAATGGTGTTTTGCTGAGTTGCTTTTTAAAATATTTTCAGAAAGGAAAATAGAACTAAAGTGCTGTAGTGTGTGCCAGCCACAGGCTGAGCACCAGACGGGCCATGGCTGCGTGATGCAATACCAAGCTCGCTGGTCTCCTGGCACCTTCCCAGTGCTCCTGAACTGGGACAGGGAGTCACAGCAGTTCAGGTTCAGTAGTGGCAGATCTCTGCAGTGAGCAGCAGGTGAGTGCTCAGCAAACCTTGCCAAGCCAGCAAGATCTGCATTAAGCCTTCCTCAGCTCCAGCCTGTGTGTGAGGCACTTGGACAATGACGTGTCCCAGTACAGGGCAAGCTCTTTAAGGCTTATTTGCTATTTATCTATTTGGGATATAAAAGCTGGCAGCATCAAATTCTGTATCATAATGAGCTGAGTTGAGTCACTGATGAATTTTTTTTTTTTTGGAGTTTGGCTGTATTTGGCAATCTGCTTTACTGTTTGTCATTTTAAGAGAAAAAGAGCTAGTGCATAGACATACTGAGGATATGAAATATTGCTGTTATGGGTTGAGCCAGTTAAAATTGGACCAGATCATGTTTATTAGTCAAAAATAGAAGCTCCATTTTATGAAGCATATTGCTTTTCTTAACTGAATATGACAATCAAAAAAGCATGCTCTGCTGGACCAGCCTGAGGCAAATATAATTTATATTCTCAGCCCCTGTAGATTAGGAAACGTTATGGCTCGTGCATTTGACAGTTTTCACTGTTTTCTTAGAATGGGAGGAGGGAAGAATTTCATTGTCTGCTCCTGATCTGTTTGAGGTGGGGGCTGGGACTGTTATGACTTTCTTATAGTTTTCTTTCTTCCAGCTTTACTCTCAGACAACACTGCTTTTTACTCGAGAATACAATATTCCATGTGTAATTTTATACCTGCCCTTCAGTATCAAAATTTGAATAGTAGGTTAATTTTTATTTTCTACCAGAGTTAACTGTTTAAGTGTTTGTCTGTTTCCTTCAGTTTCCCTCCACACCATGGTAATAGAACTGTGCAGCTCTTTAGTCCTGAGCTATGTGTTTTATGTGGGTGTTGGTCATGCTCTGTCTCTTTGCTGTCATTGTCTTGTTAATGAAGGATGGGGAGAATCCTGATTTGTAAAGGTCTGCTGCAAAGTTGGGAGTTGTTGTTGGATTTTGGGAGACTAAAGCAAGTGTAGACTTTATTCCTGGAAAGAGAAGTTCTGTTGATTTTGCATCTAATTGGAATCCCTCTAGTTCCCTGGAAAAATGGCTGAGAGTCTTTGTTCAACAACGCTTAATTAATGCAGTCCTTTATAAACTGTCAGTAGTTTTGCCTGCCTGGCTGTGCTCACAATCGACAGGGAGGTCTTTGGGCAGGAGGTGGGAAGGTTCTGGGCAGGACATGCAGTCCTTGTGCATGGCCAGGACACACAGCACAGGGCAATATCTGATTTACAGGAATGAGCTTTGCCTCGTTAATACGGAGTAAGAAAATGTGTTTTGGAACGAGGCGTTGAACAATCCGAGTTTTTTCTGCCTTAGACCATTGTTGTTACTGCATATTGGATTTTAATCCTGCATAAAGTACCTGTGATTTTAGTTGATGTGCACTGTTGTATTAGGTCAAGAGTGTCTTTTCTTTTGTCAGGGCAAGCAGATGGTAATACCAAGTAGGCAGTTTGTATTTTTGCTTGTTCCAAAAGGTATGATTACCCTCCTGTGCTAAAGCCAGAAGCTGTAATGCTTTTTTAAAAAGAGGCAAATGTAGCAAGTTGAACAAAGAAGGGTGAAAAAGGAGGATGAAAAGAGGATTAAAAAACACCAAAAGCATATTCTTCCAAATATATGTTCAAATCACTGTAGTGACACAGTTCTGGAGAGATGGGGTTTGGATGTGAAATGCAGATGTAATTCTTAGTCAACTTCCCATCCAAATAAAATAAAATAGTTCCACCACCATCCATCTCCTAGTTTCAGGGATGGGGAAATTGTAGTTTACCTGAAAGGGGTTATGTACTTCCTGTGGAGAAGGCACATGATGTCAGGTGTGTTTGATACCAGGTGGCACTGAGAGTCTTCTGAGAGCTTTTACCCTGCCTGCGCAGGAGGTTGAACTTCCAGAGGTCTCTTTCAACCTCAGCTGTGAAAGCCTGTAGGAAGCTGTAATCTGAACCTCTTCATGTCTAAATAAAATCAAAAGAGAACTAGTAGCAGTTAGTCATCTGCTAAAACCCTGGTTGTCATCCCAGGTTTTAAAAAGTGCATGGGGAACTCTGGGTGCTGTGGATGAGGAAAGATCGTGACTCATACAGGGTTATTAAAGGTGATATGAAAGTGAATTGTAAGAAACTGATCAGGAGGGAAGTTGCTCAAAGTAAGGAAGGAAAGAGAAATTGAAATACCCCAATCCTTCATAAAAGGGGTTGTTTTATTTTTAGATCAGTCATATATGCTGTAAATACGCTGTCCCGGAAATCTGCTTGGCTTTGTGTTGCAGAACACGGAAAGGGTACTCTGCTGTGTTTCCTAAAGTTAGAAAGGAGGTCAGTAGCCCCTTGCTGTACTAAATAAACAGCTTTTGGTACCTTTGAAGCTAAAGAGTTGCACCCAAAGAAGCCGAGGAACATAAGGTGAGTAGGTGAAACCTATGTAGGTACCTGCCCTGTCCTATGGGATTCACAGGGGAACACGTGCTTAAAAAATATGGAAACTGTTTTCCTTCTCTAGGGATTTTTTACCTGACAGCTATATCATTCTCTGTTATGCTGAGTGACATTTAAAAAGTGATCCTTTGTGTGACTTATTAACCTTGCAAAAAACAAGCCAGAAAACCTTATACAGATACTTCTGTTTAAAATATCCCTGCTGAGGATTTTTGAGTGTTGCACGCTTAATTAATTCCTTTTGTTCCTCACTATGTGGCATAGTTGGTTTCTAGCCTAAAGCTAGGGAAAAGTAAGTATCTGTAAATATTTCTTTAATAGTTTCTATTTTTTAAGGACAAAAAGTCTGAATATTTCTAGTTTGTTTGATAAATGCTTAGCAGTGAGGTTTGGCTCACAAAACTTGTGCTGTGAAGAACCCCAAATGGTCAGGCAGCTGTGTCCCCTCACTGTTCACCAGTGCTGTCACATGTCACACTTGAGGTGCAAAAGGGCAGGATGCATCCTACTGTTTTTATTAGTACCTAATATTGCATGGCTGAATTTAGAATCGTTCATGTAGAGGTATAAAATAATCAGGGTTCGAAGAGACCTTTGAGATCATCCAGTCCAACCATCCACCCAGCACTGCCACTGTAACCCCTGAACCACATCATCCAGTGCCAGATGCAAATGCCTCTTAAACACCTGCAGGATGGTGACTCCCCCACCTCTCCGAGGAACCTTTTCCAGTGCCTGATAACCCTGACAGTGAACAGCTTTTTTCTAATATCTCATCTGAATTTCCTGTCTCAGCCCAGGGCCATTTCCTCTACTCCTCTTACTGCAGGCCTGGCAGAAGAGACCGACCCTGTGCTGATACAAAAGGAGATGCTGCAGAAGGCAGTCTCCCCTCTGATATGCTACACCTGTGCATGCTGCAGAAGGCAGTTCCCCTCTGATATGCTACACCTGTGCTAATCATCCTAGAGTAGAAACACCTTGCCCTCACAGCCTTGGGCATGATAAAGAGTGAGTTAGCTGAGTCAGAGTCTGTTGGAGTCTGCTGGCCGTGCTGTGAAGACCTAAGGACAGGAGGTCGTGCAAGGGCCAGAGAAGGTAAGATATTGTAAAATGTCGTACATAGGATAGACAGGGTTAGGCGGCCGTGCTAGGGACAAGATAGAGCTGGACTCGGAACTGAAGAAGAGAGACAATGCTGGAGCTGTGCGGAGCTGCTTGTAGAAGCTACAGAAGAAAGTTGTGGGAGACAAGATGAATACCAAGATGCTGATAGCTGAAGCCTTCTGATGATTCTAATGAAGCACCTCAAGTGCAGTGTCAATGTCGACTGGCACACGTGCCAGTGACTGCGACACGACCCCACCTCCGTCCACCCCTCCTCTCAGGGAGTTGCAGACAGCCATGAGGTTCCCCCTGCTCTTCTCCTGACTGAACAAACCCAGCTCCCCAGCCCCAGACATGTTTTCTACAGCCTCCAGGAGCCCTGTTTCCCTTCTCTGGACATGCTGCAGCACCTCCATGTCCTTTTTAAAGTGAGGGGCCCAGAGCTGCACACAGCACTCGAGCTGTGGCCTCACCAGGGCCCAGTGCAGGGAACAAGCCCTTCCCTGTCCTGCTGGCTGCTCCAGGCCAGGGTGCCATGGGCCTGGTGGCCACATGGGCACTCTGGCTCAGGTTCAGCTGCTGTCAGCCACACCCCAGGTGTCCCTTTCTGTCCCAAGCCATTCCTCACCCAGCCTGTATCACTGCAGGGCTCAGGGGCAGCACTGACCCTTCACCTTCTTGAGCCTCCTGCAGCTGTGTCCTCAGCCCACTGATGGAGTCTGTCCAGGCCTCCAGCAGAGCCTTCCACCCCCTGAGCACACCAGCACTGCCACCCAGCTCAGTGTTCCTGCACAGTTCCTGAGGGTGCCCTCGATCCCCGTGGTGTCCAGGTCATCCATAAAGAGGTGAAACAGGAGGGCCCAAAGCAGAGCCCTGGGGAACAGCACTGGTGAGCAGCTGCCAGCTGGGTTCATCTCCAGTCACCACAGCTCTCTGGGCCCAGCCATCCAGCCAGATCTTCACCCACGGGAGAGTCCACCCACCCAAGCTGCAAGCAGACAGTTTTTCTAGGAGGATGCTGTGGCAGATGGTGTCAGACACCTTACTGAGGTCTAGATAGACCCTGGATAGACACATCCACCTTCCCCTCAACTACTAAGTGCACATCCTACTCTCCTTAGCAGATGCATTTTTATCTTGAAAGGTGTCAGGCACATTTCCTGAGGATTGGTGTTGAAGAAATAGATGGCAAATGAAAAACTTCGTGGATGAGTTTCTAAGAAAGCAAACCAGTATTTAGGCAGCTAGTGACCTATGGCTATTTGTCAGTCAGATTGGCCACTGTAGTCTTGTTTTCTCTTTTTTTCCATTCTCTGTGTTCATCACCTGTATTTTCCTCTTCTGAGGGAATGGCAAGTGCTGTGTTTAGACTGGTGGCTGTCTGAAACTGGAATCCTTTTACACTGTTCTTAAACCATTTACACAGTAGCTTTTTTCATGGACAGTGCATCTGGTTATTAATTCAGTGCAGCTGAATTATTTAGAGGCAGGTAGTGTTTCCTTGTCAATAGACAATATTCCATGTCTTCTAGCTGATTTTCTACTGTTAATAAGACTTGGAAAATCAGAAGTGGACTTACTGCATTTGCTGATTGTATTGTGACCCAAAATATCAGCAGATGTTTCATTTGAAACTGAGCATATGCCCATTTTGAGGAGTTTTTGGGGGTAGCAGGATTTCTTCATGGAAGAGCTGGCACTTTTAGCTTGCTCTGGGTAGTGTCATGAATCACGGGATGGATGGCACACACACTCTGTTGAAATTATGCTGTGAACTTATAAGGAGGTTTCAGACTTCTGCCAAAACTGCTCTGCAGCCTGGTTGAGCTTTCTGCTGTGGAATAGTTTGGCTGGGCTCAAGAGTCCCAGATGTCACCTACGTCTGGAATTGTTGCATTTTGTTCTGCATTTAAATTAAAGAAAGAAAGAAAGCAATGCTTAATTGATCTTCCTGTTTCATTAGCCTATAGTGTGCTTCTTTACCTGTAAATCTCAGTGTAATATCAGAGACTAAACTCATGCTCTGGTCTGAAACCTGGGGAGCTGATTGATGTTAATGCCAATGCTGTAAGCTGAAGACATGGTATTTACTTTCCATAATGTAGCTGCTATGACTCTGTGCTAGTTAAAGCTAGCATGCATCAGCTTTAAAATCTTTCAAGATTATAAATGGAAAGTGGGCCTTCAAACCATAAAATTGACCACATTGAAGTCAGCAGTGTAAATATTTGTATTATTGTTTATACCTGGTTTTGGAGATGTGTCAACTTCCTAGGGCTGGTAGATGTAAAAATGGAGGGAAAAAAAAAAAAGCTACAGTCTGATCAAAATGCTACTAAAGTCTCAGAAAAAGATTTCCTTTGTATTTGGGATGATATGCATTTAGGTTATTCACATGAAAAATCTCATTCGAGGCAGTCAGTGAAACAGTCAAATTTATTTATGCTTGTGATTTTTAACTACAAAGGTATCTGTTAGTTTCAACAATATTTGAAATCGGTTTGATTGGTTCAACCCTTCTAGATCCCCTCAAAAATCAAGTATTGTGTGTTATATTTTACAAATCTTAGTTTTCTGGAATATTGTGGAGATTAGTAGAAGTGTGTACTTATACATGAATTAATCCCAAAGAGATTTAAAATCAGGTCATATATGAAAGCTGTGAGCAAATATGGTGTATATATATGGGATATATTTTTTCAGGTTCTTACCTACAAAAAAGTTAATGTAAAATAGAGGTAATACTTCTACAAATGACATGATATTTCTTCCAAACTGACACACATAAGTGCATTTTCTACTTTGGAGGTTGGGTAAAATAATTAAACAATAGCACAATTTTATTAATGCTTGCTTATCAAGGGATGGTGTTTTCTCAGGCATGCTTTTTAAATACACCATTCTGTAGGAAAGTTTCCTGGACTTAACTTTATAGGTGTGATTTAAGGTACCCTTGCCATTTTTTTCCTTACATATTTTCATCTGGTAAGGTAGTGAGTTCTATACCCCTGTCAAACAAATAAATGTTTAACTTGTTCCTAGAAAACCATTCTTTATCCAAAGAGAAGCAATTGTCTTCCTAATTATACTTTTTCTTGGGGGTTTTTTGTGGTTTTTTTTGTTTGTTTGTTTTTGTTTTTTTTTTTTTTTTTTTTTTAATATTTTGCAAGTTTTTAAATAGAACTTAGAAGCTGGGTGAAGTCCTGGCTGTGGTAAAATTATTAGAGATTTAAATAAAAATTTCAAAACTTCATCCTTTGAGTCATGAAACAAGCAAATCACTCAGTGGAAGTGTTTTCTCACTTACAGCCCTAGCTCCAGTCTTGCCATATGTGCCTGCCTTGCAGGTGAAGTAGTAAAATCTGTTTTCCATGGGAAACTTGTGTTACTTAACTTTATTTATATGTCTGGTATATGAAAGCAGGCATGGACTGTGAAACACTTACTAAACAATCTGTAATATACTGCATTCTCAAGTAATTAGAGTTTCCTCTATCTGCCAACTATAGGAATTTTTCAATTCATTTTGGCAGATTTTATCTTTTTTTTAAGCTAGAATAGTTTGTGCTTCAACTTAAGGCTTGGCTAAATGCAGCTGAAGCAAATAATTTGAAATTCTTTCTTTTAAGTTATTACATTGTTTTAACTTGAAAGCACTTCCTGAGTTTTGTTACTATGGCCTCTGCTTCAAGGAAAAGAAGTAACAAGAAGAAATCTGCATCACAACACTTTGAGATAATCAAGAAATAATCAAGAAATAATTTTATTCATGCATCAAGCAAGGGAAGCAGTAGGAGACAGAAAGTTTTACACTGCTATTTTAAAGAAATATCGATCTTTTTGAATTAATATTGACTGAAAAATTTATAAAAGTACAATTTAATTTATAAATTTCTGCTGTCCTATAGGGTGCTGCAGTACAACTATGATAGATAATAGATCACATTCCATGTTAGCACAAAGAAGATGCTCTATTTATGATTGAGCCTGTAAAAGAAAGCCAGCATGCCTGTTGAAACTCTTCTATGATAAATCCTTGAGCAAAGGGACCTTTTGTCCTCTACCTTTATGTAAAGCAATTACTTCAAGTTTGAGACTCTTTCTGAGTAGCTTTAATTTTTATTTATTGTTTTAATCTCTGTTAATAAGAATTTCAGCCCTGAAATATAACTTTGAATTACCTTGTGTACATTTTTGGGTTTTTTTTTAATGGTCTAGGAAGTGCATTAGTTTTAAGTCAGAAAGGATAATTCCGAATATGCTCAATGATGGTGAATGTAGTTTGCAGAATTTGTTTAAAACTCTTTTGCACACGGCTGGACAGACTGTCCTAAGAGTTTGTGCTGCTTTTGGCTGGGGTAGAGTTAATTTTCTTCATGGTAGCTGCTTTGAGCTATGTTTTGTGTTTGTTTTTGAAACAGTGTTGATAACAGGGGGATGTTTTTGTTACTGCTGAGCAGGGCTCGCACAGAGCCAAGGCCTTTTTGGCTTCTCACACCATCCCACCAGTGAGTGGGCTGGGGGAAAATGAAACTGGGAGGTGACACAGCTGGGACAGCTGACCCCAAGTGGCCCAAGTGATATTCCAGACCATATGACATCATGCTCAGCTTATAAATGTGGGAGAAGAAGAAGGAAGAGGGAGAAAGTTCAGAGTTACAGCCTGTGGCTTCCCCATCCACCATTACCGTGATGGAACCTGGCTTTCCTGGAGATGGCTGAACACCTGCCTGTCCTTGGGAAGTGGTGGACAAAATCCTTGTTTGTCTTTGCTTGCCCTTGTGGCTTTTGCTTTGCCTATTAAACTGTCTCTATCTCAATCCATGAGTTTTATTTTTACCCTTCTGATTTTGCCTCTTCTGTCCCACTGAGTGGAAGTGAGCAGGCAGCTCTGTGGTGCCTAGTCTGGACTTCCACTGTGCTGGGGTTCATGCAGGAAGGTGGGTGGAGAGGGGCAAAAAACAAAATGGTCAGCAGGTATAATTAGTAAGCCTGTTGGTATGAACTACCAGCTTCTTGAGGTGCCTCTCCTTTGGCAGCACTGAGTTTGGAGGCAGACTTACTGGCAATTGTGCAGAAAACAAGCATAGTCCTTTGAATCTAGTGTTAGAGGATGTACAGGGGGAAACCTTTGCTTTCTATTGTAGCTTGAATAAACTTGAATATCTCACGCTGTGTTGCCATAACAGGATAGATGACAAAAACAGCTGTTGAAAGAGAACTGTGCACATCTTTAAAATCATGGGATCTTGTCGTTTGAAAGGGACTGAAGTTATCTCACCCAATATCTTGCTCAGGTTTGATAAAGTCAGATTGCTTGGAGATTTCTTAAAATTTAGTGTGTAGTTCTGGGACAGCATAAGCTTCTAGACACCACAGTCCTTACAGAGCTGTGTGGAGTTTGGGGTTCTTTTTCTCCTACCTCTTAAGTTGGTGCTAGTGTGCAGCATGCAGCTCTTTGTCAAGGAATTTGTGTGCTGAAAACACCTCCTTTCTCTTAGTTAATTTTTTGGGAGGGAAAGAGGAGTCTAGTTTTGTCTGTATCTGTTTGTGCACCTCTTCATCTATGAAAGTGATGGGGCTGAGTGAAGAGGAAGAGTACAGGCAAGGCAGTGGCATCCACAGAACCTCACCCCAGTTTCCTAGTACCTGAGTGGCATACAGTCCCAGTGATGTTTGGGGAGGTAGAACTGGCTGCCAGAATTTCCCAAACAAAATCATTGTTAACTTGGCTTAATTATAATGTGTTCTTTCAAGTACAGCAAGTAGACTTTCAAGAAGGTCTAAATACAAGATAAATTACAAAGCGGTGTAATTGATGTTGGAAAAGAAACAAGAAAGTCTTTCAGCTCACAGTAATTCTTCAGGGCTTTGAAAGCAGTTTAGTACCTTGCTTTTAGAATAAGCTCTGCAACTTCTAAGATAAATCAGCTCTCCAAACTGGAGTTCAGAAAGTAAAAGTGTTGTTTAAAAGTTTTCTAGTATGTATCTATTGTGTGTTATATTGTACAAATATTAGTTTCCCGGAATACTGTAGAGATTAGCAGAACTGTGTACTTATACATGAATTACATTTTGTAACTCTTACAGTTCTGTCCCCCCCTTACTCATCTTGCTGTGCCTGTTAGAAATGAGTTTGGTTTCTTCCACCAGTGATTCTGACTGCATAGCTTTAATTTTAGAACAGGTTAAGCTTTTTAAGATATGGGTAGCTCTTCTGTCTGGAGCAGTGGTGTACTCTGTCAGTTTTGAATGCTTTACCATTCATCCTTCTGACAGTACTCTGCCCTTTCAAGAATGCCTTGGGATGTCATTTTGTGACACCCCAAGGGTGTGGGTTGCACAAATAACTCACAGTTAAAGATGTCCTTTGTCATGGTTTACATCTTGAATATTGCTGTCAGGTGTCACAAGAGTAGTGGTAAGCAGCAAGCAGTTTTTCTTAAAAAAGAAAAAAAAAAACCCAAACAAAAAAGTCCACAAACCAGCTTTGAAGTAGGAGAGAAAATTTGGAAGTTTAAATGTCCTGTTGTACTCCTATACTCTCAAAGACTTATTTGTGGCCTCAACAGGTCTAAAAAGTATTGAAGTGAATGCATTTCAAATGTGTGTCCCTGGTAGAAAGGCAGTAACTCCTGGTAGATTAATGTGCCTTTCAGGGTAAGGGTCTTGAGGTGCTTAAATTTATTCTGTTAAAACTTGCTGTTGTAAAATAATAGAACATAGACACGGGTGTATCTTGAAGTATATGTTTGAGGGATATATAGGGGAGGACCTGGATATTTGTTGTAGGAGAATGCTCTTAATGTCATGTGTTGTGACCTCAAGTAGTGTAAGCACATGCAAAATGACTCAAAATCCAAAAGACATGTGAAATATCTTGAACCTCTTCATTGCCCCCTACTATTTTTTATTTTGTTTTTAAACCAGAGGTCTTTTGAAATCTGTTGAGGGCACTCTGTGAGAGTTTGGGTGGAAAGCTCCGATAATTTACAGTCCCCCTTGCTGAACTACAGGAAAAAAATCAAAACGTTTGCCTCTTTTTTTTTTGCTTTATTTAGTTTTTAAATTGACAGAGCAGCTGCCAACCCCCTTAAGGTGTGAACGTGTCCTCTTCCTTTCCAGGTGAGAGCTACGTGTGTGCGTCCAACGAGCCGTTCCGCAAAGTTGATTACACCAAGAACGTCAACCCCAACTGGTGCGTGAACATCAGGACCGGCTCCAGTCGGTCCCTGACCTCTTTGACCTCCACCAGGAGCGAGGTGAAGGAGAGCAAAGATTTCATTAAGCCCAAGCTGGTGACTGTTATTAGGAGTGGGGTGAAGCCACGGAAAGCCGTGAGGATCCTGCTGAACAAGAAGACTGCTCACTCCTTCGAACAGGTCTTGAATGACATCACCGAAGCCATTAAGTTAGACTCGGGTGTAGTCAAGAGACTTTGTACACTGGATGGGAAGCAGGTAGGAGAATGAACTGCTGTGGCCATCTAATAATCTAAGATGCTCAGTTTTCATAAGTTCAGTTCTTATCACTGTGTATGCCTTAATTTGCTTCTGAATAATGGCAGTTAAAAAAATCAACTTTTAAAAGCTTTATTAAAATATTAATACATACAACAAAATTAGAATTGTATATATATATATAACTGGATCTTTACATTCAAGTAAAACAAATTATTTTTTTATGCCAGCCTTTTTGCATTGCCCAAAGAAGTGACTGTTGCCTAGGTAATACAGTTTATTTGAAATATTCGAACTTAAGATATTTATGTGTTTTCAAAATAAGCATCCTGTTTTCAGACTATCACATAGTGACTGAGTGGTGTAAGAAAAATATTGATGTCTCCTTCCATTGCACTTCCACAGGTTGCTATTTCCTGACATGATCTGAGGTCAAGAATTTTTTCTGAAATTAATCATTCTGGGAGAGTGGTCACATCTTTGCAACTTGCTTTTTTTTTGCTTTTTCCTCTGCGAAAACTAGGGTTAATGATGTTGTAGTTGTGTGTTCTTGCACAGAAATACAAAGGAGTGGTCCACAGGATGTTCTGCTGCACCAGTTTAAAGTGTCAGGAACACATTTGCTGTTGATCAGTCACATTGATCAGGACTTTGGTACCTGATACTTCTATCTGACACTGTTGTGGAACTCTGACTTTAGTAATAGAGCAACACAGGCTGCAGAGGAGATCACATTGGTATCAGGTACCCAGACTCTTTTTGACTAAACATTAATATCCTTGCTCATTCAACAGGTATTTATTGAGACCTGCATACCTATTCATCTGCATGAAGTAATTGTAAAAGTTTCAGTTGCGTTCAGAGATGTGGGCATTTTTATTTTCAAGGTTTTTATAATGTTTAATGCCTAAAACCCACTTTTTTTGTGTGTGAGCTTCTAGCAAATATATCACAGGACAAGTGCACTTAGATTGCCTCAATATGAGCTCTGTCTCTGGTTGTGTTCTGTGTGCTTGGATGCACTTCTTGTAGGGAAATAAGTGAAAAGAACAACTTCTGTGTTTTGATGAAAATATAGCAAGGCAAAGGCATCGCTGAAGCTCTTGATTCTCAGTGTTTGGTGGCAGCACGATGATGTGCTCTTTAGTTCTTCTAATAGGTTTGATTTTTAAATGAGATTTGTTAATGCTACTTCGTAACAGAGAACCTTTCCTAGGCACATCCAAAAAGTGTTTGTCATGTTTAATTTAATTCATAATAAAATAGCTTTGAGGATATTTATTATGCAGTAATTAGTCTCTTCTGCCCATGAAGTGTTCTGTCAGTGTCTCAGATGATTTTAGTCTTCTCAAGCAAGTAGAGAGTCAGTAAGGGAAACTGTAAAAGCTAGGATTGTCAGTTCAATTCACCTCTTCTTGCATTGTTAAAACAGCAGAAACCCACTGATCTGCATTGGTATGAAAGGTGCAGTAGTGCATCAGGGATCAATAAAAAAGTAATTAAATTTAAATATCACATACATTGCTTGCGTGTTGCCATCACCCATGGTGGATGATTACTGACTTCAGCCCATGGTGAGGGGATGACCAATCATTGGTAATGCTCCAAAATATGATTTTTATTTGCTGCAGTACCTCCTCCTCCCCTTCTGTGGTAAAGGCAGTCATCAAACTTGGACTGCAGCTGCAGGAGTGTTCTCAGGCAGGATTGAGAAATCCCTGATGCTGACTGTGAATGGTCTGCAGAGAGTTGCTCCATGCAGCTGCCTCTCTTTGTAAACTGTTCCAGCAGTAGCAGTGAATAAATGTGGAGACTTCCCTTCCATTGGGAAGACAGGCCTTGTGCTTTTCCACAGACTTTGGGAAGGAGCCTTTGTTGCACAACTGTAGTGTAACTGTGTTTTAAAATGGAGTGCCCCAAAGAGAAGACCTATCCCTTCAAACACCCTGACAAAAATAAAAGCCTTCTGTTGCTTACCAAGGAGGATGGAGAGTTCTTGTTTTGTTTTATTTTTTTTGTTTATTTCTCTTTCCCCAAAGTGAAGGGCTGACCCCAGTTTGAGGCAGAAGGTTTGGTTTTTTTTTAAATTTGTTTGTTCACTGCTGGTATATGTAGAGGTTGGTGCCGAAGGGCTTTTTGGGGTTTGGCACATAAAGAGTGGCTTTGCTGCCAACTACCAATTGGTGGAAATTTCTGAGCCTATTTTCTCTAATGTAGTAATTGCTTATTCTTCTAAATCTGCTAGGGAGGCAGATCTTTTATGTTCGTTGTAGTGTTGGCACAGCTTGAAAGGCAACCATTAAAAAAAGGCATTTTGTAAATGGCTGTGTTCCTATAAAAGTGTAGCTCTTGGGTTTCTCATGGTTCTAATTTTTTTCCTTGCTCCTTCATATTTTTATCTCTGTGGAAATACATATTTTTTGATTTGTGTTTTTTGTGAGTGAATAGGCTGTATTTTCTGTTTATATGAAAACGGGGCTGAAATTCAGACAAAACGTGCCTGTATAAAATCTGCATCCTTTGATTAGGAAATGCATTGTTCTGTTAACTTGTGCTGTGGGTTTTTTTTATTCCAGTAGAACCATTTAATGTGTAGAAAGAAATTATGATAAAACCAGTGGCCTTTCTGACAGAACAGAACAGAAAGGATGTCCCCAAGAGTTTTTATTTACTCTCCTGACTTCATTAATCTTGATGGTCACAACGTCTTGATGCTAAAAGTAATACAGAGAATAACACCTGAGTTGGATATTTTCCTTGATTATTCTGTGTGAAAACAGACAAATATCTGGTTTTTAATTGTAAGATTTTATGATGTTTGCAAGGTTTCCTTTCATCTTCAGTTTCAATAGGAATGCTGTAACTTAACATATTAGTGCTTTGTAGCCTGAAGTACAGATTTATTTTTGAACTATGTTGATGCTGGGCTTAATTCTAACTTTTAAGCTATTGAGCAACCAACTATTTTTTACCTCCCAAGATTGTTGAGATTATTTTTAAGTGAGGAAAATATTTCTGTAAAAGTAACTAGGCTTTAACTTTGCAATGCTGGCTTCTGCTGTTCCAGTCTTTGTGCTTCTGACATTGAGGTTTGCCTAATATATTTGCTTGAGCATAGTGTTTTCCTTACTTGGCTGCATTTTCCTGGAATCTGTCACTGTCCCACTGTGAAGCAAGGACAGTCAGACTGCAACTTCTCCAGTTGGGAAGTTAACCCTTTGCTATCTCTGAAGAGAATGGAGGGTTTCTTTCTTGCTGAACAAGCTTCAAGCTTCAGTCATTGTGAGGTGTGGGGTAGTGACTGTGTGGTAAACTGGGGGGAGAGATTTCCTGTGAGAAGCTCACAAAAAAACCATACAGAGCTCTGAAGCTTGTGTTGTTTGACACACAAAAGAAAATGAGATCTTCACACTTTTTAAGCCTGCAGTTTCGTGGATTAATGGCCATAACAGGATTGAAAGGTGGATGAGCCACCTTTTCTGTACTCTGTTGCCAAAATAGTGAGACTGCACCAAAAATTTGCCTTATTTTGAAGGTCCTTTTTGATGGGCCACAGGTATATTCTGGGCTGTCTCCCATTTTCTGTTAATGAAGCTTTTTTATAAAGTGCTCATTAAAATGAATTGGCAACTGAAGAAAACAGTTACTACAAGTGGATGTTTTTTATCACTCACTGTGCTCTCCTCTCAGTGATTGTTTTATTCTCTAGTGACAAATTTGAAAACTCTTAGTAGAGAAGATGCCTTTTGAAAACTGCATTTTGCATTTGCTTTGCTCTTAACATATCCATCCCAGAGGGCAGAAACCAAAATAAGGAATGAGCAGGAGAGATTTTGTTTATTAGTGTAACAGATTTTCCCCATATTCTTCATAGGCTTTTGCCATTCAGATCTCAAAAATTTCCATTAATACAGTATTTTTGCTACAATCTCAATCTGAGTAGAGATCTTACTGCTTAGTACTGAGAGAAGTTTTAGAACATACAAATTTCATTTTTCTCAGTTTTTCCATTTTGTTGGCAAAGTCCTACTTGTATGAGATGATTTTTTAAAAAATAATTTTATTGCAGTTAAGTACTTTTTGGCAAATATTTCCCTCTAGTTGGATTCTCTCCTACTAAAGGAGGATGCTCCTTAAGAAACCAGGCTCCAGATGTGTACTTTTTTGTGTATGTGTGTCATTTAATTGTGCTTTTACATCACTGATATCTCACTGCAGGTTAAGAAGCAGCTGTAATAGAAGCTTGCTTCAATGTTAGCAGGCATGATTTGTAGTTGAAAGCTACCAAAGTATAACAAATTTTTGTCTTGCATTTTATCTGACCTAATACAGGCAGTATACAAATATACTGGAAATGGCAGTAAAGGGTTTGAATTTCTGCTACAAGCAATTTTGTAAGAACAGAAATCTCCCTTTTTTTTTTTTCAGTTCTAGTTCTGCTCAAATTTAAAATACCATTTTAAGCTGGAATGTTGCATTAATCTGCAGGTATAAGGGGTTTAAAAAATCCTTAAACCCTCACAGAGCTCACAACTCTTAAAAAAGGCTTATATATTGTTACAGAGGAATGTCAGTGGCAGCTGCAGAGAGAGCGATTCTCTGCATTGCAGATCCCACAGAAGGAATTTGTGGGCAAGGAGTCTTTCCTCAGCTAACTTCAAGATTTTGAATAGTAATGATAGTCCCTGAATTCATTCTAAAGGCTCACAAGAAGGGTCACAAGAGGTAGAGTCAACTTTTACAATTTGCCAAGCTGCAGCAGAGTGACTGGGGGGATTCGACACCATGGATATGATTGCCAATAGAATTATGGAAAGAATAGATATGTCGCATTTTCAGAATCCATGGTTCATTCAGAATTCAGTAGATACGAATATATTTCATGTAGATATGAATTCAGAATGCATATCTACATGGAAAAGTGTGTGAATCTGCCTGTTTTGTGGGAATTACACAAGTGGTAGTTACGTATATTGTGGGACAGAGAGGGACGTACAGTTTGTACGTTGGCTTGTGAAAGTTCAGTAGGGTGTGTGCAACATCATGAGAAAATGGGAACAGGACCAGCAGAGAGCCTCTTGATGCAGGAGTGGGATAGCACTGCAATGTAAGAGTGGAGTATCAGCTGGAAAGAGACATTTATATTTGTTTGTTTGTTTGTTGTTTTTGTAGCTGACGTGAGTCTGCAAATTATTAATGTGTGAGAAATAGTGGAAGGTTTTGTGGAGGTGAACCCAGAAGGTATATTTAGATTGTCTTTAAAGACAGAGAATGGAACTTCCAAAAGAGAGATCTTCCAGGAGAGTAGGAATTTAGTAGCCTGGGAAGTTAAATCGGAAAATGTACACACAGTACAGAGGAGGAAAACACTCATACTAGATCTCAAGAGTCATTCTTTTCATTCATGCGATCAACTTGAGACAAACCCAATGTAGGAAAGCTAAAGATTACTTTCCAGGGCATAGGGAAACCCTGAAAAACAATATAGAGGAGTCCTGCATGAGTCTAATGATCTTACACCTGATGTTCATTAGATGAGATGTGGGTCCCTAAGGCTAAGTAAATTTAACTCTGACTTACAGGGCAAAAAATTGATGGAGCTGTACTGTGAATCACTTTCTGGTGGTTGGCTGGATTATTTCCCTTTGTTTGAGTAAATATGTGGCAGTGGAATACCTGTACCAACCTGGAAGCTGAAAAATTTCACGTTTGTTGCAGTCACTTTTATGTGTGTTACAGACTTGAAGGGCACTGACACAGAACCTGTCTGTTCAGGGAGCCCGCTGGTTTGGGTTGAGCTCTGCACACAGGATGCTTCAACTGAGTGCATGAGGTGGGATTTTGGGAAGGTTTGGGGGCTTTTTTATGGTTTGTTGGTGGTTTTTTTTAGCAATACATAGTTATGAATCAATGACTTGACTGGGGAGAGAGGCAAGGGGAAGGAAACAATAGTGGCTAATTCTTTCTACCTGAAATCAGTTTTTTTTCTATGCTGTCTTTTCTCATCAGTCAGCTAGGGAAGCATGGTGTAGAAAAAATGCACTACTTACAGAATGCACCGCTGGAATATTGTTGTTCCAGTGGTTATTGATGACTCACTGCCAAACCGGAATTTCATATTGAGTAGGGGTCAATGCATGGGTGTCTGCACGAGCCTCTGGAAATGACCTGGAAGATGGAATGGAGGATATGCTTAATAAATACAGATGAGCTACAGGAAACCTGGAGAACAGAAGATTAGAATCTTGACAAAGTGCAGAAACGGCTCAGGACAAAGCAGGTTGAGTAATCTCGCACTCGCTGGTTATTAGCAATGCAGATAGGAAATGACAAGCAGCTCTGGCTGAAGTGCTAAAGGATCACAGCTCAAGATGTGAAGATGGATTCATGGTGTCACTGGTTGTGCACAGGAGGGGAAAGCCAACATCCATGTGGAAGTTACAATCAATCATCTTGTTTCTGATCTGTGTGTCAGGTGCCCACTTTGCTCTGTCCTGTTCAATGCAATGATGCCAGCTAGAGACAGCTGGAAATCCAGAAAGGAGTAAAAAAGGTGTAAGGAGACACGTTCTCTGAAGAAAGATTGAAGGAAATGGGATAGCTGAGACTAAAGAAAGATAACAAGTTTTTTGGGGGGATGAACAAAAAGCACCTAGCAGCAAAAGAAAATTACTTCTGTGCCTTCCCTGTGTATAGAAAAAGAAAAAATAAAAGGCTTACAGTCAAGATCAGATCCTGTGGAACTCGATGGTAGATAGTCACTGTAAAAATAAGAATAATGAAGAGAGGATTTTTTTAGTACTATTTTCAGCAGATAACTGGAGTCCAGCAGTTCCTAAGGTTCCTGGAAACTGATTGGGTTTGAGTATTTTTGGTAACTAAAGGTGATCTCTCACTTTGGAAGGGGTGTTAAGACAGAGATAAAATAAAAATCAGAATGCCTGTGTACACACCTGCAACCCAGAGAACTCAAACAGCAGGGGTTACAGTTAAAGCAAGTTTTATCCTAGTGCTAGCTAGGATAACCTCTTCTAATGTTTGATGTGAAACGTGATTTAAGGGAAGTTGGGCTTGTGCTGGAGGCTGGAATTGTTTCAGAGGACAGCTCTGGACAGAAGCCTGTGTCTAGTCAGTGCAGGATACAAACCTTGCAAGTCTTACTGAAAACAAAAGAATTAAAGTGGCTTTAATCTTCGGGAAGCCTGTGTGGCAGGAAATGAATTCATCCATGGACACCACTCCATGGTGGTTTTGGTCAGACTTCCAGTTGGTGTGCTCAGAGCTGGGAGCCAGGGTTATTTCTTGCTGGAAGGAAGGAGGAAGTAGCATACTCAAGCAGAGGAGATAATTTTGGCCTCTGCTCATGGACATAAAAATATTCTCATCTATAGTTATACATGGAAGGAAGTGTTTATCTGAAACCAACCTGAAATTAACCCTGCCCTGTCATAGTTGCAGCAATCTGAAAAATACTCTTAATATGAAAATACAGAGATCTTTCCCCAGGTATGTATTTGTCACAGAACACTTTCCAAAGCATTTTCATTACATGCAGTGGTGCAAAGTACATAGACAGATAATGTGGGGTTTATGATTTAGCCTGGAGAGTATTTACAATTTTATCACCGTTGCCAGCAGATCACATTACCAGTCCAATTATAATTTTAAGAAACAAAAGCAAATGGTAAGGATTTTGTTTCAGACAAGCAAAATTGTGATGCTGAAGGTGCTGCAGAAAAAGGATTAAAAAGGAAACAGAGCCTTGAACATCTAGGGAGTTATCTCAGAAGAGTGTGTTAAACTTGAAGTGAACAATAATGCTGAGGAAGCTCTTCAGCTTTGTTGCATATGCAAAAAATAAAGGTCGTGCCATGTGAAACAGCCAGTCTAGCACTGGAAAACCTTGGCTCTCTGGAACAAAGGTCTTTAGAATTTGTCACAGCAGGGGAACCCTTGTGTCCTATTCTTGCTTTCTGGAGATCAAAACCCCAGAATACAGTACAGATAGAATAGAGAATGTATCTCTTTCCTTCCCACAGGGATGCACAATTCTGGCTGTGGGGCTGTGGTGTAACTTTACTGGGAATGTGATGGCTGGTGTCCACTGGGTGTGAATTTAATCGTTTTCAACGAGGTACAGTTTAGAGGTGTGATCAGTAATACCCATTGCCATCGGACTAGCAGGTTGGTGAAGTGTGGTGTTAAAATAATGGATTCTTTCTAAAAATGAACATAAGATCAGAACCTGGTGTGAAGTCAGCACTATTAAATTACAGCGTGGCAACAGGAAAAGATTGCTGATATTTTAGCTAACAGCAAGCATGTGTGTCCTGTTAGAAGTGACATCCAACTTGCTGAAGTCTTTGTGGATCTATAGAGAAGATAAATCCTACTGGGATTTCAAATTTTTGTCTGCACACACCAAGAGCTGACAGCACTTAATAAAAATGACATGCTGCACAGTGTGGGAAACAATCCCTGCAGCAGCAGCAGTGTCACCAGTGGTAGCGTTGTATCTTTGATGATGTATGATTACAATAATTTCAGTGATGGGTTACAGAAATGGTGTGTGTAGCTCTTGGAATAAAGGAGCGGTATGCAGTCATTGTCTGCCATCTGCCATGCTAAGGATTGGGTCACATGACTTGGAAACTAAACCTTGGGAATTTGTTATGTCCCGCTGAGCCTGCCCATTAACACGTAATTAGTCTGGTAAAAATCTTTTGAATTTATTCTGCAGCTGTCATATGCCAGATTAGGATTTGTGTCACAGGTTGCTCATTACTTCGAGATCTTGGAAAATTTTTTTTCCTGTAATTAAATTACCCTGTGTTCCAGCAAACATTTCTTACATTATAACGTTTTAACATGTAAATTTTCATTAAGACTCTTGCTACACCTTACAGTGTAAAGCAATTTACCAACCACATAGGAAAGGGTTTCAAGGTTGAATTTTTCTCCATTCCTGTTCATAATGGAGCCTGTAAGCAGACTTTCTAGTTTTAGGATTTGGCCTTCAGGTTGTCAGGTTGATGGATCTGTAGCTGCTTCTTGGCTGGCTGAAATCAGCTAGTGTTTCTTAAGTTTACTGAAGCACAACTGAAATCTCAAAATATGAACTTTTATATTTGTACCAGTTGCTAAGAAAAATGACATTCTGTTCCATACTAAATTAATGGCAGGAAACATGAAACAGTTTGTTGGAGAGAGGAAAGAAATCCTTGCCTTTAATGTTCAAAATATTGCTAGCTGATTAATTTGCAGTGAACCTTTAAACAGAGAAACCTGAAGACTCAGAAGAAAAAGCAATATTAAAGTAATAGCAACACAAGCCAGCTCTTAAAAGCAAAGAGCTTTCCAGCACTTAAAAGGAACAGTGACCCTGTTTATGGCTTGCAGATTGAAAGCTTTGCATAGGAGGGAGTGATAACTCAGTGTTTACAGTGTAGGCAGTAGAAGTCAGTGTTCTTGTAGCACTCTTTCACTGAGCCAACAGTCTTTTTTTTTTTCTGTTGTGCAAATATGCAATCTATGCCATGTTCTTAAATATTGATTTTGTTGATATTTATTTGGTGTTTTGTTTACTCGTACGTGGTGCAGGGTATCTCCGTATTTATGAAAGGCTTTTTGAAGAAACCAAAATATTTCAGAAGAAAGCAGAAAAGGATAGAGGATAACTTGTAAGCTAAATGGGAAGCTGGATTTTTGGCTAGTAGATTTGGCTTTTCTTGGCTTTCCCCATCTTATCTCAAACTTTCAACTCGACTATGACTTAGGGAGCTATAGATAAAATTCTTGGAAAATAGGCCAGTTAGCTAAAAAAAAAATAAATAAAGGTGATTATACCACAAAGAGTACCAAAAGAGCCAGAATCCTCTTTGTAAGTGATTTCTCAAGGTGCCATTTCCTTGCATACAGAAACCTGCTGTGCTTCTTTTAAAGAAATCAAAGGTCTGGTTTATTTAACCAAGATAAAATTGATGAAGAGAAAAACCAAGCATGAGAGATAAGCATTCCTTATTCCCCCTGTATTTTGCAAGGGACCCAATAATGCAGACACTTAGAATATGCCCATGTGGCTGTACAGGCAGACATCTGGAGAACTCTTGGAAATTGGAAAGTGTTCTGGTTTGATTTGCAAAGAGAACATGCTGGTGTACTGAACATCTGAATCAAAAAAGAAAAAAAAAAAAAAACAAGCCATCTCTGCAAACAGCTATTCTGGCCAGTTCTCTTTGTGGCTGATATTTTTGCCTTGAAGGGAAAAGTATTCTTTCCACTTCCCTGGGAAGGGTTAAGCAGGGAAATCTGTCTTCTGAAGATACCCATGCAGGATCTGTTGCATAGTTTTTTCACGCTAATCTGTTGCATTAGAGCATGTTTTTTTTAATATTTGTTTAATATATACTTGCAAAATTTGGAATATATTACTTTATATTTTTACTTCAAGCAAAAATGCAGTAAAATGGATATTCTAAGCTTGTGAAATCTAAGAGAACAGTGGACAAATGATGAAATCTCATTCTCAAAGCTCTGTATTTTGTCCTCCTTCTCCTTCATACACAAACAATACAATTTCCTGGAGTTTTAGTATCAGAGTGGTGTTTTTACCTGCAGTCCTTGAAGTCTGACACCTCCTTAAGAGCACACTCCTAGTTCAAGCACTAATCTACCTGGCAGGGATTTGCTCCTGCTTTTGGACTGACGTAGGTAATCGGATGTCTTCCTTCACAAGTTATCAAGAAGCCCAGGAGAGAAGTTTCACTCCAAGGTGCAAAGATGTTTTCTGAAAAATTTTTAGGGTCTGAGAGGCCTTTGAATACTCTTGGAACTAGTTATTATATTTTACAGATTTTCTTGGGTTTGGCACATGACTACATTTTGATTTCTTACAGCACACTTCAGCCTTTGAACATTATTTTTTCTGACCTTCTACTTAAACATTTGAGTTAAAAAAGAAGTGTATTTGTGATACTTATCTCAATAACTTCTTTTTCTTCCTACCTGTATGTCACTGAATATTCAAATTTTAGAACAGTACTAAAGTTAGTAGGGGAATGAAGATGTTTGATATTACTTCTTATGGATAGACACTTGTCTGGAATTTCCAAAGTAATTCTCATGGCTTGCTCACGTATTTTGGCAATAATTAGGTATAGATGAAACCTTCTATTCCTTGAGGTTCTATTCTGGAACTTCATCTTTTCATCTTCATTAAAGGCCTGCATAACAAAGTATGAATGACACCACACCTACTGTAATGGAAATGAAAAGGACTTGCCAGATATTTTGAGTGTTTCAGTACAAATCAAAACATATAAACAGGAAATTATCAGAAGCAGTGAGAGACTATGTACCTCTAAAAATGACTGGGAGTTTAGCACCTTTTATTAGTTTTATCTGAGGCTTTCTGAAGCCTCTGTCACAGTCCTTTGTAAGACATAAGATTTATATGGAGCTTTTGGATATAAACACCTAGCAAATGTTATTAATTATGGGGGAAGGGTATGCCTGAAAACTCAGCCTGATTGACATTTAAGCAAAAAGCACACCTAGTTTTAAAGCTATTAAAATATGATTAGTCACATGGAGTTTATAAGGCCAGATCACAACACTTAAACCTCCTTTCTTCATCTCTTGGGAGGCGGATGCAAGCCCAGAAGTTTCTGAACACCAATCTGAAATTGAAAACTTCAGTTTATCTGTATTGCTTGAATAAGAATTCTTAACTAAGCAATAAAAGCAGCTTTCATTGCATTAGTCCTGTCAGCAGGGTCTTCATTTGGTGGCTGGCAGTGGAGGGCATTGTTTCTTTACCAAGAGGAGGGGAAATGGAATAGTTGGTGGTACTATGCTATGGAGAACACTGCTGTTGTGTAGAAAATACTTTATACATATCCTTCTGGTTGCACAGGATAGGTTAAAAAAAGCCAAATGGTAAACAAAGAGAAATGAGATGTATACCTGCTGTGGCTGTTCTCCAGTGCTTGGACACAAATGCTCCATGCATACTGAGCTATGTTTTTCTGGACAATGGAAAAGCTGTGAGAATAGGTCTCTGGCTTCTGAATATGAATCACCAGTGTTTCAGCCTTCTCAGGTTTGCAGCTTGTACCTGAAATTACTTCCATATCTTTTCATGTGGTTTTTGGTTTGGTTTTTCTTGTTCATCTGTAGCTGAGTTTATTGGTGAAATTCTCTTGGAATCACTTGTGTGATGAGGCAAAATCCTCCTGGTCTTCTGGTTTGTTTGGCTGATGGTTGGAAGTGAAGCTGTATTTTACATGGAATCTTCCTTCTTCCAAAATTGTAGTGCCTGTGTTTCTTCCTTCTCTTCAAAGCCAATGAAAATCTATACAGATTCCTGGCAATCTATTGTGAAAATTATCATTGCTCTGAATGAAAATTCTTTGCTGCTGTAAATGTTGCAGAAAGATTGAGGGAAAATCTGGGATTTCACATGCAGTCTCTGCTGTGAATCCATGTTAGTACACTGATAAGAATTACAACACTTTCTCATTTTTATGATTAAAAAAAAAAGGACTTAGTAAAGTTCAAAATTGACTGGAGAGTGAACTAGAAACATCTTTTCAGGTGTGACATGAGGAATGAATATTAATACCTCTTTTGTAAATTGACTTCGTAGGGACGAGTCTGGAGTTAGAGGGTCTTTTTGACCTCGTGTATTTCTCAGTGCTTTATATATTCATATGTAATTAGTCTCAAAATGTTTTAGATGATTCATGTTCCTTCATACCATGAGTCATTTTCAGTCTGACTAGCACACTCAAAAAAATTTATTTTTAGCTGAGGGTTAGATATTTTGTATAAGTTTGTAATTTTGTGTAGAATATTTGTGCAAACTGTCCCCAGATGACATGGAACAAGTTATAACTTTTTCTTATTCTATAGAGTTACTTTTTAAAATTATCATTTGCTATAATAGAGAGTGCAGGCTTTCTGTGAAATGGAATATTAGCAAAGGAACTCTTATTCTAATAGTGTATCACCAGGTTTCAATGAGAAAAGTAGCATTTTTTACCATATATACATATATATACATATATATACATATATATACACACCTATATATATATATACTTGAGGGTTTGTATTTTGTTAAATACATAAATAAAATTGTTTTCAGAATTTGTATCCTCAAAACAACAGAATTTTTTTAAAGTATATTTGAAACAGATTGTTCACTTCTAATATTCTGCTAGACCAGATTCTTTGGTTAAATCTGGCTGACAGTTCTTAGAATTTGATGTATTAGGTTATACTTCAGGTTTGTGACCTTATGAACATTTACAACTATTTTAAAAACTAAATTCACAGGTCAGAATTAGGGTTCTGAGAAATTAATTTTCCAAAACTACCTGCATGTTTTCACTAGTGCATGGATATGCTTGACAGGCTCTTCATTTGCAAAACAGTGATAATAAAATTGCTGGTTGCAAATTACTTACTGTGCATCACCTCTTTTGCAGAAACTTGATATCTGCTTTCCTCCAATTTACAGTGACCCTTCTCCATCACCTCTCTGATGGGATTTGATTTGCATTTGTCTTGCTTGCTTAGCTTCCACTATTGCAGCATTATTATTTCATTATTATAGTATTAGGATGGCCTTGGAAATCCCCCAAGTGATTTCAGTCTGAATGTGACAGCCTTTTTTATGCCTCCTTTCCCCCTTTTTTCCCTGGTGTCTGTAGTGCTGGTGTGTGCTGGGCAAGGTATTAAAATGGATGTATCTCTGTGTAAGGTGTTAGTTGTGCTTCAACACTCACTCTATTTGCCATCTTTCCAACTTAAAAGGATTGAGTGTCCACAGCTTTTTTTCTGCCTTTGTTTTTTGTGTATTTGGTGTAGATGCTTTTTTTGTTTGTTTTCCTGCTGATAATATACAGTTTCTACTGAAAGGTAAGTGTGACATTTCACAAATTCTAAAATTGCATCAGTGTACCTATAACTGCATGTTCTCTATAGTGTAAGAAGTGTGTTGTGACTTTATCCAGAGTGTGAAAGTATGAGCTCTTTGTAAATTTTCACAGAGAATTTTCGCTTGCCTTTTCCACTCCCTCTCTTGTAATCTTTCCTCCAATGTGGAAAGAACTGTAGTAAAAAGTGAGTTTTGTAAGCTAGTGGTTTCCGTACATTGTTGGGGGTTTCTTTCGTTGTTGCAGCCAAGTAGAGAGTCATTATAAAATCTTTTAATGGCAAATCTGTTGGAAAGCTACTGGGACCTTTTGGCTGTGGCTGTAGTAAAAGTTATTTAAAACATTGCATTGGAAGAATGAATAATGTTGCAACTTGCTGAAAAATATTTCTTGGGTTTTAGTTGATGAAATATTGATGCTTCAGACCACTCACATTAGGTAATGATAATCTCACTACACAGAAAGGAAATTCTGTCAAATGAATACTTTTTATAATTGAACTCAGTTTAGTGGGTTAAAAGAAGCCAATTTATTTTCCTTTGGGACAATTTGTCCCAAGCTCAGTGGTAGTAAAGGGTGAGCAATTGTGTTTCCCAGGAATGGTGGAGATTGGAGGCACCATGAAGGAGTAAATGAAATGCACTTTTGCAGTGTTTCTTTAAAAGATGTCACCAGACAGTTTTAGAAAAAGCTGATGCAGCATCTGCCACTTCATGGTGGCAGACAATAAATCCCCACAGAGGATTTCTGCACTCATTTGGATATAAGGAGTTTACAATGACACACAATAAATACGGCCTTTACTTCAGTCTACTTAACTGAAGTAGGCTGAAGTCTTATTTTTAAAATATTTTATTCTTAAAATGTCAATAAAATTTGCCAATTTTGACAAAACAAGTCACTATTTAGTGGGAAATCTGAGTTGGCAGATGATGGCAATAACTTCTAAAGTGCATGGCCAAGAAGGTGGCACTGCTACAGACTGAGGGTAGATACATTTGCAAATAGCCTATGAGGCATATCAAAATTAATATGGTTTACTTTTTTAACTTCTATACTTGTTAAAAAGCATAGAATACCTTCTCATTTTAAAAATGTTTTAAACTTGCCCTCCTGCCATCTTTAATATGAGCTTGGAGGGAGATGAAACGTGTGTGTTTGAAATTGTGCTATTTTATAGTCTTAAATTTTGCTGCTTTTCTATTCTTGTTGAGTCTTACTGCTTTTTGCTTCCCTGCATAGACTTGTCACAGTAGTAACTTGCTGAGGCACGGGGCAAAACTTGAACATTCCTGGGGGCTGTGTGTAAACTTAAATTTGAGTTGACAGCACTTAATTAAACATGAAGCATATGATGAGTAACTGTGTGTAGGGGGAGATTGCACTTCCATTGTGGGTTGTTTTGGAAGTAGTTTTCATTTTTCAAGCCTGCTGGTTTTAGAGTTATCCTAAGTATTACAAATAAGTCAACCAAATCAGAGGAAAGAATCTTCCCAAGAGGACTAAGAACTTTGAATGAACTTGATTTTTGTGCTACAGGCGCTTCATGCTGCGTCCTTTACAGCATTCTCCAGATGCTCTCAGAAATATCCATACTGATAAATACTGGGTTGAGAAAACTCAGCGTGAGTCCAGAGAATCTGTTGCTCACTCACAGCCCTGAGCTGCTGTCTTTTGTGCAATCTAGGTCTTAAATGCAAGAAAGGAATTATAAAAATGAGTTTCAGACTTTAATGCAGCTCTGCAGAAAGCTGTCTTCAGTCCTTCCATGGTGCTTGAGTTCCTCTGTGTTTATTAATAGTCCTTCCTCTTTTTAAAGCACCATTATCTGACTGCTATCTATTGAATGTAAACATTTGTGTAAGAATTTCAAAACTTTGTGGGTTTTTTTTTTTTTTGGACTACTAACCAAAGAGTTTTGTAACAAAAAATATTGTTACAGCATTCTTTCCAAAAAAGAAAAGCCTGTCAGGGAAACGTCTATGGAGCACTTAGATGCAGGATGAGCCATAGGTTCCTGGAGCTGCAGTTAACTTTTCCATATGGTGTTCTAAGCAGCAGTTTCAACATGGTGTTCACACAAAACAGATGGTTTCCAAAAACTAATTAGGAATAGAAAAGTAGATAATTTAAAATTCCCTTCTTGGGGAAGGGGGCTGTATCTCCACTAGAAATATTTTTGGGGGGAGACTCAGGGAAAGGAGGAAAAATACTCCATCACTTCAGTATATGCTTTCTAGAAAAAGGCATAATGGTAAAAGGTTATTTGGGAATAAATGAGCCACATTGCCTATTATGCCTCAGACTTTCCACTTGCAACTGGATTGAAAAAGACTGTTGTAAATATCAAATAGATGGTTTATAACAACACAAATGATTTCTCTAAGCATATATATATATATTTTTTAAGGCAGCTGTTAAGACAGGTTGTTGTTTGGGGAAGGCTTTGCAGGTCAGGCAGGTGTCTGCCAGCACACCTTAATGCACTGCCCAGTGTGCTGTGTAATGCCAGTCCTTTTTGATAACCCACTGGAGAAAATGCCACATTCAAATAAAATCAAGTAACTATGGTTGGATGTGCTGAACACAGACCAAAAATCAAGGCTCTCTCACGGAGTGAACCTGCCAAAAGTAGCTGGGCTTGGGTTCTAATTTTGAACACTGAATCGGTTGATCACTGACAGAGCCCCAAGGAGGTCTGCTTGGCACACAGAGTGAAACTCTACCCAGAGCTAGTAAAAACAACATATGTTCCCAGAAGCTGCTTAGGAAGCTCTTTAAGCACTGGGGAATATCTGCAAAAAAAGCCTCAGACCTTGAGAGTAGAAATAAGGACACCAATCACCTCAATAATGAAGGGGCAGTCACCACAACTATTACTCCTGCTGTAGCAATAGTGGCTAAATGGATTAAGGCTAATACTGCTGTAAACAAGTGTAGGAGTGGTTAAATTCTAACTGGGATTCCAGTGGGGACAGAAATTCTCCTGATTGGGAAAATTTGTGAGAGCAGGCAGTGTAAAGTGAGTCTTTTAGTATAGCTGGTTGAAAGTCGATATTCTGACGCCTTTAACAACCTGCTTTAGGCTTTTATGGTCTGTATTCTGTCAGGGCTGGGGATATTCCAGCATTTGAAGAGAATGTCAGAAATCACGCCTAAGGAAGCATTTTCTGCTCTTGGAGAGTATGATTCTTTGGGGTCTAAGGCGAAATAAGTGACAAGAATTCAGGTGTTTCTGACACAAGGTGCCTACAAAATCTTAGTAAAATGGGTTGGTAATTTTTTTAATCAGTTCCTTCAGAATCAGACAACTAACTTTGTATTAAGCCATATGTGTAATGGAAGTTAGCAGAAAGAAAAAAAAAAAAAAAGAGACAAATCCCTATATGTGCTTAAATTATGATTCTTCTCCAGACTTGTTGTGTACTTTATGCAGCTGAAACCAATGAAATCTTGGCCTGGCTGCAGAAAACAAGAGTTTTGTCTGGTGCCGCGGTGCCGTGTTACTGTATTTGTGGCCAGAAGTGTGTGACAAGGACAACCTGTGCACACAACCTGTGCACACAACCTGTGTGAACCTTTGCTTCAAAGCCTGTGCAGTTGTGAGCAGAGTCAGTACCTGCTGCTGATGTGCCACCAAACAGTAGCTGGTGCTGCTGCTGGCCACATGCAGCTGTGTTCTTGAGATATGGAGAGGCTTCCATCTCTTTATTCCCTTTATTCTGTTGTGCTGCAAGCAGACTCTGGTGCACCAAGGTGCCTTTCTCTGCCATTGCAAGCCCAGGTGCAGGCTGTGGAAGGGGCTGTGCCACAGACCTCCCTTCTGCATGGGGTATTCTTACTACAGAATACATTTTAAAACTATTTAAATACTGCTTTAGGCTCTTTATGGCATGATCTTAGGGTGCTTCGTCTTGGTGAGGACTTTTTTTAGGAAAATGAGGAGGGAATTTGGAAATCTTGTGTGTGTGTGTGTTTTGCAAATTAATCCTGATGATGGTAATGAAAAAACCCTGTAATCCAAACATTCATGAGTTACTTGCACAGGTGTTTCCATCAGCTGCAACCATAGGTGCATTTGATCCAGACTGAACATCCTGATGCCATTCTCTTTAAACAAAACAAAAGCATCAGTGCTGCAGCTTGGATTGGGCCACACTGAGCTGGACCTTGGTTAATTCCACTTGTTGAGAGCTGTGATGGACACAGAATGAAAGCTACCAGAGAGACATTGCAACTACAGTAGCTTCTAATTCTGTGCAAAATAACACTGCAGTTTACTTGCTGAGGCTGCTATTTGCTGTTCTTAAGTGCCACAGACCAGCTTAGGATCAGGAACACAAGGAGCACCCTCTGTATCATTGAAGATGATCTCCTGTCACAAGCTGTGCAGCATTACAGCCCTCATCTGTTCCCAGTTTTGTTGTAAGCTGAAACATAGTTTGCATTTTTTATCATCTATATTTGCGGTTTAAGTAATGTTTCTGAAAATCCTCTTTCATCAAAATTGAAAACAGATTTGATGGATACATAAAGATGCTAAAGAGAACTAGTTAAACAGAAAAACACTCCACAGAATGGTGAAGCAGTGGCACAAAACTATTTCATAGCTGCTCTTGCTGATAAGGCAATATAATTTTTTTTTTCTTATTAATCACGTGTATAACTTTTGCTTCCACTTCTATAGGCTGGTTTTAGTTTTTAGCTTGAAGCAGGTGAGGTTTTGCTCGTTGTTTGTGTTTGTCTATTTAACCAGAAGTGTAGGTGATCACTGATTTCTAGACTAGCTAGCTTTGTAGACAATATGACTTGGAAAGTGAAGAGATCCTACTGCTGCATTTGCTGGTTTTCTGTCTGTAAAAAAAAAAATATAATCAATGCAGTGACAATAATGAGATCTGATACATGGGGTGTTTAACATCCTGCAGACAAAGTATGATGAGATGCTTCATGAACTGGTGGTTTAACAAGAAAAAAACCCTGAAATTAACAAAAATACCCCAGTTCACATTTCTTGCTGTATTTAAATGCCTTTCAGTAACGTATTAATGCTTCTAAAGTGCTTTATAGATAGAGGGAAAAGGGTTAATCAAAAAAGCAGCCCTCAAATAAAAATAAATACATTTAGTGAACTCTGACTTTATTACTGGAAAAACAGAAACTTGGGAGACTGTCACTTCAGCAGTAGTTAACTTGAATAGAATTTTGGAAAAAAATAGCTTTTGCCAAACCAATGAAAAGGTTTGGTCGGCCAAAATCTCAATATTGTACAAATCCAAATATTGCATTGGGCCTCCCATTATATAAATCAACTTTTTGAGTCAAAAGAGGTTTGTATTACAAGGAATAAATGTATAATTCTGTGTAAATACAAGGAGTATTTGCTCTTCAATGAGCAGTAGGAGTTTGGAAGAATGTGTGGATTCAAGTACTGCCAGATGTAAGTGGAAGAAAGTGAAAAATTCTTTAAGGATGCCAGCATTGCTTTCTCAGCAGAGCCTTCAGTGTTGAGTTTCACTGTTACTGATATTATGGTTTTATGATTGTGTTTGTTCCAATCTAGGCTTCGTAGTTCAGTGTCTTACAGAAAGAGGAAGCCTGGAATATATTTTTTAAGTTTCTTATTTAAAAAAGAAAAAAAAAAAGGAGGGGGCGGGGTTTGAAATGGATCTTCAGTAACAATCTAAGATGTCTTGTTCCTGGTCTCTGAAAATTTATTTCCAGAATTAATGATTTCTGAGCTAGTAATTTCAAAATGGGATGAACTTCCTGATGCATTTCAAAAGCACCTCTGATATGATTGATGCACATGTCCATAAAACATGGTGATGCTGCCCAGATGCTTCCAGTGTTCAGCAGCATTTCTCATGTTCTGGCTCAGCAGAAACAGTCATCCAGACTGCTTTAGAGGCTTTTAATATTTAGCAGCCTATTACTGAATTATGGCCCTCTAAGCATCCTTTACCTTCTGATCTACTCACTCTTCAGCTAAAGAAAAACCCACACTGAGTCAGCATTTAACTGAGAAAAGGAAAAGCACTGAGTCACCTAAATCCTCTGCCTAACTCACCAAAGTTGAGTTCCAGTCTGCTAACAGCAGTGTAGCAATGAAAGTATTGTGGTGTGATTTTAAAACAAGCCTCAGCAGACGTCACCAAAGTCAACTGACTGATTAATGGGGTTTAGCACCTCTTTTCTGTGCTCTTAAATGATCTGGGGAATTGGGCAGGGGTTTAGTTCTGTGTTTCTGGGCTGAGGGGATATCCATTTTGCTTTTCTTCCTGAAATTGTGGATGTTTGTTCGAAGGAAGAACTGAGATTTCCGGATATTAAGAAGAAGCGTGTGTGGCATTTATTTTGTTGGGTTTTGTTTTAAGGAGAAACTCGTGGAGACACCTTCTCTTCTGGTCTGACAGTATTGATGCATCTGTTCTTTTGTCAGTACCTAAAGTGTATTTGTAATACATTCGCTGTCTGAACATGAAATCAGACATGTTTCCACATCTTCAAATGTCTTTTACATCTGTTTATTAGCTTATTAAAGCAATTCAGAAGCAGCAGCAGCAGCAGACTTGGAAGTAATACTGGTCAAAGTTGGGAGCTAATGAGATTCAATTGGACCTTTGAAAGCCAGATAAAAAATAGTTTCTATTTCCTGTGGTACATTAATTTTTTTCACAGTTTGGAGCTTCTCATCCTTCTATTAATCATTTATGTCCTCATTTTTCTTACTTGGTGCCCCCAGCCCAGCTGTTCTAGTTTTTGCATACAAGTTGCAAGTACAACAGACCTCAATAATTCATGACAGACAAAGTGGAGTAAGCATGGAAGTTAATTTGCTGAGCACAAAATGCCTCCACACGTTATATGGATGTATTTTTACACAGGATTTCTGTCCTTTCATCTGCAAAATGTCACTGTTTGAAAAGCTGCACAGAGGGAACATCCATGAGCTGAATGTTCTTCCTGCATTTCCAGTTTGCAGCTAAGTGAGGAGGATAATTCAAGAATCAAGTGTCATTATAAGCTGTTGTGCTGCTCAGCTGTATGGCAAGCTGTTAGCATTGCAAGGTAATATTACAAAAATAGAACTGGAAATTTAGTTAGAAGTACAGCTGTTGTTATGCTGAAACAAATAGAACACTAAGTAAATGAAGTGTCTTAAGGGCTAAAAAAAATGTTAAATGACCAAAACTTAAAATACATGTGAAAAACATCCTTCTAAACTGTGAGGAGCTCTATGGATTTTATCAAGGCTTGTTGTTATGTGAAGTAGTATCTATGAAGGGAACAGAACTGAGAGAGAGACCTGAATTTATAGGGTACCTAAACTTCTTTCCCCTCCTATTGCAGTGCTGTGAAAACCAGCTTTGAATGGCTGCAAGATTGAAACCCTTGACACAGGAACTCAGAGAGCAATAGAGTTTTATATATCTACATAACAATATTTAATTTCAGTGAGTCATGAATTTCAACTAATATTTTGTGCCTTAGGATTACTTAATTTGATTTTTAATAGAATTTGAGCAGAAAACTGAATTTAGCAGCTCCTGCATGAACAATTCAAGCCATAGGAAAAACACAGAATTATCAATTTAATAAAGGGCCCTTTAAAGGGCCATCTAATCCAACCCCTCTGCAATAAGCTGGGACATCCTCAACTAGATCAGGTTTCTCCAAGCCCCATCCAACTTGACCTTGAATTTTTTTAGAGATAGGACACACACAATCTTGCTGGACAACCTGTTCCAGTGTAAAACTATAAATCTGACATTTAAATCTTAAATATTCATAAAAAATTGTTTGCACCTGTCATCAAAGGACATTTCCAGATTTATACCTTTTCTTTTATTCTTTCTGCACTGGCCGCAAACTGAGTTTGACTTTCTTATTTGTCTGTGAAAAAATAGTTCTTATTTAAAGAGCTGCAGCTTTTGTAATGTCTCCAGGAAATTGTCTGCCTGTAAACACTGGAAACTTAGGATTGCAATAGGTTATTGATTAATGCTACAGAAACTCTTCTGACCTAAAGAGCCAAAAAACCCTGAAACTACACAGAATATTTGCCCATAATTTGGGGGGTTTTAAACCCCCTCATATAATTTTTAGGGTTTTTAAGTTCTCCATAGTATGTGGATGCCATGTTTTTCAAGTTAGGTGATTAGCCAAAGGCATAATTTCTATTATAGTGCTGAAGAGGTGATTTTATGGAAAAAACCCAATGGTCTAACTTAAATTTTAACTGCATTTGTATTGTGGAACAGGGTGTTTAATGACAATTAAACCAGTAAGATCTGATTGAATTGGATGAACCAGATATCTGTCCTTAAATGTGCCCTTTTCCTTTTAATGTTCTTTCATAATACAAGTAGCTTTTATTTTTAGCCTAGCTGCTCAGTGGTGAGATGGAAGGTTAGCTGTGTGAAGTCAGGTGCTATTTTGGGCTCTGTATGAGGCTTCCCAGTTATGCCACTTAAGGAGAGAATCTGTTATGCTCAGTGGTGAGCTGGTGTGATTAATGCACCTATGGGCAAAGATACCCTTGTCTTGTAACTGGAAATCCTCTTGTTTGTTTTCCTCTTCAGACAAACTGGATTATGTTCACAATCACAGGCTGCACTTGCTAATTTTCTGTTTCCAATTTCCACTTACTGCATGTTTAGTAAGGCTGTTGTTTCTTTGTGCAGCTCATGAAATTGAGAAGCATGGCATTAAATTTCATTGTTTAATGTACTGAAATTATCGACTCCTGCTGAAGTAGTGTGAGGGAAGGGATATTCAGGGGTGTTTTGTGTTATAGAGACAGATGGGTTTACAGAGTGATTCAAAAATATTCAAGATTTCCAGAATTTTAGTCCTTTTCAGCTGTTATTTTTTTGATATCTAAGTAGCTGCAGATAATCAGTGCAATGTTTGAAATGCCATTTTGCAGACAGATCCGTTTTGCCCTTTGGAAAAACTGGTGAATAGACCTTGCCAGAAAGTCCTACTGCATTGGAAGTCTTTAAGAAATAGATACATGTAGGAACTCACTTTAACTTATGCATATTCCTACAGCTTATTTTCCTTCCTGTCATTTCCATTGCAGTGAGGATGATGTGTTTGAATCACACCCAAATGCAATCTTCCATTTCCACGTGTGTTCATTTTCAGAATTAAATTTTTGAGATGTTAAAAAAAAAATATATATGCAAAAATCTTTTTTGAAATGGAGATTAAAAACTAAAATGTGAGATGTGCTCTATTCTGTCATCTGTTCCCAGCAGCTGTGGGGCTGTGTGAGTTGTGGTGACCTGACTGCTCTGTTTATTCAGTATTTCTGCATTGTCATACTGTAATAGGCGTTTCCTGGGCTTTCTGCCAGACTTTTGCTGTTTACCAGGCAGCAGGCAAAGATGTAACATTTCTCTTTCCTTTCTTACTCTTTAGGTTCCCTGTGGGATGGAAGGGCTTGTCTTTTCCTTTTTTCACTGCTGTTCCTTGTCATGGAGTATCAGTGGAAAGAGGTTCATTTTCTAATGGTGGCTGTAATTATGTGACACAGCCACTGATTAAATAGTCCTTTAAGAAGCTGGCCTAGAAGAATTGCTCTCATTATGGTCTTTGTTTCAATTTCTTTTCCCTCTTTTTTCTGTTTTCCTAAATAGGTTAACGAGCTCCCTTTATCCAAGGCAGGCAAATTCAACATTTACAAATTATTAGAAACAGAAAACTTTGTTTTTCTGTCACTGCTTACAGAATTTATTAAACTTGAAGGACAAGACAAAAGGATGCAAGAATGCCAAACCTCAGATGGTAAATTGGACAATGTCTTGTGGAAGCTCTGACCTAGAAATTGCATGTATTTCATAGTTTATTGCAGTGTCCAGCAGAGCTGAGGAGGCCCTCAGACCTTTCCCAAGCTGTGGTTGTGCATAGCTCCATGAATGTGAATAATTTCATTGATTGCAGTGGGACTGCTGTGAAATTTAAAATTAACCAACAGCATGGGTTTAAAAGGGACTTTTAGAATAAGAGTAGACCAAAAAACCAAGTGAAGTACTTTAACTATAGAGAAGAAGGACCTTCAGCCTACTCTTTAATATCTGAGGTGATTTTGCTGGTTGAGATGCACAGTCATGTAACAGAAGATCAAGTAATGAATTTTAAATTTTGCAACAGAGTTGATGCTTTTGCATTCTTTCTGCATGATCTGATCTGCTACCGGATTTCGCGTTTCCCTTGCAGACAAAATAGTTGTGCATTTGAGCCTCAGAAATTAAGAGGCATTTGACCTAATTCCAGTTATTTCCAGAGAACAAAGGAGGGATTTTTTGTCCCTTCTTGTCTGCTAATGACCTCATGGAAGTTGACTGTTGCGGAAGTTGTTGTGATGCCTCGCATAGTCCTCATAGCTACAGCCAGGAGGAAAGTTGTGGGTGTCCAGAGTCTTACCAAGCTCACAGTTTTATGTCCTCACACTTCAGGGCTCCCCAGCCTACCCTAAAGCTGTTTGGGGCAGATTCACCCAGTCTCTGTAGCATTTGAGCTCTGTCAAGCCTTAAGTCAGAGGTTAGCAGCTTGCTTACCCTCCTCTTGGTGTTGTGTAATCTTGTGCACATTGGGAATTCCCAGAGGGATTCTGTAGTAGAGCTGTCACAGAGGACACACGTAAGCTGGTGAGGAACAGAAGCTTTTGCAAGTGTCAAGTGCTTCTTCATTACACCAGCAGGCATCTTACCAGTTTGACCTGATTTTTCAGGTTTACTACAAACCTGATGTAGCATTGGGTTTTGTTGCTGTTCTTGTGTGCAGTGTGGGCTTCTGGCCCTTGAACAGTTTCCTTTTCTTGCCTGCTTCCAAACTGCTGAGCATACTTGCCTTTGACACTTTGTCATTTCTGTGAAGTGAATAGGTTGTTAATTAAAAAAAGAATACTGGCAATGACGGTGTTTTTTTGAAGGGCATGTCATGGTCTCATTGGTTTGACTTTTCTCAGTATTTCTCCTTCCTGGGTGTATTCTAGCTCCCCATCTGGCTACTCCCTCACTGTAGAGATGTCAGGAAATATGACTCAGGATAACCAGGCAAGGAGCTGCTATAATTTAGTACTGAACTTCTTGTGTGCCTCTTGGTTAATCATGAAGGTCATTGATGGCTTAGTCAGTAGTTGAGAATATTGGTCAAACACACCCCCCTTTCCCTTGGTCAAGTTATTCTGAGAAAGAGCAGAAACCAAGAGGAATTTCCAAGGTAAAATATCCTGTGTGAAAATCACAGTACTCAGTAGGGAAGGGTGGGAATGCCCTTTTCACCTTCCTTTTCGAGTTCCTGAGGCTGCCCAGAGGAAAATTCCTGTTGAAAGCCAAGCCTGCTCCTGTTGGTGATGGAGCTGAAATAGCAGGCAGACAACTGACCTGTTTCTGCAGGAGTGCTTTCCTTGCATTTTGCACCATAGGACACGCAGAAACACTGGAAATGTAAAGGCTGGCAGCTTCAGGAAACATCGCAAGAATTTTAATAAAGCTGAATGGCAGTGAAGAGGAAGTGGCAGTGCTAAAAGTATTTCAAAAGGGGGAACAAAAATGGTGACTTGTGACCTGACTGGTAAAATAGACAAATATTTGACTTTTGCTTACTCAGAAAAAAAAAAAAAAAAGTTGATGGAAGGGGCAAAGGGCAGAACTGGCAGGGCAGCACAGTTATAATCTGTCCCAGTCAGAGGAACAGCATTTCCCACAAGAAATGGGGAGACCCCTCACATTTAAGGCAGTAGCAGGGAGGTTGTATCTAGATTTGTCATGCTGACGTTTAAAAAATTGTTCACATTTTTTTCAGCAATTCATAGGGATAAAAACCCCACTGCAGTCCTTGAAGAATTTCAGCCTCAAATGCCTGTCTCAGCTGCTAGGCTGAAAATGCATTCACAAATCCAGCTGTTACTGTGCATGCCAGTTTTCCTAGTTTTCCTTTTGCCTCCTATGTTCTGTGCTTCCTTTTTAAAATATTTACACCATATCCTGTTTTCTTGAAGTCAGTGGATACAAATATTTCTTCCATTGTTAAAACAAATACAAATAACCTCTCCTATCTTTTCCAGTTTTGATGTTTTCGATCCATTTTCAGCTGCTGCTGAGAATTTTTCATCCAGAGAAGCTTTCCCCAGACAGAGGGTGTGGCTCTTCAGGCTTAAACTGTGCAGTCCTGTAGCTGATTACTTAAATGGAATCAGACATACTAAATTAAGCCAAACTATTTGTCTTTATAGCCCTTCCTTCTACATTTAGAATGAAGCACACTGGTAGAGCTGGAAAAAACAAATTTACCCAGCAAGCTCCTGGCTGGGGGCTGTTGATATATGATCCCAGAACTCTGTTTAGTGCTAAAGATTTCAGGGAATTTGAATTTCCAGGAATTTTTCAAGTGTTTATAAAACCTTCTTGGCTCCAATCTCTTTCTCTCTTTTTATTTTTTTTTTTAAGTATTTTTCTTCTGGATATTGGAGGGAAAATATTTTCTGGATAAGATATTTATTTCAATTTTTGTCCACTGCATCTTCATCATAAAGGACAATCACCAAATACATGATGAAATCTATTAATAAATGATTGATCATTATCCATGTTTTTTTCTGAGGGGGAATGTATCTTCTGTTTGTTAGATGAGGTGGGAGTAGGGATTGATGTAAATCACATTTCGAGGCGTGTGTGGTGGTAAGGGGAAAGGGATTTCCATATGGATGACAATTTGTATATTCTAATCCAGTGACTTGATCTGACTGAAGAAGTATTTCTTTGAAAAGAGCAAACTTCTTTGGTTTTAAATATTTGTCAGAAACATGAGCCTGTTTTGGAAAGTAAATATGATGGGTGTGTGTGACATTAAAGCACTGCACTAGTAGACAGCAGTGGATCAGGAATTGGATTTTTCAAAGAGATGTGTTTTTCTCACTTCTTTTTCAACACCCCGTGTTTGTGGGTTTGGTTTTTTTCTGCATTTAAACCTCATTTTTTGTGCTTTTAGCTGTGTGATTTTGCATCCCTTTGACCAGTAATTGTCTTGCCAGCTGTTGTTAGTCATGGCACTCCTGTAACACAATGCATATTTAGTCATGTGTACCTCTCTAAGAGAGGCCTTTGTGTTTGTCAGAAACTTCATCCAGCATCTCAAGATTTCATTCCTTCAGCTGGGATCTTTTTCAGCCCATCAGGGATGCCCTCAGTGGTTTCCACATGGTCTCAGGAAGCTGTGGAGAGAATGCAAGTGAAAGGATTCTGAGGAAAGGGCTGAGTACAAATCCAATTCAGTCTTACTCACACATCCTCCACTCTGCTACGTGTAGAGACATATTTTGAAGAAAAGCAGTGCAGCAAAACAACCTGAGCAGCCTTGAGCTGTCAGAGAGACACCAATGAGTAATTTCTTGTTTTAAAGATTGTAGTGGAGTTACCAGGTCACGGGCAACGTTTGTCTGGGACAGGGTGTTGTATTTAGAAATAAAAAGGGTTTAACACATTTTAAACATGTTAATTGGAACAGGCAAAGTCAACAGAAAAGTGCATTTAGCACTAAGTGTGACAAAACAGTGGCTAAGACTATGGATGGATAGTGGAAAGAGAAGCAGCGTTGTCATACACCAATTGGATAAACTAAATGTTGGTCCCTAACTTTCTGAAATACATCCTATTCATGTGCACAGATTCCACTGCTATTGAAACGTAAAAGAAAAATTCAAATTTTTTTGTTTATAAATTTCTGAACTGATTGCACCCTGATTAAAGTAATAAAAGCTCCCCTCCTATGAACTAAGTTCATATTCTTTGGAGTGGCATTATGTGATTTGCAAGTTAGACCATAGTGGATGTGCAGTATTCAAAATCACATGCAAACAAGTTAATAATTTCAACTTAATATTTTTTTGAACACTGAGCAGAAAGCTTTTATCATTAATTCCTGTGTATACATTAGTTTTAATTCTGCAGGAGACGAAGACTTCATTTTCACATCAGTTTGCACCTTGAGAGATGCTCCCTTGCTTTCTTACAATAAAAGCCTAGAGAAATAACTATTATGATGTACTTTTAGAAAAATGCATTTCCATTAATTTAGTTTTAAACCTAAATTCCTCACCTCATAATGTGAGGTGATTTGGGATTGGCAAATCCTAGCAGGTCTTTCGTCTTCGTAGCGTACACTCGTTCAATATTTTTTCCATTCTTGTGTGTTTTATGTGTAGCCAGTCTGGATTATTTGTGGGGAGAAGGGGGACTTTGGGCATTCCCTGCTGGAACATAGCGAGCATCTGAGCAAAGCTTTCTCATAGCTGTGCTTATCTGGCTTTCAGTTGCAATTGTGCTGAGCACCTTTTGCAGTGAGGTGAATACTTTTTACAGCAGTCTGTGCTGGTGTGTCACCATGGGTTGGGCACACTGTGTGTGAGCAGGCAGAGGCTGGCATCAGCCTGAGCTCCAAGATAAAGGTGCTGTGCCTCCAGCAGCTTATCTGATGGCTGCCACTCAGGATCACTCCTGTGTATTTCTGCCAGGGGAAGCTCCATGTACACGAACATGTGAGGAAGGATATGTGGGAATTACACGTTTCTGAAAATTCTTTATTCGTTCCCACTTCCTAGTAGCCATTTCCAGCAGATTTTCCGGAGTTTCTAAGGGTGCTCCTGTCATCTTTTGTGCACAGATCTGAGCCTTACTTTGTAGAGCTGCTCTGCAGACAACAAAGGGAAGCTGCTGCTTGCAGTTATACCTCTGTGTATTTCCCAGCTCTGACATCAAATCTGTCATTCCTTCCTCCCTTACTCTCAGTTCAGATGTTAGACTGCATGAGTCAAGGGGTGAGGTAAGGTGAGGCTTTCAATCAGAACAGGAAGATTCATTTTAGGCACTGCTAAACCACAGCATTTAACTCCAACCTGCTCCAGGCAGCACTGCAAGGGCATCAGGAGCAGTGGTGGGCAGGCAGAACTTATGGAAATGGCTCCCAGGTTTAGGGGCTTCGAGTGTGAGCTTGCACCTCACAGAACATCTGTGCCCATGTCCTGCCCGTGCTGCTGTGTTCTGGATGTGTGTGGTGTGTTCTGGGAGCTTTCTTACAGCTTTTCCTGCTGGCTCAGTGGCTGGATTCCGGAAATCTGTGGAAATGATGAGTCCTCTGGGTTATTTATTGAGCAGAGAGGAATAAATCCCAAGTTAGCAAAACTTCTCTTAGATTTGTGCAGCCTTTTGAACCCAATTTTTGGTGCCTCCTTGGTTAACTAAAAGCAGCGTTTTCAGGCAGAGCTGAAAATGTCTCTCATCCACGAGAGCAAGCTGTCTTTGCATCAGTAAGGGTGACAATAAAAGGACTTTGGTGCTGGCTGTGGCCCTTTGGCTGCATAGCCCAGTGACACAAATGCTGGATGCTGTGGATCTGGCTGCTCTCCTGGGGGAGCTGCCATGACAACTGCAGTGCTGGTGGGGAATGCCCTGTGCCGGAGCTCCAGCAGAGAGCTCGGTTTCATCGGCACTCCGAGTGGCTCTGGAATACTGCAGGCACCAGAGACCCCTTCCTGTACTTCTGCCAATGTTTACTCTCGTCACAGTGGGTGAAATGTGCAAATGGTCTTGACAGGTATCTGGGAAGGGAAAAAAAACTGGTTTCTCTAAAAGCAGATTTTTGTATTACTTCTTTGATTTCATGGCATTACCAAATGATTCTAACTTTTGCTTCTAAATTTCATGTGAGCATGCAATGTTAAAAAAAAAGGGGAAACAACTATACATTAACATTTTAATCCGTTTGTGTCTAAGAAAATAGCTTGCTACCAGCAAAACACTTGTTTCCCTCACAAGGGAATTAGAATGACCTCAGTGGATTTCTCATTGTGGCTTTTTGGTTTTAACTGTTTTTAAAGCAGACACTTGCTCCTTCACAAGGTGGTTTTTATTGACTTTTGAGGATGGGGATTTTTTTCAGGTCCTTTGGTTTTGTGTTTTTAAAGAATATCCAAACCATTTTTTCTTTCTGATATCCCAATCCTTCTTGACATGCATTACTTGGATAACATCATTATCCAAGTAGCATCATTGCTCAGATGATTAAGAACAGACAACTGCAGAGAGCATAGAAGGGACTCTATTTCTTTATTTTTTTGAATATGAAATATCTTTTAACAAAAAGGGAGAATTATTTCATGATTTTTTTTAACAGGACATTAAAACATGGAAATCGAATGCTTCAGAACATAAAAAAACCAATTTGCAGATGCAATCACTTTAACTCGACAGATCTTCCCAAAAGCAATTAATGTATTCTTAATACAAGAAGCTTTGATATTTGAATAGTGTTTTCAGATGTTCCTGTCAAAGCAATGTGTGTGTAATTATAGCAAAAGTCACCAGCGTGCTTATGTAAGTAAAAATACATAAAATATAAAAATTAAAAATGTATATTTTATAAAAATATAAAAGTATATAAAAAGTATATAAAAGTATATGTGCTTTATAAGTAACAATACAGGTGCCAATAGAGGAAGAGTTTTTGGAGGTAAGGGGCAGTCGTATTTTACATTCTTGGCCCTGATGTTTCCTGCACTTCTAGAGAGCTGAAATACTGAGGAACTGTAGTGCTTGTGCCATCACAGCTGAACATTGTGGTGCCGCTGTGAGAAGCTAAAGACAAACTTAGGAATTGTTGCTAACTCGACATTTAGTCCTGAAAGTACTGCATGTGTTTATTTTGCTGTCCAGGTAACATGCTTGCAGGACTTCTTTGGAGATGACGACGTCTTCATTGCATGCGGGCCGGAGAAGTACCGCTATGCTCAGGATGACTTCGTGTTGGATCACAGTGGTAAGGCTGCACGTCCTGAACCCACTGAAATAGGGAATTCCCCACCCCATTCCCCTGTTCAGCCCTCAAGAACGGTGTGATTCAGGAAAATGTACATGGGGAAGACATTTTCCTATGGATAAAAAAGTTTTATCAAACCATCGCCTGGATTCTGTAAGCCTGTTAAAATGCACCAACAAACCTGATCCAATTTCCTGCAAGACACAGTCCCTAGAGTTACATGGAAAGCAGAATTGAATTATGAAAGGCTCAGTCATGGATCTAATGAATCTAACATCTGTTAAAGATGTTCACTTTTGGCATCTGTGACTATAAGATAATTTCCACATTGCTTTCTTCACGAGATTTTTGAAAAATCTCGTATGTAGCCACGCTCATTTCCAGTCTTGAATTATCCTGCCAGACAACTCACACACTCCAGTCTTGTCTGCTATAGACCAAATGTTGACCTTGTATATATTTTAAGGTGATAGGGGATGTTGGGTAGGGAAGGAGGTGAAACAAACTGGGACTCTGTGCCCCTGCTCTCTGCCTTGGGCAGATCATGAATTGAAGTTGTTTATGAGAGTTGTTCTGCCATAAAGAAAAACTTTGTCATGTAAGTTCAAGGAAAAAAGCAATCCTCTACCAGAGAGCTTTGAAATTGTCTTGGAATATCAAATCATAAATATGTTGGGGTTTTTTCCTCCATGTTGATGGAACTGTAGAATGGGTTGGGTTGGAAAGGACCTTTAAAGGGACCATCTAGTCCAACCCCTGGCAATGAGCATCTTAAAAAAAATAAATTCAGGTTGCTCCATTGAACCTGACCTTGACTGGGATGAGATATCTACCACCTCTCTGGGCACCCTATTCTAGTGTTTCACCACTTGCACAACAAAAAATGAATTCCTTATATTTAGTCTGAATATTTTTCTGAAAATCTTCTTTTTTTTAAGTTTAAAACCATTCCTCTTGTTCTATCACTGCAAGTCCTACTAGACATGGGGGTTTTTTTCTGTCTTTATTGTTTGAGCTGTAGAAACACCCTGTTTTTCTTTTATAAAAAAATTAATCTCTGGTAAAGAAAACTTGCCCTGGCAAGAATAATCAGATTAATCCAGAGGAGCTTCAGGTTGTGAATGAAGGATTTTTTTTTTTAATAAAAACAACAGCACCTACTGCTCCTGTAATTTTTACATACATCATAATTTCATTACAAAATGCACAGTTGCAGCAAGAAGTAGAGATGTATATCTGCCCACTGGCCTGTACACTGGGATGGATGGAGGATTCAGCTGCCTCCCATCCTGCTGTTCCTGCTAGGGTGCAGCTTTTCCAGAACTGCTTGAAGATGTTGAATCAGTTAGTGTGGGGGTGACCAAAAGGGTGGTTTTTAAACATAGTTAACAGCTGAAAAATTACTTTATTCTTATGAAGGAATGGAAGAGCATGGTTGTATTGACTCACAATGCAAATCCCAGTCTGGGCATAATCCTAATTTCCCTAGCAGGTTTTAAGGCTGTAAATCTACTTTTCCCATTACACAAGGCACAGACTAGTTGAGCTCATTTCCTTGCTTTATCTCTTTCTTTCCTTTATCTCTTCAGCTTTGGTGGTCCTTACTTCCTCTGGGGGTCTTAATGGATAAAAGCAGGTTATCTACATGACTGGCAGGGCATGCAGCTCAACTTACTTTTTTTATGATGACATGGCATCCTAATGGATGACTGGCAGGGCAGGCAGCTCATCTTACTTTTTTTTTATGATGACACTGGCATCAGGGACAAAATAAGGAGAGAAATTTATGATCCCATCTGGAGTGATTTGCTAACCGTAGGAATTAAAATGTTTCCAAAATGTCAATGCCGTGTGTGCTCATTGATTCCTTTCCCACTGAGGTTGTTGTTTAATGATATGTAGCTGATGGTAAATGACAGTAATCTATTGCTTCAGCCTTCTGGAAACAACAGGCATTTTTCACCTGTTCAAAAATTGGTCACAGCATCAGTTTCTTGAAAAAGAAGGGAAATAGTGCTGGCTGTGCAGTTGCCCTGTATGGAAGTGCCATTACAGCAAGACCCTTGGCATCAGCATATGTACAAACTTGAATTGTAGTAATAATCCAGCCTCAAGACATGAAGGAATGTTGTCTGCAGAGTGTCACATAGAGTACTGAGTAGCTCAAACAGGTTATGGTGAGTAGGTTAGAGAGGTCATTTGTGAGATGCTCAGACAAATCTGTTCCACTGAGCTGGGCAAAGATGTTTAGAAAGTGCTGGTCATTTTCTGGACAACAGCCAGCCACGGTGGTGTGTGGTGTGGAGGGAGCCTGTGCATGGAACTGTTGTCAAAGCCCTTGACACAGAGTTTGCTTGCTTTTAGAATGTCGTGTGATGAAGTCTTACTCCCGCTCCTCTGCCATGAGGCACGCTGCATCCAAAAGCCCAGGACCTTCACGTCGGAGCAAATCCCCTGCCTCAGGTACTACTGCTAGGAAAGAGCTGAACACATCAAATGCACAATTTTTATTCATTTATTTTTTTTTAAATGGGGTGAAAAAACCTGTTGGCTCTGTCTGTAATACAAGTGTTTCCAGAGGGGAGAAAAAAACCCTTTTTTCACTTTGCTTCAGAGATTTAATACTAATCTAAAATAAATTTGGAGGTTTGGATTTTTTTTAAAAAAAATCCTAGAAGAAACATGGTTTTCTATTTTTTAATTACAGGCACAAATAGTTTCAGTTTATGAACATTGGAGTAATTTGTGCTAATTGTGCACTTGGGAAATGTTTTCAGCATGGCGCTTGATTTTCCTGAAAACTATTAACTGCAGGGTTATATATGTGGTTAAATTCATGTTCATTAAACTACAGTGTACCCTTAAATTTTGAATAAGAAAGGTTTCTCCTGTGTAAGCCAAATGTTGTCAGAAATGCAGGCCTTGGCTGGTTCAAGTAATTTTAGGAGGTGTACTGTACTGTGATTGCCCATTAACAGAGAATTTTTCTTCTTGCTTCTTGTGATTTCAAAGAAAGGTGTTCACACTGTGATTTTGCCACCAGCTTGGCTGAACACCATATGTTCCAACCATTGAGTCTTTTATGTAAATAAAGGGAGAAACCTGGTTTTTTTTTAGAAAAAAATAACCTCTGCATTTAATTTCTAAATACTTCTTTTTCCCCTGAAATCAAACTATTGAATATGTGAACATATGATGCTCTTTTTTGAATGTAACTGTAAATGTAAGCTTCTGTGTGTGTTCAAAACTGTGACATGTTCCATATTCTCATCTCCACATTTGTTTTGCTTAATTGATGCTGGTTAAAGTCATTTTATCTTTGGGTTTTTTCAAAGTAGAATATTAATAATCTGTTTATAAAGGTTGAATGTTTAACTGGAAAGCTTCAAAGAAAGATTGCAGGAAAATGTATCATGAAGGGCAAGTTTTGCAACTAATCTACATTTCATGCAATTCTGTTACCTCCAACGAGATCATGTAGGATATCTATCAGCAGTGAATTTTATGCAAAGTATTTAGATATCAGTGCTGTCATTTCCATACTTATTTCTACTTAGACACTCTTTGGTTTGGTTAATTTGAAAAATGTATGCAAAGTGTCTGGTATTTATCCTTCTATTTACTTGCCTTTTATTTTTTTTTTTTTACATGTATTCTTTACTTATCTTTTATTTACCCTTCTTCCTTCCGTGCATGTTCAGAGCTGTTTAATAACTTCTTTCCTTAATGTCTTTTTCCTTTGTGTCAAATATATGAGTACAGTAAAGAGGGGTGGCCACTCCAGTGCTCATTCTTCAGCAAAATCCCCAGGTGAGCCATTACTATTATGGCTGTATATCACTAGTGTGTCTCCTCCCTCTCCATTTGCCTGTGTTTTTGGTGCTGTATTTGTGAATATTTTCAAGCTTGAAACACATTTTGCATTGGATGAAACAGAGACATAATGGATGTTGGTTTTCTTTTTTTTTGTTTGTTTGGGTGTTTGTTTTTTTTTGTTCTTTTTGTTTTTTTTTTTTTTGTTGTTGTTGTTGAGGTAGATAATTTCAGTTAAATAATGCTTTTCAGTTGTTGGACATCTGCTAATGGTGTCAAAATTAAATTTTTAAAGGTATAATTTGACTGCAAGCAGAGAAGCATTCTGAGGAGCAATACATTTGTATGCTTATTCTAAAGCATATTATAATAGAAAATTTCAGCCAGTAAAAAGACAGGTGTGAGAATTGCTGAAAAAAAAAGCAGTGCAAAACCAAACCATCTCATATATTTCAATTTTATGTGCAATTTCTTATTTTTCTTGTATTATTTTAGCCTAAATTTTAAAAAATCCTGAGAAATCGCTGAACTTTCAGTTCAAAGTCAAAGCATTTGTGAAACAAGTAACATATAAATTGACTAGCAAACAAACCAAGCCTTTGGGTCATACTAGAAGTTAACAATTTAGAAGTTATTAATAGATTTTTTAGGTTTTAAACATTCCTGGGTGCCAAACATGTAGCCTGACATGTACTACCTCAGAATGACAGAAAAGTTTTGGGGTTTTTTTTTTCTGTATATTCAGAGTGCTATGCATGTGGAAAGAAACCTCAAAAGAATTTATGCTTAGAAAACAGGTTAAAAAGGTAAGTTTGGCATACACAAGGAATAAGCAGCAAATCAATAGCAGCAGACAGATTTGTGCCAATGCAGATTGCTGGGTTATTGAGTGAGGGGGAAAATAAAATGCTACTGTCTGAAATAGAAGTGTCATGGTTCAACTAAGCACCACACGGGCATTTCCTGACTTCTCTGCTGCAGCAGGATGAGGGAAATGAATTGGAAGGGTGAAAGTGAGAAAATTCATGGGTTGAGATACAAGTGCTTTAAAAACTGAAGCAACAATAGTAATAGCAACAACGATGCTGCAATGGAAATAACAAAGAGAGAGAAATAAAACCCGAGAAAGACAAGTGGTCTGAATGAGCAGCTGACTGATGCCATCTTGTCCCCAGGCAGTGTCCCCTCTGCCAACATTCCCACTCATTTTATTGCTGAGCATGGTGCTGGGTGGTCTGCAATATTCCTTGGAACAGCTGGGGTCAGCTGTCCCACCTGTGTCCCCTCCCAGCTCCTGAGGAGCAGAACATGCCTCGATGCTGTGCCGGCGCTGTATTAGCAGCACCTCCCAGCACAAATCCAGAACGAAGCCCTGTGCTAGCTGCTGTGAAGAAAATCGATTGCAGCCCAGCCAGAAGCAGCACAAGCAGTTGGCTGACTCCCTACAGATGCAGAATCTTTACAATCTGGGCAGGGCCAGGTGCAGCTTTGGCTGTTGTTGCAGCTGCTTGGCAGCTCCCGTGCAGTGGATCTCCAGAGGTAAAGGGGAATCTGCAGACAGTTCTTTCCAGCAGGATCCTCAGCAGAGTGAGCTGTGTCTTCTAGAATCACAGAAGGACAAAATTTGGAAGGGACTTCTGGGTTCTTCTTCTCAGAACAGCTGAGATCTTAGCAAAGAGCTGCAGTACTGTCAGTATCAGCTGGGCTCTTCTTCCTTAGGCCGTCTTGGGAGGGAAGAACCAGCCAGTTTCAATGGAACAATTTGGTGGATCTGTCAATGCTTAAAGAGGGTGGTAGTGACTTAGATAAGGATGCCTTACAGTGGTCATGTCCAGGAAGCAGTGACTTTTCTGTGAGCTGTGTAAAAGAATCTTAGAGCAAACAAAAAAAAAACCATCTTCCTGTGGTAATAGTTTGTCATTTGGAAGCAAACTCTTCTACTGAACTATCTAATTTTTGGTCAAGCAAGAAGCAGAAAACAGTAAGATAGCAGTCAGTAGCCCTTGCTATTGTCATACTGGCAAATTCTTTCTAAAACAAGGATGTATTGATATGCCAGGTTATCCAGAACAAACTGTCGAAGTCTACAGGAGGGTAGTGTAGATGCTTTCACTCTTAGATGCTTTCAGCTTCTCAAAAAAAAAAAAAAAAAAAAAAAAGAACAAAAAAAAACCCCCCAAAAACCAAAACAACAACAACCCAACAACAAAAACAAAACAAACCCAAACCAAAACAAAAAAATCTGTAAAATCACCTATTTTTCTTACAGGCAATCATTGTTACAATCAAGATGAAAATATCCTAAATACACTGAATACTTTTTAAAGAAACACTAAAGTCTTGGTCCTGTAACAGAACTGGGAATATAAATGCAAGTTATCAGACTTCAAGATAGACTTATTGTGTAGCTAAACACCAGTTAGTTATATCTTAACATCGTACACCAGAGAAGATGATTTTGGGGAAAATAGGGATTTGTGCAGGTTGCTGTGAAGTCAGCCTGGCCTAGTGGCAGATGGGCTGCTGAGGTGGTAAAAATAGCCCTGGAAAGGCATCTCCCATACTCAGATAATGTTAGTGTGCTGGGTCAATGGACACTTGTAAAATAAATCCAATAGTTGAAGAAGTGACCCATGACAGATCTGAAAATGTAAAGGAATTGTGCAGGTGTATCTGTTATTGATTGAAGCTCAGTTTCTGTTTACCAGGATTGTCTTTTCTTTCTGGAAAAATAATTCATCACTGTGCTATGGAGCATTTTTAGCTCTTAAGTTTCTGCTGAGTATTTTTCTCTCCCACAAAAAATGAGGATCAGCTAGAAAGAAATGATGTCTCATCATATAGCATTGCATCATATTTGTGTCTGATGGACAGTGTGCTATTCTCTCTGCATAATGAAATTTGTCAGTTTGTTCTTTTCAGAAAAGTACAAGGACTGACCTAAGTCAGTATCAATACACCAGAGAGATAACTGATGTTGTATGAGGCCTGTCTAAAAACCTGGGCTTAAAATGAATGAACTCTTTAAGTCAAGAGGGAGGATATTGTGTGTTTTCAGTGACACTTATACTTATTGGAAGCTCAAAAACAACCTACTAGCTTTTCTCCTGTTGAGGTTTTTTTCCCTTAAATCAGTATTTTCTGAACTACTGCTAAAGTTTTCTGTCATGCAAACAGTTAATTTTACTTGTATTTGAACAAGAAACAAACTCATGTTCTATGAAACACTCTACCTAGAAAATAAGGCTTTGATCCAAACTGCAGAGGAGGAGGGTCAAATATCCTTATAAACATTTTCTTTCTATAAATTTTATGGGGTGATACCACAATTTTTTTTTTTTCCTTTGCTTGTTTCTGTGCCCAAAACTCTTGCCCTGACAAAGGACAGAATGGGACTTTTTAATCTCTGGAATGACAATGCAATATTTGTGTGTCTTCTTGATCCCATGTTCAGCCACATTTCAGGATGCAGTTTTGTGACATGCAAATGTGTAATTTATTCCTAAATGCTGAGGAGTCTGTTTTGGTCTTTGATTGTAGACTTCAGTGATAACTTCTGATTTTTATTCATCTTTCCTTTCATTTGTTCACTTTTATTGCTTTGGCCAGTTAATGGAACCCCGAGTAGTCAGTTATCCACCCCCAAATCTACCAAGTCCTCCAGTTCTTCACCAACAAGCCCAGGCAGCTTTCGTGGACTCAAGGTAAGTGCAAGAACCATCAACCCCCCTAAATTCCATTATTCACTGACTGTATGACACTGGTGCTGAAGGAAAAATAAAAAGCTATAATTTTGGAGGGTAGCCTTGCAAGTATGATTGTTGCTCATATGGAGAATAGATCTGAAGTAAAATTTTTGTGTTTTGTCTGGGTTGAACACTCAGCTTAGGAAAGGCGGAGTGTGATGCTGGCTTGAATATGCCACTTTGTCCTCCAAATTTTCCATTGTTCTGTGGACTGCAGAAATCCTGCAAGCAATTTGTATCCCTTCAGCCTGTATAAATGTAGTGTTGTCTTTTCAATACCTTATAGCCTGTAGCATTGCCCAAGTTTCATCCAAAGCAGCCTAATTTTTCCCTGGCACCAATTTCACCCCTCAACCCAGTCTCCTGCCTGAAAGTGTTTGAGGGCTTCCTTTGGGAGCAGCCTGATGTCTGGCATATTTTTTCTGTGTTGCACCAAGAGGTTTCTCTTCCTCTCCTGCTTCAGAACTGGCTGCATTTGCAGTTCTTGGAGGCTGCTCTGTGCCTTTGGCTCAGTGAAACAAAAGGAACAGAACAGCCTGGAGTAGAGTGGAGCATCTCACTGCTGCATTTGTGCAGCTGTCCTTTCAAGGGGGATTTTCTTATGGAATCATCATCAATTGCAGCCTTTCTGGAAGCAGACTTGATGGTTTGCACTGATTATCCTGATCAAGTAATAGCTCCTATGGTTAACAGAGCATTTGTGAAGAGGCTGCATAATTCTGTGAAGAACTGTTTTCTCCATTAGGAGCCTGGCTGAAGGACGTGATTTGAATAGTGCTCAGATTTGGGGTTGGACATGCTAATTGTTATCAAGCCTCGTTTTGCAAGGAGTGTGGCACTGGCTTCTGCCAGACTGCTGTGACAGTTCTCACAAAGAATTTTGATTAGTTTAATTTATTTATTTGCTTAAAATTTAAAAGAAATTTCAATTATATCTGTAGCTGCTTGGTTAAATAATTTTCAAGAGCAGCAACAGCTCTGACACAGAAAATTAGAACTCTTTGTCTTAAAATCTGTCTGGACAGCTCCTCTATGGAGCTTACAGTAGAGGACACCAGAATCACTGGGCTTGAGGCTCTCAGCTGCTCTGCACTGTATTTAAGAAATGCTCTTTGGTCTTTAATGAAATTACAAGTTTAGAAACGAGATCATTTGCCTTGACTTTTTTCCACTGCTGCCCAGTCTGCTTTTAGCTTATTAAAGCTCCATTAAGGCAGAGGCAATTCTGACAGCAGCAAGCAATTCTCACCAAAGTGGGCATGTCCCCTTTCCCATTCACTTCCACTCAAGTAGGCTGCTGTACTTTTTCAATTTGGAATTTAATTGGTGCTGGGGTTTTGTGTCAAATAATTCACCCCCATATGAGCAAAGAAAACAGCAAAACCAAATTAAGCATCTCAGACCTGATGTGCTACTGAGGTAGTGAGTACCTCTTGCTTTATTTATCCTTTAGGATGCATCTGTTTAGCAGGAGGGTCCCAGCTGTGCTCCTGAGACTAAAGATAGAGAAAGTTATCTGGTGAATCCAAGGAGGAATTCCAAAAGGATCAAGTGTGCTGTTCAGTCACACTTGTTTCTCAGTTATGTTGTAGTTGTGAGGACTGTTTTGGGGAAGTATAAAGCCAGTAGCAGGGAGGCATAGTTTTATGCAAAACCAGGTTCTTTTAAGAAATTCACACACCTGTTTGTTAAATTGGGATTTTTTTTTATTTTTTTTTTTTTTGGTTCCTCTGATGAGAAAAAAAGGGAAAGTAGGGAACAATTTTATTATTTGGAGATTATTACTTTTCCCTATTGTTTAATAGTTCCTTGTTCCTAAGGCTGCACTGCTGCACAGACAAGCAGTCTGGCTTCCTGCACTTGTATAAATAAGGTGCCATGACTACAGCTGAATGAAAATTTAGGTATAAATACCATGTCAGTGACAGAATAAGGTGTATTTTAGAGTTCTCTGTGTTTGGGAGTTCAATATTTTGAGTGATTTTTTTGGTGTACAAATCATATATGTTTGTTTTTGTAGAGGGTGAAGCAGCAGGACTGAATAGTGGTTTTGTATAAGCTTGAGGCAGTGTAAAAAAGGGGAAAGAAATCAGGGTTGATGTTTCTGGTTCCTGTAAAGAGCAGAGCATCAGAGCAGCTGCACTTGAACTGCACTTTAAAAACTGTTTTATTTGAAAAGCCAGAGCAAAGTAAAATATTTTACTATAGATAAGAACCTTGCTAAGCTTTTTGTAGTTTGACAATCGATGTAGAATATAAGTGATGTGCTAGTCATCAAGGCAGCCAACTTGCAAAAATACTGATTGCAGCAGCAATTTCTTCTCAGTCTCAGGCAGTGCATCTTATATCACATTCTCTGAATGCCACTGTTCCTTTCAAGAGAAGTCTCTTCAGTCCCTAAGGATTTCTTCTGCTTCACAACTCTTTGTTAGGAGTGGTGTGTTCAGGCACAGAAAATTCCTCACAGGAAAGACTCCTTGTCAAGAGTTTGTCTTTAAGGGGAAGGGCCTTCGTTCTGTCCTTTCTGCCTCTTCCAACCAGATAGCCTTTGTGCTATTAATTGTTCAGTGCATACAGTAAGTCCAGCACCCCAGGCTTGCAGAAATGTTTTAAGCAGTGGACTCTGAGGTTGTATTGAAGTCAGGAGTTAAAGCTCTGTCTCAAGAATAGTAAACATGATGGAATTGCCCCACAAACCCAGATAAAAGCCTTTATTCTGGTAAGGGACAAATGTGGATGCTATGCCCCCAATACCCTATATATTCTTACTCAAGCTGTTTATTTTTAACATCCCAAAATTATTCTGTAACTCAGCATTTCACTTAGCAGAGGCTTCAAGGTGAAGATTTAGATATAAAAATTAACAAGTATGGGCATGAAGTAAATGACTGCTCTGTACTCTTTTGATCAAATGTGCTGAGTTTCTTACTGTTCTGTTGAATTCCCATGGAGATAAAATCTGGTGCATGGATTAAAAATAAAGGTAAATGGTGCATTTGGTGTCACGGGACAGCTGACCAAGAGGAGTCCTTCTGCTGTTCTGCAGGCAGTGGAAAGGTTTAACCTTTTGGTTTGCTTCTAAGTGTACATTTCTATGCAATGCTGTTGGGGGGGGTTGGACTCTTAGCTCTTCCAGTACATCTGTTCTTCTGGACACACTGTTCCATAAAAACCATCCAGAGACTAAATTAAATCTGGAAATCGGTGTAACTTTGGGAAGTGGTGTCGTAACTTCCTTATGCTTGCTTTGATTGCTTTGTCGTCCCCTCCTAAAAATAAGGACCACAAAGTCTTGCAATCTTTTTAAAGAGAAAATAAAATCATGCAAATAAAGAGGCTTTCCAGTTGAAGCCTTTCTTAGACTCACAATTCTGCTAAATAGCCTTGTGTTTGAATTTCTCTGGGTATTACTTTGGACCAAATGACCAAAGTGAAAGGGCATTAGAACCTGATCCAACAAATAACTTAAGTATTTGCTTAACTTTCAGCTGCTGAGTAGTCCCTCTTACTGCAATGAGGATGTTAATGTACTTAAAGTTAAACATGTGCTTAAGTGATTTGAAGGATTAGTGCCTATCTTCATCAAGGTTTTTAATCCCTTCAGTGTTGTACACATGTGCTTTGTGTGTAGTTGTATGTTAAGATTCTGTACATGTGATTGATTATCCAGCCTAGTGACACAGGGGCCACAGCAGTTCATAGAGGGATTCTTTAAGTGATGCATTTGGTGAATTTACAATTCATGTTTAAGGATCACTTAAAGAAATAGTAAGTTTCTGTCTTCCACGTTATGTTATTATTAGGCATTATATTAATAAATAATCACAACATCTCTATGAGACACTGATTATATAAATAACACTTTATGTTCAGAATGGCTTTTAGTCCCTTCTTACTGCAGCCATTCAGGATGAATTACAGTGACATAACCAAAGTGTCCCCAGATTTCAGAGAACACTTCTGCAAAGTTAATTCACAGTTTCACTAAAATGCTCATACTCCACACTTAGATTCACCACCACCCCGTGTAGCTGCCAAGGAGTGAGGTGTTGCTTTCAAGATGAAAATAATCCCCAAATGTTTCCACAAACATTCATGTCATGGACAGTGTAATCCTGAGTGCAGAGGTTTGTCAACCAAGGCACTATTCCACTGCAAAAGAATATGGGTTTGTATCTGTGGATCCTTCCTCACACTCTAATGACATAAAAAATAAAATCCATCAGCTGTGGAGTTGTGGCAGAGCTAGGGTTAAACCTGCCATTTCAGGTTCTGATCTAACACCTCAGCCACAATGGCAGCATTAATTTTATTTTTATTTTTGTAATAATTTTAGCTTTTTTTTTCCTGATAATGTTTGCTTCCTTCTTGTGGCAAGAAGGAATGTGTCCAGTCATGCTCTGCCCTGATTACAAGACTGAAGGAAGCTGGAAATGTGGGCTGGATGTTCCCATGTATTGTCACTCACTGAAAACCCAAAATAGATTACTAATATTTTAGGCTGGTGACTAATACTTGACCATGGTCTGTTCTGTATCTCTGCTTCATACTTGAAGAAAATGTGACTGACTGGTTAAGGGACTGACTCATGATTTTGTACAAATGTCATTTAACCCAAATGTCCTTGTTCCTAATCCCTGTTAAAGAGAGAGATAACTCAGACAGACAGCAGCATTAACATAGCCTGGGTTTAAGTTATTAGCAAGGAGCAGAGTGGTAGCTGCCTGCTTGCAGTTTGATGCTTCTTCTGTGCCAAATGCTGGTAAACTTCATTGTTTCAGGGGCTCTGCAAAATTAAGTTGTACAGCTTCTAGTTACTGTACCTTTAGCTGATTTGGCAGCTCAGCTGCCACTAGAAACTTAAGCATTCATTAGCATTTCATGAGCCTTTAGACAATATCCCTATCTGTCAGTTCAGTTCTTTCCCTGACAATAGTGTTAATGATTTAAAATATTCAGCAGTGTAACCAGACAATGTCAGCTAAAAGGCAAAATGCTGCATTTGCATTCCCGGTGCCTCGAAAAGCCATTTCAACAGACACTGAGCTTAAGGCAGAGAAGCATTTTAATCCTTCCTGTGGTGAGTGCTGAAAACTACCATAATAGCCCATGAAGAAAACAAGATCTGGAACTTCACAGAACAGCAAGAGATGTTACACAGAGGAGGGGGAATGATCTAAGCTTTATTTTAATTTTGTGGAGCATCCCTGTACATAACTGTAATAAGAGAGCTCATAAAAGTGGTGCACAGAACATATCCAGTGTATTTCACTGTTTATGGCATTCATTCCTATGTCTCCACCCCTTTTCAAAATAAAACTGTCATTTACATCCCTGGGCAGCATGACAGGATGACTTAAAGTAGAATCATGAAGATTCAGGTCCAGTACCAATTAACTTGTTAGTGCAGGAAAATCAGTTTCCTTCAGCTGTCATGCTTGCAAATCATTTAGATGTTTGTTTATTTATAGTGTCACAGTTACTAAAACTGGCTCTAAACTACAGGTTTTTTGTTACTAGAACAGTTACTAAGTCTGGATACGTATCAGACATCTAACTTGAAACGCTTGTAGGTGTCATGGATCTTCACATCTATAATAACCTAAAATACAGCCCAATGGATGGCTAAATAAATCTGATTGTCATAGATGTACCTGGCCACCTAGGCCAAAATTGTAGGTGCAGCTGAAAGGATTCTCTGCTGTTTACTGGAATCTGTTCAGCTGCTTATCTAAACAGAAATATTGTGGCTGAATCTTAGGTTGGTACAAGTGACAATGATGATGAACTTTGAGAAAGCACGAATGAAAATAACGTGGGAGTAGAAAAGTAAACTGAGTCTGTATAAGTGTTTTTAGTGGTTTTGTTTTTTTTGTTGTTTTTTTTTTTTCAATTTTGCTGCTTTTTTGTATGGCTCTTTCTTGTGGTTGCCATCAGAAACCAGAAGTTCTTGTGTACTTCCACAGATCTCCCCACATGGTGGATCTTCTTCCAACGTGAATGGTGTCCCTGAATCACTCCGGTGCCAGAGTCCCGAAGGTAGGACACCAATAACTGCTGGCAGGCAATCCTTGCCAGAATTTTGCTGTAGATGATACTTGTCTTAGTACTTTCAGATGGTTTCTGATGACTTCAAATAATTTTCTGTTTGGAGATGTTTGTTACCTTGTTGATTCACCTTGGAAAAAAATTTTAGCACATTTATGCATCAAGGCAGTAAAGTCAGGAAATAAATTTTGTTAATTTTTTTTTTTTTTTGTCCAGTGGTAGCATATTACTGGACCTTGCTCTTCAATAGTCACTGTTAGGAATTTGACTGATTTTGAACATGACCTGCATTATCACCAGAAATGTGTTTGTGGCTGGATTGAAAGAGGAGCTCTCCTCAAAAGAGCTCCTTGTTCTTCAGGTAGAACCACTTGCCAATCAACTGACCTTAACTAAACTTAACCTTTCATTCCTCATCTCTTTAAATTAATTCTTATAATATAAATATATTATCTTCTGCTATCTTTAAAGCAATGCTAATTATTTTTAAATATTTTTAAATTTCATGGTGGAGCAATTTTTTTTTATTTTAAAAATACTGAAAGAAGCATCTATCATAATTACTTGCATTTTGGATGTTTTAGGAGCACCTATAAAAACTTAAAGGAATTCAGCAGATAAAACTTTTTGGATCTCTTATATGCATTGTAGCTGAATCTTATTTGCATTTTTGCTTTGAGTTTGCAAAAAAAATAAGTCAAAAAAGTAATCTGAGGTCAGAAAATTTTAGATGAAGAACTTCTAACTGCATTCATTACTTTTAGAATATGCCTATACAAAAACATAGCCAGAGATTTATTTGCGTGTTCAAAGGTCAAATAACTTTGGGTTCATCTTGTTCTTCTTTACACTTGAGATAAAACCAAGGGAATTGCAGTGGAGAGAACAGCTTACTTTTAAGTTTTGTTTTGCATTTGTGATTGTTTTGTTATCTGTGGAGCCCATTTGGGATATATTGCATCCTGCTGACACTTCTCTTCAAGCTTGCATTATTGACTTCTGTATTTTATTTTTTTTTAACAGGCTTGAATGGAAACAAGTTCTCAGGGTCATCTACCATTCTTGAGAAGTATAAAGTGGGGAAGGTGATTGGTGATGGCAATTTCGCTGTTGTAAAGGAGTGCGTGGAACGGTGAGCAAGGAAACTGTTCAGTCCTGCTCTTTATTGTGCTGGATAAAGCCCTTGTGCATTAACATCATTTCCTGGATAAATGTAATGAGATGAAAGCCAAGAGCAGTTGCAGAAGTAGGCACACACTTCAGGAGAAACAGGCACAGCAAAACATGCAGAGCTTCCTATGTTTTCTTCTAGGAAAGGGATACTAGAGCAGCAGAGAGCCATGGCTTTTTATCCCACAAACTAGAGGAGGCATCACCTTCTCCTGGTGCCTCCTCAGGAAACCCCACAGCTCTTCAAGAAGTCTCTCACACTACAGATGGTTGTGGATGACAGGAAATTCTCTGTGGCATCTAAACAGAGTTTGAGAGACCCCCCCCCCTTCTGCCTCAGCAGTTCTGCTGCTGTGGTGTCCCCACTGCCTGCTGCTGACGTGATTTTTCACAGCTTTCAGCATTCTGTGGGTAGAGTACTCCTAAAGACATGCAGTCGTGGTGGCTCCCTGGGGCTTGCTGCCTGTCTTCTGTGGTGTGGAGGAGCCAGACACTTCAAATGAACCCCCCAATATCCTGAAACATCCTTGTGCCTGGTTCCCTGGGGGGTAGGCAGGAGACCTTTGCAGACCTGTGCAGTGCTGCTGCTCTTCCTCTGCAAGCTTGTGTCACACTTTGCTGCCAGTGCAAACATAACAGATGATTTGACTGTCGCTTTCTCAGTGTATTTTTTATTTTAGAACCACCTTCTGCTATCTTCATCAACCTGAGAGTTATGTCAGTTTCTTAAATATTATGAGGAATTTCCGACTTGTACGCAAATACTGGGAAAACTCAACAAAGACTGTGAAAAACATAAATGTTGGAGAAACGTTCTTTTATTTTATCCTCATCTGCTGATTGTACTTAAGTTCAAAGAAAAAGAATTCTGAATGGAAACATCTCATTCCAGAATTGAAGTTAGACTCAGGTCTAACCTCAGTTAGAGGTTACAACTACAGGTCTGTAGGTTAAGAACCACAGGTCTGTAGTTCCCTGGGTCCTTCCATCATGGCCTTGGAAATTCAGTGTCAGCAAATGGGAGGTCGCTGCCCCCACCCTTGTGGTCCTCTGGCTCAGGAGACTGGGCAGCCCAGCTTCTATCAGTGGCACTAAAGACTGAGGCAAACAAGGAAGCATTCTTTGTTTCGCTTTATCTTAACGTCTGTTAGTCAGGTGACAGTCTTCAGCAAGTCCCAGTGTTTTCTTTCCAGCTTCCTTTGCTATTGACACACTTAAGAAAGCCTTGCTGTCTGCCTCAGCACTGGCCAGTGTCAGCTCTAATGGGGCTTTGACCTTTCCTCTCCTCTCCCTGCATGCACCAAGCACAGCTCTCTAATCTTGCTGCAAAGCCCCACCTTGCTTCCAAAGAGCCTCTCGAGCACCACAGGGAGTTCCCTGCTCAGCCAAGCTGTTCTCTGCCACTTAATGTTTGGGAAAATTGAAATCTCCCACAAGAGCAAGGGCTACTGATCCAGTAATTTCTCATTGCTACCCACAGAGTAACTCATCCGTGCTTACAGCCCAACCAGGTGATCCAGACACCCCCTACACCATCTCCTTTGTTTTCCACTGCTCTCATCCTCACCCAGAAGCTTTCGTGAAAGATAGCAGATTAAAAGCACAAGATAACATATTTATTGCCAGAAATATAAGCTGTGCATTTTGGAAATCACTTAAATCCCACTGGAAATGGGACAAGGGCTGCTAAGTCACTGAACGTCATCTGTGCTTCTTGGAATGAGGAAAAAATTGACCCAAAAAACGATTATAAAAATTGTAAAAAGGCACAATTCCACTTCAATATCTAGTTTTTTGTACGTGATCAGATCTTCAGTGCAATATTATTAAATTAATATTATATATAATATTAATATATAAAATATATATAATATATAAAAATATAATATATAAATATATTAAAATATATATTATATATTAATGTATCATATTATGTAATAATGTAATATATTAATATAATATAATATATAAAATATATAAAAATTATATATTGTATATAATATATAAAATATATATTAAAATAAGTATTTTAATATATAATTATAAAATTTTAATTTTATAATTAAAATTAGCAACAACAGTTGCTAATAATAATGATGACAGAGGAAATGCCAACCGTTAATGCTTCTCTTTTAATTCCTATTAATTATACTTAATTTCTAATAGCGTTGTGCTAAGAAGCCTTAGCTGTGGAGCCAGGATCCTATTACACAGCTACCAGCTGGGATGTTCTACAAAAAGAACAAGAAAAGACTAAGGTGGTCTCTTTTGTGCCTGTGTGTGAGGACATGAGTCAACAGATGGGCACTGACAGCTCGAGAAGGATCCCAGAAACCTGTCAGACCATGCTGGTGCACTGATACCAGCACACAAACCCTGTGGGTCAGATCCACCTTTTCTCCCTGGGTGCTGCAGGAGAGGACATTTTTGCAAGAGGGGTTTGAAGAGGGATGAATTGGCTCTGTGAAATGTTCACTCCCCCTGCTCACAGCACGAGTGCTGAAGGTTCTCTGAGTGGGTGCTGCTGATGAGGTGTTCGCAGGCTTTTCTGGTATCACGGTGTCAGGGACAAATTGTGGTTTTGATTTCCAGGCTGCACTCCCAGCAGATCTTACATGGGGGCTGTAACACGAGAGGTGGCATTTCACAGATACCATTTGGGATAAAGGGCTTCTATCTAAAGACCAGATCAGGTGGTAACTATGACAACCCTGCAGATACAGCTGCACTTCCAGGGCAGGGATTCTCGCCTGCAGTTTTTCAATAATGCATAAATGGAATGTTAGGTGTTCATTCAGTTCCTTTCTCTGTAAGGTGCTGATTCTGACCAGTTGTATCTAAAGCCAAAAGCGCAGTGAAAATCACCCTGGAAGTTTGAAAACATGCCTGACTTTTGCTTTTGTATCCACCTCCCATTTCCTAGCAGTGTTCTGATGCACACTGGAGTCTGTAGGCACTGGCACAGCACAAAATATCAGCAACTTGGTCTTACAGTGATTTCATATGATTTTTAATTCATCAATAATAAAAGTCATAATTTCTTCTTTGTTAAAAAAAAAAAAATTAAATTGTGTTGCTTCTTTTTCCCGCCCATTTTCCCCCTTCTGGAGAAATGGAGATTTTTATTGCTTAAAGGGATGAAAGACAAACAAGAGCTCCTTTCTGTGAGAGTATTTGCTGAAAACAGTAATCCTTTTTTACTTTGTATACGACCCACCCTGTTAAAATGTCATGGGACTTCAGATGACTGCTGTAGAATTCCACAAAATACTTTAAAAAAGGAAAAATGTAATACAAAAGCTCAAAATCAGTGCATAAAAAATTCTATCTGCAATGGACTATAGGATTTTAGCTCTGTTGAGTCCTATTGAATTTTTTTACTAGGGTATCAATCTTCACACATACACACATGATTTTATCTTCAAAGCCCAGCAGTTGAGCAAAGCTAAGCAGAAGGCTGAAGGCAAATTTTGCCTTAAAGGAGTGACAGAGTTTTGCCAGGTCACAAAGGAGAAATTGCAGCTGGATCCTGGGGTTAACACACCAAGGGAGCTGGGTTGTGGTAGTCAGGGAAACAGCAGGCACCAATGCTGCTGAGGAAACAAAAACCCAACCCAGGTCTGCTCCATGAATTTTCTGCCAGCAACCTGCATGGGCCACAGCACATTGTTACGATGGTGCATTTACAGAAAATGCCACATTTTTTCTAATTAATGCTTCTTGTGCTTTTCTTGCTTAGGTCCACAGGGAAGGAGTTTGCCCTGAAGATCATAGACAAGGCCAAGTGCTGTGGGAAGGTAGGGTACAACCATTTGCATGGGTACAGAGGCAGCACCAGCAGCTGCTCATTAGTCATAAGTGGAGGGTGTGTTTGGGTTTTCTGACTGTTTGCAGAGTATCTCTTCAACAAGATGGCAATGCATCCAAGAAGCAAATAATAAAAGCAGCGAGCATTAGTCTACTAAATAATAGAGAAAAAAACCAACTAATTGTTGCCTGTTTTACTGGGCTGACAAAATGCTAATTATGCACCCAAAATTTACTGGACGGTTTTGATGTGTAAAACATGAGAGGGGAAATTTGCAACTGTATGTTGTATTATGTATGTAATTCCCATCCCACTCTGCCTCTTATTTTTCTCTCTGTATGGCTCAACATGCTCCTTTTTTTGAGCAGAACATGGATTTAAAAAGAAATTTTCACAACCTTTTCTTTCTGTTTATTATGTAGTGTCACCTTCCTGTATTAACAAAGCTCTCTTGTGTCCTGAAAACTTTCCTTTAATTCAAACTTTAAACAGAAAACTCCAAAATTGTCTCTTCAGGAGAACAGCATTTCATATAATCCAAGCAAATACCTGAGAGAGTCAGACCTCTTCTTTCCCTTCACATTCTTGAGTATAGGTATTTTTAAAAAGGAAGAAAAACTGCCTCCCCTCTTTGTGTGGTAAGGAGCTGTGTGATGCTGTGATGACTTGCTATTAGGAGAGGTCCTCAAACAGAAACATTTTATCTGTGCAGGTTTTAAAGCACATTATTAGGTGCTAGGAGATGAAGGTTTCATTTTACCTCATATTCTCTGGGTTTATTTAGACAATTTAGAAAGGAATCATAAAAATGTGCAGCCACAAGAAAAAATGCTAGGATTGCTTTTCTGAGATTAAAATGTTGCAATTTCTTCAGCTGTGGAAAGGGTGACCCACTGTAAACAAAATTTTTGGATGATGTGTACAGCTTGCAACTTTAAATGGGTTTTATTGCTTGTCTGAGTCAGCTGCTTAAGTATCATAAACTGGAATGGTCTGGAGATAGATAATCTATTTTACACAGTAGAGCTTAGAGGAATTTTCTATTTGTCATTCTCCTTGCTTTAAAACACACACAAACAAAAAAAATCAACCCCTGGATGCATACTTGCCTGTTTTGAAAGGATCTGTATCTGCATAGCTAGAGATTGTTGGAAGATGTTTACACCTCTTAGGGCAGTGGCAGAATCATCCTGGAAGAATTCCGACTAAGGAAAAAATTAAATTTTGCTGCAGCTTATTCCCTCCTCACTCAGTTCCACAGCCCTGCTTTAAAGGCATCCATCCAGCCCAAATTTGGATGATTTAGGTGCTGCTCACTGCTCCTTCATCTTGGATGTTCAAAAATTTGAATCCAGTTAACTGTTTTCCACAAGTGGCTGAAATGCTCATTACACAATAATGTCTCTGTAAATAAATCATATTAATGTGGACTGAAACATATATTGCACCATCCAGGAGAGCACCATAACGAGTTTTGGAATTATTATTTTTTTTTTACATGACAAAACATAGCAAGACAGTGGGGTGTTTGAAAATAACTAGCTATATATTAGTCAGCATTTTTTGAGGACAGATTTTTAAACCATAGCTCAGCAGCATTCTGGAGCCCTTTAAAAAAAGATACTGTTTATTTTAAGTATTAATTATGCCTGAGCAGTTTAGTCAAGAAAGCACAGGTAAAGCCATTGTGCCTGAGTTGTAATTAATGGGTGTAATAAGTTTGATATGTCCTCTGTTCTTTAGGTTGAGAAAGCTGTAATGATATTCTAGTTTTCCCTTGGACTCTTAATGTTAGTTTTGAATTTCCAGGCTGCCATCCCTAAGGCTTAGAATGCTGTGGCTGTCCACGTCTGTCTGGTGATGAGGTTCAGCATTGTGTTTAACAGAATTGCTTCCTGTTTGTCTGTTTTGTTTTCTCTCCAGAGCACTTTGCTTGGAGCAGGCACTCAGTTTGCTCAGTGACCACTGCTACTCTTTCAAAGTGAATTTCAGAGGTGTGATGTTTGACCCATGTGTGCCGCACCCTTCTCTCACCAAACGAGATGCACATGTGGCATGTGGTTTCTGAGCTGTGCAGCCACAGAAAGCTCTGGCAAAAGCACAATGCATCCACAAATTCATCCATAAATAACCCCAGGAAAAGAAGGTGAAGTGGTGTAAGATCTCCAGTCACTGCCTAGGCACAGTGGATCACATCTCCTCCTAGTGCTCTGCTCACAAATGCATGAAGTGCATGCTCCTTATCAACAGGGATAAGTTCCCAGTCCAGTGACATGATTTGTTCCCTGCCAGGGTAGGAAGGACACTGGTGTCTGATGCAAGCATTGTTTCTTATTTTGCAGAGAACCTAAACACAATACCCATATTCCAACATTTATAAAGGAAAACTAAAATCATTCTTTGCGTGGAAGGAACGCGTAATTATTTTTTTTCTTTGCTCTCCAGTGTTAAAATGTTTTAGAAAACGAGGCATTTGAAACTAATTTGTTCTCAAAAGCCATTACTTCCTCAGAAGCACAGGGAAGGGGAAATTGAGCTCAGTCTGTGTGCTGTTAAGCTGTTGGAGTCACAACAATTTAACTGAGCTATTACACATTTTGCAGATTGTAAATCTGAACAGACGTATAAAATGAACCAAAATCCGTAACCAAAGCACTCAGAATATTTTTTTCTTGAATATATTCCACAACTTTTTAAAAAAATAAAGTCCTTGGATAGAAATCCTAGGTAATCTGTCCTTGAGTAACCTACACTAAATGAGAGGTGAAGGCTGGAGAGGATCAAGAACATGTTAACTATTGATGAGGGGTGACAGGTTCCAGTGATCCAGCTTGGGGGCAGAAAGGTTCTGAACTTAATTTCACCTCATAATACCCACATAAGAATATAACCTGCACTTCCTGAATTGCTGTCATGTTCTGGGGTCTTTTTCAGAGATGCCTCATTCGTTATGTGTCTGAAATATATTTTCAATGAAATGTGGTCAGTGCTGAAATACAAGTTAAGATCCAGCAACTGAAAATAACCTTCTGCTACATAAATTAATCAGCAAAAAGGGTGCTCACTGATCAAGTGATCAGCTGATCAAAGGAAAAGTGAATTGGCAAATTCATGTTTCAGATAAACTTCCCTCCTCTTCTGAACAGGAGCACCTGATTGAAAACGAGGTGTCCATCCTGCGCCGAGTGAAGCACCCCAACATCATCATGCTGATAGAGGAGATGGACACCCCCACAGAGCTCTACCTGGTGATGGAGCTGGTCAAGGTAAGGCTCAGGGGGCTTTATTTGTCTTGTCTGAATTCTCCGAGCAGTATTGAGGAACGCTGAGATCTTGGGAGACATAATCAAATCAGGTTTCAGTGGCAGCCTGAATTTTATTTTTAAATCACAAAAATACACCTATCAAGCAGTTCTGTTAATGGGATTTCTCTCTCTTCAGCTGTAATTTGACTATTAACACAGATTTGAGGTCATTTTGCAATGTGCACAGTCTAGAGAGATGCAGATAGTGGGTTTTAAATCATGCCTACAATATGCAGGGGTGATAGTGATGTTATGCATTTACTAACAGAACACCTGCATTTATTTCACTGTTCTCATTATTTAATAATTTAATTTAAAGAATTGAACTCTTTGTAGTGAATTTATCTTAATAGATAAGACCAATAGATTAAACTCCAGCAATTTTCATCCTAGAAAACCCAAACTCAAAAGATCCCCACCCGTTTTGTTTATGTCAAACACTTCACACCAGAGCACAGATGCTGCTTTTGTACACGTACAGAGAAAACACAAATACTCATTTTGCTGTCACCTTGTGAGCCAAATACATGAGTAGCATCAGGTTCTAGTCATGCATTCTCTTGTCTGAGTTCAGTACATGCACAGCAACCCTGCATATCAAGCTTGACTGGCATGTCAGATGCAAAGAACATACAGCAAAAAGCAGCACTGCTCGTTTTTGGAGCAGCACTTCTTATTTCTGACTGAAGCACTGTTACGTTCAGGAGTCCCCTCCAGAATGGTTGCCAGACTGGGAAACCTCTAAAGGAAGCGTGTAGTTGTTGAATACATAATTTCTGTAGCCCACTCATCTTTCCTCTTCTCTAGAAGTTATTTTTATACCCTATAGGCTTTTTGGGGTTTCGAGACGGTATTTTTTTTATATATATTTTAATTCACCACCATCTTGGCCTGTATTTCCTGAATTGCTTCTTCTCTTTGGTGTGCACTGAAATGCTTGGAATGCCACCCACAGCTCAGGCAGATCGCTCCTACAGATGTATCCAGGGAAACCATCATGGAGACACCCACATGAAATTTGTTGCAATGACTGAAAATGCCGCATCAGTAACTCACTCACTCACACACGGCTGTGTGTTCCCAGAGGAACAGAGCATCCATAAACAGAGCCTGACACGTTCAGAAATCACCTGGAGGTTCTGCACTTTGCTGTATCTCAATCAGTGGATTCATTTATGTTGGAATGTGTTCATCTTTTTTGTCCTCTTCAGCTGTATTTATTTGGTATTTCTTGCACTATCTGCGGAAATTTGAATTTGCTAAATATTTGTTAGTTAGAGTTTTTTTGTTGTTTTGCTTTTTTTTGTTTAGTTGGGGTTTTTTTTTTTTGGTTTGTTGTTGTTGTTTTTTTATTAGCTAATTTATTTTTGGCCTTACTCAAAATCAGGGCTGGTTTTTTTTAGTATGTTGAAGGTATTATACTGATAAGATGAAGAAAAGGGATGCTATATGCCTGTACCTGTAGGTAATATAAATGAGTGATCAAAGGTAGGAAGATTAATAGAAAAAAAAAAAAAAATCTGTGATTTGCCCAAGCTCAGACACCAGAAGCCCTGGAGTGCAGTTAAGAATTTAATGGAGATGGCCAAAGTCCCAGTCTAGTATCTTGCTGACAAGATCATCTTTCTGCAATTTTTTTTTTTTCTGTTTAACATGAACTTGAGCATGTCTTTTCTGAAAGAAGATTTTATGTGTTTGTTTAGGGTTTTTGTTGAGTTTTTTTCGTTTTTTTTTTAAACAAAATGCCATCTTAATTATTTTTTAAACAGTGATCTTTCTCCTTTCCATTACTTAGGGAGGAGACCTATTTGATGCCATCACCTCATCTACAAAATACACAGAGAGAGATGGGAGTGCCATGGTCTACAATTTAGCCAGTGCTCTCAAATACCTGCATGGTCTCAACATTGTGCACAGAGACATCAAACCAGAAAATCTGCTGGTATGTCCCACTTATTTTCCAGTATTTTCTCTTACTTTGTTCTCATTAATGCAAATGCTTGTGTATAAATGTCAAGGAGCACAGCAGAGAACAGTAGGCATATTAATTTAGAATAAGTATGTATGAAGTAAGTCTTTTGCCATGAGACAGCAATCAGGGTAATGCAGGAGAGCTGTGCTCAAGCCTGTCCTTAGACCTATCTTTATTTACATTTTGATTGGCTGCCTTTTGGATAAGCAGGAGTATTTTCTCACAAAACAATGCATTTTAAAGCTGTGTCAGTGAATCATTTATCAGTTTGCAAGTGGGAGAAAGGTGGGCTGAGAGCCATTTCTTCCATTTCTTTGAACAATCCTGTGGTCACCATCTGAAGCCAGTGGTTTTTTCCTTTTGCTGTCGTAGCAGGACCATCTTTCTGATGGGAAATTAACTGGGAATTAACCCTTTACATAGGTTTATTGTTTTCCTGGGCAACTGGCTACTTTTGTTTTCAGCAGAGACATTACATTGTTGACAAGAATTACCATGAACTCTGCTTTGGGAATTCCTTATGCCCCAGTCCACAGAGGGCATCATTCCCATTCTGTCCCCAGAATGGGATCAGCCTGTGCTGCCCTGCTTACGTGCAGGGGTTACACTTGTGCATTACATGTGGGATATTAAGTACAAACAGGGTTGTAATCTCCTCTGCTTGAGGCGTTTCTTGAAGTCTTTTCTGGTGTTTGTCTGTCCTGTTTAATGAGTTCACACCGAGGGTAGGAGTCACGGCGTATCCCAGACTGGATTTTGAGCTATTACAAGGACAGCGCTACAAGCTGAAAATATTTCCTAATTAATAGTCAATTCTTTCCCAGTAATTCCACTGACAGTGTTTAGCAATTTAAATAAACCCTGAAATAAATTAGATTGTTTAGCAAAAAGAAGCAGGGGGGGAGGCTTCTCCTGGAGAATGCAGTCACAGCAACATGGCACTTGAGAGAGAAAATGAAGGTGCAAGTCTCACATAGTATTAGTGCATCTCCAAACACAGACAGTCCAAAGAAATTTTAAGCTCTCATTAGTGATTGAATCAGTTATAAATAGGCACAAATGCCCTTTCTGCCTAGAAAGCCTAAAGAGATTACTCAACAGATGCAAATCTTACTCACTGTGATTGACAGTGGCAGAACGTTGAGATAACATCCTGGTGCTGAATGCAAATGCAAATAATTCCCATCAACTGCTACCTGTAATTCCACATAGTTAGGTTTTTTTTTGCACGGGGGGGTCATCCAGCCTGTCTGGATGGGAATTACATTCCCTTTGCCACTTGTGCATTTAAAAAATGCAAACCCTAAGAGTAATAGCTGATATGAAGGTGTTGTATAAAGGAGAACAAGTGTTTCCATTACTGATATGAATTACACAGGAAAATGAAGAAAGGTATTGCAGTGCTCAGTTGTTTGAGGAAGGCAAATAAATTCAGCCATTATGGGGGAGATTATGGGGTCCTCCATTCTAGAAACTGGATGCCCTTGAAATCATGTGTAATATGAACATTTTACTTTGCAGGCAAAACTGAGATGAATTTATTAGGGGGATGTTTCCTTTGTGTCAGTCTGGTTTGCTTTATTCCTGCCATCACTGTTGTATAAGCACTTTTCTTTCAATGGAAATTCAGCTCCTTTCATCAATAAAATGACTCAGTGCTACATTGTTTATGGGCCTTTTGGTAAGGTGCAGTTGGGTCTGCACAGAAACCTAAACTGTACTTGCCCAGACTGAGCACATTTGCTGATGAAATTGCCCAGTATGCTGACTAGATTTATGCGAAGTTAACAAGATGTTAAACAAATCTGATTGTAGCTGCCAGTCCCATTTTAAACTCCAGGTCTCATTCAAATGAAAAGTGGAGTGTTATATTTTACTGAATATATTCAAAACTTCTCAACATTCAAGGACTGGGTTTTCTTTTCCACCTCTGGTTGCTCGAGGCTGTGTCATGGTCTGACCTAAATAGCTGGCAGACAGCTCCATTGAACACTTGCTCCATTGATTCCAATCAATGGGAATATCATTTTTTCTCCTCTTTCCCTACAGGGCCGTGGAAATCACCTGTTTTTCCCATCTCTTTGGCGTGGTGATGATGATTTCCCAAAGAAATTAGAGGATAATAAAAATGCAGATGTTCTCCTCCTCATCCTGTGCTAATTTCTCTGATTCTAGGTGTGTGAATATTCAGATGGAACCAAGTCTTTGAAGCTTGGAGACTTTGGACTGGCGACGGTGGTGGAAGGGCCTCTGTACACTGTCTGTGGGACACCCACCTACGTGGCTCCAGAAATCATTGCAGAGACAGGGTGAGCATGGCTGCCTCCAGCACAGGCCTGGTGACCACTCACTTTTGGCAGGTTCTTAAGGTCTTGGAGGATCCAAATGCTCCAACAGGCTGGCCCTCCGTTGTTTTGTAACCAAAGCACCCATGGGCACCACTCCCAGTTCCTCCAAGAGGCCAGTATCCTTGCTCTGCCTGCTCCCGGGATTCTGGAATTTGGGTTTTGGCCTTTGCCTCCTCTGCCACCTCCCCAGGATCAGCTCTGGTGCAGTGGAGTCCATTTGTTTGTGCTCCCTGCCTCACCTCAGCATCCAGAGCCCATTGTGCCACCCATGGTAGCTGCCTGGGGAAGAACAGACAGGCCAAACACAGTGTTTGTACTAGAAATGGAATCATTTATATGGGCAGAGGCTCCAGAGGTCACCTAGTCTAAATCTGTTCTCAGGACAGTTCTAATTAGATCATGTTGATTCACCCTTTTGGGTGGCACATCCTGTTTGATAGCAACTGAACAACCCCATTATTCTGTGTAACAGGTCACTGCATAAATACAGAAAAGTTGTGTAAAATCGTAAATTTTCACCAATGGCAGATTTTCACAGGTCCTCTCTCCTTCTAGACCCATGACAACTCCATTCCATGCTCTGGCTGACTCTTGCCATAGCTGTGACCACTCTGAATTTCCTGATGGAGGGAGGTTTTTGTTGTGCTGTTTCACTCCTTGTTCAGTGCATTTGTTACATTGAGAAACATTTCACAGCTGCAGTGAGCTGCGGTGTCAGGAGGGCACCTCGTCTGCGTGCCTGAGGTTTTGACAAACTGAATCTACTGAACAGGGGGAAAAGGCCTCTTTTTGACCTCCAGTGTTTTAATTTCTGTGCTTGAAAAGACAAGTGCAGCTCTTCTTCCCTGTGTTCCTCACTGGAGAGGCTGGAGAATTGGTGTGTCTTGTTGCTTAGCAACGGATGATAACCTCTCTCTGAGTTACTTCACTGTAGGGACTGAGAAGGCACATCCTTGTCTTTAATCATTAGTGGCTCTGGATTGGGAAGCCTGGATACTGATTTGGAATTGAGTATATTCAGAAGACCCTGGAGAGCCCTGAGGCTTATGGTAGAGAGAAAAAAAAGATAAAAAATCATAGAATCATGGTTTCTTTAAGACTGTAAAGGTGTGAAGATGCTCAGGCAGAAAATACATCCCCACATCAGCAGCAAGTAACTTAGCACAGATTCTCACGTCATCCTGTCAGGGTCATTTGTTTTTTATTGGAATTACCTTTTTGTTTGTTTGTTTGTTTTGTTAATTCAGCACAAGTAACACAGCCTCGCTTTCTCAGGTACGGCTTAAAGGTGGATATTTGGGCAGCAGGTGTGATCACCTACATCCTGCTATGCGGATTCCCACCTTTCCGCAGGTGAGTGCCAAAGGGAAAACCAGCAAAAAAACACCCGAGTTCCTTCAGAGCAAGTCCGACCTTCCTCCCTGAAGGAGGGGCATCCTTGGGGGAGGAAAAAAAGGCGGAGCACAGATTGATGTGTTATTCCCTACGTTTTTAAGCGGTTTTCATTTTTTCCCCGTTTTAGGCTTTGGGATCCGTTTGATTCCTTTGTTTTCCTACGGGGGGCAGGTGTTTCAGTGCTGTGCGCGGGGTGTTGAGGGCAGAGCTGCTTTTCCTTTTGTCTCCGTGCGGATCCCAGCTCCGCCATCCTCGGGCGCGCACTGCCCTCCGCCGTCGGCGCTGGGGCGCGGCAGCTCCCGGAGAGCGGCGCTGGGAAAACCAGGAGAGGGGGGGAAATGTGCTTATCCCGCCTTTGTAACCCTGCCCGTCCTCCTGGGAAGTGTCAAACACGGCCACGAGGTTTGCAAACATCATTCTTGGTACTCGGAGTCAGGCTGTGTATGATTTTCTACTGAAAATCAAATGGTTTTGGGTTTTTTGTGGTTTTTTGTGATTTTTTTGATTTTGGGTGGTTGGTTGGTTGGTTTTTTGTTTGTTTGTTTGTTTGTGGGGTTTTTTTGTGTGGGTTTTTTGGGGGGTGTTTTTTGGTTTGGTTTGGGGTTTTTTGTTTGTTTTTGGTTTGGGTTTTTTTGCTGTTTGTTTTGTTTTGTGGGGTTTTTTTGTTTGTTTGTTTTTTTTTTTGTGTGTTTTTTTTTTTTTGTTGTTGTTGTTTTTTTTTTTTTTTTTGCCAGAGAATAAGAAGGATTTAGCACATTTTAAGAGGGAATTCTCCTCTTAACATATATACAAATTACTAATGCAGGGCCTGTATGTTCGTTTTTACAGCAAAATGCTTAACTATATAGTTAACTAAATATAGTTTAACTAAATCACCACACTGAACAAAAACTATTTTGCAATTATCATTGGTGGACAAATACTAGTTGGGGTATTTGGGGTTTCCATGTTGTTTGTTCAGGTTTAAAGCTGAACGTGGGTTTTGAAAGATACACCTGTGCAAGCAAATGTGTTCTTTGATTAGAGTTTGGGGGCTAGGGCACAGAGAATGTCCATATCATGCAAGTAAGGTCATGAGTGAGATTAATAAATGTGTGTTAACTATGCAGTCCCTATTCCAGTGGAAGAGTTAGCCTTAGTGCATTGGCTCAGAAGAGCTATCACTGCATAAATTTGCAAATTACACATTTCTAGTTGTTGTTAACGTAATTTCTGTTCCATCCCCAAATCAAGTTAACAAATTTGACAGTAACAATTTGGTTTTTTATCTCATAATGTTTTTTGTTACTGCTGTTCTACAGTGAAAACAACCTCCAGGAAGACCTCTTTGATCAGATACTTGTGGGGAAGCTGGAATTTCCCTCTCCCTACTGGGATAACATCACTGATTCAGCAAAGGTACTGATATTTTTTCTCACCTGGAACAGCATTTCTGACAAAAGCCCCCTGAGCAGCCTGTGCTCAGCTGGGAAGGCAGCCTGGAGGATCCAGAGCAGCCTCTTCCCCCTGTGCTTTTTCAGTTGGTTTAGCTTAACAGTGCCTGATGAAAGCTCAGGTGTTTCAGGCTGTCAGGTTCTGCCTCAGCAAGGGTAGCAGAATGCCAGCTGCACTCAGGGAACATCACCTCCCTTCAGGGTGCACTTTACAGCAGGTTCAGTGCTTCAGCTGTAAAATAAACATGCCTCTGAATTTTTCCCTCCTATCACCCTTTAAAAAAGAAAAATGTTTGCCCTGTGGATGCAGTTGGCATTTCTTCCTATTTTACTTGAGCCATTTATTACAGGTTTTTAAGAGGTGTGGCCATTACTGACTGCCACTGCCAGCAGTTCTTGGGTGATTGTTGCAGTTTTGTTTAAAATTGTGTCTGTAGGACAAAGATGCAAATTGTAAATCCCTCTTCTCAGGTTAATTCACTAGAATGCTCTGAATAATATCAGAGGACTCCCTAGCAAGTGGAGGTGTTTTTTTTGTCCAGCCAGTGAGAGGCTGAATTTATTTTCTACACTTTTCTGCATTTCCCAATGGGTGTTGATCCATTTACCAACATTTCCCAAGTCCCAGTCACCTCACACATTTCCAGACGTGCATTCTGAACAAACGAGGTCCTCAATCTTGGTATCCAAGGTGATGTCTCTGACACAGGAGGTACGACTGACACCGACAAAGGCTTCATGCACCAGCACTTTATTGCTCTCCAGGACAGCCTTTTATAGCCTTTATCTGACATGCACTCCACCTGTGCACCCTATCTACCCTTCTGGGATTGGTCAGGTACCCCTCAGCATTCTGTGTTTCTTTACCTTCAATATTGCTCACCTGTCCTACACAGCTGCAGCCTATTAGGGGTGAGGCTTGGCTGCAGCCCCATTCCCAATCACCACAAACTCTGTGCCTGCCTGCATGTCTCACTTCAGACTTCCACAGATAATAACTTGGCTGGTTGGGAAAGCTCTCAGGTGTGTTATTATCATCTGCTTGAAGAAACCATTTCCCAAAATTGAAGCAATGGACAGTCCCCTTGAAATAATCTTGAAATAATCTTGATAAGAGTATGAAGACTGATAATTGGGAGGCTATAAAAGGTTTTTTTGAGGGGAGGACTTGGCTCAATGACTTTTATTCTTCTGCAGCAACACAAAAGAGAACAGTTTTCAAACAATTTCGTCAGTTTCTTGACTTTCAGATGCAAATTCTTGTCTCTGGTTTGTTTTTTTATGTAATGTTACTGAGTGCATGTGCACTGCCCAGAGAGGATTTCAACTCTCCCATGTCTGTTTTTGTTCTGGTCATGTGCATATATAGAATATATAGAGAATATATAGAGAAAAAAGTGGACTATCAGAGCTGATTTTTTTTTAACATTTATTTTTAATTTGTTTTAAAAAGACTCAGTGAGACGTGAGTACAGTGAAGAAGTTGATATCAAACACGCTGCCTGACAGACGCTTAATCCTAAAGGGCAAATTTAAGTTCCACTTATCACTGGTTCTGGTATCAGCTGGGGTTGGTTTTTTTTCCATCCAGGTATCAAGAAGATTGCATTGAGAACTTGGTGCAACAGTATTTTCAGTTTTAATATCCTTTCCCACTCCCTTCAAACTCTTTTTTTTTTCTTCTTTTTCAATGCAGGAGTTAATCAGCCTGATGCTACATGTGAATACTGAAGCCCGGTACACAGCAGCACAGATCCTAAGCCATCCCTGGGTGTCAGTGAGTAAATCACATTTCACTTGTCTCTAATTTGACATTAAACCTGTAAATCTAACCATTAACATGCAGTGTTCAGAAGCAGCAGTACAATTAGCAAATGTAACACCTAATTTACCAGAGACACTAAGCTGATGCCTGCCAGGTCCTTCATCTTCTCAGGCAGCAGCAAAGGGGAACACCAAAGTGCATTGCTTATTGATTTAAAACATCAATTAATTATTAATAACTACTAGGTTTTACATGGACACAGTCAATGCTTATTTCAGAGGAGTTCTAACAGAGGGGCTGAATATGATCTGTGGAGTTCCCTGACACAAGAGAAGACAACTATTAACAAGCGTGTCATTGGCTAGCAGCTCCTCTCAAGATACTTCATAACACCTCCAGGCTTAGGACCTGATGGGCCATTTAAAGTGATGATTTGAAAGAAATCCAAGTGACAAATATGCTTTTAATTTTTAAGATTATTTCAAGCATGTTATTTTTAACTTGCTTGAATCAAACCTGCAGCTTATAATTGTGGGACAAATCAATGCACTTGAACTGTCACATGTCATTTTAAGAAATAGAAGTTCATTCATAAAACTGTGAGTGATTGCTTTGTTCTTTTCCTCTGGAATTGTCTCTCATGTAGCAGAGTGTGTTCACTTTTGGATTGCCTGTCTGAATATTTACCATGCATTAAAAAGCAGAAAGTACCTGATGATAAAAAACTTCAAGTTTTTTCCTAACTTGAATATTGTATTCCTTCTTATACAGGATGATGCTTCCCAGGAGAATAATATGCAAGCTGAAGTAACAGGTAAACTGAAGCAGCACTTTAATAACACCCTACCCAAGCAAAATAACACATCTGCTGGGGTTTCTGTCATCATGGTAAGAGAAATTATCATTTTTCTACATTGATAGAATACTCTGCATATTTTCCTAACAGTGCTCTATGAGCATGTGTGGTGCAAGAATAGCAAACCCAAAACTAGAAGGGTCTCTAATTCTAGTCTTTATTGATGTATAATGTGGATTGTCTCATCATGGCTTGAGAGCAACCAAGTCTATGACAGGGAGCTACCCCAGAGATAAAAATGAGCTTCCAAACAGAACCATGTGAACACTAAGTAGGTGTATGTTAAAACCAAGTTTATTAACAATTTCAAATCTTTCATTATAAAAACAGTGGGGGTTTTTTATCATACTGCCCACCTAGTTAGTTAAGTAGGGTCTTCCTCGGTGCCTGACCAAGTATTGCTTCATCTTGAGTATTGTGTTGTTCAACACTGCCTGTGCCAGGAAGCCAGGTTCCATTCCAGAAACTTCCTTTCTTTCTGATCTTACTGGGGCCCATCCTTGTCTGGTGCACACAAAATGTATCTTCAGTAACTTCAAGAAAGCAAAACCATCCATGGTAACATAACAGGGACTTCCACCCTCACCCTCCCATTAGTATTAATTTCTCTCCAAGCCCAGCCCACTTATGTTAACAAAGAATTGTTTTAATCATCTGAGAGCCAGTAAATTTAAATAAAATATTTCTGCCTACATCTCTGTCTTTGCAAATTTGTCTGAGTTCAATAGGCAAACAATTTAAATGTAGGAAAAGTGATAACATAAAAATAAGTCAGGAAATGGATTTCAGGTTCATGCTCTTGTCTACATTTCATTTGACAGTTTGACTTGACAGTTTGAGAGGGACTTCAGAGCTTCATTCTTTATACTGTTGAGACTATGGATAAGCCTGAAGCTGAAAACTGGTATAAAATGCACTCTGTGTAATAAGAGCAATTTTAATTCTAACTCTCAGCCCCTCTCCAACTTGCATGCCACTTAAGCCTGTCTCAGATCTCTGACACAGCGTAGCTTCTGGCTTCTTATTGCTGTGGGTTTTTTCTGTTAGCTACTGACACTCCTTCAGCCAGGAAAGTTCACCTCATTTTACCTTTTCCTGCTTTATTTCCTTCTAACAGGTATGGAAGGATGTAAATGCATAATTATTAATTGCTGAATGCAGTTCCCAGTTAATGCTGAAAGGAAAAGTAAAACCTTGTTCAAAACACTGTGATCTAATGAGGGTTAAGCCCCCACTTTGTTATTCTTGCCCTGGTTTACCTTGAGCATTGAAATTGAGTTACCTATGTGTTCAGAAGTTCTTCACTTGCTCCAGCACTCATGGCTTACCAACATTGAGCTTCAGACAAGCACACCCTGTAACTCTCGTGTATTGCAGTGCATTGCTCTCTCAGTTCCACCTGCACATTCACTGGAGCCCCTTTAGCATCACCTCATTCCAACACTGTCACCTGGCCCATGCAGATAATACCATCCTGTGGCAGATAAGTAAAACTGCACATCCCCAGTTCAGTGTCCTTGCACAGGAGGCTCCTGCTGCCCCTAAAAGCATGTTGCTCTTAATTCATTACTGATTTTATTTATTTTTTTTTTTTTGGTCAATTCAAAAAATGTTCTGTAAATCTAAATTTGTTGCAATTGTGTTAGTTCTGCTTAAAGTAAGTCTAGTTTCTGTCCCTTGCTTCCTTCCTTTTTTCCTCCTTTCCCAACGCCTGCATTGCTTTCCTCTGAGTAGGTCCAAGGCAATGGTACGTACTAACTGCGATGCTTTGTTCTGCTGCACAAAAAAGTACATGGTCTCCATCTGTCACAAGAAAGGAGAAATAACTAAGCCAGTCTGAAGTGGGAAAAGCTGGACAGCCACGACAAACCAGCAAAACCAAAACCTTTTAAACACTTAGGTAAAAAGTGTTCTGTCTTGAGTGGTGCATGTCTGAAACAGGCTAAGCAAACAGCAACACGATGATTTTTTACTTCCTCAGACATGTCCTGGTCTGTTCTCCTGGTAGTCATTTTGTGCATGTCTGTATCTCACAGAAAAAGATGAGAACCCTTTGAAGACAGAAGCAAAGACCTAAACATTGTTTCTATTTAAAATAAAAAAATTCAATTGACACTTCCTTTAGAGCCAGACAGGAAATAATCAGTCCTAAATTAATAAAAAACATTCCTGCTCGGCAATAGTAAAATTAAAAAAGAAAACCCTAAACTGCATAACATAGGAATGTATTGCTGCTATGAGGACAGCACAGGAGAAAATCACTGTTGGCATGTACTGAAAGCATGTCCTTCCCCTTTTAAATAACTTTACCTGACACTAAAATAGCAGAACCCCTTATTTACAACTTTTTCCAGCAAGAAAAATGACAATGCAGTGGTGTCTTGGTAATGATAAAAAACTCTTTTAGACCATCACTAATCTCAAAAGCCCAGACTCCTTTTCCTTGCATGCTTCCTTTGCAGTGTTGATTGTCAGTAGCAGAGAACTCAGTTGTGGACTGTGGAATTTTCTCCTTGTACCTCTATGCAGAGAGAGGCTAGTGATGTAACTTGAGTTAACAAAACAAACAAACAAAAAAGAGGGTAAATATCTTGTATCTGCTGTCCTTGATGCCTTTGATACAATAAACACATCTGAAAAAAAGATGCTAATTTTGACTTGTGTCAGAAAATTATTACAGTACTAAATACTTCACTGAATAGTATATTAGGCAAACCCAATTTAAAACACAGAGAAATTTGCAGGTTAGTAAAGCAAGTCCAATAAAAAAAAAATTGCTGAGGAAAAGGCAGAGCACCTGATCTTTACAATTAGCATCTATCATTTAGAGGGCATGGAAATTGTTGTCTTCAGCAGATGTACCACATACTCCAGATAATCCACCCATTCACTATGGAATTCTCAGTTTTCGTTCCAACCTGTTGCTCCCTTCTCCAGTAGATCAATTTTTAAGTGGAGAATTCAGAAATTATGCATTTTTGCCACCATGAGAGGTCATTTGCCTACTCTCACCACTAAGCAGAAAAGCAGGCCCTTTCCTTGAAAAAGAAAAACTGTTTAGGTTTCCATCTGTCACCTTCTCCAGGGGCTCCCCTTCTGTATCCTGTGGTTTGTTACAGGAATTGTAGCACTGAGTCCTCAGTAAGCATCACCTGATTCTTTGTGTCTGCAAAAACACAGGTACATAAATTTTGCTAATAGTTACTATGACAAGTTTCTTCTTTATCACAACCACTCGTGCCATCTTTTTTTCCACATCAGACTTGCAAAATGAAAATTTTAAACCTGCAACGTCATGGCAAGCATACATCTGGAAGAGTTTTCCTTACATTTCCTAAAGTCAGCATCACAAAAAAAAATTGTACCATTCATTATATAAAAGATTTCTGATGTTATTTCTCCTTTTTTATCCTGGCTGTACTGCATGCAGTTGATGTCTTGTAGATTGTTTTAACCCTTTAAGACAGGGCTGTATTTAAGTGCTGTTTCATGTTTTTGCCTTGGGTTTGTTTTGTTTGTTTGTTTGTAGAACACAGCTCTAGATAAAGAGAGTCAGATTTTCTGCAGCAAGCGCTGTCAGGACTCTGGTAGAGCTGGAATGAAGAAAATCTCTGCAATTGCTGCTGCAGCTGCTGATCCTCGTGTGGCTGGGTCCGAGCCCCTCCTCCCTGCTGCTCCTGAGCCACTCCGGTCCCCCATGCTGCCTCCTCCTGAGCTTGCTGGGGATCAGCCTGGTGCGTAGGACTGGGGAAAACAAATCCAACTGAAGCTCTCCCCACACTCTGGCCACAGTTTTCTTCATTTCCCATGACTGTTTTTTGGTTTGTGTGCACCTCCCGTGGCGAGCCCCAGCCGGGTCTGATCCTCTCTCTCACAGCAGGTGAACGAACCACATCTTGGGAACAGCAGTTAGAGGGAAGACTCTGGCAATGTTAGGTGGTTTTTTTTAAGTTCTCTGTGTTAATAATTAACTCCATTTCACACAGCCATGGGCTCTAAATAGACTAACTTATGGTGTAGCTAACCATATTTTTATATGAGCAGTGAGGTGGGGAACAGTTACCTGGCCTCACTTCCACCAGCAGGCCCTGTTCTGTTCTTCTGATGGGAATTCTCAGAAAAGTGGGAGAGGCAGACAAGGGAAGAAAACTTCTATTTGCCTTCTATTCCAATGCCTCTATTTTTAGCCAAGTTTCTATTAAACTTGAAGAGGCAAATTTTCATGAAGAATTTTTTAGTGGACTAACTGTAAAATATCATGAGACAAACATTTGGAGATAGAGAGGGAAGGATGGTTGTTTTCCATCAAGTTTGTGATCTGATTTTGCAGGCAGGGTAGTGTTTAGATAATATGAATTTAAATAAAGTAACTTGGGATGTAAACATGAGCAGTGGACATTTTTTGTTATGAAGACTGGAGTGAAGGAAGCCTTTTTGCTTTAGCCATTTTCTATCCTAACCACAAGTGTCCCACCCACACCTTTCTCCAGGGTCAGACTACCTGATAGATAAAATAAAATAAAATTACTTTGGGCCTGTGAAGGGGAAGCCTGCTGCATGTTATCCAAGCTATGATGAACTGAGAAGCTCCTAATTCTAGGACAAGCTGATAGAGGAGCTGCCATCAATAGCCATCAGAGGTTTGTCAGTGCTATCCCCCTGTTCACCTGGTGCAGGCACTGGAAACCAGGATTGGGAAGCAGCTCTCCTTAATCTGCAGTCACACAATAGACAAGGTTTTCTCTTTACCATAATGCTTAGTTCAATAGAGTATGTATTCAGCTTAACCCTTTTCCTTTGCTCGTTCTTATGAATTGGTCATAGTTCATTTTTTTTTCTCTTAGCTATACTTTCTACTAGAATTGTAAAAGAAAGACCTGCAATAAACTTTCTTCATTAAAAAAAAAAACCAAAACAACAGAACACAAAAAGTCATTCATTTCTTTGAGAGCTCAGTTATTTTGTCAGTGATGCTGTTGTCTTATTCCCCCTGGAGAGACTGAACAATTAGATGCCTACCAAAACAATTTAATAGAATTAATTGGGGATTCCCATAGACATCATTCTTTTAAAGTTCATTTCTTCCTATGAAAGTCATGATTAAACATGGTGGTTTTACTTTTTGAAGAGCTTTTAAAGATCAGAAAGTGCCAGCTGATAACTTGGCGGAAAGATGTGCAACATCATGGCAAAAAAAACATGGTATTAAAGGTAGGGAAACATGGCATGTCTTGAACTATGATAAAATGGTTGGGCTACAACCAATCCTTGTTAATTACCTTTGTTGTGGGTTCCCTGGAGTAAGTTCAATATACTTGAAGAGTATGGGAATAGCCAAATAATTTGGTTTTTTTGGTACAGTGCAAAAAATCACTCTAACCTTAATCAGAAGGGAACTGGTGAGAGTCTGTAGCCGGCTGCCTGTGTGGTTGGTGATTTCTGCAACAAAGACTCAGCCAAAGAAAGGATGTGGCATTTCAGGTGGAGCAGGCTAACCAGCCCCCACAGCAAAGACAGGGAGCCTCCAAAAGAGCTGAACTGAGAGAGATCAGCAGAGAGGGAGCATCAAGCAAATAACAATGCTGGGTTAAGTTCTGTTTTTCCTAAGAGGATGGATTCAGCTATGAAGAAAAAACTGCCAGGGATTGGCAAGGATTTCCAACAAGTTGTGTTGCACAAATAATTATGGATCTGTAACAGAAAGGATCATCATTTGCCTGGTCAACGGCTGCCAGTTCTAAACTATTATCTTGTCTCACAGAAGAAAAGAGTAAAGAGAAATACCCTGAATTCATGTCCCTAAGTTCATGACTGATCAACATCTAAACAGTCTCAGGCAAGTATTTTGATTTACAGAGCAGAGGCAGGTTCCAAAATGCCTATTTAAAAATAGGAAAAGGTGATCATATGGCCAACAATCAGATAAAAACATAGGATAGCTGGGGAAGTCCCCAACTCTTTGTGTGACCTTAGCAAAATTACAGCACTACTCCATGCCTTAAAACAGTTCCACATAAGTTCATTCTGTGCATAGGTGCATGAGATATCACACTTTAACATGAAAATCACATGGAGATGTGTTTGTTAACACTAAAACACTTAATGAAGGTCCCTATCACATTTGGTTTCTTACCTGCTGCACTTTATTTAGTCCTTCTCTTGTTGTAGAACCACAAGTTGCTGCTGGAAGAAGGCAAAAATAGTTCTGGTTCACATTTTTTTTTTCCTATTATAAAGGGAAAGAAACTATTATAGAAATTGTAAACAAGTTACACATTTTTCAGAAAGGACTGTTACAAACATAGTGACAGGTTTACTGTTACCATGCCTACATTTAAAAAAATTATTTAAAAAATCTTTTAAAATACCTTAATCTTTCTAGATCTTTGAAAGTAAGTAGTTGCTCACAAAAGTCCTGTGAGCCATTCCTGCAGTTCTAGATTTAAAGTCCCAGGACTGAATCCTCTCCTGCCATCAACCAACACAACACTATGACTACCCATTTATTCCCATCAATATTTACCCTTACAGACTATTACCCCATTCTAGAACATTAAAAATTAAATTTAAAATCGTTCTCAACATACATTAATGAAGATGCTGTTTTATGGTGTTACTTTCATCAAGTATTGACTCATTCTTAGCAGCCAGTTGTCAAGAATATTTACGCAGGTCAGTAAATCGCATTTAACCCTGGTTTTCACATCTTTCTTCCTCCCAGTAGTCACTGATCTAATTATTATAGCTCGATAGCATACATATACTGATTCCTTCACTTTTACATAAATACATGTATTTATCAACCAATCATCTTTGGTTTTATCAGTTTTTAAATGGGAAATTATATTTTGCATTTACTCATGCTTTCTTCCAAGCTACATCCAAACAGCAGTTGGAAAGCAGCAGAAATGCACAAAACTAGCAACCTACCCAAAATGCTAGTTAAGTAAAACTGATGGGTTTAAGATGACTAAAAAGACAAGCAAATCAAACCCTCCTACTTGCAGTCAGCTTCAATGTCTAAAGCACAGAAATAGGTATTTAGTGGAGCTTCTCTGTCAAGGGAATTCACTCTAGCAGGATTTTGGTTTTCTTTTTACACTAAATTAGCATTATAAAAAAAAAAATACCAGGGCAGGGACTGGTAGCTAAAAGCAGCCATGCAACCATCCACTAGGAAGCTGTTGCTTCTGATCTTCATTTTATTTTTTTTTTCAAAGTGAATTTTAAGTGCCTTTGTTTCCTTTGGAAACAGGGAGCCAAGAGTGTGAATCATGCAAGGTGCAGGTTTCAAATAAGTACCAAAACCTGTTCCCTCCTCCCCAAAATAATAGGTGAGATAATTGCCAAATAACAGGAAATACTGAAGTCTAGAGCATTTAATTGCTAAATGTTTAAACACTGTTTGAATTACACTACTTGTGTTGTTTCAAATGGTGAGATTTTGGTTTTTGCTGCTACAGAGGCTTGAAAAAAGCATCCCTTGCACACAGGCTAAGCAAGGCAAAAAGCAAAATGGGAGAGCAAGGTACAAAGTCATTCCTGTTACTGGACATTGCTATTGCTGATTGCACCAAACTCTCACCACACAGCAGCAAGAAAAATACTAGAATAACTCAAAGAAAAAAAAAAAAAACCAAAAGAACAAATTATTGCTTCTCAAACATTGTCCATTTAGCAAACCAAGTACCACATTTTGGGAACCCCTTTTTGTCTATTCCCACACAATGCAGTATCATTTCCAAAGCACACACCACAATGTCTTTAAATAGCTGACTACATGATGCAGTCCTGGGGCAAAGTTGTGTGCAATTTCACATTTTACTAAATACACACATCTCCTTGGTTTCAAGACTATGCTTTCCTCTATTATCTCAATTAATTTACCAAAAAAAAAAAAAAAAAGTAGTTGTATTTCCTACAATATATAAATAGTTGTGAAATATTTTATATTCCTTTTCTAACAACATGCTCCTAGATAAGTATCAACTGAAAGTATGCTATTTACAAGTACAAGTTAGAATTTATTCTTTCAAAGTTTGTATGTTTTAATCTTTTTTTTTTTTAACCTTATGACAATTGTTGTATTTGAATATTGGAATTGAGGAGCTTCAGGTTAAACACAATTGAATTTCAGGACGTCTAAGAAGAATATAAAAACATTTCTTTTTTTTTTTTTTTTTTTTCCTGTCTTTCCCTGTCCAGAGCTTTTAAAGAGCAGCTTTAAATTACGATGCATCATTAACTGCATTAGTTTACTGAAGACCTTAGGTTGGTTCTGCATAAAAGTAAACTATTTTGGATTTCATGTAATGTTGAAATTTACATGGTAAATGCAATGCAAGTGACTCATTTCGAGTGTTACACAAACATCACTGTATGGGAGAGGCCCCCCTGGTTTAGAGCAGCACTCTCAGCATGGCCCACCTCTGGTTCTGTTTAAGGAGGAAAAATCCAGTTTCTCAAGAACAATATAGTGATCTGTTATTCCCCTTGAATTACTTCTGGAGAAAGAGAAAAAAAAAAAAAAGTACGCCATACCACAAGCACATTGAAATCTCTATGAATATGAAATTTAGGACATAAAGTGGAAAAACTACAATCTAGAGGGTCACTTTACCTAGGCCAGTCTTATTCAATACAACATAATAATGTTATAACAACATTATTCAATAACAACATTATTCAGTACAACAATAATAATGTTATAACAACAATCATGTCCTGACTAAAGCAATAAAATTCACTTTCTATTACCTTGGTATCAGGTCAGCTCTTCAGGATGTTTATCAGGAACAGAGTGCTGCAGATGGGTGAAGGACTGCCAAGAGGATGTCAGGGCCAGAAACAGTCACAGATACATGCACAGCTTGCCTTCAGGTGTAGAGACAAACAGCACAACACAGCCAAGAGCTGCAGAAACATTCTCAATTCTCAGAGCATTTATTTACCTCTGCCTGCAGTAGCACCACAACACAAACTTCCTTCAGAGAAACCCCCACTCTGGCCACCCCATCTTCTCTTACCTGATCCTACAGCATTTCTATCAGCTCTGCTGATAAATAGGGTTCAGGGGAGCCATGTGACACAGGTGCTGCCCTGAACTGAGTAACAAGTGCCTGAGTAGCTGGAAATTTAACCCTGTTTTCCACCTCATCACAAACAGCACGAGGTGGATGGATTCCTTCAGCCAAAGCTGAGATCCCAAGTGCACGCCTGGGCCCCAGGGTGGTGTCCAAGGTATTTGGGTTCACCTGTGGAAGGAGGGGATGTCCTACTCACCAGGGCAGTCCAGAACTGGGGTGTCTTCGCAGGCCTGCACACGGAGGAGAAGGTGAAGATGTCCTTTCCCACAGAAGGGCTGCAGCACTCCAAAGGCAAAACACCTCAGGGCAGCACACACAGGTGCTGCTGTGCTTCCAGATTGGCAAAGCAGCTCCTGATCCAATAGAGCCCTTTCTAAAACAAGCAACCTACCAAATCAACTCCCCATGAAATATTTTGGCTCCAAGATCAGGAGCTATTATTTCTATCAGTAATGAAGTGCTTCCTCATAATGAGAAGACTTTCAGGATTTCCATTTGGCAAAATACACCTTTTTCTTTTCTGTTTTCCCTCTACCCAGTCTAGGAAACCCACCCCTGGCTTGAGACAAACACAAATTTAAGTTCAAGACCATTCCAATTTCCCCTCAAACTCTGCTGATACAAGGCTGTGAATGTTGTTGAACTTCAGGAAATGTGAAATACAAGTTTTGCAGAACACATGTTCAGTACACAGAGCTCAGTACACCAGGCACGATCCACTACGGCCTTTGCTTAATCCCATCACCCTTGTGCTACACAAAACATGAAAATGTAACTACTGATACACCACAGCCACCTTGGTATGAACATGCAGAAAGCACGGAAAACACCATTTTGTACACACCAAAAGTACATGAAATAGATCAGCCACAGCTCCCCTTTCCTCTGTTAGGAATATACCCTGAATCACAAGAACCCAGTACTCCACTGAAGGTCTCAATTACAAATGTAATTTTATTTAATTTATTCACTCAAACTGAATTTTCTCATTCCAAATCTTTACTGAAAGAGAGAGTAGTTAAATGCTTAGAAAAACCAGGAACTGCTCTAGTAGGCAGCTAGAGAAATGTATGTATCAATACAGATATGGAATGTAAATTTCAACTCAGAGATCACAACATACAAAGAAGATTTTTATGCAATACGGACTTACAAAACAATAACAGTTCTTTTCACAAATATTTTCACAGAGTTCTGCACAGCAATCTTGTAGAAAAGTAGATTTGTGCAACACCAAAATAACTTATTGTTCCTTAGTATAAATTATTTTTTTATTTCCTAAAAGAAGGAGGTAATTTAATATGACTGGGCAGGATCCGACTGGATTTGGTGGTAGCAAAATACAAAAGACATTGTTGCTATAGGCAGAGAAGGAATATGGTATGTGCTACAGTATTGCAGGGGCATGTTCTGATGAAAAGAATGAAAAAATAGCCTGCAAGTATTGTGCTTCTGCTGCTGGATAGGGGCTGTGCACCAGCAAGCACCTGCTGCCTCCCTGCTTTCACAGTCAACCAGCAGAAATGTGCTTTGGAACTGGCCCCTGCTAAAAAACACCTGCCTCTCTGGGCTTCTGGTTTGAAGCCTTTCAAAATGAGCCTTTCTGATTTGGAGGAACAATCCACATTTTGGTGTGCTTTGAAGGAGATGCCAGGTAAGAACTAAAAAGGATTCACACTTGATGTAACAAAAACTCCATTCCCGATTTCTCTCGTAACTGCACGGAACATACAACTAAAAAAGAACTAATTTGCCTAGGCCTAGAAACATGCTTGAAGAGTAACGTTGATGGAAACGATTTGCAAAGTTTAAAATTACATTAACCATAATTTAAATATTACCCCTTGATTCCCAGAAACTTCAGTGCTGATGTAGTACAATCATCTGGAAAAGTACGAGACAAAGTGTGGTACGGATAGCACAGATCAAAATTCCCCCAATACCATAATTAATTTCCATTATGTTAAAATCATATATTCCTCAAGGTTATAGATAAAGCTTCAGATGGAACATCTGTTTCTTCATAATAGAGCTAGAATGTGAGTTTTAACCATCTTTACTTTAGGTTTTGTTTACATACAGGGATCAAAATAGACTTCTCGTTGTGACTAAAAATATAGATTTTTTTTTTTTAACTACAGAACCCAGCAGCTGGTTTTCTGCTTCTTTGCCCTTCCCCCAAAAAAGTCAAGCGAGGTCTACAAAAATAGCAATTAACTTTAAAAAATAGGTTGCTTCTTCCAGCAAATTTAAGTTACATTCAGATGTAATAGAAGTATTTATAAGGAACCGTGCGGCGGCTCGACCCCGAGGGAGGCAGCTCCGTGTGCAGCTCCCTCCTGGCCACGGCTGCTCCTGTCAGTGCTTGTCCTGGCCTTTGGGAAAGTCAGTACCTGGTTTGGTACTCGTGGTGCCAGCGATTGAAATCGTTGTAAAAAACCACGATGCTCCCAGATGCCATTCCAGTCATGATACACCTGGGGGAAGCAGATTTGCCCGTCAGGAAACACAAAGCACCGCGCAGCAGTCGGCACGAAGCTACGCCTGAGCTGGACAACAGAACTGATTCACCAGCATCCCTGCCCTGCAAGGCCACTTGGGATGGCCCAGGATTATGATTATTTCTTGGCTGGTTTTTGGGGGTATACTGGAGTGGGTATGAAGCCCTGGTGTAGCAGCAAAGGGAAGGAAGGCCGGGAGAAGCGCTTATTTCAGTTTCAGCTCCCCCAGTTAAGCACGTCTACATGAAGGAATTGGGTGTGGGCACAAGCCTTCAGCTGGAAATACTGAAACTGAAGGTGTTGATTGTTTTGGAAGCTCCTGAAAGCAATCCCTGGGCTTTCCCACTGAGACACTCTTTCTTTCTGAATTCCTTACCCTTGGCCTGCTACTGGAGATCATTTAGATGTGTTTGAAAAACCATGAGCCTGACACAGTACACAATCACAAGAGTTTCTTGATCATCTTCTCTAAAGTCTCATTAAAGTACTACAAAAATCAGAACTATCAGGATGTATAAAATCCTGGCATTCTGGGGGGAAAAAAGCCTTAGAATTAAAAAATTCAGAGTAAAAGGCTGCAAATCTTTTCTTCAAAACAAAGATTAAGTATGAGACCATCAAAACATTGCATTTTGATAGGATTGCCTATTTCATGTCAACAGTACCATTTTGATTGTTTTTCTATTACGTTAAAATGTCTTTTTGCACACTCTCAAACACATTACATTCGTGCATACCAAATAAATAACTCTGAGTAATTACATGTAATTCATCAGTAATTACTCAGTAAAATACTCTGAGTAAATCTCTTCCTTGTCTTCCAACCCAAAGTGAGTATGTTCTTAACTCAAGGCCATGGATAAATTTCTCTATGTCCATATTAAATTTCAGTTCATTAACATGTCATTAATTACAGTTTAAAGATCCTCTACATGCAAAATTTCCAAGGTCTAAAATCCAACAGTTGTAACTCCAGTTTTTGAATATATTTAACAGCAAGGGCTTTTTTTAATGGAAAATTGCTTCATCCAAAATGCCAATATTCTCTAATTATGCTTTTCAAGAAGCTGTTCAGCATTTCATTGAAGTCCACAGATTTTACTGGTTTGGATTTTTTAAAGTTCATTTTATGTAAGTTTTAGAAACATAGATAAAATTTTTAAAGACATTCAGCATGGACTTCAGTAAGTGGAAGGCTAAGAGCCTCAGCAACATGCTTTACTGCATAATGTAGACATCCCGAAGGGATTTAGGAGACAAATCTGCTTTAAAAGTACACAGAAACACCATTTAGTAAATACACCACAGCAAATAAAATCCTGGCCTGAAAGCTGAAGGCGTACAGATGAAATGGGAAACATCCATCTTATAAACAAACAATGTTTCTGTGATAAAAGCACTGAAGTGTTGGAAAGTGCTATGTGAAACTGCAGTAAAAACTTTAACTGGTCATCTTCAGCAGGAAGAGTGTTCAAAAAGGGTCATGCTGTATGTGGATAAAATAACTTTTCTAGAACTGAGGATGACTCTTTGCTTTAGCAAATATATGGATGTGTGGAGGGAATCTTGTGCAAGTATTTCAACTGTTCTATTTTTAACATGAAAGTCTGGAACTAGGGATGTGATTCGTCTTGTAAGTGAAAAGAAGAGAGATGAAAGCACACATGTAACCCTCCACCTCCATGTGACCCACACTGTACATTGGTGCAGACCAATAACTCAACCTATCTTGAAAGTCTGCCAAAGTAAGATTTCTTGGATCTCTCTTCATTCCCCTAAGAGCTGAAATCCTGAAAAAAGATTATCTGCCCTAAATATAACATGTTACAAAAAAAAAAATCTTTTGCCAGCACAGAATTCTCAAGATAATCACCTACAGAAAATCACAATCAGAGCAACAACAAAAATGCAATTTAATTGTAAATATAGATTCCCCAACACTCTTGCCCAGAGCAGGCTTTGGTCTCACCTTTGGTCATAGGACAGGGCCATGGATCGGATTCCAGCATCGCACCCTGGGTAAGCAAAGAGGCGTTTGAGGTCCCACACCTGCCAGACCATGACAACACCGTTGTCTCCCCCTGTCAGCAGATACTGTCCATCTCGACTCAGCTGAATGGCCTGGGGGCAAAGCACAGGGAGATTTGACAGATAAATGTCTGTGCTGCTCGCTCTTCCCCACTCTCCCTCTCAATAAAAGGTTTCATATTGATAGCTGAATGTCCAGGGAGACTTTGATATCAACACAACCTTTTGGGAAGCAACACTGTTGTTGTGTTATTTTACCCAGCAAGAGAATTAATGCTGTTGTGCACAGATCTCCAGTACATTAGATGTCACTTAGTTAAGTCTCACCTGACTGGTGATTTATTTCACGTTCCAAAGATCCAATATGAGGTCAGCTAAAGAAATTTACTCCTCTAATTAGCTAGATTTACAAGATGCAGCATCACTGGCATTAAAATATAGCACCTGACATTCCCCCAAGGGTCTTTAATACCAGCCTAACAGAAGCTGAATGTTGACAGGAACTGAACTGTTAAATGAATCACTAAAATTAATTTAGACCAGCACTTTTAGCACTGGATTAATAAAATAATGATCCACCTCTCTTAACAGAGCCATCTGCCATCCTGAAGCTGCCTGTGAAAAATTCAATGGCATCTACCCTGTTTTGTATGCATCATGGGGACTGATGGCAAATTTGTGTTTGAATCTTTATTTGGGAACCAGATCATGAAGAAAGATGGGATATCACTGGTTTTCAGAGTCAAGACTTCTTCAAACAGGAATCTTCAATCTATTTTAGTATTTCTTGTGTGCTACCAGAAAAAAGTCAAGACACACACTGAATACTCAGAAAAATAATTTTCCTTCTTTACCTGATGACAATACCCCATATTAAATGGACAGGATTCAGGAGAAATCTTTCTTAAAAGAGGGATTTTCCCAGTGTAAATAAGCCAAAATGGGTCTTAAGAGAACTGAACTTGAAATTTTATTAGAGCAAGTGCTAATTTATGGGGTGAGAGAGACCATGAACAACCTAGCCCAGAGGTCTATTACCAAAAAAGGCAGCAGGAGATGCTACAAAGCCCTCTCCCCCTGTGCACCACAGCACCCAAAATCACTGGACTAGGAAGATCAGAAGTCCTGTTCCCTTTAGTATCTTTTTATGGAAGTGCTGCCCATTAATTTTCTTCATCTTTTTTTGAGTCTGCTGATGCCTTCTGAGAGGGGCAGAAGTTTACCACAGGTTTATTCACTGTTTTGAGGTGATCCTACCAGCTTCAGTGGGTACCCCACAGGTCTCATCTTGTGGAGTTTCCAGAATAAGAGTTCTCCATTCATCTCAGGCATTGCCTTCATCACTCAGTAAACTTCTAGCATTCCCCACCTCAAAAAGCATTGAATGAAGCTGGTTCCCAACACCAACCTTGGAAGACCCCATGACTGACTTTTCTCACATCATGTGAGTATTTTTTCCATGTGAGTCCCAGTAATTAATACTACTGAAACCCCTGAGGAGGATAAAAACTCCATCTGAAAGGAGGCTCCTGCCCTGCTGCTGTGCAGAAAAGAAATGTCAGCAGTACAGGATACCAGGCCCTGATTTTTTAGCCTCATCCTCCAACCATCCAGGAAAACCGAAAGGTCCACAGCATTTTCCAAAGAAACAAAACCAAAAGTTGAACAGATTCTGTCATGCTGAATGACATCAGCATGAGCCACCAGCAAGATCAAGACCCTTGAAACTATATTTTGGACCATGATTAATAATTCCAGTAAGCCCAAACCTTTCCTATGCTCTCTTTCTGTTTCCAGGTGCCTCTTCTCCACTCTCTGACTTTTGCTTCCCAGCTTGACATCTGTTTTTCCTTCTCTGCTTTTAGATTTGTCCACAATGCTCAGCACAGGACCAGCCTGTCCTTGGTTCTGCTCTTCTTTCTCCTCTGCTTCCTTATCAGTTTTTCCCTTTCCTTGCCCAGGGTCACAACCATCACATTTCTTGCCGTGGGTCTTTTGTCCACCTCTTTGTGAGAGATGATTGGTTGCAGGGAAAAACTGCATCCAAGGCCTACAGATGTTCAGTACAGAATATGGATACTAACCATTATCTACAAATGTATTTAACCTAAGGTTTGTGAATCAGCTAAATTTGGGCAGCCTTTCAATGCAATACACACCCTTCACCTGAGGATTAATTTGTGACAAATTTCAGCTGGCCCAACTCTCAATAGAATGATGTAAGAATGGAGGATGTTCAGAGCAGTGGCTTTTAAATTCTATAAACACACTCTCTACAAATGAACTGATTACTTTTGACTAAAACATTGTCACTGGAAGGCAAGGACATTGCCTCAAGATGATAATCTACAAGCAAAACTCCAGCTCAGAGATTTAAATTCAGGAAACAGTAGAAAGAATTGAAGACGGGATTTTGCAAACATCTCTCTGCTGAAGTCTGTAATTATTTTGGCACTTGCACTCTCTGCTTATACAGGTTTGCAAATATGCAAAACTTCTTACATACCTCAGGAAAAGGAAGTTTGGGGCTTTTGTTAACATAGAGAATTTATAGCACACGCACCACAAAAAAATCAGAGAAACTAACACACAAAGACGTTACGTTCATGCAACACTGAAGTGTTTATACAGACTGCTGACAAGCCTAGAAACCAAAATATACAGTGTGTGTAAGATACTGCTTTGTGAGCAGCAGCAACTGAAGTCAGACATATTGCACATCTGTATTTTTTGTATTGCTGCACTCTATTACTGTGATGCCAAATACATCCTGTAAGAATTATACGATGTGCAACACTTAGATTAAGATAGAGCTTCTCTATTATGTTATAAATTTTGAGTGTTTACTGCAACAACTCCCAAGGAGTCAGAATGGATCACATTGCTGGAATTTTATTTCATGCAATAGCTTTAAAAGGAGTGTAATTGAAACACAAGCATATACTGTAAACAAAATGTAACAATGACAAAAAAAAAAAAAAAAAAAAAAGAAGAAAAGAAAAAAAAGAGATGATAAACGTGTTCCAGCCGTGTTTTGAACTAAGATGACAAGACATACATGTAATTTTAGACACAGTAAAGCAGAACTGGTAGAGTTTTTCCAACCACATCTAAGTATGGACAACGGAATACTAACAAAGATTAGAACTGAGTATGCTGAGTTGAAGCTTTTTCCCCTCCCCCCCAAAAAATAAATATTCCAACCATTCATTCCTTCCATGACTGTTGCTATCAGAAACGTGCTGAGCACCTCAAAAGTACAGACACAAGGAGCTTGAAAACTCCAATTTGGAGGCTGTCTTAGAAGAGTACAGTAAGAAAGGGGCAGAAAACCAACTGATAAGACTGAAAATTATCTAGAACTAGCATGCACTGAGTGGATGATCACGAGATCTAACTAACCACACAAGTATTAAAGAGATTATTCATTAGAAGGAAAAATCAATACAGGGTAGTTTACTTCTCTATAGCAATAGCAGCCTCCTAAGGGTATTTCCAAATTGCAGTGATGACCGTGACAAACAATTATTTGCTACACTTATAAAATTCAGCTGATGAAAATCCATTAACCTTATGGTCATGGTTCACTTGAATTTTATACTTGAGGCTTTTACTGAAGAAATGCTTTATTAAAAGGCAAATTAAAGCCATTAATCTTTTAACTCTTCCACTACCTGCAACATGCAGTGGGTTTTGTGGTCTTTTGATTAAATAAAGTACAGGCTCTGAACCCTTACTAATACCTATGCAATTTTACTAAGTCATTGGCTTGTCATGAAGACAAGATGTTGATTTATTTAATTTTTATTGTTTACAAATAAATTTCTCAGCAACTTGCCTATATATATATATGAAGGGATGAAGGAATGAATGAAGGGATGAAGGAATGAATGGAAGAAAAAGGTGACCCTGTCAACATTTCAGTTGCATGATACTCCCTTCAAGACTTAACAAACGAAAGGATGCTTTTACTCCCAAGTACTCCAGCTGGTACAAGAGGACGACATGAATCAATTTTACTGTTCTGCTTTTCCCCAGCGTAATTTATCTGCAATTCTGCTAGGTATCAAACTGAAACAACCCTGCAACTAATCTTTCTCACAACATGGGCTTCAGGCTCTCCAACAATCCCCAAAGCGCACAATTTCAGCAATGTTCTAAAAGCTGCATTTCTGACTTGTATTTCCTTGGAAAGTCTCAAAACTTTGCACAAATCCCTTTTAACTTTTCAGGTTTTAGAATGGCAGTGCTTTGTAAAAAGGCAGAGCTGACACTGTGACAGCCCTGGCTTACAGCAGCAGGAATCTTGTGGGTACTTCCACATTTCAAAACAGACTCAGGAAAGGAAAATAAATTGGTTCCTCTGGGTGAAACAGCATACAGTCTTTGTTTAGGGTAAAATAACTTTACCTTTCAGAACAAGCAGGCTATTTAGAGTTAAAGGTATTCATTAAGATATCTAAACACTACGTGGTAGATGTACTGTGATATGCCTAAGCTCCACTGAGCAATACAGTATTTAAAACAAAAACAGGTGGAAGGCATTGATTAGACCCTGAATTTCCCCAGAGGGTCTGAATTTTTTCTGGCAGTTTTCTAGCACAAGAATACAAGAAGAAAATCAGAATGTTGGTCCCAATGTCGCTATTAAAAACTGCTAGTTTTGCCAACAGCGTCCTGAAATACCGGCCCATAATGACACAGGAAAATCAAAGCTTTTCCATTACAAATTCCACACTTATGACCTTTTTCCTTCCTTTTTCCATCCTACCCAAGCAAAAGCCAATGAGGAGAGTTTGTCAGCACAGCCCATGGGTAGGTGCTATTCATTTTAAATGCCCCACTTTAATCATGCAGTTGCCATTCTCCTTCAGTGATGATGTAGTGCAGAAGCACCGGCAGAGACGCTGTAGGTTGTTTAAGCGTAAAGCTCAGCTGGGACCACTGGGAGAGAAAGAAAACAAAACAAAACAAAATAAACCCCAAACCCCTCTACAAACATAATTCTGGCCCACAGAGAGCAGAACTTCCATTGCCTCCAGCAACATTCCTAAAGCTGTGGGTACTGACTGAAACACTACAGAAATTGTTTTTAGCCGGCGAGGGATTTCTAGATATTTTACAGATTTGCTGGCCTAGCTGACAACATAATCACAACTGAAAGTGACAGATTATCAACATTATTAATGTAAAAAGAGAAAACACTGCGATATGGTCTTGCTTTATGGAAAGAACTCTGGGATGAAGGGCAGGCTGGAAGTCTCAGACGTATTTGTACAAGGACAGCCAAAGGTACAATTTCAGGGAATTGATGCGAAAATCTACATTAATTTGGGAAAATGTCTGAGGACAGAAATATTCACATTCCTACTTCAGTTCCCCAGCCTCAAACCTGCGCTTGTGGCTGCCATAGAACACAAAAGTCAAAAGCCCCTAGCCCCTGTAGACTGCACTATGTTATTTCTGCATATTCCACCACCAGCATAGCTGGCATTTTGAATGGATGACATAGGGATACTGGATTAGCAGAGCATAGTACATGGTAAGAGTTTTAGAAGGTTTTCAGTGGAATATACTGAACTGTACCAGAAACTTCAGTGCTAATGAGGCAGTTCCATACAAATTATAAAGTGCAAATAATGAAGATCAAAATTCTTTAAAATACATTGACAAATTCCTCCATCTTTAGTATGGAAAGAAGGGCACACAACTTTGCACAACAGCTGAAAGAATGCCAATAATTCTGTAAAACAAACAGCACAGCAAGAGAGATTTTCCTTCTGACATGTGTAATCCAAATAAAGGAAAAAGCTTTTGAGAGTTTTCAACTCAAGAGAACATTGGAAATCCCAGCAGCTGAGTTCCTGGGATCTTCCATCAGATTACAAAAATCAGCTTGAAGGTGTGGTACTGTAGTACAGCTGGCAACTTCTGTTCTGTTTCATAGGTACTATTACACAGGAACTGTCAAGAGACCTTCATTTTGTATTATAAAATAATTTTCATGAAGCCATAAGCTTAAAATGCCTCCTGCATAGTTATGGACTTGCTCCATGTCTGTTTCAGCTAAAGATGTGGAACTCTGCTGCTTGCTTAGCAAATGCCAAAGGGCTAAAAGAGCTGAAGTATAGACATATCCCTATAAACTTCCTGGAGCTCAGCACAACACATGCTAGCTGAACCAGGATGCAGGAATGCAGTCAAAAAAATGGGAAAATGCCAAAAAAAAGGGAAAACTAACATCCAAAATAGCTTGTCCACTGACCTCCTGCCTTCAGACTCAAAAGTAAAGATGCAGTACAGCTTCTCCTGGTCAGCAGTTAGTAGTATTTGTACTCTCCAGCTCAAGGAAATGCTTATACAGTATGCCTTGTTTTATGAACAGAGTTATTTTACAGTTAAAACTGTAAAAAACTCCTCCTAATGTTATTAAGAGAACATGGTCCCCTTAATTTTTTCAGAATGCTGTTATGCTGTGGTCTGGTACCACACCTTTATGGTCTGGCTACAGAAAGAGTCTCCACACAACTCCAACACTGACAGCTTTTCCCCATGGAGCTGACTGCACACATTTGAGGACACTCACCCTTATCTTGTCATCTGTTTCCATAGTGGCCTGCAGCCTCCCATTCACACTGAACACACAGAAGAGGCCATTTTCATAATATATGACACAGTGGCCTTCTCTGGAAGCTTGAATAAGTTTTGGTCTCAGGCAGCTTTCGGGACCTTGCAATCTTTCAGGACCTTCTAACGTCCTCAGTAGATCTCCATTCATAGAATGTATGAGACATGGTCCTTCTAGTGAGACAGAAGAGGATCTCAGGTTATTGATTTATACACTCAATTAAAGATATCATTTTTCATATAATAAGTCATGGCTTCTACTTAAATAATCACTATGATACCACTTTAGAATGGTCGTTACCATGCTTAGGTGAATTGCCTATGACTTTAAGGGTGCCAGGCACTAAAATAAACAGCTTATTCCTTAAAAGCTTTGCATTAAGGTATTTTAGAGCACTCAGATTGCCTTCTGTGGATTTTTTTTTTTAAAGCGGGTAGTAGTTAATTTTGAGAGTTAATTTTGAGATTATTTAATTTTGAGTAATTAAACGTACTGAACCTTGAAAGGAGATTTTCAAAACAAAGATACAGAGCTAAGAGTAATGAATTTACATATGTAGGTATTCTACAAGTGTATGTTCTCATATTAAGACTCTAAGCCATACACAAGCCACTAAATATTTGGTTTTTTAACATGTTTTGACAAATACCTGCTTTGCACATAAGCCACATGAGTTCACATGCATAACACAGAAATGCACACAGGTACAGACCATGAGTACACTCAGCTCTGAAGAAGTGTCTCTGAGTAGCTACTTTAGAAACACTAAAGTAGAAAGATACTAATTCCAAGAAATTTACAGTTTAAAAATAATTGTGGACAATTAAGCAAGTAAGAAAATTATAAAGAATATCCACAGAATCAACATCATTCTTTATAATCTGCCTGCTAAAAGCACGTCTTTGAGAACATAAATGGAGCATATTAGAGGCTTTGCAGCCAAGCTGAAAGAGCCTGAACAGAATTACCAGTAGTTTATACACACCCTTCATCAAACAAACAGTCCAGCACATTCTCTTTCTCTCAAAACTAATTTTTGCTTCCCTTTTTTGAGAAGTTATACATAACAGCCACTCTTCACCATCGTGGCCCTCAAAGGCTGTATCCAACTATGCTATATGCAATTACACACTGGATAAATAAACAGAAATTGCAATCAGGAGGGAAACTGATGTGGTTGCCTCCTCTTATAAATGTCTGAACAATCCTCAGTTTTAACATGTTTAAAATTCAAATTCCATAGCAACTAAAAAAAAAAAAAAAGGTTAGAAATAAAACCACCATAAAGTTTATCAATTCTGCCACCTGAGACTATATTCCTCTTGGCATCAGGATTATAGCCTCATGACAAAGAAATGAAAAGAGCTACCTTACCTTTTGAACCACTTATTACCAGGCCAAGCTCAGCACAAATGGCAGCACAGGTGATCTCATAGTCGTGTCCTGTCAGAACAGCTCGAGGAGTTGCGAAATCACCTTCAGTGAAAAAAAAACACAAAACAATAAAAGCAATCCTTGGCTACAGTCTATTCCCAAAATCACTGCTTTCCATCACTGAAGCACCTTCTGTTTCCTTGCTCTTTGAGTTATTGTTGCTTACAAATCACTTCAATGCTCCTGCTTGCATATGGGAGTGTTGTACTCCTACCTGTGTAGTACAGCAGCAGCACTCTGCATATTCACTAAGAGTAATACCAAAGTCAGGTGTGCAGTAAAACCAACCAAAGTTAGTTTCCCCTCCGTCTTCCCCTCTAATTTATATTTTGTGGAGGGAGAGATTCAAGTCAATTACTACCCTTTCCTACAACAGGAATTCGTAAATGCAAGTATCACCACAGTAGCTATCAAGAGAAAACACCTAAAGTGCCCAAAGATGAAGGAAAACTTCCAGTGACTGATTTTATTTTAACCTAGTAACAGTGCTGAAACCCCAGCCTGAAGTCCAGTTCTTTGCAAGATGTGGAGCTTGGACCACAGTAAATATGAATTTCCAATGGATTTGCAAAAAAGTCGCACCCAAACCCAACATTAATGCTCCTGTTATACATTTTCCTGCTATAGGAACTGGAATTTTTATTTTTTTTGTGATTCTTTTTATAATCAAACCTATATGGACACAATAAAAAAAAAGAAGAATTGTACAACTGGCACATTTAAAGGAAAAAACATTATTCTCCAGGTCAAGGCAGAGAAAGGGTAAACAAATGCTATAAAGCTTTTTAAATAGTTTTATAACTTTGCTCACAGGTGATTCACTGCTCTTTTCAAGAGTGCTGGCATTTCACAAAAATCATGAAGTTATTTTTGTATTACCAAAATTATATTATAATTAGCTCATTCATAGCATTATAATTATATAATGCTATATATTCATATGTTATAATTAGCTCATTCATAGCATTCTACAAAGCATTAAATTCAAAAGGATGTTTCTTGGGCAATGCTGCCATGTAGTTTTCAAAAGGTTTAGATGAGTTTTTAAGCAGCAGGGAATAATTTCACTTCACAATGAATGATGATATGCGAGACACCAACAAGGCAGTAAAGCAGTGGTAAAATTAACCTTTTTTCACTTAAAAAAGAAACGGTTTTACAAAGAAACAGAGTAATACTGGGACCAATTGACTTCATCAGTTACTAAATTAGCATGGATCAAATTACATTTGGGGTTGCAACTTTTTAAAAGATAAACACAGCATAATGTCATCAATCTGTCCATGTAGAGCAGTACTGGTACTGAGCATTACTAGAAATCATGGAGCTATATTTAAAGGGATAGCTTCTCAGACCCTGCACGTGTACACTGAGAGACTTCTCTGCAAAAGAGGTGTATGATCTGGGCTTGCATAAATATTTTTAACCATTTATACCACCTCCCAAATCATCTGTGCAGCTGCCACATTCCAGTGGCTCTGATAAAGTCTCAAATCAAGAATTCTGATCTTTCAAAATTTCATTCATTCTGCAGTTACTATTACAACTTGTATCAAGAATTTAAAACTTGAAAAGTAAATAAATCTATTTCTTCTTAGATATAGTCACTGACATTATATATACGTGTGTGCATACACGTACACACCCAGGCATGTATGTTGCCAGCATTTTAAATGTGAACATGCTTTGGAGCAACTTGCTGAATTGTCTTAATCTCTTAAGAAACAGTCACGAGAAGCTGTCAATTTTGTTTCATATAATGTTTGAAAAAAACAGACTCAAGCCCAGGAAGTATGGCAGACAAGTTCAGGAGCAAAGGAAAAAAAAAAAAAACCTCCCAACAAATTAGAAGCATAAGGGGAGATTTAATGACTTCTAGGTACTTCTCAGGTGGCTGATCCTGTGAATTTTGCTCACAAACCTTTCAGAGCAAAGTTGCTCTACTGAACTTTGCTCCCCTAAACATGGGCTGGGCACCTCAGAAGGTTCATAAATGAACTCTGTGTAGCCAAGCCACAAACCTGCAGTTTTAGGAGAAAATATAACAGCAATCATAAGAGTCTGTCCAGTAACAATTTAATGTTGCTGACACAATTCTTTCTCCCTGTCCTTCCCAAGCCCTAAAATGTGGCAGCTTAGTGTGTTTAAAGGTCTGGTTAGTACGCTTTCTTTTAAATGAGCTGCCTATGTTTGCAAAATTTTAGAATTCTGGTTTTATTGCTTTCTTCTGCTTTCAGAAATTCAATTAACACATACTTGCATAGATCAGCAAGGAATTAATCTAATTATAGACTTCACATTAACGAAACTTTTGAAATAAGAGAAGTTTTAAATACACAACATTGCAAGAGGTAGTGAATGTAAGATGTTGGAGTTAGAAGCACTTATGAGAAGCAATGCCTGAATGAATTATTAGGACTTAGAGATAAACAAAATCATGGGAGTAAACTTATTGCTTACAGCAACTACATTATTATGAGCTTTATCTGCATAAAGCTGTCAGCAACTACATCCATTAAATGCAGGACATAATACTTAAATCAAAAAGTAGAAACTGAACATATATATATATATATAGACATAAATAAATAAATAAATAAATAAATAAATAAATAAATAAATAAATCACAGTTCACAGAAAATAAAATTGCCTAAGTAACACTCATGGTCTTTTCACAATTTGGACTTGACTTCAGACATAAGAGAGTATAAATCTACAGGTGGAAGGATCAGTGTTTCACGGACTGTTATCAACTGTTTCCTAAATTATATTTGAAATAAACACTAAAACAAAAACAAACCAAAACCCCAACCCAAACAAACAAAAGAGGAAGAAAACTAAGTAGTATCTTTAAAGAACTTGGGATTTGAATAGATACTGTAAAAGAAGAGTCCCGTGAAAAGTCAGGCTGACTCCTTTGATAAGAATGTCAAGTATTTAGGGGTTTCCAAGCCTCTGATTTCCCAAATAATGGGGTCAACTTAAAAGCTGGTCATAGAGCAGAACAGATTTCTTTAAAAGCTTTTAAACTGTTATTGCTTCAAAAGATTGTCATGGTTTTCAATAATGCAAAGAGAAAATTTTATTTTGTTGCTGGTTTAAGGGGCACCACTTCAAACTTTTCTAAATTGTTTTAGGAGAAGAGACTTGCAGAGCCTTTTGAAAAGCTAGGGAAGTGACTTCAAAGGGAAGAGAGTCTTTGTCCGCTAAGCAGGTTTACGACCACTGATGCAAACCCTAAGTAAGGGCTGAAAAGAGCACTCAGAGAATCTTTATGGAGATCCTTAAGGAAGATGAACAAGTCAAATGAAATTAAAGATAGTTCAAATCCTAGCACTAATAGCCAGGGCACAATAGTTTTACAGATGTGCTTTTCTCAGTGTAGGATATAGTGATATCCTCGGACTATCCCATCGCTGGAGGGCTGCTTGGAGCTGAGTGCTGTAACATTCTTAATGCCACATTCACATCACTACAAATGCCATCAAATGATTTATTTAAGTCACAGGAGGCACACATAAACTTACTTTCAAGCAATGGACAGAATACTTTACCTTTGCAGCGACCATTCAAATTATTTCAAAAGAACTCACCCACATTCCAATAAATAATTTCTGCAAAGCTGTTTTCCCATAGAAAATAACATAAAATATCACTCGTACTTAAGTGACTAAAGTACATTTTAAATCATAAAATTCAAGCTTCAGAAGATAAAAGAGCACATGATATCATGTCAGCCTGTGGTGATATATCAGTGAAAAAATGTTAGGCTTTTGGAGACTGTGTTTAAAAAGGAACAGTGGGATTATGGCAAAGTCAAAACTTTCTTCCAGTTTAATGACATCCAGAAGAAGAAAAGCTTTACTGGAGAGAACAAGAAATTGGTTTGTATTACTGGGTCTCTCTCTGCTATTTTTTTCAGCTTTGGTGATGTTACAATACAAAGCAGGATCATAACATTTTAAATCCATCAGCAAATTCCTGAAATGGCTGCTTTCTTTATTTTCAGCACTAAGCTCTAAAAGCTGGGCCAAACACAAGAATTTATTTGAAGAGAAATATCTTCCTAAAAAGAAACTAAATGAGAGATTAGCTAAAAACTTACCTCACAATTAAATAAGAGATTCTCTTCCTACTATTTATGGGTGAGATAATATTATGCAACACATTAAAATATAAAATATTTGACTGTGCTTCCTTTTATGTTTCATACTGAGAAGACAATTAATTATTGTAAGTCACAGAGACCTAAACAGTAATTTCTAAATTATTCTCTGATTGCAGAGGCTGTGGGGCACTTTTAAATGGCAAATTAATTATGCAATTTTATGTCAATATAAAATCCAAATTAAATGAAGCATTAGTTAATCTGTCTTTTTACCTATTTCTTGCAAAAGTGATTGAGTGCTTTCTCAGAATGATACATCAACCAAACCAAACTATACATGTAAGGAAGGCCTTCTAAAATTAATTTTTACAATTTCCCAATTTGGAAGTTGCTTTTTATGATTAAAAAAATGAGGAAGACAATAAAAGGTTTGAAATAAACATGGGGAGTACAGATGCATGTACGGAATATAGGACACCTGGACAAAAATGCTCTCAGCAAAATGTAGGTAAATCAAGAAAACTGCTAAGGTCCTATGTTGGTTATATAGCAGGTTTCAGACTTTAATTGCATTGAAGTGATAACTGTCTAATAGTATATAAAGTCTGTGCATTAGCATTATTTATACATTACAAAATCAGCCAAATTATTAGAACCCCATTTCACTGACACAGAAAGTTACCTGATGGATGAAAGATCTTACTTAAGTGATACCACACAAAATCATTGAAGCATTCCTAAAGCTTCAGTTTGAATAATGTTTTTTTATGTAAATAAGAATTTTTATATAACAATATTACATTTTCATATTATATAGGAACTTCATTGTTGTCTGGTTCTTCACATGACACTCCATCAGCATTTCCTCTTAATTCCTTTAAACTACTTCCCATCTGTTCAGACTTACTTTACCACAAAAAGTACAACCTTATGACAAGATGCAAGTTTCAGTTTTGTAAAAAACACACTTCAACCCTGTATTTTCTGAAAAAGGAACATCTTTGAACAATGTATCATTCTGTCCTGAAGCAAGGTCTAAACATGCAAAGCACAGGAGATGCTGTAGTTTGTTCAGTAAGGAAAAAATACATTAGATTTACTGTACTTCCCTCAGTGTCACTCAGTGCAACAAGTGACCAACATTTATTCAGTATTAATGAGAGATTTTTCATACATGCTGTGTCACAAAAACTACATTTTCAAACAAACAGAATAAAGAAGAAGATCTAACAGGCCTTCATAAACTGGGTATTACAATTCAGACTTCAAAAGTCAATAATCCCCAGTCTCTTAATTCCTACACCATGTGCAGACAAAACTTTCTGGAACAGGTTCTCCCTTAGTGGGGATTCATCTGCTGCAAGTCCTGGAAGTCATTCAGCAGGACTCCTCCCACTGAACCCAGGCCTTTTTGAAGCCCCTGGAAAGTATCTGCAGGTGAATATTCAGGGTCAGAGTACACTAATATTTTAATATCTGCACCATCACAACTTCATAAACTGTTACTTAAATGGCAGCTTTGAAGTTTTAGAACACTGTCATTTTTGTCTGGTAATGTTCTCAAACAGGTTTATGAAGGGGCTTTTTTTTGTTTATGCTAAAAAAAAAATCTATTTTCTTCATATTTCTCTCTTTTGGTTGATAGTACCATTACCTAGTGAGTTCAAGAAAAAAGACAACAAACCTAAACAGAAAAGGGAAAAAAAACCAAACCAAACCAAAACCACAAAACAAAACAAAACCAAACCCCACAAACAAACAAAAAAAAAACCACCAAAAAACCAACCAACCAACCAACCAACCACAAACAAAAAACCCCCCAAAAAACAAAGAGAGCAATTATTTCAGTCAGAAATAGTAGCTACTGAGGAACTGTTGTAAGATAAACTAAGATCTAGTTAAAACCTATACAGTATTTCATAACTTGGGCAAAATATAATCTGAGATGAGAGGTTTCCTATGACAATTCCACTCAGTTTGGCACATTTTTATGATTTTTTTTTTATTTCCCCTTATAAAACTACATCAAAATATTTTTTAAAGTCTGTGCTTGAGCTATTTTATTACTTTTATAAAGGTAATTTCAAACCAATACTACCACCAGTATTGGTGGTACTAGAGAGATGCTTACCACCTTCACTTACCAATGTAACTGGGGGTGCTGATGGCATACACCAGGTTCAGAGAATACATAAGTTAGCTGTCTTCTTACAAGTAACTCTTTAAAACAGATACTTTTTCAATGAGGCCGGCCATAACTCCAGTACCTCCATGGTGCTAGTGCTACTACTGGAATTTCGATCCAGAAACACTTAAAAAATAATTTCTCACCCAAGTCAGGATTATTGTATTGATCAAATAATTTTTTAATAACATGTATGCTGTGATCTTATTCTAGACTATAAATTATTCTATCTTCTGCATGCCTCTGTTCTGTCTTACATGGTATGGGCTTTAAACTGAATGGTAATTTTTCTCAGCAACAAACCAAGGTAAATAAATGTGATGCATTAGTACATCACCCCACAACTCTGTATATGGTGCACATTAGGGTTGTACTCATTTACCATCTGAATATAATTCCTTTTACCACATCAACTATTAGTTGCAAGTCATAAATACAGCAGAGCTTTTCCTGGAACTCAAAGGTCTGTGTTGCATCATGGAGTACTAAATATCTTTACCCTGCTGGAAATTTCATGCATCCCGTTTTAGTAACACCTGAAGCTGGATACTGCCAAAAAAGCGGCATCCAAACTCCTCCTGTCTTTTCAGTCTCAAAATACACACATCCTTGGTTGCCTCAAAACTTGTTCTACAATGCTTCTTTGAATTACAGATTCACAAGTCCTGAAACACAATTTCTTAGCCAGCTGAAAACAAGGATGATAGAGGTGCTACACTAAGTACTGCAGGACATACTTTTAGCTGAAACAAATATTTATGGCACAGAAACTTACATGCTCATCACTACCAAGCCACTATGGCTATTTAGCTGCTTTCCAAACTACCTGTGAATGCTACTCTAAGTTCTTTTCAATTTGACCTTGTCCCCACAGGTATCTATGACACGACTTTTGGCATTCTATAAATACAAAATCACATCTGGCTTGTGCGCCATCATTGCAGATTTCCAGATATACCAGAATTCATCCACCTGTTATTCCTCATCTTTTTTCCAGTTTAAATATGTGGAAGGTAGAACCACCATTTCTGTGTGATTTACAGAGTACTTGGAGGCCTCCACATGATGAGGTTCAATGAGGCCTCAAACTCTTTGAGGTATCAATGTGTTACAGCTGAAAGAAGAAAGGACAGCGACCTTTTGTGGCTGCAGAATTTAAGGATCTGTTCTAGATTCACACAGATTGCCCCAGTCCTTGTTACCTGTGAAGCTACAGGGACCAGTTACACCATCAGGGGCTCTGTCCACTAACCTTGCATGAGTCTTTCAAGGCTAACATCAAATAGTGCAATAAATGTTAGGTAAAAGAATATTTAGGGGTTGCTACACCTTTCAAAAACATGTTATGGATACTTTTTCCAAGCTTTGTGGATCTCCTCTATGATACACTTTGTACTGAACTGGACTTGCAACACACTCAGAAGAATGTAACACTGTGCTTGTTAAAGCCCTTTACGGTAAAAAGAAAAACGTACTCCATTTCTTTTTATGGTCCCACTTAACAAAACACTCCTGACCTATTTCTGTTCAGGAAGAGAGCCAGAGTTCATATGTTGAATTTAAATTCACATTGTTTTTTGTCATTATAATTTCAACAAAAAGGATAAAAATTATACTACAAATGAATTTTATCTTCACCTCCGAAATATTAATAGATTTTTAAAATTTTTTTACTAGATAGTGCTTAGGATCCAGTCCTGAGATCAGCTTCAACTGGACGCCAGCAGATGGTGCTGAAGGACTCTGGCTTTAAATACAACCTTGTGCTGTCCTGCCATTTTTGAGAAACAAAGAATATTTGTTATGCCTGCAGTAAAACAATGTTACAAAAATACTGAATTATTTACTGGCTTTTTTTTTTTTTTTAGAAGGGCTCACACAATAATGTGTAATATGTGTGCAGGGGTAAAAAAATAAAAGTGCTATTGAGCACCTACAGAGCATGTGCAGACTGTCCTAAAACTCGGTGCTGGAGCAACACTCTTTTCCTACCAGGCTGACTTCAGTGGACTATTGCCTTTTTAGCTGCAGCAATTTAAAACAATTTTTAGTATTTTGAGGCTCTGCAAATTTTTAGCTACTCTGGTAGACAGAAAGTAACAGTAAGAGGAGAATTTCCATTACTAACTAGCCTGATTAGTGATTTATGGACGTTTTGATACTCCTGCTACTTAGCACGATAAATGAAAAAGGGAACACTAACAGGTAAGCTTTTTACAACTACTTCCCAACTCAATTTTTAAGAGAAGCTGCTGTTAAAGAAATTACCTTTAATTTTTCAAAAAAATAATAATTAGAATTCTAAATAAATATTTATGCTGTAAACATTCCTTGGAAATTTGGACCCTCATCTTCTCCAATACCACTGGTTTTGAAATGAATTTTGAAAATAGAAGTCCAGGTCATGCAGACCTGGGAACCAAGATGTAGGTTAATTCAGGATGAGGGAAGAAGGCAAAGAGGGTTTTTTTGGCTACTGAGTTAACAGCAGACACATGACCTGCTTGAAATCAGTGTGACTGTTCACTGTGTGCAGAGAGAAGCATCTATGCAAATCCTCACAGAATTCAACTTCACAGGATTAGTTTGTCTGAGTACAAAGAAATTATACCCCATGACATTCAATTCTTCAATCAACCAACACAAAGATGCTTCTCAGGTATAATTTCAAAGTTTAAATTGCTTGCATTATCCACTTCAATAATTAATTATGAACGTTCAGAAAAAGTTTAAATTTTCCAACTGAAAAATGTCTGCAGCAGTTGATGAAATACAGATGTTTTATCTTTTACTGTGATTACCAATACAATTAAAATTAATGATATCTCTAGTCTCAAGATCATAACTTTAATGTTAACAGTAATTTATAATTATTTTATCATACATACACTATGCATATTATATGTATTTAATAATAATAATGTTAATTGATAAAAGTCTTGCAGGTGTTCAAATATTTATTTAGGAATTCTAGCTAAAGAAAAATTAAACAAAAATACAGTTTCTTTGAAAAGTAGCTTGGATAGGAACAAGACTGTTCTTCAGCAAGACAAGAAATGTGATTAAATTTTTAACCCTTTGGGAGATTTCATATTTTATAAATTGAAAAGGTTGCCCATTTTAAAAATTTGCATCTGTGGGAGATATTCTACACATTTTCAACAGCAAAAGTGTTCAGTGACTCTTCTCAATTAAATCTTAGTTGAATTACAGTAATTGTATTTTTAAGGATGAAATCAGGCGCTTACATTCACCTGAGTCCTGCTACACCACTAAACCCATTTATTTCCCACACTTCAGAATACCTGAATATAGCACCCTCTAAAAAATATAAAGCTGTGCAATGAAAGCACCCCCATAGTCCTCGTGATGCAAATGTGATACATACAGAGAGTAACATTTTCTAGTTTTATGGGCTAACATAAAAGAGGTAATATAATTTGTTTTATTCACATATGTGTGGAAGATCAATGCAATAACTCAGAAGAGAGCCCATTAGTATTAGCAGTAGTGATACAGTTACACACAGACTATACATTTCATAGCACTGAAGATTTTTATCTGTCAGGCCTTAATTTCCTTAGCAAATCAAATTTATAATTAAAAAATATTTTGGTTTTTTCAAAATAGGAAAACTAATTGTGGACATATTTGTAGATATTTGAAAGCAATGGAACCCTATCTTCATATTCCATGAATAAAGAGCAAGAGTAGCAGAAAAATACTTTATCTTCCACTGGACTATAGAAATGCCTATCATTTTTTAAGCACAAACCATTTCATAAGCATAAACAATATTAAGACAAATTCACCACCACAAACCTCCCCTTCAAGAAAGTACATCCAAACAAAATAGCTACAGTGAAAAACCCAAAACCTTGAAGACACAGATTTACATTCACTAACATTCATGATTGGCCTCTATCTGGTCCATGTAGGTGAGGGATTATTAAAGAAAACTGGAGAAAATAGGATATTCCAACTATAAAATCATGTGTTGGTAAAGGAATACCACAAGTATGTGTCTAGAAAGTGATTTGATGACAACTTTTAATATGTAACAGCTAGAGATGACCTCCTAAATATGATTATAACCAATACAGAAAAACAAATTTAAAAACACCTTGCTGAAAGGAATTTACATGGAAGTGGCAAAGGTATGAGAATGTTCCATACACTTTACAAGGGGGAGATCAAGGACAAGATAATTCCTGAAGTATTTTGGGAAAACAGGTTTCAATAGATACAGAATATCCCTCTGTGAGATCTCATGGGCAGTTAAGCCTACAGAAAACAAAGGAAAAGGCAGTAATGATACCAGTGAATGCAGCACAGGGATAAGACAGACAGTTGTGCCCAGCTGGCACAACTCAGAGTTCTCCAGTGACTTTGACACAGGAAAGTCAGGCAGAAAGATCAAAATAAATGAGATATTTCTGAAAGAGTGTAAGCAACAAGGTATGAGCAAAGAGACAAACCCCAGAGAGCAACACACAGATGAGATGTAACTAACAAGGACATCAGGAATAACATTCTAAAAACACGAAAATATGCCAAGTTTTCTCAAGAAGTTGGTTTGTTATTAAGAGCAAGCAATACCAGTAGATGATGCCAAACAAAGTACTTCAAAAAAAGGTCAGCTGCAGTCAGACAGCAAACCCAAGTAAAACCAGCAGTGAAAACTGTTGTCTCAACTAGAGAGTACCTGAATGAGGTAAATGTTTGGCATTCAATTGGCCTGATAATAGTGAGTTGAGGATACTGTGACAGTGAAGCTACATAATCTCAGAGTTACAACAATTGTTTCATGGATATTGGGTGGGGTTCTGCAATTAAAAAAGGTTTTGTGCTGCTTAGGAAGCAGGAAAAAGAAAAATCAGAGAGTAGTCTGCTTAATCCCAACAAATAGAAGAAATACTGGCAGAACCCTTGCATTTCTATATATACACACACATTTTCCTACAAGAAAACGAGATGAGCAACAGCTGAATTGGATTTGTTCTGAACAAATCACATCAATGCTATTTTTTCTTGCAATGGCAAAGTGACAGGACGTGTTCAGAGAGACATCACATATTTTTACTTTAGTCAGAACTCCAGTGCTTTTGCTCCAGTGAGCAATTGTTTAAGGAAAACAGGGAAGCACACATTCAGAAGATACTATGATACATTGAAAAGCTATATTCAGAAAGCTAGTCATTGTGAAAATGGTAAATGCATTGATGGACATTCCTGAACTGTGTACTAGCTAACATTTGCTTTAATGACCAATTTAATAGAATAAGACTGCAAAAGTATGTTTGCAGATATGAGTTGCTGCAAGGCTGCTGGAGGACAGGATGAGAATTCAAAGTAAGTTTGACAAATTGGAGAAACAGTCTAAAAAAAATACACTCCAGGAACTTTGAAGATGAGATTCCACAGCTAAACTACACAGAGAAGGAGACAAAAGTGCTGTAGATTCTTCAGAAAACACTGAAATTCACACTGGCTCATGCCCTTAAAAGAATTGACAGTGCCATGGTGTTTTGAAATATTCCCTGGGGATGTGAAAAGTACTGGTCTGTAAAACAGGTTGTTGTCTATTTATTACTGGAAAGGCTTCAGCTGCATTCCTGGGTCTACTTTGAGGAAGGCAGTCAACCAAAGAGAGGAACACATGAAAAAAATCAGAGGTATGGAAAAACATGACTTGTGGCAAAAAACAAAGAATTGAGTTAATAAAGTTGGAGGCAAAGAATTGCAGGTCATGGCAATCCAAATAACTGGAAGTAGCTGCAGGAAGGAAATAATCTGTCCTCTATACAAAGGAAAAATAGATAAAAGATGATAGAATGCAACTGCTGCAAAAAGAACTGGATACTACCTGAACACTGGGAAAAGACTGCTGAGGACGAGGCCTCTAAGGCCCAAAAATGTATTTGCTGAAGTTTTTAAGGGGAGATTGGACAAACATCAGTGGAGACTGCTTTTGGCAATGTTAAGCCCTCATTGAGAAAAGAGGATAGATCAGGTGACCAAAGCTCCTGCCGCCCTGTTTCCTACGGTTCTGTGATTACAAAGGAAAATGCGATCCCCCAGCCTAGGAAATGTCCAAACACCAGGAGTTGCCACTTGAGCTTCAAAGCGAAAGTGGGATCTGAAAGTGATGCTCACCATTTGTATGCAAACGAATTCTCTCATCTCTTTTCTCCAGCCCTCACACAATCCCTCCTCCCACCCCCTACTTCTCACCCCTCCAACTCCACCTCCTTAGGCTGGGCAAGAACAAAACACAGCATCTTTCCACAGCCCTCTCCCAGGAATCTCCACACAAGTCCTGGTGCATAATGTCACATCCCCAAGTGGTGCCTTGGAGCCTCTAAATATGCAGAAGCCAACTCTGTGTGCCACAGATCACACATGGGTTCCAAGGAGTACCGAGGGGAGGGCCACATCCTCTCCCTCCCACCTCCCCCAAGCCAGCCACATGCCAAGGAGAGAAAAGGAAAAGCCCCCTGCACTATGCAAAGTGACTTTACATCTCCACAGTAAATTATGCTAATTAATGTGAAAGCAAAACGGCTGAAGGCTATTCCGAAGGATATAACTACTTCAGGTCCTTAGCTCTGTTCTGAATTATTCCAAGACTTGGTCAGAAATTGTCCCCAGAAACATTTTTGCATCAAAAAAAGGTCTGTGCTCCAAAGTGAAGTAGTGCCATGCTTTTACGTTTTCAAAACCAATTAATTTAGAAAGAGAAAAACTCTACATTTGATCAAAGAGCATAATGACTTTTTTTTTTTTTTTTTGCATTTCAGGTTTTAATTTGAGAAGGAAAAAATGATTTAACCTAAATGTAATCAAGCTGTTTTGTGAAGAATAAAATAGTTTCCAGCAGATGTGTCCCATGTAGAAATTTCATATCTCTGAGACCTCAATTTGTCAGATTTGGTTTGCACTGATCAATGCATTTGAGAGGTATTGGGGAGAAACTAAACAAGCTAGTGAGACTCCATGGCTGTAATTTCTTTAAAAAGTCAGCCTCAAAGTTAAAAGCTAAATTATGTAAATAATTAGTATTGCAGTAACATTTTTCTTCTGTTAGACCAAAACCAGAGAATTTTTCAATACAGTCAAGTTTGCCAGAAAATGATCTCAATAAATAATATCAAGCCACTTATTTATCACATGTGCCACAGCCCACCCAGCTTTCCAGCTTAAGTATCATTCTAAAATATGAATATACAGAGCCAGAGATCCAGAGCTCAGTTCTCTGAAAGTAAAGAAATGGAACAAGTGAACCTAAATGAAATGTAACTGGTGGAATAATGGGTGCCTAATGGGATATTATTTAGAGTAGATGGATCATACTAGCCTGCTAGCTGATGTACATCTGAGGCAACAGGTACTATGAGAGGAGGAGAGAAACACTCCCTGGTTTAAACCTCTTCTTCTTGAAACTACTCTGGCACCATGATTTGGTAAAGTACCATTAGATGCACACTGCTGTGAAGTCATCTTAAGATGGACATAAGAGATAATTAAATAGAGAAAAAACAGAAAAGAAATATCAATTTTGAGAATATCTAAAATTCCAGTGAACAATGCTCATTGAAAACATGAATAAACTATATTTTGAGGTAGAAGAATCATAAGCTTCAAATACAGAAAGATATTAGACCAGTTAAATATCAACATCCTGCAAATGGATGGAAGTTACAGCTGCAGTAACAGGGCTCAGAACCCAACGAGCCTGCTGGTGTTTTCCATTTCTGACAAAATCAGGACTAAGCAGAAACAGCTCTTTTCATTTGTCCTTCCAAAAAAGTTTTTGACTGAACAGAGAAGCCCACAGACAGCTATTTCTGGGAAAAATTAAACACCCCAGATTACCATCTCTTTGAAGCAGGAACTGTCTATACCCATGTCAAGGACTACGTATAGTGCCACGAGATTCCGATCGATAACAGAGGTTTCCAGGCATACTGCATCACAAAAAAACCTTACATAAAGGCAGTTGGTAAACACAGGAGCCATTGCAAGTCCCTAAAAGTCCAAGTCCAATAGAACTACAAGCACAGAGACTTATCAGGTAGCTACTGTTTGATTTTAAAGAGCAGCTAAAATTGCCTAGTATTACCCCCGAAAACTGCACAATTCTAATACCTTAGAAATCTGCAAGAAGACAGTCAATAGATTGTAACAAAATCTACATATTTGAGTCAAATAGTAGGTACAGAACCTCAGCAAAAGATCTGCTAGGGTGATCAAGGAGCCTATAGCCTCAAGTTCTCCTTCACACAGGAGGTAAGCCTGGCAAATGTGGGAAAAGTACAACTTCCTAAGGCACGCTTAGGAATCTGCAAACTCTTTGGAGTTTCCAAGTTTACAAGGTCTGCAAAAATAACACAGAGTTTGCATTTTCTTTAAATTGATAGACTGCAAAATATGTATGAAATATTCACATAGATTTATTTTTTTTCCCTCAAGCAAAGCCATATTTATTTAAAGACGTTTATAAAACTCTCGCTAGCCACTTCCCAGAAAAACCACCATCTCTTGAACAGGGCTGCTTGGAAGGATAATAGGGATAGTTTTCAAATACCCTCTGTCCTAAGATTCTGCAACTGTGTGAACTGAGCTACATCTTGTTCAACTTTTGAATAGCTTTCACAGCCAACATCAAATAATTTGCAAGTTAAATTCAGATATTCGTTTATTCGTTCTGATATTAATTAGTTATGCTTCTTCAAAGTCACTCACAGGATGCAATTTTAGTCAAGCCACCTCTGTGTTTCAAATTCAAGTAACTCCAGATGAGTAACAGATTGAATATAGAACACACAACTTTACCAAATTGATTAATTTGGAAGATGTCAGGTATTTTTTTGATTATATAAAACCGTGTGCCAGCTATAACTGCAATATATGACAGATCTAATACCACTTCTTGCTTTCCAGATGTCCATTTTGCCCTCTGCAGAGCAGGTTTTACTACTATTTAAACAGGGTCAGAGAAGACCTTAAATGAATGGAAGAAAACCTAAGAAATACTCCTCATAGGATAGAATATCCTCTTCTTACCCCTTCCCTTCAGGGCATTTTTTTTCCTGCTGAACAGGACCACTGGCTACAATTTCCCCAAAATTTATGTATATAAGCTCTCACGCGTTGTCTTGAAAGCCCCTCATCCTTCTAAAATGGCTTACTCCAGGCTTTTTCTCAACAGTATGTCTGACTTTTTCTTTGCTTTGGGGATCAGAAATTAATTTTTTTTGTGTATGGAGTGAAACTGGCATAAACCAAGATCACCTTCCCTGTTACATAATACAGGGTTTTACAGTCATAGTGGTTCACTGTTTTTTATAGAGTTAAAAGAGACAATTTTCATGACTAAAAGACAGGATTCAGGAATTCCTGGGAAATGGTGCAAGATGGAAGAAAATAAATACTTCGGCAAGTGCAAGGTGAGTTTGGGTGGGGAGGGGTTAAAAATGAATGAGGCTGGAGCAGGGTTACTCTGCCTTTTTAGTTTGGTTATATGGTGTGAGCCCTGTTGCTTGCACTGGAACCAATCCAATGCCTCAATGTGATTGGGAGGATTGGGCATGTAGCACCCTACCTGAAATTCTATCCTGTGAAGTGTTTGTTCAAGGCATTTTGAGACAACACAGTTTTTTTTGTTTTTTTCTTTTTTCTTACCTCTTGGGTTATCACCGATGATGTTGGTTTTGCCATTCCAGTACCAGAGCAGCAAGGTTGCATCTCGGGATCCTGAGAGGATGTAACAATTCCCTCCAATGTAGGACTCAGAACGAGCCAGACAGGTCACAACATCCCAGTGGCCAAACACTACTTGCATCAGTTTACCTGGAACACAACAAATTGATTCTTTTAAAACTACCCTCTTAGTCTAAGACAAATTAAATGCATTATAAAGTATTTTAGAAATATTTTCTTTATCCAAAACAATAAAAAAGGTTCAAAATAGAACTATAGTGGGGAGTACTATTTTTTCTTTATTTACTTGGTGGGAACTTATTTAAAAATGCAGTACAATCCATACAAAAAAATATTTGCAGTCTCCCAATGTTATTCTTTATTCAAAAGTTGAACTGAATTTGCTGAAGCCCAGCAATTGCAGATCTTGAAGAAGCATGACAAAGAACACACACACACTTTTCTCATGCTCCTACTCAGCCCCTTCAGGTAGCAGGGGCCAGGACAAATCCTGGAAGTGTGATGTGTGATGCCTCCAACGTGTGACCCTGGCTTTCTCAGCCCAAATGACCATGCATCCATTTGTGCTTTGGGCTGAATAAAGAACGAGGAGGAACAGAAGGGAAAAAGAGTGATGGCTCTGGAAAGATTGACAAGAGAGGCCAAAAAAAAAGAAACAGGAAATACAGACTACTGTGTTTCTGAATGTAAATAAATAAAAATAAAATTAAATAAAACGTTCTGAAACGTGTTTAAAAAACCAGTAACACAGATCAGTGTTGGGACTCGAGCACATTTTAATAAAATATTTTGATGCATGAATTAAAAACTATTAGTCCCTTAATACAGGTAGTAGGGAACATTTCACAGCCTCTTTTTACATGGTACAAAAGCACTGTATTTGTATCCAGCCACTAAATAACAATTAATGGGAACAAAAGACTTAAGGGAGTGGTTCTGAGGAAACCACAAAAATAGCATTAACACCCTTCTTTATAACAAGATCAAAAAGGTAATTGTATTAAAGTGAAGAAAACTTTAATACAAAGGAAAAAAAACCCAAGAGATATATATGAATATCTACAAAAAATAGGGGAAATTACCTTAGTACATGAAGAAAAAAATAAAATAACAAGATGCAATTTAAAGGAAACCTGTACATCAGATTCAAAATCAAAGCCTGGCAAAACTTATCATGCCTGCTCTAACCTTCCAAGGGAAATTGTGAGATGAAGTGCTACCACATGAGCCATTTCTGAGCGGGCAGGGCAAATCTTACTGTGCATACCTTGTAGCGCAAAGGGTAAATAACTCAGGGATCAAATAATTATGTGACATATTTTTCAGTTGTATTAACATTACCTGGGGTCATTTATACTTTTAGAATGCAGGTTTACTATAAACATCACTGAGTTATAGAGATCTCCTTCTCAATTACTTCTAATTTTTTAAGTTCTGTTCTAGAAAACAAGCATTTTACAAGCTTATTTCTGCCTGGTTATTTTTATTTTATTACTGTGTAGCCTAAGATTCAATGAATTTCATCAAAACAAGAAGTAAGATCTTGCTATTTTAAACTGCTAAAAGAAATAAATTACTAATTTCGTAAGAGTTCCTCAAACTTTCCTGTTTCCTTTAACATGAGCTGTCCTCTCTATACAGTAATATCAAACTTTTCCATTTGCACTCAGATACCCCTTTTTGACAGAACAAATTTTCTAGTTAATGTTTTATTTGACAGCTGTGCTACAAATAATTAAAAGAAAAATAAGACTCAAGTCTGCAGTACTGAAGCTAAAACACTGTCTAGAAGTCATTCCCAATGCTGGAGGAAGGTTTTATTGTATGTCTGCTACACTGGCTGTGCTGAGAATCCATGATTTAAGTTGAAAGTATTTCCTATTAAAACAAACAAACAATCCCAAGATTCTGATAGGAAAGTGATTCTTTTTGTTTGTGCAAGTGCTAAAACATAATAGAATTCAACACTTGTGATCACTTGCCTTTATGCATTACTGATCACATCATCTTTTCCCCTGGATGTTCTGCTGGTTTCAAAATATTTCCCTACTATATTCTCATTTCAATTTGAAGCAAAGTAAACTACATCTGAATTCACTTCATTTAAGCCAGAGTTGCTATATTGACAAATAGAAGAGACAAATCTGAAACTTCTCTGACAATGGTATTCTGGTTTATACCCTGATTGGCTATGGTAGTAACAAGGTGCATGGTGAATCTGCCATACACAGAGAAAATAATTTAAAGAGATATTTGTACTTCAGATTGATACAGGACAAGGCTACCAAAACCATACAAGTTTCCTCCATAGGTGTAAAGTAAAATACATCCTTTGATGTAATAGAATTATTTCTCTATTCATTTAAATCAAGAATACACACTGAATATTTATTGCTGCTAGCTATCCTTTCTGAAGATCCACTTTAAATTCACAATTTTATGTAAATTTATTTTCATCAATGAGAAAATTAACCTAAGAAGGGTCTAACAAGATGTCTGTATAATGAATTGTGGGCAGTCAATATTACGTACATGGAACTTCTCCTTTATACTTAAGGCTTTAAAATTGTAAAAATGACAGCAATACTGAAGTAAACTATGAGATCTAAAGTCTTAACAGATTTTCATTATAGACCATTCTGTTTTGTCAGACATTTTGGTTTGCCAAGTGTGAAAAACACCGTTAACTAATATATTTAAGAAAGGATGACAAACATGTAGGATATTCCCTAGGGATTAATAACCTACTGGAAAGCTTGATGGCACACACACATTAACCACACTGGGTCATTAATCCCAAAGAAGTACCTTGCAGTGAGGCCGCTATTTCCATTGTAAGACAATGAAAGGAAAAAAAATCATACCCAGTTTTTCCTGGGGTTCCACAGCTTTTAAATTCCTGTAGTTCCTACACTGAAAGACTCTTTTCTGTTTAGCATGACTTCAATGGTTTGGACACACTCCAGCTGACAGACTAATTTAACTGCTGCCCATTCTATCGATCAGTTTATGTTATATAAAAGAATTCAGTAGCTCCAAATCAATTCTTCTAGTATGGCAGAGCTTTCATAAGTATTCTTTCACTAGATTTCAAGACTTCTCTTCTTATTCTACTGGTACTTGCCTGTATTTCCTGAAAAAACTCAGTTCTCTGGAGCTCAAAACCAATCAGAGTATTTACTTATTCAAGTAAATACTTTAGGAATAATTAACTCTCCTGGTATGCCAGGCTTCACACAAACTCTCACCAGTGAAAACTACAGTGCAAGGGCAGGCCTATAAGCACCCCTGTCCTATAAGTTTGAAGTGTGAAGCTCAATCTAAACCAGAGCTCCTTCTCTCACATTTGCCATCGTTCCACAGAAATGACAGCACACAATACGTGGCAGCAGTAGGCAAGGAAAGATTTGACAAATATTAATAGGAGAATAAATACACACTCCACCCCTCATCCTTTATTTGAAATAGTTGGCTGCTTAGGAACAGAAAAAAAATCTAGGCTGTTTCATATTTTAAAAATACATTACCTGAGTCAGTAGAGTAAACACGGAAACTCTTGTCCCAGAAGCCACAGACCAAGATGTAACGATTGTCAGAGGTGATGACAAAACACTGGGAATGTACCTGAATGCTTTGGTCTAAAAGGTCAGTGATTTGCCTCCTGTGCATCCCTGTATTGCTGGCTGGACACAAAAACATACAGACCAAGACATTTTAGCATCCACATTCACAGAACAAAAGCACAATTTAGAAACTTACATTCACACCAAATACATTCCTCACTTCTGTTACTTTTCTTTTTGTGGCAAGGGACATTTTCTTTCTAATTCCACTATAAAATACTCATTATACTTCTGGGAACAATGCTAATTCCTTGAAGTACATATTCTAAAGTAGAAGAAATCCCCTTTTCAAGTGACATGCAGCTCAGAAATAAATGAAAGATTGCACATAGGCAATGGTACACAGAAATATAATAAGATTCCTTCCCTCCTTCTTCTAGTATAACAAATTAAAAATCACAAACAAAGCAAAGGAATGTAATGATGAGACAATACACAAAGTGGTTCAAATGCAGCACACAAAGGATCATGATTTTACATGGTACATCAGTTGTATTTCATTGCAAGCACTGCCATTTAAAAAAAGCAGAACTTCAGTAAACATCACTACTGTTTACATTTTTTTAAGCATGGCACAAAAATTAACCAGCTTATCTCCACAATTAACTTTAGGGTTGGGAGAAATTATCTGCCCTATTTTGATCACTTAATGTTTTATTTCCTGAGATACTCTTGCATTGGGAAACCACAGAATGAATCAATTAGTGAATCAATTAGTGAACACATCTGTCATATCTTGTCCTTAGATTGATAAGGTGTGCATATATGTATATACATGTATAGGTCCCATACATATATATCACGAAAATCCTACACTGTAGGAAGAACTTTAGGTGTGCTTTGTTCCAGGGAACCTGACTTCCAGCCCAGGCAAGTAATTTCTCCTGGGTTTGTCTGCCAACTGCTTGGAGCATCATTACTTCCATCCAGGAGGTCTTCCAGATTGACCTCTATCCTAGTCCTGTGCTCTTCTTTACTCTTTGCTCTTTCACTCCTTTCCATTCTCACAGGCCAGCTATCTCCCAAGCCTTGGGTTTATTCCATTTACTCTGTATCAAATCCTTCATTTATTTATGCTTTTGCTACATTTAAAATGTTGATACTGGCTTGTCCAAATGGGTAGCAAATAATTTAGCAAGGTGTTGCCACTTGCTCTCTGCAGGTAACACAAATGTGCCCTTCACTGATCTTGGAGCCACTTAAAGAGTAACAACACCACGTTATAAATGCACAGTGAACTGCTCTGTATGACAAAATAGCAGCAAAGGAACCTCAAAAGACATGCAGATCAACTGATGCAGTAAGGATAAGGCCTTCAAAAAACTTCACCTCAGAAAGAGATCTAGTATCTGTGTCATATCAGACATTACTGTTTTATGTCTTCCTGTGCACTGGAAGGGAGGGATTCCTGCCCTCCTTACGACTAAGACAGCAACAAGATTCCTGCTATAACCATAAAAGTGTAATTTTGTGGTCCTCTTAGGTGCCATTTCTAGGTAAATGTGTCTAGCCACAATTAAAATCCTCTAATATTACCTACATAATTACTTGCTTGCACCCAATGACGCTACTTAGCAATGACAAAGAAAGCCTTAAACCTTTTACACTATGTCCAGTGTAATCACAAGGCTGATTTGAGATCTATTGTAGGAAGAGAATATTAAACCATTTTTCAGAATGTGAACATTAACTTTCAAGGTGTTTGCACCAATGTGATTTGGGGTTTTTTGCTGTAATATTTATTTACACTTCTAAGATCTACTTGATAGAAGGTTTTAGAGCAGAACACACATTTCCTGCTCCAAATTTTTTTTGGATAAAATCTGTTTCAGGAAGGAAAGAGAGTTACAGCACGTGTCTGCCTCATAATAACTATTGCATTATTCAGATGAGGATTGATTTCAGAAACTTTGGAAAACCACTTTAATTTTATCAGCTCTATAAAATGGTTTCATACGCCCTCACTGCTCCTGGTTTAATTATCCTAGAGCTTTACCCAGCAAAATGGCTACACAGGAGAGCCTGTATCTACGGACAGAAACATCTCACTTCCTATTGGGATGTGCACATTACTTTTGAAATTAATTCTCACTGGCTGATAGACCTATCATTCTAACCTATCCACTCAAGTTCATCTTTGCTCTGATTTTTCCATGCTTCTGTAATTGGCCACACCACTTCTCTTCCAGTTAAACCACCCTGGAACAGCTGGTTTCTAACTAAACTCGAAGCCTAACAAAATTAGGGGGGCACAGAATCCTGTCTTCTTTGATCTAGTTTGTGTTTTGGTGTTAGGTACTTGAGTTTTTCCTTTCTCATCATGTTTAAGGTTCCATTTGCCATGCTACAGACTCCAAACATGCACTCCTGAAAGTTGGGCCTGTAATGAAAGAACTGACCAAATTCTAACCCTGCTAATAGAAAAATCAGCTCTATATAAACTGATAAAACCTCTATAACAAAAAGTCACGAATTGCATCTATTACATTGAGTCACTAAATAAAGGAGAGACATCCGCCAACCCCTTTTTAATAAAAGAAAAACATACACAAATTTAACCAGTGAAGCTGATCAAAAGATGCAATACCCTTGAAAAATGAATACTAATACCTCAACACTAAACCGGAGTGGGCAATATATTTCAACTTTGAAACCGCTTTGCAATTACACATTAATCCCCTCAGCCCGAACAGCAGGTCTATGAAGAAAGGATTGATCTCCTTTAATGATGAAACCCTGGCACCATGGTTTTATTTTTCACAACACGGTGCAGTTAAGAACCCCACTGTTATTATGAAAATTTCCTCGGCAAAGGAGCTCCATCACATTACTGGCGCACCGATTCATCATAACGCACCTCGCTCCTGCTCATCAACAAGTCTGAGTGATGAAAAGATCCAATATTATCCTGACAGTACTTCATGCACATTCTCAATCACACATTATTACAGCATCCATATTAATTTTCACTGACACGCGTCCTAGGCCTGTTCAAATTAGGCAAACCAACGAGGGGGAGTTGATGAAATACCAGCATAGCCACAGCTCATTGCATTCCAATTTGCATGCAAATGGTTTATCAGGAAAATTCCATTCCCAGCAACCAGCAAGTGAAAAACAACCGTAATCTACACTTCAGGGCCACCATACAGAGCTTAATGAATCGCAAAGAGAGAAGGAAGTGACAGACCTATGAGAGGATCGATTTCCACTGGCAGCTGGTAAGGCTGGTCTTGTACAGCACCTTGATGAGCTGGAATTCAGGAAAGAAGATTTTAAAACTTTGCATTTTTTTTTTTAAATACGTGAAGCCGCATATATTTTGTAAATCAAAGCTACGCCCTTTTTTTAAACTATTCAAGATTCTTCTGCATCAATTGAATGAAAAACAAAAATAACCCAGGTGATTTTGCAGGCTGCTTATTAAACATTTATTTTAGATTAGGGCTATTCTGAATGTATGCCATCAGCAGCAGCTCTGGTCCTGAGCCATAAGCTCTAGCAGATGCTTTACTGGCAACCTCTCCTGTAGCAACAAAACAAAATTAAGTGGTAAAGAGGACTGAAAACAAAATGTGACAACCATCTGCTGACTGTAGCAAATACTATTTTCCTCTTTACTTTTTAAAGCACTGCCTTGAACATTTGAAGCACAAAGGACATTTTTTTTTTTTTTCAAAAAGCCAGTTTATGATGCAGAGAGGGAAATTTTGTAGTCATCTTGTAGTCAGCCAGTATTTAAGGACTCATCCATCACTAAAACCCATTTATTTGCAAGTTTGCATAGAAGTTAATATATTAATTCTGCTGACCCACATATCATCTGGGCACCTGGCATACCAGTAAAATGTTTATGTACTGAATTCTCCTGCAGGGGTAAAAAGAAAACCTTTTTTTTTCCCACAGCTTCACTACAAAGAAACAAACAAACTGCTCCCCAACACCCACCCCCACAACAGCCCACAATACCTTCTTGGAAGAGAAACAAGAAATAATGGCTAAATACTTACAAATATTATTTTTCTACCTACCATCCACAGCTTAATATAAAAATCAGCATCAATACAAGGATTTCTTAAATAGCTGATTCATAAGTAAATTCAAAGTTCTACTGCAATGAAACACCAACACAGAACAAAACATGAAATCTAACGTGATGAAAAAAAGCATGGTGCTGGCTACCAGTGCCATTAGATGTCAGCAAAGCCACCAAATTCATATTCAAAGGCAGGAATGGGCTTTTTAATTACACATTAGTGACAACTGGTCACTTGGCAACTTAACTTTTTTATCATGATGCCTCATTAACAAAGACAATGCTAAGCCCCCAGCAGGGGATATGGAGCAGTAACGATACCTGCCCTCTCATCCTAGGAGATCCCATTATGGTATAAAATTGGAAGTCAACAATAGCAAAGGCTCAGGAGTCCACACCCGGATATCTAAGCACAGTACTCTATTTAAACAGCCTGCAACTCATGTGTGCTCTCATAGGAGTGGGGTGAGGTGATTTTTGATGGCTTTTTATGCTTGGCTTTTGTTTGTCTTGATCTGTGGGTTTTCCTGAATTCTTTGTAATGGCAAGACAAGTGTAAAATGCCTCTAAACGAAAAAATAGCGACTCAAAAGCACAGCTTACTGTTCTCCCTATCAGAGGTGAGGGAAAAGCCTGAAAAATCTGAAAGCTCTGTTCAACTCAAACCAGTTGATTACTCCACTCACCAAACTGGTTGCTTGCTCACAGATCATCAACCAGCAGAATTGTGTTGAAATCAAAATCAATTCCTACCACTTTTGAACATTTTCTTCTTCCCATGACTGTTGTATATTCACAAAGGCCATTTTTTAAAAGCCTTGACTACTATATGTCCATGGTCACACATCCAAAGTGTGAGAGGATGCTCTCTCCTCCTTCCAAAGAAATCTCAGGAGCCCTGTAAATAGTCCTTACTCACAACGTGTTATCTTAGATAAGTCTCCCTTCCCCCCTTTCTCTTGAAGCATTTCTTGGGCGGGTGAAATAATACATATATGTTGCTATTTGAGAGGTAATTTGTAAGAATTAGGAAAAAGTGTGGGAGTCATCTGGCTTTTTTCAAAAAGTAATCACGGACCATGGGTCAAGATTTCTTACTAGGAATTTCAACCATGTAAGTGTTTTTCTGGTGTGAGTATCTTCTATTTAAGTTACTTGAGTACAAGGTCTTCCCCCCGCCCCCCTTTCTTAAAAAGCCTTTGACCAAATATACTGCACTGCACCAAAATAAACTTCCTTTGACAGCTTGGGCCTAAGACTGTCATAGTCAAGGAAAGGAGGATGGATGTCTTTAAGATTAGAGAATATTAGAATTAAAAGAGGAATTACATTCTCAAGTACAGCACACTTTTAAAGGAAAATTAATTTTTTAGTTGCTGTGCGAATGGCTATTTTGTTTTCCTTTCATACTGACAATACATAACTACCTACAGAAGTAACTTTGGGATGTTTAAGATAAGATTTATCATGTATTTTATTTTCTAATCCTCATGGGGTGGCTTTAACAGCAGACTATGGAGTTTATAATCAAGAAAAAACTGGCAGAGAAGATTTCAGGCAAGTTCCACATGGTTTAAAATTGCCTTTGACATGATGTGGTTCAGGCTCCCAACAGACAGAACAACAAATTTAAGAGGAAGAGTGTGCCTTTATCGTGACCAAATAGTGATAGACTGTTTTTGTCTCCCTGCATGGTGCCTGATGGCCTGGAAAGCAATATATTGTTTTTACAAACCTTTGGTGTGCTACACATCTTGCTGCAATAGCTCAGATTACCTTTCCAAGGAGAAGCTAAGCCCACATGTGAAGAGCCTGCTGTGTCAATGAACTGGACTTGCTTTTTCCCCTTTAAACTCAACACTCCACAGCCAATTGTGACAAGAGAAGTGCTGCTGGATGGCAGGGGTTTCTTAGGCTCCTTGCTTTAATGTACTTACCAGGGAGGCTGTGCCACTTGTTCACAGCAAAGAGCCTGTTTGCAGTGACCGTGATCACAGCCGGCGTGGCCAGGCCGGGCTGGGTGTTGGCAGCCACGTGAGTGACCGGCGAGTTGGACGGGAACTTCAGGACCATGATAACGTCCTGCTGGGCTTGCTCTGTGAACATCAAGGGGCTCTGCAGGAGGAGATACTGTTGAGTGCACACACAAGAACCCAAGTACACGGGAAAAGAGAACACGGGGAGGAGAAGAGACAGGACAAGAGAAGGAAGATTGAATTAAAACCCACGAGATCCGAGAGAAGCTGCAGTAGAAAAGCAAATGCAGTAATAGTGGACAGGCTTGTGGAAATGACCATTTTAGGCAGAAAACCCTGCATATACCCTGTTAATCTGAGGGCTTTGTTGAACACAGGGTGTCTGCATACAGACTTTACTACAGATCTCAGCAGATGAAACTAAGAGTTTTCAATTGCCTATCTCTGCCAAAAGAATTCTCCTTCATATCTGCAGAGACAGTATGTCAAGGAAAGCAATGCCAAACCAGGAGGGAAACACAAAAAAAAAAGTGAGCAAAAGAAATTCCTGCTCCCAGAGATTGTCTCAAGTTGCATTAAATTGGCAGACCGTAATTCTTTACAAGCCAGATGAGAACATGAAAGCACATTAAAATAAACAGATACACACATACACTAGATATATGTTCTGTATATATTTCTGGTGTACAAAAATAAGATTTATGAATGCAAAGCAGAAGACTTCACTGCAAATGTGTTTCAAAGGACAAACATAATTAAATGCAGTTGTAAAGAATACAAAGTGAATGTGATTACAGACACTATCCTGCGTTGTTTCCAGGGAGAGGGAATGAATCCAGACTCTCATTATCAACATGATTTTTTTAGGTTTTAGTTTTTTTAGTTTAGTAAGTTGAAAAGTTTATTAACTTTTTAACTAAGTTCTCTAAGGACTGCAAACATCAAAACAAAATATTGAGGACCTTATATCTGGATATCAAACATGAGGAGAAAAAGCAACACCTAATGGGTTTATGTCTGTATGGTGCATCTGAAAAAAAGAGAACCCTGCTGAAAGGCAGAGGTACAATCATCCTGGTCACCAGTAGCCACATTGCTCAAGTATTTGTAATTTTCTAATAACCAAATTAGAATACTAATGAAGTGTCCTTGGCTATATTCCACCTGCAATATTTCATTACATATATGTGTATGTAAGTGCACACATTTAATGTATATTTATACAGAACTAATAAAAAAATTAAATACATTTGCATTTTTATTATCACTCCTTTTTAAAAAGTTATTAAGAGTACTTAGAAAAACATATTGCTCTATGAATTCCTATTTACAGTCTTTGCATAAAGGTGTAAATAAAAGCAACTAATAAGCTACCCAGACACCCTTCTGAGCAAGTGGCTAAAAGCCAATCAATATTATGAGTTAATCCTCCCTGGATGCTCATTCAATTAAAGGTGTCAGTAATGCCTCATCTGATGTGGCCTCAATTAAATCCAGCTATCTGATGGTTGAAAACACAAGGGGATACAGCAACAGCAGCAAAACCAGACAAATAGGCAGCCTTCGTGTGACTGCTAATTACTACACCTGGTGTATATTATGGCTTGTGCACTTAACACAGCACGTGGTAACTTCCAATTCAGCTGTATTCATGCACATGAAACAAAACTCAGTAAATAATGCAACTAGAAATAATTCAAAATTATGACAGGAAAAACATTCTTACTGTATTTCGGCTCCAGGAATACTTTTAAAACCACTTAATATAGTGCTATTATGAAAACATGCATTAATATCCACAAAACCAGCAAGTGAAGAACTGAGGGGGTTTTTTTCTGGGTGTACCCCAGCCCAAAAACCCACAGGAGTTAGAAGCAGCTAACTTCTTAGATTTTAGCTTCTTCTATTACATACTAAATCTTCACTAATTCAGCATGGTGAAAAATATTACGATAAAACCACACGAACTGCTTCCTGGTATCACATTTATTTATATAACAATGGCTCTGACTAACACATCAATAATCAACTTCTCGAGTTGCTCCTCTTCCTGAAACAAATCCCTTTAAATTAGAGCGAGCGCTCCGTGCGTGGCACCGTGACAGACGGACACACATGTGGCAAGTGGCTGCATGAGGGGAGTACCTGGGCTCCCCAACATCCCTGTGAGCAGGGCTCTTCTGAACACACACACACACAAGGCCAGGCAGGGTCTGCTGGCCTGCTCCCCAACATCCCTGTGAGCAGCGCTCTTCTGAAACACACACACACACACACAAGGCCATACAGGGTCTGCTGGCCTGGGACCTGGGCATGGGGCACAGGCAGCTGAGCAGCTCTCAGGTACAGCACGTGATGCATTTGAGAGAGGCCAGTAGCTCAGTTTATCAAGGCAGTTTACACTGCTGAGTCTCCTGCATTGCAAGGTTTGAAAGCTACTTCAAACTGGAAGCACTTCACGTTTCTGCATAATCTTTTAAAACCTTCTGCACTTCAGAGATGTTTTAAAATTAATAACTTTAGTCTGCTTGAGTAGGACATATTTTCTTCTTGCATGTCCTATAAGACATGTCTTTTTTTTTTAATATATATTGCAGTGTAAAATGTCCATCCTAACAATAAGGGAACATAACCTTTTGAAAACCTTGGGAATTAGCAGACCATTTGCTCCACTTGTCAGAATATCACTTAACATCCTTAGTTCTGGACCTATGACAACACAAATGATATTTTGAGCCCAAGGACTGCACACAACATGATATGAAAAGTAATCAGTAATAAAATAATAGTTTGTATAATAAAATTATATTAGACACAAGTAGAGGTAAAAGGGAAAGCATGCTAATGCTCACTGCCTGGATTTTATCACCCTAGCTTTACTGCAAAACACATTTAGTCACATTCTTTGCTATGTAAGTTTCAGCTCATGAATTCCTAGTAATCCAGGTTTTAGGGGAAAACCTATGCCTGGGGGAAAAGACAAGGAAGTTCCACCTCCTAAATCCATGCTTCTTGGGGAATCTGCCAAAGATTAACTAAATTGTCTCCACAACGACTGGCTCTCACCTGTACAGGTATGGTATTAACAAAATCAACTGATGAAGTGTTCTTAGATTACACTGACAAAAAAAAAAAGCCTACACTAGAAATCAATGCAATCCTTTCAGCAATAAATAAAAAAAAATAAAAAAATAAATTAAAAAAAAATAGTTAAGCACTGCATACGACTCCTACCGAATCGTAACTCATCTGCTGGTTTTAATAACATAATTCCACAACCACATAAAAGCAAAGTGAAAGTGTCCAGGCCTGCAGAGGTAAGATGGCAAAGGAAGTGAGCACAATGGCAGGTCACAAAGAGTTAACATGGCACTTACCACCTGCATGGCAGAACTTCTCGGAGGATGTGGTTCTATGAGCAGTTGGGAAGGGGTCTGTCCAAAACTTCGTATTTGAGCTTCCACAGCCTGGAAAAGGCACAGGCAGGTTTGCATGTTAAGAGGTGCTAATTACAGGCAATAGAACCATAACTGTCACCTGAAAATGTCATTCCACACTTCTGGCTTGTTTCATGTTGAAAATCAACCCCGTGTGTTCACTGTGGGGCTAAGTGCTTGGCACTGGTACTAAGAATGAGGTAATCATTTTAGTACTGTGGATGCTATTTCCATGAGAAACTCTGCAAAACCTCATCCTGCTCAATGATATTAAACAGAAACAAGCTATTACAATCAGAAACCCTCTTTATTGGCTCCATTTTTCCTTTCTAACACTGGCTTATCCTGTTTGTATCATAACTCAAAAACAAAAGTTAACTTTTAAAAAGTTTCTGTAGGTATTAAGTGTTGTACATTAAACTCCATTGCTTCATTTCACAGCAGTAACTACAAGGAAGGCAATACCAAGCTTTTATGCTTACTTCCAGGTTTATTCAAGAAGAGCAAAGAATGTTAGGATGCATTAAACTACCAATAGCAAAACTATAGGAGAACATGAAGGTATAACACAAGGGGATTTTTAAAGTTTCTCTGTACCTTCAGCAACATGCTTTAGTACTTTCTTCATAGGAAATACATGAAAATATTATGCTTAGTGATTTCTTTAAAATAATTATGCTGAAAGCTGTGAACTTACTTCTTGCCCTAGGCATGTCCAGCTAATTTTCCATGCTGCCACCTCTTGTCCCACTGGTTTAAAGATAACATCAAGCAGCCAAAATTCAACAAGTTACTACTTGTCGGGTTGGCCCCCTGCACCATTCACCAGTACTACAGAAAATCTCAAATCACTCAGCTTAGTTTATATCTCTTTCATTGTGAGCTGAACTAATCACCTTGCCTTTGCTGTGGGCTAGCAGGCTGCACATGGGCTGTTGCCTCAGGTATTTTCCCCTAATTCTTCTTTTTCATGGTTCAACTTTCCTCAATGCTCCTTACACTTATATTTCCCATTCTATTTTAGCAACTCCTTGAAATTTTTGAGACAACAGAATAACACTTATGCTGACCTTATTCTTACAAACAACTATTTTTTATAATTATAAAGACCATTACTAGGACTGTTCTCCTGTTACAGAAATAACAAAGCTAAAAGTAGAATGCACCTAAGACCTTGAAATAATCATCCTCTTGATAGTAAACACGCCATCCAAAACACTTGACCTTATTATATTTGGCAGGGTTTTTGAAACATCTGAACTCACCAGAGCAGGAGTTGAAATTAGTCTGTGAACAGATTCTAACACTCCTGCCCACTCTGGGAATCACCATAATCTTCAAAGAACTGGTGAGTAAGTAAGCTATCAAAAAGCTGGCTGAAATCTGACATACACACAGTGATGCAGTGAGCACTTTTTTGAGGAACAGCAGTATCAGACCCATGAAACACTAAAGCTCAGTAAGATCACATGAGTCTCCTTCCTGCTGATCAGACATCCTACATTAAAATTCAAATCTGGGGGTTTGTGACTCAAGATATCAAGGGAACCACAAAAGCTTTGAGGTCTCTTAAGACATGAGGCATTAACAAAGGAACTGGTCAGCAGCCCTACCCTCTCCATAAAATGCTGTTTGTTTCAAAACATCCAGATTTTAAAAAGATGTGCCTAAACTTGCAGACTAAGTGGCATATTTTTACTAGCAAATGGAAATTCTGCCCTGCATTGAGGGTAGAACCAGAAGAATAGAGGATAAAATATTCTTGAAACACAACCCCCATGCATTTCTTTTATAACTGAGAATACATAAAGCAAGGAAATAATGAGCTTTAGGTTTATTAATTTCCTTGTATATTGACTTATGATCAATACAGAAACTTTCATTCCCAAAAGCTCATGTTCAGCATCTAAACAGAGCCAGAATTTTTATCTCAACCTTGAAATCTGGTACGTCTTTTAATTCCCAATGCTACTTCTGGAAACTATACACTCTTACATAGTGCCAATAACACAAGATATCACATACTGATGCACAATACTTCCAATAAATCCATCATTACAAGAGTCCAAACTGACGTAGAACAAGTGTAAAACACTCTACTCAACCCACCAGTCAAGAGGCACTATCTGTTCTCACACAGTGTCTGTCAGACCTGATGAAGCTGCTGACCAATGGAACAATGATTTTGCTAACCCCTGCCTCAGAGGAACACAAATCCTCCACTTTCAGTCTTAACAGATAGTTTCTACATCACTGTTTATGATCTAGCTTGAGTTTGCCATTTACAGTTCTGGCACAAACAAGTCCTTTAGACTCATTACGTTCTAGCTGGTTGTTCCAAAAAATATGAGAGCCTACAGTCCCAGGACTGCTGTAGCCCCCAACACAATCTTTCCCTTTCAGACAATAGAACTGGGAAAAATCCATATTCAGATCACGTCGTACCACAGGTAACAAGGTTTTGATAAACCATCAGATCTGTACATGGAACACAAAGGCACAGATAGTGGTATGTGTATGTCGTGTCTTTAACTGGCATCTTCAGAAATCCAAAAGAAACTTGAAGAACTGTTGAGTAAAGGCAACAACACTTGGACAAATGTCTATGTCTAGACATAGTGGCTAGACTTCAGAAAAAAATCTTCTGCATTCCTTCTGGTTACTAAGAAAAAAAAAAAAAATAAAGGTTTCTTTTTTTAGCTTCCACATTTTGTAATAATGACCAAGAGAGTGTACTAGCAACCCCAAATAGTTCCTTCCTTTTCCCAGATTGTATTCAAAGTCAATCCAGATGTCAGCTCCACATTCTGATGTCTCAGTCAGAAGGATCACATACAGAAGGATGCAAGATGACCTCCCTCTGTCAGCAGAAATGTGATGGCAGAGCTGGAATCAATCCCTATTCTCTCAATTTATGTAACAACAGAAAGAGCCACCAGATGCCACTCAGACTTTTGTTCAACCTGACAAAGAAAATCAGGTAGGACCAGGGAATCTTCTTCTCTGAGATATAATTAGTAACTCCTTTGAAGAAAAGAACCTACCACTCACCTGAGAAAATACAGTAAAATGCCCATCAGTGAGAAAGTCATCATCCACTTCCTTTCTAATGAATTATAGCCCAGTCTCTAACTGAGCTTTCTTGAAAATAAGTATTACCAGCATCAGTCAGTATTATTAAGAGACAGCTCCTCCAGCAGTAGAGGAAGGGCATATGTTTTCACACTGCTGGATTCCTCTGGAGCACACAGCCATTTAGGTGACTGTAGGTAGAAATGTTTGGGAAATTTGCACAACCAGTTTCACATCTATTAAGGATGCCATATAACTGGTAAGGCATGACTTTTGTTCAAAAGATATTTTTTAGCTGGACAAAATCCTATTGCTGAAAGCAAGATGTGTGCCACAAAGTAAAACATAGTATCATTCCACTTTTTATTTCTCTGTTTCTCAAAGACCTCAATAAAACTGCCTTTTTCCTGTTAATCGTCTACAACCCCAAAATTTTGGTAAGGCCAGAATCGTTCCAGATGCTAAAACAAGAAGTAATAAAATGAAACTAGGTAAGCAACCCTTTACAATAACTCACACTGTATGCATCTCAAACACATACTTATTTAACATTCTATTTTGAATGTTAATTCATTTAGAAGCATGAAAGCCATAGGCAAATTTCATAAGTTCATTTTTATCTGATTTTACTCATTCCTAAAATACTTCCTAGGTCATCTCCTCTTCTGTTGGGGTGTGGGAAGGGGAAAAGGGAAGCAAATTAAAAGAAGGAAAGTAAAGATCTTGAAAACTTGGCTTAGCTATAATGTAGTTGCTGGCCACTGTTTAGTATGGCTGTTTTCAGTCTCTGAACTTACCCTCTCATCTAACTGTGAAGAAAGTTAATTCAACAGTATGCAGTACCCACCAAATACGGCTGTAAATTTTTTGGGAAGGAGGGTGATGGGGAGGTTGAACATATGGATGCAGTTAAGGTAAAAACAGATGTTTGTTACTTTTCTTTGCAGCAACACTCAGAAACTAAGTCAAAATTGCTTTTTTTTCATGTTTATGTCTGAAAGAACTATAAAATTAAATATAAGGGAGGGCGGGTGGAGGGGGAACTGCAGTGAGTGTCACAGAGAAAGAATGAAACGGTCTCCAGTTTTGAACTCAAATCCTCAAATGAAGGCCCCTAACAGTTAAAAGGCAAGACATACACCATTTAACTCCAGACTTAAAGACCTTTAACGGGACGAGCTCAAAGCTGCTTTCATCATGCCTCCTCAGACACAAAACACCAAACTGTCTAAGGAGTCCAGGGGCACAGCACACCCATGTTAAAATGCATGCCTTGGTATGAGGGCAGAACGAGCTACGACCTCCCCATTTGCTACAAAGAGGTTGCTCTCAGCTCCTTTACAGATCTGCACCAAAGTATTCCCAGTTACTTCCCAAATCTCTACGATTTAGTTGCCAAACATTTGAAACCCCAGGTGAAATAACAACATGTATTGTAATCCACATTCTTTCAGCACACGTGTCAGGGACAGAAAACGTTTTGGGTTCATCCTCCATCTTTCTGCCCAGTATTTATGTCCAGAAAATAACAGCCTTTGCAAAAGTAATTACTTTGGCTCTCTGCCGCTCCTACCTCACTTTTCAATATTCAAAAAGGTTTACACACATGTTCCTCAGTGATTTCTATTGGCTTGAGTGATATGCAATTATGATTACTTGCTTTCCCCTTCCTTCCACCCAGATGTTGCTTTAGAGCATCAGAGAACACAGACTGTTTGACAGGTTTCCCCTCAGACAGAGAAGCTGAATGGCTCAGCAGCCAACCAAGGAGCTCCTTTCCCCACGGGAGAGTGATTAAAATCAAGCTCCGGTAACAAGTGATCAGAAAACCCCCTCTGACCAGAGAGAGCCACTTACACCCCTACAGGAATATTCTTAGTTAAATTCCTCTAGGACTACACAGATAACACTAGCCAGAGAGCAAGCACAATTCATAACAATAGATAAAACAGCTAAAAAGAGGCAGATTATAAAAAGAAGCTCTTTGTAGTACCATCTCCTTTGTTTCCTAACAATCCCCATTAGATCAAGATTGTGAAAAATGAGCAAAATGCTTTTCTGACACAGGCAGTGTATATGCTGGCTGACTGTACACCTGCCCTGGGGATATTGCACTACACTTGACCCAAGGAAAAAATACAGCACTCAAATGTTAGTATCATAAATTCACACACTCCTATTTGCTATTTTAAAAATAAAATGAGCAGTCTCGTTTCTTCATATCAAACCAGAAATTTGTTTCTCTTGTTTTGACTTCACAATTCAAACATTTTGTACTGAATCACTTCCATATTTTGTTTTCTCATTGCACCACTCACTTAACATACTGATTTAAGAAAATTGTCTGTGCTGGCTTTGAAATCTAACAAGTAGCAGGGAAGAGAATGGAGCAGAAGGAAGGCTAAGGAAGAGACACCACGAGACCAAGAGTTACCTGTTGTTCTCCAGGTATCACTAAACCTGACTGCAAAACGTCTGTGATGTACCCTCTGCTGACCAAATGGAATGCAGAAGGTGCCTGTTGCTGCCCACTAATGCAGGTACAGCTCCAAGGGCAGCAGCACCTCAGGGTTATGGCTCCAGAGGTGAAGCATGGGCAGAAATACTGTCAGCAGCCCACAGAGAGGGGCCTTATTAGAGCACACCAGCAGCTTGGGATGGAGCAAAAAGCACACAACCTTTGCCTGCTGCTGTGTGTTAGCAAGGTCTGTAACAGACCTGTGGGCCTCATTACACAAAAAAACCAACAGATACACGGAGAAATTAAAGCCATCAAACAGAAATTAAGCTTTTTTTTCTTTCTTCTTTGTACCTTCCTTGCAAGAAATGTATCTGCTGCACAATGTTTTTCTTTGTTTCTCATCACACCACAGTTTCACCTCCTTCTGCTTGCTGAAAACACCAGAGTTGTCTGGAGATTGGTTACTGGTCTAACCACTAGTTATTTATAAAATCCAAACTGCTACAGATATATGGAGGGGAAGGGGTTACCCAAAGCAGGATTACTATTTTTTCCTCAAGCTGTTTGAAAGTCAATATATGAATAATACATTATTCTGTTCATATTGGAGAAGTGGAGAAAGGAGAACAGCATAGGATGCCTTCCATCACATCTTTACAAACAAAAAACACTAACCCTACTAATCAAGGAATTTTCTGTGAGGAAAAAAAAAAAAAGAAAAAATGAAGTCTTTTTGTCCAGACAAATCAGTGTGACAATTACATGGCACTCATTAAAGTAAAACAGGAAGTAATCACAGTTTGTGAGAACACAAATAGAAGCCCCTCAGGGCTGTGCAAGTTGCTCCAATCTGAATATATACATTCCAGGCATATTAAACAGAGGCACAGCCCGGCCTGGCTGCAATCTCCAGCTCACGCAGCTGTCCGTCTACTGCAGCGTAATCCCAGCTGCCAATCTGAAAGAAACCAGTTAGTCAGAGCAGACACAACCAACAGAAACAAATGTCACTCAATAATGTTCAGAGGCACTGGGTTCATGGATAATTTCAAACAGTATCTCTGTCTGGAGCACTGATGTGCTCATTCAAAACACCTAAATCTTCGGCTACTGGAAAGAAGCAGATAAAAAACGCTAGAACTACAAAAACAGGTCTGGTAGTACTTCAAAGAGACTGACAAAATAAAAAGGGAAAAGAGTCTAAAAAGAGAGTTAAGATCAATGTAAGGACCTGCAAATAAAACTGGATTCACTACAAGCAAAAGCCAAAGCAGCTCTGGGATTAGTTTTTTAAAATACAACAGTTTCTGTTTTATTTGAGCACCACCAAAACCAAAATTGCTTCCCATCTCTTTTTTCTGTGGCAGCTGAAGATTTCAAGAGAGCAACTCACTGTTTTCATTTGAAATTCATAATTATCACAGAGTAAGTAGCGGCACTGCCATGCACAATACCCTCAAACTTCAGTTTCTGGCAAACTTCAAATTATTCATTTGCTCCTCTAAATAGCTAAACAATCCCAAATTTTCTTATATAAAACTTTTTGCTCTGGAAAAAAGCAATCAATTCCAATCTGCTAACATTCCACAGAATTTCCTAAACATTGATGTCATCTCCATTTATTTATATAAAAAAGCTTCATTAAAATAAAACATTTCAATCTGAAGGAGGTTAATACACAGACGTAAAAATCCAAAATGTAGTGGTCTTTAGACTGTCTTCTGTGATCATCTTTCAGAATCTGTAACAATTGTGAAAAAGAAATAAACAACTCCTTTTGTTAAGCTATGAAATTCATGTATTTAAACTCTCATAACTACTACCTGCAAGACCAAATTTGTTGTTTCCAAACTATGGGTGCAATGCTATCTCAGAGTTTTCTACCGAAACAAATGAACTTCTTGTATGAGCATTTAACTGAGGCTTGACTTTCAGATATTGCATGAGGAAAACACCTCTGGCATGACCACAAGCTTTCTCACTCAAGCAGCAGCTATTTATCAAATATAACTAATAATTAAAATAACAAATTTTGGTAAGTTAACAGCACACACATCTACGGCCACAGTGAGAACGGTGATGCCCAGGTTAGACACTCTGGGCTGTAACAAGCGCATGGAATTAAAACATTCCAAACAAAAATGTTTAGTTTCCCAGTTACTGTGAAAGTCAATGCAGATACCATTTGGACAGCATAAAGAGGCTGCAAATAATCAAAGCATGTTGATGACACAAAAAAATTCCTGTAGCCTGTTCACTTCCATGTTTCTTTCAAGGCTAAATGATTTGGTGTATAACTGTAGCTATTATATACAAGTATATCTCATCCTTTCCACATGTGGAAGAGGAAAAAGTAGTTTAAAAATAGTAACGATCTATATCAAAAGGAGTTATTTTTGAAGTACTATGAAAATCACTTCTATCCATACCTTATTTACCCTTATATTACTCTTTCTAATTTAATGTTGGTCAACAAATATGTCAGCTAAGACTGATCATCCAGGCACAAATGAAAATGTAAGGGGCCTGGGGGATCTCAAGACCTCTCTGGCTCTGATAGATCCCCAAGACAGGTCAAGCAAGAAGAGGTAAGGGAACTGACTGTGCTGAAAATTTCTATCCCTTGAATGTCAATCAAAGGCCGAGGGAAAAAAGCACTCAGAGCTGAAGAACTAATTCACATGAGTTATCTCCTTCCAAAAAACTTTACTATTTCCAGCCAGTTTTTTGAATCCTTATACATGGAGCATCTCAGTCCTAATTTAACTAACTCTAAAATATCTCTCCTTTTCCTGCTGGATAAAGAAGCAGAAGCAGCAGGTAAAATTTCAATCTACCCTGTAGTAAAGAATAAAAGAGAACAACAAGGTCAGATATTTTTCTGGATCAGAACCCAGCTGAATATTTTTCGTATCTGTTTGTAAGCGCTGCAGTAAATATGTAAGTTAAGACAAAGGGCTATGAATGCCCATTCATCACATCAAACTCCAGGCTGAATGGAATCAAAGGAGTGCCACACCTCCCAGACATCACAGCAAGCACTTGCTTATGCTCCTTTTGCCTGTTTACTCCAACACCACAAGCAGGTCAGAGAGTGAGCAGAGATGCGAGAACCAATAGGTCACTGATACAAACTGGTGGCAGGAGTGGTGCTCCTGTTATTTAATGCTCCTTTCAGCAGAAGGAAATACTGCATCCTTTCGTGGATGCTGAACCACAAGCTGATTTCATTGAGCAGTGGTACCTGCCCTCACAGGAGGCCCTGCTCTGTTACACACTCCTGCTGTGGGTACCACCCCAGGAGAAGACCAAGGCACAAGCTTGGATGCACTGCCAAGTCCACATCTCCTTAACCATTAAATCACTGTGCTTCCTTTAAATTCAGCCTTAATTCCAGTTCCATGTAAGGGTACTTTAATATAGATTTGCAATTAAAATGAGACCAATGTTAAACATTTATTTGGCTTTTCCCACTGTTGCTGTGCTGTACAACACCAAACATGCCATCTGTGCAGCACACTTCCAGCCAGAGACAATTCAAAGATGGTTCCTACGGTACTTTGAATGTTGCCTGCATGAATTTGTTACTTACCGAATGCAGCACATGGAAATTTACTGCCCTGTGACAGTTATTTTATAACCATTTTATCCTACATTTTAAAACTCATCACAGCCACAACAAAGACTGTTGCCCAACCTGCTAAACCCAGACTGATCGTTTTCCCAACTATTTAGTAAATGTTAACTATGTTATAAATACAAATCGTGTTTATACTCCGTGAAAGATTCACTGTTGCCAGGGTTCTCCAGCTGAGTTAGAGCTGAAATATGCTATTAACTCCCACCATGACCAGAGCTAAAGGAGAGGCCAAAAATGCTTTCTCTGGGATAAGATATCAGATCTGCTACTGCTGTCATGAAACTGGGGTCATGTAAACTAAACATTCTTGTAGCTTCTTTTGGGCACAAAAGTCTTTCAAACTGTAAAGACTTATAAATAAAATAAGACTCCTAAGAGATAGACCTAAGATGCACAAAACTTACCCAAAGATGTTAATTTGAAAAACATTTAAAAGCTATTATCCATAAAATATCCCATATGCCTTAAAACTGAAAATAAAAGAATTATCTTTTTAATATATATAATCAGAAGTGGCACATTCAAATACCAAGCCAAATGCTATGTCGAAGCTGATTCTTCACAATTTTTGAAACTCCTCAGTTCATATGGAAATGAAATATCATCAGTAGAAGGAAAGGTGCCAAAAGAATGGAGAAAGCTTGCTTCCTAATGTTAAACAGACCACCTTCATGTAACAAAAAGGCACATTCTCTTCAAAGGAAGAAGTACAAAACAACAGAACTATCTAAGGCTAAAAGGAAATCACTTGATGTTATTAATTTAAAGGGACTTATGTTTTTAGAGCTATTATTGCTAATTTAAAAAATATTAGTCTTCCTTAATTGCTAACTTCAAAGATCACATCAGATGGTTTTTTGGTGGGTTTTTGTTTGTTTGTTTATTTTTAAACATCGCTTTTTGATAAGCATGGTATAAAATTCAGGGTGCTTCCTGAAAAGTAGGGAAGTACAAATCCTACATACAAATAGAATTTGTACTTCCTGTACAAATCAAGGATGCATTCTCCAAATAATATTTCATCTTCCTACTACTAACTTTGTTTCTTTGCTTTGCTTTTATTAGGTGTTTATGCTAACTTCATAGGGATATCAATGGAGAAATATAGACTTTTAAGAAGTAACTGAGGGCAGCCCACATTCGTGGTCATCCTTTGTTACACTAAGCCAAAGACAAGAGGAATTTCTATTCTTCTGACCAACACTGATGAAATACCCACCAATCAGTCCTAGATACAAATTATTTTGTATGGATTGTGCTTCAGCTCCTAATCAGTTACTTGTCTGAGTGACCCAGATCCAATTCTACCTTTTTTTCCCCCCCTCCATTCTCGGACAGCTATGGCAAAAAGAGAGCAGAATTTGTGATAAGAAGGTGCTGTGAATTCTGTCCAGAACAGCTGGATGACATTTGTCTGTGCTAAATGACTCCTTGCCCCTTCAGGGCAAAACAAGAGCCCTTCCACAGAGCAGATCTTGTGACTGGGAGTTCCACAGATCAAAACGTGGAGCTCAGGAGCAAGCCAACAGAAGGCAGTGATACAGCAGAGCTCTGCTGGCAAATGCAGCGTTTTCCACCAGAAGGATATTTACTGCTTGCCCACTGAACAGCAACTTCCCTCTGCAGCTGCCACCTCCTTCAGCAAGACACCCAAGGAGCAGAGTCAATGACAGCTCGACCAAAATGCCTGGAGGGGAAGAGGAGGAGGAAGGAAAGGGTCTCTGCAGGATGAGCAGTGCACCAATATGCCATACTCCATCCCTTGCCTTGCTTCTTTCTCCTGGTTGCAGTTCCCTTCCCCCACTGGCTGTGACTCAAGCCCTTCTCTCTTGATCTACTCCCCTGCCCCTGAGATTTGCCTTTGAATTATGCAAGCTTTGCACTCCCCAGGGTTTTTCTGCCAAAAGGTAGCATGTGGCCCATGGTTAGCATTTTAGTTTAAAATTTTCTATTATGGCAGTCAGACCCTTTCAAAATACTTTACTTCCTTTATTCCCATAGGCAGAAAGAATGGCAGGAAAAAATTGTTCACAGCAGTATAAGAGGATGTAAAAGTTCTACATTTTCAGTTAGAAGAAGAAAAAAAAACCCAACTAAACGTGGAATATGGTTTTAATCAAGTAGTTTTCCTTCCTAGACGAGTACTTCCTTCTTGTAATATATATAACCTGACTGCCTATAAAAATAAAGGTGCCCGTTGGAGCCATTTAGGAGACCTAAGGAAATTCTGCATTAACCTACACCCCTCCACTCCTCAGTGACTTCCACCATTGTTCTGTGTGTGGCCTCTCTGATGAGTTAGGTCACCAGTGGCCATGCATATATCTGTGGAGATACCTCAGAAACACATGCATCATAGGCCTCTCATTGCTGATGTGGTCCAGGCTCAGCACTATCTGTGTGGGGAAATTGCCACAGTTTAAGCATTTGCTATTATTTCCATTTGATACCTAAAAGCCTCAGTAACTTGCAGCTCTCAGAATATACAGGAGCTGCTCTTTGGTTTAGGTTTGCAAATCAAAATACTTTTTTTGCTACAATTGTCAAGATTTAAAGACCCAAACCTGAATCGTATCAAGAGGAAAAAGCCAAACCTATCATTTTTGAAACCAAGAAATCCAGTTTAATCCTTGCCTAATAAAAAGATACTAAGTCAGAGGTGCTGTGTCTGCCTAAAAATACTGTTAATTGTCCACATCAGAAATTCATTTGGGCTCTAATCAGGAAATTTGTGGAGAAAAGAGGAGATATTTTCTGGCAAGCTGACTAAAGGAGAAAAATAAATGCTGATTGAAGCTGCTTGGCAGCACAGAATGTTAGCACAGGTCCTCAGGGAGACGGATTAGCAAGCAGGAAGAAGGTGAGGCTGTCAAAGGTGCATGATAAATTAATTTAGCACATAGATATAGAATGATTATGCACATAGAAATACACACAAACAGATTTTTCATTACTTTCATCTCTACACATAAGTAAAACCACAGTAAGTCACCATTGGTGATGAGAGTCATTAAATTTCTGCAGTGTCAGTATTGCATCAGAGCTGATCATATGTGCCATTTAAAATTACATATACACATTTACATAATTAGAAATATGCTTTACAAAATACATGTAAATGGCAAGGGATACCTAACTAAACAGGAGACCTTTCACTGTTTAAGTGTCATGCTTAAAAAACCTAAATAAAAGAATTTCATTGGGCCAATCCTTCAAGCAACTCAGAACAAAAGTGCTACAAGACACCATTCATTCTGCTGCCTGCATTTTTGACACCATCAGTAGTGTTTCAAAATTCTGCTGCTGCTAAGCTACTCCACTATTGTGAACCCAACAACACTGACATTCTCCCTCTCCTGTCTTCATCTTCACTCAGTTCAGACAGCACAGAACAACTCAAAAATAAGAAACATTATAGCAAAGGACAATAAAAACATGACAAATTCAAAATATTTCGTAACAAAGTGAATGACTCTCTGAGATGATTCACGCTTCCAAACATTTGTTACTTCCCTGGTCCTAAATTTTTTTGAGGCTATAACCTGAAACACAAATAAACTCAGATCACAATAAATGTGATAAAAGAACTGTTTGAGAAAAATTAAAACTACACAAAAGTTATGTGTGGAGACTGCCACTTTCACTAGTGTTACTTCAATTATTGTATTCATTTTCATAAATATTATATTCATCATTCATAAATAAGGGTTCAATGATGGTTCATTTACTAAATTCAGAACAAATCACACACAATACCCAGCCTACATTTCAGCTCACAGTTTAACCAAACACTTCAAGAGTCTAATAAATACTCCTAAAAGGTAAGAATAATTCCTTGCCAACGTAGAGTGAGCAAACACTACCAGTGAATCCAAAACATGTCACAGTGAACATCTACTAGATGACTCCTGGGTCAACAACTTTCCCAAAGCCAGATGATGACATTTTTGCTTGTAAGCTACACGTCCCAGTATCCGTTTTCTTAGCTCAATTAAGGGTATTTATGTGCAACATATTTATTTTAGGCTTAAATAGACTAAGATACAGTTTGCAGACTGATGGCAAGCCATGTAATGACAACACTGAGCCATCACTTTGGTATTAAGCCAGTCCCTGTGTCCCTTCTAAATAAAACAGTTGATAACATTCACACTGCTTTGTTTTCATGGACTCAGAATATTTTAAAACAAAACACTGTTTACATTTATTCTATAATTAATATACTTGCAGCTAAAGTTACTATCAATGTAGTGTTTGAAGAGAGGACATAAAATCAATCAAAAATCTGTTTTAATTACCCCATCCTGCCCTTTTTTAAACAGGTGCTTAGGTGGAGGAGGAAGAACTTTTAAACCCACAATATTCTGTGAGATACTTTGGCAAATAGATTTTCTGAATGATGCCGAGTCTGAGTAAAGCTACTGATCTTTCCAATCTTAAATATTTTCTTTTGCATCTGAAAAATACAGGCCAAGTTATTTTAACTTGATAGCCAGCCAAATTAAAATATCAGAGGCTACACAACTCTGATGTTTGATGTTTGCTACATATGCGAGACTGCACTTAAAGAGAACTGCTAAAAGTGCAAAAGTAAATTCAGAAGCACAAGCCAAATCAAGGTTGTTCATGTCAGTAAGATCCAGTATCAAGGAACAAAATGACTGAACCCAGCAGCTGAAGCAATCCTTGAACATTTGTTTTTATATTGGCATCCAGCTTGGGCTGAAATCCAGGTGCACAAAGTTTAAGAACAACTTGCATCCTTGTTCTATTAATTCTGCATGCTGTGACAACTGGTTCAGGCACCTTGCATTTGACTGGCCTGTGGCCAAACCACAAGAAAACACAAAGACATTGAACATTCACCAGAAGCCTTGAACAATGTGGAGTCTTTACAGTTTCAACATTGCAGTGGTTAACGAAGACTTTTTCTGTAATTATAGAGTACAAACTTACCTCTCTCAGTACAGAATCTGTTATTGAACTTAAATTAACAGCTCCTTCATAAGTCAAATAGTAGAATACATTCAGGGATCTAACAGCCTCTGGCCCTTGTTGTTTGTAGCCAAAAATCAGATCAATCCACTGGTGAAGCTGGCAGGAAACAAACTCACTTTCTAATGCCTGTGAAAAAAAAAATACACAAAACACAAACTTGAGTTTGCCAGATAGTCATCATTTGGTGGTAGCAGGAGCTTTTTTTTTTTTTTTTTACAGCACGCAAAATTATCTTAACAAGTCTAAATACAGAATGGATAAGAGTATTTTATACATTCTATCCCAAAAAAGGTGGGCCTTGAGATAGATGCCACAGTCTCATGCCCTACTTCCCACTGACCAGGAGACCTCTCTTTTTAAACTGTAATAGTAGAAATAAGGGAGAAAAAAAAAAAAAAAGCAGCAAGTGGAAAGCATTTGTGCATTTATACATAGCCAAGCTATGTTTCTATGCACTCCCCAGATGAAACTGTGCTTTCCTGTGTGATCTGCATGCTGAATAACAACAGCAGGATTATCTGATTCTGACAGCCAGAGAGAAGACTGATAGAATTGGGAAACAGGACTAACTAACCAGGCATGTTAGGGTAAAAATGTTTTAACAGGCTGGAAATATCAAACTGCCACGACTTTCATGCATTTCTTGTGTACAAACCTATCCAGAATGACTAAGCTGCTTTTCTCAAGATGTTATCCAGTTACAACCAAGGCAAGAGCATCCAAAAAAACACCACATTAAAAGGTAACCTAAAAATCATTGTCATCTAAAGGGTTAATTCATGTAGATTAAGTCACTATCAGGATTTGTTTTTTTCTATTTCATACAGAGGATTCAATGTATTTCTGATTTGAATTACCAAATGAAAAAACATAACAAACAGATTTTCCCTTCATCTAGCAAAATGAGTGGCATTTTCCGTGCAAAGAAAATTCCTAATTTTGAGCAGAGGAAGTTGAAATTAATCTGAAAACCAAGGAAATCACTCTGCAATTTGCACACAAAAATGATGGGTTTGTTTCATTAACCGATGCCTGAAAACAACATTTAAATTGACACATAAAACCAGCAATTGTCTTAATTTGTGTGGTGCACTCCACACAAAAGCCCTAAATATGTTCAAATTAGAGCAAGCTGCTTGATTGTCACTGCAGTTTCATGTCATATTAATGCATGACAAACATTAAACCATACACTTAAATGGCAATTTATATCATTTAAATGTTTACTGCCACACCAGATCATCACTCATTTAAATGTGACTTTCTGACAGCTAATTTCAGTTAATTTTCCTCGATTCACTTAATTAGAACTTTCAATCAAGAAAAGACCTGTACATATCTTAGACATCATATCATTCTTTTTTTATTATTACTTTTATTAGGATACTGAATTGCTGAAAGCATTCTTTAAAATGAATCACCACACAGCAGAGTATCTGTTCGGATGATCACATAGCAATACCTTACAACATATATGCTTAGAAAGGACTTTTTTTTTTCTTTTTAATTTAAAAAACACCCAATAGTTAGACACAGACACACAATTAAAACTATAAAAAACCACAAGCAGGCCAATTAAAAATTAATGATTTCAAAATTGTTTAATAAGATAAAACCAGTCAGGAGTCTCATGAGTGTCCATAATAGTGCAATGTGCAATAAAATTCTACAGGGCTCAGCAAATGACAACTATAAGAATTAATTTTCTTATTTTAATGCTATCCCGCTAAAATAAAAAAAAAAAATTAACCCTGGAACATATTTACTGTTATCATTATAACTATTTAATGCCAAGAAAACAAGAATGTTAGGAATTTAAGATTTTTTTTTTATAGATACATATGTCAATACTCAATATGTGTTGAAGTTGTTCATAGTCTCCTTTTCTACAAAAGCTAGATTTTCAGTGAGTCATAATACCCTTATAAAGCATTTGGACCTGACTAACTAAAGGAATACCATTAAAAAGCTCTTTAGATTAACGTCTGTATAAATGTGATTTTTTTCCTTAAAAAAGCAAAACTTAAAACACTTTGCCTTCTCAGGGAATGGTTGGGAGCCATGCTGATCTTACTTCCCTTTTTCAAATTTGAAGTTATTTTACATTTGGAATTTGTACAGATTCAAAAGCAGATAATTTTTTTTTTCCTTATTAAGCCATTTAAAATCTTATTACTTGCTGAATCCCAAGTGAAAGGGATAACTGAAAGCCAGCTACAGTCAGCATCGGGACCTCAAAGGACAGACCAAACAGCACACAGATTCAAAGGCCAAATAAGCTTGCCTGGTGTTTCAGGTTCACAGTTAAGCTCTGGGTTAGAGAGAAGTGCTTATGCTATGACATAATCAATGAGGGAACAATAATTAACAGCTTGTGTAATGACTAAAGAACAGACTTCCAAGGAAAACAACACCATGTGCCAGATCAGCGTGATGCACTTCACAGCCACACTGGTATATTTAAATATGGGTCCTCCTTAAGAAAGCATCTGAGAACTGAAGGTTCTGAGAAGTTTCAACTTGCAGAACGGAGGTTGCAATTTGCAGAACTATTTGGTTACAAAAAGAAGGGGGTTTGGTTTGCCTTGTTTGTTGCTTTTAAACATTGCTGTTAGCATTTACCACTGGCAAACCCAAGCCAAGCCTATGGATGATTCAGCATTTAGGATTACTTCAGCCTCAGCTTCATTTAGGACAGGCAGTGCTCGTTAAGGCTCGAGTTAACCCAGCATGCAGCCATGGGATGTGAATATCCTTCCATGCTGCTCCTGGAGCAAACCAAGGAATTGCCAGTGCCCCCAGGGTAGAGCGAGCACACTGCTCACCCTGTGCTCTGAGGGAAATGTGCACAACAAGGAAACCCCGAAAATGTCCAGCATATAGAGCAATTCCCAATTCCACTGAGTTATTGTAAAACAAATCAGGGACTAATACCCAATTGCTAATGGATCAAACCAGCCCTTGGAAAGGCAGTCACGTGAAGCCACACACAGATTGTCAATTCTGTCCACAGGGGACTCATATTAACTTTGACAAACTGTCTTGGGGCTGATATCTGTTTCTTTAATGAGATCTATTAGGCAGAGACTAAAGCACTTGAGATATGCTAAAAAGTACAGTATACAGATGTCAAACACAAACACCTATTAGTAACTTTCATTTCTCTATTCCCAAGGTAGAAACACTTCAGACACATCAACAAATAGAAGCTTTGATCTAAGTAGGAAATTTTAGTTTATTCATAAATATTTTTCGAATGCACAATCCGATGTCATTAAATATGTACAACCAAAACTATCTCGTTGTGAACAACTGAAATTCACTATTTTATGAGCATCTTTTTCTGTCCTGTTCTCTGAAAGGATTGAACAGGGAATAATTTACTGCTGGCAGCCAAAGACTAACATCAGTCTAATACTAATACAAATGATTTGGTAGAAAAAGGATGGAACGACAGAAAACATAAAACTAGCAGGCTGGGAATGATTCTTCCTTTTTCCAGTATAGATTCTCTAAAGATTTATCATGATATATTTTCCCAAACAATATTAAACCTCTGGAATCAAGATTTGTATCTTCGAAGTGCCTACTATGGCTTTTGCCCTCTGCTTTTATTTCTGCTTTAGATTTTATGCAGTGACAAACAGCATATGAAGTGATGTCTATTAAAAATGAATATATACCGTGCTTGAGTTTGGGATGTTCCAACGTTGAAATCAGATGAAAGGTTTAACTGCATTTTTTTTTTTCATCAGCACAGATTTATATTCATAGTCAAGCTATTCAGAAATAAATGACAGACTTACTTGCCTCATTCCTGTGCTGATTAAAGCAAAGTAATTTTGAAGCACAGCATAAAGCATGCATGCAACTCTTATTTGAAGGACAGAAAAAGAGCCCGACCCCTGCAAAATTTGGTTGATGAAATGTTAAAACGAAAGGAGAAACTTGGATGAGAAACCAAAACTGCTTGTACATGAATAATCTTTCCTATTTATTCGATTGGAAAAAAATAACCAAAACAAAACAAACAATCAAACCAACAAGCCCAGGAATACACTTCACCAGCAAGTAAGAAATAAATCTCCAGTAAAAATAATTGCCTGTTACCTTTAACGGACTAAACATTTTAATTCCCCTCTGGAAGAATTTCCTCTGAAACACTTAAAATGGAGTCTCTTTTACGTCCCACTTGAAAAATATTTATGTATGAACAGAAAAGCATGAATTAGGATTTCACACATCTTTTAGCACAACCACAACTTTCAGGTGAAAAATACTCTTCTTGAACACGACGAAACACCCACATAACTGCAGCAGCAGGTAAGGACTTTAAACTAAATATGTGTTCTGGCTTGGAAATGCGTGTGTGCACGGGCATGCAAAACAAAACCCCAAAGCCACCAAAACGAAACAACTGGAACGATGTTTGCATGTTCAGGCTTTCAGACACAAGTCGGTAATGCTGCCTTAACGTTGATATATGACCTTTGTAAGTTACAATGAAGAAGGCTGGTTTTTTCAGCCTAATTAGAACTGTTTCAAATTTTCCTGCTAAATGTATGATAGAAAGTCCTTTCAACTTTTTTTTTTTATTATTATTATTACTATTATTCTCGAGTTTCTTTTCACGGCAGCCTTGTTCCAATCAAAATATGTTTCGAATTAAATTATTTTGATTCAATATGGGGATCACATTTCACTTCTAAGATTTAAAGTTCAAAAAGGAGAAGTTTGGGGCTGTTCAAACAAAGCAAACGCAGCCACTTTGCAGAAAGCTATTCGCTTTTACCAAGACTGACAAATTGTTTGTGTGCACCATTAGGTCTAGTTTCTGCAATAGTTGCCAGATTTCCTGTCCTCCTAATAACATATTAACTCTTCAAGTGCTGGCTTTATCTTTAGAGGTTTCTCAGCAACCTCCAGGAGTTTAAAAGTGTATTACCAAACGTGCTTTCAGCAGCAACACCGTTTGATCATGGGGGTAAGACATAGGAGAATAAAGATCTATATAAAGTTATTAGAAAGGTACAGAATTCAGGCCTGCCTTGAGGATATCAGAAGGAAAAGCTAACATGCTGAGCAGAAAACTCCATGTTCTGCATGAGGTAACACAAATTTCAAATGGATGAAAGGGAAATCAAAAACATCTACATGATTGGTGGTTTTTTACTTGGTAAGTAACTATTTCAAGTAAACGTATTTAGTTTTACTTACTGTATTTTACAATTTTTTTAAAGCATTAAATACTTAAGAAACTGAGCATTACAGAAAAAAATTAAAGTAACTATTTAATTTTTTCTTTGTGTGTGTGTGTTCCAGAAACGCACTGCCAATGCTTCATTACTGTTGTAACAAAAGTGGGCATTTTACTTTATTTCTCTACTTGGTTAGCAATACCAGGATAAAGTACTCTAGAAAACACAGTCTTAATAAAACGTTTAACTCAGATGCTTTACTAAAGAGAATTGATCTCGTAGAAAAAAGGATATCAGCAATTTGAGAAGCTCAGACACAGGGGATCTCTGGAAGATTAACTTTCTCTCCTCTGTTCCTTCTTCTCTGTATTTAACATTAAGCTAGTAAGCATTGACAAAAAAGAAAATTTGTATAATAGTGTAACTTACTGAAATTTTGTGGCAAGGTATATTCTGCATGAGCAGCACATAAACAAAGAAAAATATTTTGCAATGCAGTGATTCAAACTCCTATCTGAATTAATGTCTTTATTATCAAAATAAGACTAGCATGTTTAGCCAAAAATCTTAAGCACTTTTCTATCTTTTGGTCATTTCTATATTGAAATTACAAAAGCAATTTTGTAGTTTAAATGGAAAAGTCAGACAGCTGCTACACATTTTATAAAATGAAAACTGCATATCTTTTGAAATTCAGCTTTATCCTCAACTGAAATGTCTATTATTAGGTGCCAGGAATAAAAGACTTCAGTGAATATGAAAATTTGCATCAGAGCATTTGTAGCTGCTCTTTCCATCAAGGGCAGTGATCACCTTTAAAATATTTCTCAGCATATCCTTGCTAGCCTGCAAATTTGAGAGAAATGTTTTAAGGCAGAACTGCTGCAATCTTCCAGTAACAGTTTATGAACAGAACAAATGATGCATTTTTATTCTTAAATTTCAAAGTTCAGAACCCTTAGGTGTTGCCTCACCTCAGCTGTTCACAAATTCATGGTTGTTAGAATGCTAACTTCCCTACTGAAAAACAAGAGTGGGTAAAACCTGCCTCAGCCAACTGGCTCAGTATCAGTAAATAGATACTTTCCAAAAGGCATTCCAAGAACGGCCCTGTCCTACCTGTCTGATTTCTTCACAACAAGAGATAGAAAAGGAACAGAATTGGTAGGAACAACAACAACAACAAAAATTATCCAGAGGTCTTTACTACATTCCCCTACATGAAAAATGATATATAAAAGCTATAATTAATTGCAGTTGTGAAATCACACAAATGATAATACTGCTATACGTGGCTGGCATCTGTCCTTCCCCAGAGACACACAGAACATCTAACTGTGACTGGTTACTCCATAACCATTTTTTACTACAAAGCTGGCTACAAGCAAGTATTGATAACACCAGGAGGTCTTGCTGGGCTATTGACCATTTCCATTTTCCCCTACCACATCCCTGAATTTCTTGTCCACATTTAAAATGTCTGCTATGCTGTTAAGAGGATTCTCTCCCACAGAAAAAAGTCATCAACATCCTGAGGCCAAGACAGGGAATGAAAACTCTTTCTGAAAATCTTCACACACAGCACCAAAAGGAGGCAGGAAGTTCCCTCCTCCCTGAAATTCAGCAATTCCTCTCCCAGTTCCTCCAGCACTTGTTTGCATGAAGACTGACAGCCTGGAATCTGGAACCTATTACCCATGGAAGCACAGGCTGTTAACCACACAGCTGACAGTTGGCTCAGTCAAATTAGTTCAAATGAAGTTTTGTGTTTAAAAAAAAAAACAAACCCAAACACCAAAATCCCACCAGACAGGACTGCATTTCACAGCACAATGCTGTGCACCGGTTGTCTCAGCATCCCACTCTGCCAAGATAACCTTCTTTTCCCCCAGAAGTCTAATGCAGGGACACTGTTTCCAAAGCTTCAGCTCACTTGCATTACTCCTAGGCAAGGGACTTCTGTGTGGCACCTCCTTGAGCCTTGTGATCACAGTCTGAATGTCAAGTGTTAGCAAAGACAAACTGAAAGGTCATCCACACCTCTAAAAGGATGGTAAACAGTCATTCAGTTTTTTATATTACAAATAATTTCCCTTTAAGAGAGAGGTGCAAAACACACACCACAGAACTTCAAACTGTACAACATTTGCTTGCCTTTGAGGCTGTACCAGCTTTTTAAACACTGAAGCTTGAAACAGACCGAATTCTGAAATTGAGGAAAGTACTGGAGTGGGACTTTAACTTGCTTACATTTACTGAACATACAGGTAGCATAATCCTAATGGAATATACAAACTCAGTGGCTGCAGTGAAGGTCAGGAAGCTTTAGAAAGCATCAAAAACACGAACTGGGCTTGCATCACTAAAATGCAAAAAAAACAGATCTATGTGAACACAGACAAAGCCATACTTGAAATGGCTTTCAATTAAGTATTTACGCTGCCACCCCATTAAATCCTCAAAATTTAAGCCTAAGCATATTGTTTGGTTACTGACAGCACAGCACACTTCAAACTGTGAGAAACTAGTGATTTTTAATGTATTTTACATTTAAACTGCTTGTACATTTCTTCCTTCCCTAAGACTTACTCTGTAAGCCCTAAAAGCGAACTGTTGCTTTATTTTTGCACTCTGTTTCAACAGCTTGCAGCGTTTATGCTGTGCTTTGATGTGTCAGTTGTATACCCAATTCACAAGAGCTGTAATGATCAACAAGTATTAGTATGCATGTAAGAGGAGACAGAAATGGTTGCAAACACATGGTCTTCAAATCACTGCAAACAGCACAAGCAAACATCTTAGAGGAACTGTAGAGACTAATCTATTTTGTCTTTGAAGCCAGTGGTGGGGGGAGGCAAATAAAACGCTCCAGAAAAAGTTGTTTAAGATTAGGAAATGGTATGACAAAAGGTCGAGGAATTTAAAATTTAAAACACAGTTTAGATGCAAGTCAGGCAGAAAAGCCCTATCAATCTTGTCATTTGACCTGTCTGCTAATTCAGAATGGAACTATTCCAAAGCTTTTGGGGAACAGAACACAAGAATTACAAGGCAATTAGGGTACCACATCTGAATAAATGAAACAGCTAAAAAACCAGGAAAAGGCACTATATCATCACATGGGATAAACGTGTAACTTTTGGGGCTGAGGAGCTCAGCTTAAGAACCAGATTTGCTTGCTTGAGATGACTGAACAGTGAAACCCTGATCTCTTATAAAGCCATTCTGAGGGGTTGCTCAGGATGACATTACAAGGTGTGTTTGGCAGGTATGTCAGACTCCTTGAAGCTGGCATTTAATTGGAATGACAAAGGAGAATTGTCATTTGACTTTGAGAATGACAGAGAAAGGAAGATTTCATGCAGCAAGGACATTCAGCATTTAAGGAAAAATAATGAGATTTGTGGAACATACTACTTGGAAAATGAAACGCTCATTGCAAACTTGCTCAAACACAGCAGGTTCCCATTTAACATCTTGTTCTGGCACATTTGCATAACAAGCTATCCAAGCCATTGGGAAGTCTGGGTCCAGACAAACGGGTGCTCAGGGTGGCTCACCTATCAAATACCCTAGGGCAAGAGCTCCCAGTTTCCTGATTAAGCTGGGCACTGCCCTAATCCTGACTGTGTCATTCCCTCTCCCAGTGGATCCACTGGATTGTCTCATGGTCCCTGGGACAAGGTTGGCTAGCACTAGAATTCATAACAGAACAAAGAGCTCTTAGGAGTGAAGTTCAAAGCTTGAAAGAAATCAAACGAAAATGAAAATGAATTGAACTTATAAATTACTTCCTAAAACATCATCCTTAGGAAACATTAAATTTCCTATTTTTTATTCTAATTTCAGGATGTATTGCACATTAAGTTTCAAACAGCTGTGTTCATAATGCTTTCTTGTAAACAGAGTAATATTTTCTAGATATTATTCCCTTCTTTTACCTAACCAGCCTCAAATTTCCACTGACAGCTGTACACAAAAAGACAAGTGATATATTGAATATATTGAGCATGCTCAGGAAACCAAGGCATAAACACCTCCAAGTGCAACAGAGTCTGCAGCCAGTTGAGAGCAAACTTTTCATAACCTTTATATTACTCTGCCATGAAGGGCACAGGAGATGAATACTATGAACATTCAGAGCTTGAATGCTAAAAAAACATATGGTCAGTTATTAACATTTTTATTAACTACATATTCTCCTGTCATAAGCTAAATAAGATGCTAGAAAACCCTAGAATTTTCTCTTACATTAACAGCATAACTTCTTCTTCATAGATGTGCTAAAAAAACCCAAACCCTAACATTTAGAAATAAAGTAAAAATATACTGTAGCAAAATGATATTTATCTTTCAAATAACCATTTAATTCAGAAGCTGAAGTCCTAGGGCCAGCTCTTGCTGTTTAGAGGGAAAACAAACAACTATCTATGATGTTACTTCCCAGGACAGAAAAAAAAAAAAGCTTACAAAAACAGGAAAAAAAAGTACAGCACAATATTATGCCACATTTTAAAGTAGCAACAACCAAAATACAAGGTTTTAATTAAGTAACACTAATAAGCCTGTGGAGTGGCATGCAGCTTTCTTACTCAGAGGATGCTAAGCACAAGGACACCACTGGGTCCTTGTTTCACCAGAGCTGTAAGGGACCATTACCATTTACTCAAGACTTGGGCTCGGTGATCCTTGTGGGTCCCTTCCAACTCAGAACATTCTGTGAAACTGCGACTTTACCCTGAGAAGGGAAAGGAGCCCATTGCTATGCAGTACCACCACCTTCACACCACAGGGCACTCACTGCTGCAGGTACCCCCTCAACCTCTGTCACCTCAGTGCCACCGCAGGTACCTCCTCCAGCTCTGTCACCTCAATGCCAACTCAGGTACCTCCTCCAGCTCTGTCACCTCAATGCCAATTCAGGTACCTCCTCCAACCTCTGTCACCTCAATGCCACCGCAGGTACCCCCTCCAACCTCTGTCACCTCAATGCCAATTCAGGTACCTCCTCCAACCTCTGTCACCTCAGTGCCAACGAAGGTACCTCCTCCAGCTCTGTCACTTCAATGCCAATTCAGGTACCTCCTCCAGCTCTGTCACCTCAGTGCCACCGCAGGTACCTCCTCCAGCCTCCATCACCCCACTGCCACAGGCACCTCTTCCAGCCTCTGTCACCCCAGGTACCAGCCTCCACCACCTCAGCTTTGCCCTGCAGAGCATACGGGAAACCAGCTCTGCATTTCCAATTCTACCCTTTATTTCAACTACCCCAGGTATGCGCCAAACAGCAAAAAAAACCCCTTTTTTGCGGCGTTTGGAAACGCTGCGAGCTGGCGGGCGGGGCAGCTGGGGCTGCCTCCCCTCAGCGCTCCGGCGGAGCCGCCGCCGCCGCCGGCAAAGCGCCGCTGCCGCTGCCGGGAGGGCCCCGGCGGCTCCGGGCCCGTGCCCAGCGCCGTGACCGAGGCTCCGAGCCCCGTTCCCGGCCAGCCAGGGGTTAAGGGGTGCGGGGATGTGCTGGGCGGGGGAGCGGCCCCGGCGCTAATGAGGAGCTCCCGGGGACCCCGCGGCGGCTTTCAAACCTGGCCCGCTTCAAACGAGGCCACCCGGGCACGGAGCGAGGGTGACGGGAATAAATGACCGCAGTAATTAACTCTGATTGGGAAGCACCTGACTGGAAAGGGAGACGAGGAGCCGTGCGGCAAGGGAAGCTTTGCTTTAGCGCCGTGTTTGTGTGCGCTAGGAGAGCTCTCCCTTTTCAAATAGGTACGTGGGGGTACTAATGAAAAGCAGCTCTCGGCCCAGGGCCTCCCCATTCACTCTCTAAGGGGCAGAGAAGAAAAGCTTCAAAGTAGAACTAATTTACTTCATCCAAACCCGGCTCTGGGCAGCCTGCAGTTTGTACTGACACCGCGACAAAATACTGGCCGAAAAAGAGAAGGGTCGCCTCTTTTCACAGGGAGGTTAAACATTTTAAAAGCACCTGCAAGATGTTGGTCTATTTTTTTCTCTTTTTTTGGTCTTTTTTTTTTTTTTTTTTTTGTCTGGTTGGTTGTTTGGTTTTTTTTTTTTTAATTTAATTATATTTAAATACAGCTATTAAGGCCTTCATCAAGAAAAGCAATCTTTCCATTTTCCATGCCCACGCTGCCAAATTTCATAAAGCCTGAACACTTTCCCTTCCCTCTAGTGGTGGGAACTTTACCTTTTACACTGTGGAAAAACAGCGATTACACGTATATTTTTGTTTGGTTTGGTTTGGGTTTTTTTGGTGGTTTGTTTGGTTGTTTTTTGGGTTTTTTTTTGTTTGTTTGTTTTTGTCTTTGCGGGAGGAATAGAATTGGCAATCTCCAGCAGCCCTTCGGCAATAAACACATTTGCTGTGCGCTGGCTCTCTGTGCCATGCTACCTTGCCACTTGGATTTTACAAAGCGGAGTTCCAAGGAGTGAGGGCATTACTGCCTGCTGTTTTACAGGCAATCGGCAATTCATTGTGCCAGTGCTGTCCTGTACCTGCTGAGTAAATGCCTTAAAAAAGTTCCACTAACTGCCCAGTAACAACTACAGGATGGTAGCAAAAGCAATTCACCAAATGTTTACACTGAGCCTCTGATTTATTTGACAGCTTTACACCTTCAAGACATGATATAATTAAATGTTTTGACAATGAAACAAAAATTGTATAAATTAGAAAGTCGTTAAAGCTGTACAGTATCTAAAATGAAAACATAGTGCGGCTGTAAAACATGATTTCTAAAATGCTTCTATAAAATAGACAAAATGTATTTAACTTTTTTATCCTGAGACTCTCTGCTACTGTAATAAGCTGTTAAACATCTAAAAAATTCTTAGTTTAATCACTCTATGAATGCCATTCAAGAAGATTACAAATGCTATTCTGTGTTATTTTAGAAAGGCAAACAAATCATAGCTTAAGCAGAAATACTAGATCCAAAACATGACACTTTCTGGAAGTTAAAATACTAAGCATTACCTTAATTTGTGTCAATTGCTGCTATTTTGATTGTTTTGAAATATAAATCAACAGCTGCCACAACGTCTTGGGGGACAACTAATAATGGTGTGATGTTAATCCTGCCCATCCAAGGCAGTCAGTTCAAGCCTCAGACAACATTTTGTGCCTGTGTAGAGCAGTGAGATGCAAGCTGGCACCTCCTACCACAGAGAAGAGGGCAGACAATGCACCAGGAATGCTGAAAATAGGATTCAGAAGGTGAAAAACTCATTGCTGCCCATGCCTGTGTTCAAAAGCCAGCCCAGGAGAATGGCAGCAATGACCAGTCATGTTCCAAATGAAAACAAGCAAGTTAAAAATCACATTTTAAAATCGAAACAAATGTCCCTGAACTACAATTGCTCACTCTAAGGTCAGTTCATATCTTTTAAATGCAGTTTCATTATCATTTTTTGGTAGTATGTGTATAAAATGTGAGCTTATTGCTAGCCTTAAAAGCTAATTGTTTAAACAATGTATAATTATATAACCATTATTTAAACATTAAAGCCTTTAAGCAACTATGCAAAAACATTTAGAATCAACTTTGTAATGCAGCTGAAGAGCACTGTTGTTCTAAAGGAAACTGTAATCCAGCAAAAGGTAACAATGACCAGTTGTTTATAAAAACCACTGAAATGTTTGGGAACTAGTTCACATTCTCATGCTATGTTTATGTTTCCATTCATCATCCTTCTCCTTGAGAAGATAGCTCAAAAGGAAGAAAGGCTAGAGAACAAATTTCTGTTTAAATTACACATGGAGACGTCAGGTAATTTAACAAATCGAGACAAAAAAAGGGATGCCTGTATATAGCTAAAATCATTATTGCATTAAATCATTTTCTCCTCTCTCTCTCTCTCTCCCTCTCTCTCTGAGGGACCCATCTTTGCAGTGAGGTTTACATTTATTTTGTATATTCAGCTTTGCCAAGAACTTCTAACTCACAAGTGAAGAGAAGGAACCAGAAATACAATCCAAATGTGGAAGTACACGATGTATAAATGTTACTGTAGTCTTGTCAATCAAAGAACAGACGCAATCTTCACTTAAAATGTGTATCCTAATCATTGACTCCTACCCTCTTCACATCTCTTTTCCATTGCACATTGTAACAGAATACAACACAATATAATATGATGCCCATAGAGAATAAATTGGTGGCAATGGGACAATTTCAGGACTGGTAGAGTGGGCAAATGGATAAGAGTTATTCATCAAACTGTTCATTAAGAGGAGTATGGCTGCAGTGGGCTGTTTCTGAATAGAAATCTCTTTTTTTGCCCCACACTTGTAAATTACTGAAGCCACGTAGCACATTGCCATAATGATGTATGTGATAAGTGAATGTGGGGAAATTGTTCTCCCCCACACCTTTGTGGAAGGTGGTTCAGGGAGTTACCATTTTGTTTAATCAAATATTTGGGCTTTGATTCCAGATTCTGTTCTGTGTCTGCCTTCCAACTACCATGGGTTTGAAATAAATGATGAAAACTGTGAGAATCAAAGAAAAAATAGTTGGATCTCCTTGGAAAGAACCAATTCTCTATTTCATTATTGGTATGGAAGTATGAAATACCTGGGATAGTTTGGGAAATGTTGGTTCTGTGACAAGCTGGCAAGAGAATTCTTGCCACACAAGGATTAGACAGGGTGTGCTTGCTTGCTACAAAACCAAAGTAAAATGAACTTCTCTGACTGGTCCCATTGAGTTTTTGCTGTATTTAATTTAGGGAGTGGCACAGAGGACATAAGATAAAAAATATTTAATTTGAGCACTGTAGGTTGAGTTCATCGGCCTTAATACAGAATATTCCAATTGTTAATTAATGTAATGCTAGAAGCTGTTTATTAATCCTTCATCTTACAGTGTTCCCAATTGTCTAAATACCATTTTTCCTCCCAGGATGTAAGTAAATTCAAGTGGACATTTCATAATTAAACAAAATATCAAAATAATAGGCTTTTATGCAGCCACCTCAGGCAGGTTTTTTATTTTTTGTTTTTATGAAATGTAATAATAGTATGTCCTACTACTACTTAGCTTGCATGCACACATACTAAAATCCTATTGGAAACATTGTTCTGTATTAATATAAATCTTGCTATAGTCACTCCACCTAGAAAAAGTTGTAAACTGTTTTCTGAAATAATTAATTGTGAAGTTTTAGCTTAAAAAAACCCTATTCCTTGTCTCTCAGAACAAACTTCTATTAAAGCAATACTGAGTCTGTTCCAGGGATCAGCTGACATGGAAATACACAAAAATTCCATCTTACTCAGAAAACTTTTAGAACAAAGCCTTTTGGGGACTTTATGTACTTGCCTTGCCACTGAGATGACAGAATTCTCTAGGTGTATAATTCAATGTCATTCATGCCTTAAATTCTTGTAAACGAGTTATGTTAATCCCAATTTTTATTGTAATAACCATCCTCTCCAGTTTCCTCTCATGAAGACAAACAATAAAATGGCCATTTCATTATTTTGTACCTAATCTGGTACAAATTTATTCAGCATTTAATTGTGGCCATGTTGATGTTATTTCATTCATTAAATATTTTTGGAAAAAATCATCCTTTAAATAAGAACAAACCTACAAAATGATCCCACACCTTTTCTCATATGGAAATGAAATACCATAACCTGCAGTGTTGATGGAAATGACATGTAGAGGTTCTGCTACCTAAAACCTTTCTCAAATTTTAAAGCATTTGAATAAATAGCCATTCACCATTTAAAAAAAAAATAAAAACTGAAAATTAACAATATCGTAAAAGTCTGAGAATTGATACTATAACAATCAGAATCACAAGTGCAAAGACTTCAAGAAGTTCTACTGCAGTATTTTTTGTAAATTTGTTTTAGCTTGATCAAGCTCCCCTCCTCCTATTTACATACTAAATATATACATGATATAGTGGTAAAATCTAAAACTTCATCCTTTAAAATGTACATTCATAAAATCCCTAAGCAGGCAATCACAGGGACTTTCCATATAACACAGTAAACACCTTAAAGGGCCTTACATATTTATGTCACTCCTGCACTGTACATACACTAAACAAGCCCTTTAGTTTTCTTCTTTACAAAAATACACCAGGCCACATTATAAAGATTTATCATAGCACTACAGAAAATAAGGGAAATGTGCTATGATTTATTAGCCAATTAAATGCATAATTAGTGATTTATCCTTCAAATTACCTATGAAAAGCCTATTGTTGTGAGCCAAAATGAAATTCTTAGGGTATGATTATTGGCAATACTAAAAACTCACAAGAAAAATGTCCAGCTTAGTGTGTGCACACAAACAGAGATGCAGAAGAAGACAAAAACCTTATACCTGGCAAAAAATGAAAGTGTGTATGTGGAATATAGCATTATTATCACAACATGATGACAATTAAAATTGCATGGCTTCATATTTGACATAATTATATCTGTTTCTGCTGAAAGTTAAGATATTGGCAAAATATTTTCTGGACATCAGAGAACTAAAAATAGTAAAATGCAAAACGTTTTTAAAATCAACTTGTTAATTGTTGTTAATTTTTAAGTATTACAATTATTTTATTGGTCCTGGGCCATAGATATGTATGAGAAATTCAGTATCACATTCTTTGCATATAAGGAAAAATAAAGGTGCTTGTAGAAAAGAGATTTCTGAAAAGCTTGTGACTCATTTATGGACAGAAATTTCATCAGCTGCCTTGTATTTCTGGGTTTTGTTTCCCAGCCACTGCATTGCCACTAGACAACAACATTATAGTTAGTTCTGCACAACACTTGTGTGGGCCATGCTCAAGCGCCCAGTGAAAAACTTTCAAATGGGGAGAAGATTCAAATGGGAGAAGACTCAAAACTTACCAGGAACAAAAAGTGATGGTGGCTGCCTAACCATGGAAATTCAGAATGTGGTGGGGCCTGCCAGCCACAAATCCTGTCTGACCAGCAGCTACAATGTCAGGATTGGGGAAGAGGGAGGAAAAGAAGAGACCTTCCCTCCTCTAGACCTTCCCTCCTCTAGAAAGTTTGCACAGGAAAACCAAGAAGAGGAAGGAGACAGGTTACAGCCCCTGAAAGCCACAATTCATTCTTTCCAGTTATGCAAGAGTTAAAGAGGTGAAAATCATTACCAAAAATTTTGGGCCTCAAAATACAGTGTAATTTTTAATTGCCTAGGTAAATTTGAGACGTGAGAGTTCACATTTTCAACTGTCTATCCACAGGATTAGAAAACTATTTAATTAGGAAACTGATGAATTATAAAAGCCTAAACTTCAGCAATTTCAAGGGCAACAGCTTAAAGAAAAACACAAACTATGGAAAAATTAAAAGTGAGAAAGCCTGGAGATTAAAAATGCAAAAATCTTAAAGAAAAAGTTTACTGGAAACTATAAGTAAAAACGGATTGTAGACTAAATTCAGTATATAACCTACAGATTCTTCCACATTAAACAGTGGGGGGTTCACATTATATTGAGTGAGACGTACACTAACGAATATTTTCAAAGGCCTTACAGCTGCTGTTCCACTCAAGGGAAACAAACTGTTTAATATAGCTGGTAAAAAGCACATAATTAATAAAAATATGAAAACAAGCAGCTAGCTTTACATTAAGCCTTATGTTAATCTCTGAAAACACAGGGGTATTCAGTGCAAATATTAACAATAGTAGATTTCAAAAACTTGCTTCTTCATTATAAAAGACTTCATTAATTCCATATGTGGAGCAAGCTTGTACTTTTTAAATACCTAAATCTCAAAGACTTCTCCTTTAGTCAATTCCTAGTTTTGGCAAAACAAAATCAAAACCATGCCATACAGTGATCTTGCTCCTGACTATGCCTCCATGTTCCTCTGATAAAACACTTCACAGTGACTAATACACACAGGGAGCAAAGTTACTCTGAGAAACTCAAGTATAATTTACACACAAACAAGAATATTCATAATACAAGTTACAAAATATCCATGCTATCCATGTCATTGGATCCACCAGCCAATTCACTGGTGGAGCTGCTTCAGCTGCAGTGTCACAAGGAATATCTGGGAGAAGCTGAAGTTAGGATAAGGGATGAAGAGTAAGAAGCAGAGGACACATATAGGGAGGAAAGCAGCAATTGGTTACACTCTCCAGCTAAGTGCTTTAAAGATGAACTTCTATGTCACAATAATTTCCAATTCTATTCTGAGAAAAGCATGAGGTAGTGTTGGAGATCTTCAGAACACATCCTCAGAAGGATGGACCCCTTTTAAAGTGGCTTATGAAAATATATATACCTGTTTCTTTAGTACTTAAAAATAAGTACTTAATCATAGAAAATAATTTTAGTGTCTTTTTAAATGTGCTTCACAGATGCCCCTTATTCTGACTTATCAAGAAGAACATAAATTAAGTCCAGCCCAAGAAATTACATGCAAGTGTTAATACTAGAGTTAGCAAAATACACTGACATATTTTATAGCTTACTGTGTATTACACCTTCCTAACTAGCTACATAAACTGCAAGTGTGCAATATTTTTAATTAAGAAGACTACAGCCCTAGATGCTAAAAACATAGACTTTTAGAAAACACGGTGATTCAAGGATGTTGGTAGGCAAAACTAAACTATGGAAAAATCTTTACGTATTCCTTCAAACACGGAGCAGAAATCAACTTTCTCTTTTCTCACAACCCACATGTGTCACTTCAGACTCCAAATCCAGACTATGGAGAGAATGTGTGTGTTTTTAGGACTGCTACAGTATGCTAGGAAGCTACTGTTCCTCTGTATATTTAATATAAATATACAGTCCCTGAAACACTAACTGAACATAAATTAAAAATCCTGTCATTAATATTATTTCACTCTGCAATCTCCATTATTGAGAACAATGGGGCACAAAGCAGAATGTACATTCTTACATCGCTTTGTGAAACTTGGCATCTGTCAGTGTCACATAAAACACATCAAAAAAGCAGCACTACCAGTTTTAGCACAAATATTTAAAGTAGTTCAGTATAAACTTTACATCCAAATAAAGTCTACTAATACCCAGCAAGCAGGGGCGCAGCTGCATTAGCTCATGTAATGTTTCACACATGGAAACCAAGATGCAAGATTACCTCATTTATGGTAACACTCATAAACTACACAGTACACAGTAAACATGTCTACCCAGCAAATTAAAATATCACTGCACTATGCAGCAGCTGAAGCTATCCAGAACCTGTTTATAATCCAATAGAAACAGAAATTTGTCTTCAGTTCTAGAAACAGGGGGGAGGAGGGCGAATCAAAGTCTAAGTAAAATAAACTGCACTGCAAGTGTCACTTGCCCCAAGACTTCCTGCTTCCCACAAAAGACATGCAACCATTCTGGAGATCAAAGGTCATGGCTTTACAATAGAATACATTGTAAATAGGTTTAAAATAATTGAATACAACTGCAAACCAAGGACTCATTTATAGCTTGCTAGGAAAAAAAATATAGCTGTTTTAAGTCATTCCCGTATATGAACTGAAACCTGCATTATAAAACTGCATCTGCTTCCAAACTACCAGATCACCACCTGCATACCACTTGGATTTGGTCATTCCACAGCCATCTAAATAATGAAATGCTTCTGAGTAAATTACATGCCACCATTGTTTGGATTATCCTCCACAATGTCTGGAGAAGCACAGCCATAACTGCTGCCAAGGGACTGGGTGCTCCACAGCTTTCCTGGGATCTGAGGCTCATCCCTACATCCCTACAGAAGTGACAGCCACTTCCTCTCGCTGCAGCATCAAGCATTGCCACAAATGCTGGAAATATTCACCTGCAAGATGATTTCTTTCTCGTGCTGCACTAATCAAACAGAATCTCCTTCTTACACAGTGCCTGGGACAGTGACTGTCTAACCAAGGGCACAGCACAACACTCTCCTCCATTCTGCTGGTTTCCAAGATCCAGGGTTATGTGTCCCAGACAAATCAGCATTTAGCCTGTGCCCAGAGGCACTGCCAGTGTGTCACCTATGTGACCAGGAAACCTGAAGTTAGGGATGTACCTCCTAGGTACTTATACCTACCTCCTCTTCTTTTTAGTTTTTAATCACTCTCAACATTTGCTATGGCAATAAAGCTATCAACCATAACCATATACTCCTCTCCAATTTCATATGTTCATTTTTATTCAGTAACAGAAAAGGCCTCTTTTTTCAAAGGCTTTTTCTTTTTTTTTGCAAAAACAGCTTCTGAGCTGAAACAACTCAAATTTTTTTTGGAAAATGAGCATGCACAACACATACCTTACAATTTATTACAGCTGGTTTTGCAGACCACAGACTCATTCACAATTTACAATAGGCACTGTTTTTCAACCAGCCAAAGCAATTATGTCATACACGTCCACATTCAGTATCAACAAGTAAAATCTTTAGAATTATGACAGTTAATAAAAGCTCCTCCAGCTCTGCTCCAAAACCTTGCACAAGTTTTAATGGGATAATCCTCAGAAAGCAAACTATCACCTGAAAATTATGTTTACTAGGGTTTATCTGGCATGTGATCTGCCTCTTATTAGTAAAGCTCAAACACCTCCCTTCAGGGCATAATAAATTTGGAGGTTTGCTGGGATTTGTTAATATATTTTCTATCTCACCAGGATTAAAGGCAGGAAATAATTCGATGATATTTACTTATCTCTGTTGTTAACCTTAGTTACCTCTATTAGACTAGCAATTATACCACCACAAAACCATAATCACCAGTCACAGCAAAAAGACAGTTCATCCCCAGACTGAATTGATGCTCATTTTAACAATGACATGTGAACAATTAACTACTGCCACCTCCTTAAATCAGTGGTTCTCAACCTATGGTTTGCAGATGCCTTTGGAATATTTCTGAGAGACCACAAAGGGTAATTAAGGCGAATCTTGGCTTCCTGTCACTCAGCTGAAATTTGCTATCCAGGAAAAGGTACCCTCAATAGAAGATTTTATGGGGTCCCAGGAAAAAAAAGAAACAAACTGCTGGCAAATCACTGCCATAGATATTTTCTTAGGTGACAGAAGCAGACCTTGGAACTTTTACAATAGTTTTGACCTCTTAACTGCTGCAGGTGAAGAGTTTTCGCCGCAAAACTGCAAGTCTGAAATGATCAGGAATTCCAGAGTAATGTGATTTCTGGTGGAACATTCACCTCTGTAGGCAGGGTCTGGCAGATTCATTGTCTTTTTTCAGTTCCTTGTTCTGGCAGTGCTTATAGCTGTTAACAGAAGCCTACTGACTACTTCTAGTCAATAAAATCAGATTTCAGCCAGGAAAGCACATCATTGACAACATAAGTCTCAGAGTACCCTCTTTTGCCCAGTTGCATGTTACTTATTCTGAATGATAAATTCCACTTTTTTCTTGGAAAAATCCTTTATGCAGGCTGCTATCCACTAATAACAAAAAGGATTTTCTGTTTTTAAAAACATATAATGAATTCTTTCCCACCTTTTTTCCATCAAAACAAACCAGCCCCACATACTCTGTAAGAGAAAAAAAAAGAATTTACCTAGCCATATTTACATATGTTTACATGTATATTTACTCCATTAGGGAAAAAGTATATTGAATACTTCACCTTAGTTTAAAAGAAAGTCCTACCTAAGAGCAAATATGACTTTAAAATCTTCAGCAATATAGTGGATGAGCATATATATATATATGTGTGTGTGTGTGTGTGTCTGTGTGTGTCAATTTTTTGGTCATGCACATTCTTATCATACTAGTCTTCAGAGCAAACTTGCCTCTTCCTATCTATTAATGGAATGCCAAATAATCATACAGATTTTTTTATCATACTGATAAAAAAATCTGTACCTTCACATTAACAAAAACTAAGTAATATTGAAAATCCAGAGTCCATTTATTTGTGTCATAGAAAGACTGGTAAGCTCTTTATCAGAGCCCCTCTGGCTTTTAGACACTGGGACCCCATTAAACCATGAAAAGGAGTTTCATGTCTTGTTCTCTACAAAGAGAGTGGTTATGTTATTTTTCAATGGATTTAAAAGAGAAAAGATTTTTGCATCACACTCCACTTGTCCTGGAAAGATGGCTTTCATACCTGCTACAGGACTGCCACCTAATTCAACGTTAATTACTCATTAGCCAATCTGTATTTTAGGGGGGGTATCTGGTTTGATACAAAGGTTTCTCAAAGTGTGATTAGTTCCATAATTATTTTCACCAGATTTCAAGGTCAGGTAAGATTTGCTGAGGTTTCAGCAGCAATATTGACTTAAACAGTTTCTGCCCTGTCACACCATTTCCAGACTCTCCTTCTTGACACCCAGTTATACAAACACAACTGTCTGCTGGGCTGAATGGCAAAGCAAATGAGAACTGACCCAAACTAAACCCAACATTTTATCTTTTCTTTTAGAATCTGCAGAATGCTTAATACTCTGAAAAATGTCACCTCTTAATACTTTCAAAATAGGCACACATAGTTAGCAGGGATGATGGGCAAGCATCTTTTGTCTCCTCTGGATTCATAAAATCGAAATAATACATTTGCCTCATCACATGAAGGTCATGTGAAGGTAACTCAGTAATGGCTGTGGATGATTCAGATATTACTGACTGAATATCAAAGAAAAGGCCACGTAGGATGCTTTTTTTAGAAGAGAGTTCAAACAGCATGCAATAAATAGGGTTTGAAGCTATTATATAGCTACACTGCTATATAAATGTAGCAGTATGGAGAAGGAACAGAGCAATGCATTAAATGAGCTCTGTCCATCTTCTATACTGAATAAAGTCAGCATAAAAAACTAGCATGTGATCATTTAGCTAGACATTATGTGTTGAGACATTGGCTGAAGGGAAATGTATTCACTGGATACAGGTATAGTTTCATTTTGTTTTTCAAATATTAGAAGTCCAGGAACTTATTCCACAAACCCTCCAAAAAGGGATAAAAAGGAGCCCTTTATTGCATGACACTGTGTGTGAACGTGTCTCTATGCAATCTGCAGTCAGTGTCCAAGCTCATTAAAAATCCCAAAGCAGTAGCTGGTGTAGGACCACAGTTCTGAGAGAATTCACAACCAAAATACACTTTTCTAATGTTTTCCTATTGCTGCCTTTGTGGGAAGGCCCTTCAGCTAGCAAAGCAAACAACTGAAGGATGTGAATTCAGACACGTAATGACTGTAAGGTCAGCACATGACCGCCAAGCATTCATGACCCCAAATTAAGAGGTATTACCCTCTATCTACTAAATCCGTGGGTCACAAATGTACAGCCTTCTCCAAGAACATTAAAAATTCCTGAAATTCGCTTACAGCCCACTGCTTGAAAGATGGAAAGCTAACATGCATGAAGCGATCAGATAAGTGAAAGGGGCAGTCCTGTTCTCAAATACCATTCTAAAAATGCCATGTCTTTTAGTCACCTTTGCTGTTTATGAAGGCCACTACGATTTTACAATAAGGTAATACAGAAATGAAACTATCTCCTGAAAATAAGAACTTTAATTTCCCAGATTCTAACATTTCAAATCCCAAACAGAATTTTGAAGGACAATGAAAACAGAAGCAACATTCATATTAGTAGCAGATGCAGTCAGAAGGTATTTCTAGTAAAATCACACCACATGTGACTCAGAAATTAAGTTCTACATTTTATCACAGTGGCTTTAGTTTTTAAACTATGAAAGACTATTTTTATCAGTCCTAGTGTTTTCACATCATATAAAACATATAAGAGGCTGCAAGCGACTCCGTTTGTAAGGTTACACAAATGTTTTTACTGGGAATAAAGTTCCAGCTTTTTATGCCATCTGAATGTTTATGTCCAAATTTTACTTGTTAAAATTAATTGCAGCACCTGCATTTCCCAGACATTACTGTTACCAAAAAAAAACTTGCACTGTTTTTTTTTTTTTAGAAGAAGACACCTCAGGATTGAGTCCTTTGTGGAAACCAAAGTTGTGTTGATCTTCTAGCTGTTACTGGAGCTCACTACAGACTTCATACCTAGTACATGAACCTAACATTCCAGGAAGGTATCAAAGAGATTTCATTTTAGGTTCCTGAATTAGGATCTCCATGCAACCACTGGAGACAGTAAAGCTCTCTCTGTTTATAATCCATATCCCTGTCATTTTTGTATGTACAGATAGTAACACAGAAATAAAAAAAACTCAGAAAAACTGAACATATCTGGCCACATCTACTGATTCCTCTGTATACTTTTGCATTAATTTCTTGTGAAATTCTCTGCTTCGCTGCCTGTATTACAGCTTTCTGCCAGCAAACTCTACTGCCACTATTCATGTGCACTACCCTTTTTAGCCTCTTTGCAGAAAGTGATTTTTGGACTGGAAAACCCCAATATGTGGCATTTCATTGCAGTCAATAACTGTCCCCGACAAACATAAATTTTAGGGACTACTTCAGGTGGGTTTTTCTCCCTCCTCACTCTCTCACTTCTTGTTACATCCTAAATGTCAGGATGAAAGGAGCAGGAAAAAGGGGAATGTTTCAGCCAGAGATGTGTGATTACAGAAGAAGCATCCATCTCTAGGAAACCCTGTGGCTCACTTCAGGGAACACCAATGGAATACATTCCTTACCTTCCTCCTGCACTGGGACTTGCTCTTGTTAGGGAAGTGACAAAACTGACATAAAACAGAGATGGCCATCTGGCGAGACCCAGCTTGCCAGGCGGTTTTATCTGATCCCCGAGCACGCCTGCCCATCACCAGCCCAGCCACACCAAGGATGATGTTTATATATGCTGAACGACAAGGGTGCATAAAACAAACCCAAATCAGCAGGATTTAAAGCCCTGGAAATAAAACTGTGCTGATGTAGCCAGAAACAAAACCGATGCTGAGTGCACAGGGCTGATTCATTTCAAGTGCACAGCCCAGCTCATGTCAGTCTCCTACATAACCACAATATCAAAATAACACAAGTTGCAAAAACAACACAAGTCAGCACACTGCCTGCACCTTGGGTACCAGGGCCTATAAATAGGTCACAATCAGGTTAGATGACATGTCCTATGGGAGGAATCTCAGCACAAAGCAAAATTTCTCATTAAGTGGTCACCAATGGTTACAACAATGCAAAAGGAACTTCCCTCCATTTTTGGGAGAGAAACATCCAAACCCAAAAGAATTAACCTAGATATCTTCTAAAATTATTCTAAAGCACTAATCCACACAGGGCAAACTGCAACTGGGGCACAGTTCAACAGACAAGAATAAAGGCAGAAAGGAACACAATCTGCCAAAAATCTGTGAAGAGCTCAGATCTGTCCGCACTGACAGCAAAACTGGGCTTAAAATGGATGTGAGCTAAGTTTGAGTGCAGCTTTGGAATGGCTTTTACTCACAGCTTAACTCTGGTGTACACACAGCCCAAGGGTGAGCCTGCAGGATGGGCTTGCAGCAGTCTGAGGGGAGGATATTGACAGTGCAGACACCCAAATCCACGCAGTGAAGGCTGCTTCACGTGCTTTTAGTATCTTTTTAGTATTAGAGAAAGGCTGGCTATGAATCAAACATCTTTGAGATTATGCAGCAGATTTTAATTCTTAGGTTATTTACATTAGTTTAGGCAAAATGTATTATGAAGAGACCCTTGTTAAAAAAAGTTATCCTGTGATTTATTATGAAAGCAGAGAGCGCTCCGGCAGCTCCTGGAGCATGCTTTCACCGTCCTCCACTCCTAATCCTCATTACAAAGTTCTTATTCTGCCTCAGAAAGCAGATGGCAAGAGATAATGTCAGTAACAATTAGGAGGCTTCACTGACTTTAAGGGCTCTTCTGCTATACATCTGTAATATTTTTTTTCAGAGATTTTTAGAAACAAGATATTTTGCACTATTGTTATTCTAGCGTGTGGTTTGGAACATCCTCAAAACAATTATACAGGTTTTGTTTTGGTGTTTTGTTTGGTTTTTTGTTGTTCGGTTTGGTTTTTTTTCCTTTAAGCAATGGAGAATGTAGAGGGTTTTATTAATTAAAAATAAACATTACAAATGAAGCTTCCAGCATTATTTTCTTTTTACACATTGCAAAACTAAACCCACTTGAATTTCCTAATATTTTAAATCAGCTTCCTCTAAACTACTTGCATGCTGCTGAACCTTTCATGTTTTTATGAGCCCAGTTCAACTTTCACTAACAACTAACTTGGATCAGGTCCAACATTTAACTGTAGTTTAGAAAATCCTTTCCATTTGGATAAGGACAAACACAAGAGACTTCACAAGAGTACTTATTATGTCACTTTATCAATGCAGAATTTTGTCTACTTACAACCTATTTGAATATCAGTTATACTTTTGCTATTATTAATATCTTTAATGTTGCTTTAAAATCTGCTGCTTTTTATTAACAATACTAGTCTACCTAAATAAAATCCAAATAGGAAGTAAGATTTCAGAATAATAATAAAAAAAAAGCTGAGATTTCATGTAATTTTTGTATTGGAGATTTATTTTGGAACTTCAGTGTTTAAGAAAAATTCTCTCAAAGAGAAATAAGACAGACTGTCTTGGCTTCAGAACCTTCTCTGAGTTACATAAATATTTTCCTTCTAGAGATATACCCTTCCACCTATCCTCCTACAAAGCAGCTACATTAATGGAAAATACACCTGCTCTCTGTTGCTTATTAAAATTTCACCCTTTCAATATTCTACTCCTCAGATCTGCTACAGACACTGGCAGATGAGGGCTCCCTAACATCTCTCAGTCAAACTGACCCTAGATAAGCAGCCAAAACATTCTTTAGGTACTTAAACTAACCTGGAAAGGATCAGGTGAGCACAAGCAAAAGAAACTCTAGCTCTGATGAGTTTACTTCATGCTTCAAAATCAGAGGAATTGTATTGGTTTAAATTGCAGAGTACAGAGTATTCGTGGCTATCTGAGAATGAAATAAGGAAATTAAAACTGGTCCTTTATTGGATTTGGTTCTGTAGTTGACTCTACACCTCACAAATGTTACTAACACAGATCGATAGATCAGCAAATATTTACCTGAAGGGGGACTTTGTAGCTAGCATGAGCAGCCTTTTAACTAATGAAGATTGAGAATAAAAATTACAACCCAAGAGATCTGGGGCTGCTTGAATTCCTTCACAAAGAGAAACTGGAAAAAGAATGCACAGTCCTTCATCATTTAAGGATGGACCAACCACCTGACGAACCAAGTGCCCAGGACATTCATGACTCCTGAGCATGATGTGGATGGTCAAAAACCTGCTTGTTTTTTTGTTTTTTTTTTTTTTTTTTTTTTTTTCCAAATACATTCTCTTTTCTTGACTGATGGGCTATAGTTTGGCCTTTCCTTAAACCAAAAGGGCTACACCTGAACTTCCAATTAAAGGGTAACAACTGGCAGATGTGAGGGCCCATCTAGCAGGAGGCTGATGCTGAGCAGATGGGCTGGGGTGCAGTAACCTTTTCCATCAGTTTCCACCCACTGCTTTTGCAAAGGCGCATAATCACCAGGAGCCTGACACTTCCCTGCAGAGCACAGAGCTGCTATCAGCTAACTGGGACCAGGAACAGGGCTAACTAGAGCCTGGCTACCTCCACGATCCCACACTGCTTGCTGCTGCTGCTTAATGAGATACCTTTGACAGAGCAAAACAGTTTCAGAGGTTTCCACTCCAGAATGTTTGTACTTTCACTGCAGCGCAGCTGACCCTGCCATTTTCTGTGCAAGTGCCATCAGTGGGAGACAAATGTGTAAATCAGGTCACTAAAATAATAACTTTTGTTAGAAATAAGGCTTTTTCATGCAATTTCAGTTTAAAGCACAGCTTGACAAGCATCTGTTCCTGAACAAAGATGCAGTTGGGGAAATTTGGTGAGGGACAAGAAGAAGAGGTGGGGAACTCTCCTTAGCTACATCCCCCAAGTTTTGGAACCATGTCTTCAGATTTTTTTGTAAAGCCTCAAGATCTCTTCTAATGACTAAAATATCATTAATTTAATAAGGTTAAGAAAAAGATACTTCTATTTATTAGAGCAAGAAGAGATGGTTACTATTTCTGTCATATATTTCTCTGAACTTATCTTAACTGCTGAATATAAGATCTTGTATTTCACATTATATGTTTTGTACCACATAACAAACTAATATCTTTTTGCTTGTATAAATGTCCCTCTCTGATTTCTGAGTATTGTTGTTACATTCCTGAGTCTAATTACACACTTTTTGAAAAATATTGCTCTGTAGCAAAATTAAATTTATCACTTCATGAACAACTTTTATGTCCTTGTGTTACAAAATAAAGAAAGTAATTTTCTGATGCATCTTCTTTCTCAGAACTATACATTATACTGTAAGGTTTTCTTATGCTCCTTCTTATCTCCTCTCTTCCAGGAACAAGAAACTCTTTCCTCAAACTAGAGTTCCTCCAACATGCATATCTTTGTCATAAGCTTTCTCTGTACCCCAGATGGTTTTAGCAACATTACTCTTCCTCATCCCAGGAGTGGAGTCTTGCCAGGGAAGAGCACAGAAAGCAAAGCCTCAGCTGACTTTTTTTTTGTATCCTTCCATGTAGTGCACAGATGGCCAGGTTTCCTCAGCCCCTCCCCTTCTTCATCTGAAAACCACAGCTCCATGTATGCAAATATTACCAAAATCTCACTTCCTTTTCCAACACTTAGGATGAAAACTGCCCTACGCTGACTACTACAAATACTTTATTTTTGAGCTACCCACCAAATTTAGCAGCACGTTTTCCCACATGATCCACAAATAGACACGAAAACAAATCAAACCACCGCATATCCTACCGAGTCTCTCACCAGTACATTCACTGTATGCAAGTCCTGACCTCCTTACAGGAGGAACTACTTTGATATTTCTTTGCAAGGCAACTTCCAGTCACACACTCTAAGTTTCAGTAAACAGAGTAAGGAACTGCCATCTCTTTCAAACTCTTTTTTTCCCTCCCTTACCACTAGTGAGTTTGTGAAGCAATTTTTTACGTGTTAATCAAAATTCTTGATCCATTTTCAGCAGGATCAGTCCAGGCACAGCATTCGCAGAACAGACAAAGAGAAGACAGACAGATTTAGTGAACACCTGTTAAATGGGGCAGTGGCTCCAGCACAATTGTTTCCCACTTCATTTCACACAGTAATAACTTTAATGTCCTCCACGGACCCGCTTTCAAACACCAGTTCTCACAACATCACACAACAAAAGAGCTGAAAGCGAATTTAATTGTCTAGATTGTTTTCAATCATCTTTTTTTGGATAAAAGCAAATATACCTGCTTGAGGTTTGGTTTGGTTCTTTTTTTTACTGTTTCTACTCAAACTGTGTTATTATTCAACATTTTATAATCTTTCCCAGCTACATAACATTCTCCCCCACATTTTAATATTTATCTTTGCTAGGGTAAATTCTCTTACCTCACTAGAAAGTCTGCATCTCCCATCACTCTCTTTAAAGTCCATAGTTTCAGTTTCAGCTTTGTTTCCTTTTGACTCTCATACATGAATCTAGGCTCTTCTTACTATTTAATCTCTTCTTGTTTAATTTTGCTCTCGCTTCAAATATTTTTACTTTTTTAGTTTTACTCCTACTCACCTTGTTCAGTTTCAGACTTCACTAAGACAGACACATTACCCATAAATGTGTAGTGTCCTAATAATTGGAAAGTTATTAAACTATTTTTAGAATGTGATAGGTTATGGGGTTTTTTAAAGATAAGAGAATTAGGCTACAATTATTTGATACCTTGGATTTCAGAACTATGAAGCATGGCAAGTTTTGATATCAGCTTCTTTAACTACTTTTTTCTGCAATACCAATAACAAATAGTCTATGATTCCATTAATTTTTCTTCATTCAGGAAGACTGGCATCTATCCCACTTTCAGAATTTATTGAAATGCAAGCATGTGTGTACTTTTAAAAAAATAATTTTACACTGTTTACATTCTTGAAGTCCAGAGCTTGGCTGTAATTTCTATAAAGTAACTTGCATGCTGTTTAAGAGATGGTAGGAATTGTAAACAAGATGTAAAGAAGGAAATGTTATGGAAAGAATAGACTTCAAAAGCTCTGCTTTCTCATCCTATTTACAAAGCTGGATTGGATAGAAAATAGATCAATGCTTTTGACTAGCAAATGGTTATCCACTGCCTAGGTTACTGTTTTCACTGAAAAGGCAAAAAACCAGTTTCTTTCCATCATCACATATATTTTACTATATATATTAACTTTATCCTGCAAATGCATCTCTCCAGTGTACTCCATCATATATATTGAGCAAACCCCATCTCCCAATATTAGCCTATTTTGCTCTATTATGAAACCCAAACCAAATGCTTTCAGCATTCCTACCTTCTGTTCAAAAGCACAGTTTGAGTTCACTTTTAATTACTTCCCTCATATTCTTGAATATATTTGACTCTCTCTGTATTGCAGTCTAACTCTTTAAATCAATAAAAATTCATACATGAAAATTAATAAAGCTGCTATTCCAACAGAACTGGATTTAAATAAACATGAATTTCTGGCCATATTTCTTAGATGGCACTTCAATAAAAATAAGTTATTCTTATACACAGGGAGTCAATTGTACACACAGAAAAATTAGTCTACACTTTTTATTCACAGATTTTCAGAATCTTTTCTAATAGGCCATATATTACATTTCATTAGAAATATTTCCTCTTGAGTTTTCAAAAATGTCTTGTATTGAGTGATTTTTTTTCTAATTTTCCCTCCGCAATACCCACAGATTAGGTTTTTAACTGCACCAATTTCACCTATGAGTGGTTATGCTGGCATTGCTAAGGTTATTCTACACTTATCTTTATATCAGATCTGAATAAAGTGCTTCAGAGGGAGTAAAAAAAAGTCCCATTCCCCACCCTTTCTATGCTAATAATCAGACCTGTACATGATATAATTAAATCAAAGACTGCTTACAATTACCCAGGTTTTTTGATTCTAGCCTGCACACAAATGTTTCTATGTCAAAGACAACAAAGGTTCTAACTTTTAGGAAGTAATTATAAAAGTGCAAAAAATCCTGCACAAACACAGATGATGAAACTGTCGCGTGTGTGCTGAGCTGACAGGAGATGACTCTGAGTAGTGCAGGAACACAGATTTACCAATGCACCACACATAGCTCAAATGCAAAACCAGACAGCTTTAGCCCAGTGCTGCTATTACACAGGGAAAAATTGAAAGGGAAAACCAGACAACCACTAGAACTGCACACTGCAGTCATGCTCCTCCAGGAAAGGAGGAATCCTGCTGCTTCATTCACACACCAGCCTACATCCCCCTCAGCTGTTTAAGAGACCACCTGTGCCCCTCTGCCTGCTAAGTGCACACACAGAGGAGCCCCTGTGCTTCCCAGGACTGCCTTGTTTCCACAGATGAGGGGGGAAAAAAACAGCATTAAACAATATCAACCTTTTTTACAGATGAAATCAAATATGCCACCAGACTGGACCTTCCACACCCAACTTTGCTGAATAATACTCTTCCTGACTGGAGTTAAACTGCTCCATTTCTGAGACTTCTATGGATGGAAATGCTTATTTTGCCTGATACAAGGAACCTCACTTCCTGCACAAAACCTTTTTACATAGTTACATCTTGAAAAAACATAACATGAACATAGCATGGTGCTTTAAGATTCACTGGCAATAGTTATGTTTAAACATATAGCTGTTTTAATTGCATTACACACATTTGTAGCATAGAAATAAAAGTACTTGTCAGGAAAAGCGAAGTTACAGATTACTTTTATAAGTTATCTTTTCTATAATAATTTATGAAAGCAATTTTTACTAAAAATTATAATACTTGTAGAGTTAATAGACATCCTCCATTCAGAGGATATTGTATAGATCTTGATTTGTATATAGATTATAATATTCAAAGAAAAGCCACATGAAATCACCAAATACCAGAAAGAGACATGGAAGCAACAGCTCAGAGTCTGAAAGAGTCTGAAAGAATTGATATCAAAATTCTCAAAATTCTGTGAATGTCAGCTCGGATTGCTGGAAGCATCTCTCAGTGTACACAGCTCCATCTGCATTCCAGCTTTTTAAGACCACATCCAACTCTATGAAGACCAGAATCTCAAAGTAGGTGCTGCACAGATAACTCTGATGTTGCTGGCTAAGCCTGGTTTATACTTTACCCTTTCTCCTGCTCTCTAATGTTTTTAACATATTGAATGAGTCAGATGTTATCAGGAATACACGACTAACACTCCAGCAACTATTACTAGTAATCTCCACTTCTAAGTCTTAGTTCACATAGTTCACATCACATTATGGTATGATTTTCTGTAACACATTTTCAAATTCACAGCTGTGGAACCAGGAGAAATCCCACAGAGAGGTTTTTCCAAGATAACACAAAAAAAAAAAAATCCAGTACATTCGAAGTTACAGGCTCTAACTCAGTATCTATATTTGACTGATAGCAATAGTTTTAAGAGACTGAAAGTAGCATCATGTTTGCAAAACCAAGGGGCCTTTTTTTCACCCAGCTCACCAAACCTGCAGTTCTGAGCACTGTTGTGTGTCAATTGACAGGGGATGTTCTTTTCCAGTGTAGCCTGGTGTTAGGTGGAGTTGCCTATGCTAAAAACGCTCCATATTGGCTGATAATGATCCCCTAATTCTCACTGGAGATTTTTCTTACGTTAGGTGGTTCTTAACACTGATTCATTGTGCGGCACTAAAACTTGCACTGGGGCAAATGACTGCCCTACCCTTCCACTCCATTTTGCTTTTCATGGCTCAGGCACTGTTACTTTTGTGTACAGCATCTTTATTTAAGCCTTTCCTTTGTTTCAGAAAGCATCCCAGCATCCAAACACTACATTTTCAATTTTTTTTTTTTTTGGAAATTGGATTTCAAAACTTTCATTCCAGCACAGTAATCTCATCTCTTTTTTAATTTGTCTTGCACCTTCCCTAGCATTGAATGAAATGGATAAACCCCTAATCATGAAAGGACTAACTCTGCAATAAAGCACTAAAATACTTAAATTGAGATATATTGTGGAAAGCTGTCTTGACAGACCTCAATGACTTCATTATCATTGAAGCAATCTAATTCTCAAAAAGCTGAGGCTCATCCAAGCTGTGTGAAATTTAGTTATTATCTGTTGATTAATAGCTTCAAATTAATTCTTCCCAATTCAGACATCCAACTTTCAATGACAGGACAAAATAGATTACTTTACCATGCAGAACAGAACTTCCTTATTGGGATTTTTAGCTATTCTTAACTATCAGTGGGAAGCATTGGGCTTTTCCCTGGGTTTCACCTGGTCTTTGTGAATGTGTACTTTTGCATGCATGATACAAAGGGCATTTAAAATTTCTATCAGTTTGAATCTCTAGGTCCAACATGTGAAATTAAACTTCTAAAATAGAAAACTGTTCTAAAGGAGAGCACCTAACATAACTAAGACTGTGAAGCCAAGAAAAGATGCCACAAAAATCTAAGTTTTAAAGGTTATGTCTGTTTCTGTGTCTGACAACTGCTGCTGAAGGTTTTGTTTAGGGCTTCTGTATCCAAACCACATCTGAGCATCCATCTCTTTATATTCTTCCAAGTTCACTTCCCATTCCTATTTCCTGCAGGTCTCCCAGAAGCATGGGAGAACCAAAAGTTGTTAGGTATTTTTTTTAGGTATCAGATGAGGTTTGCATCCTCCTCTTTGCTCACATACTAAACGCCTAAAGATACTACAGTTTGGACATAGTAAAGTAAGGAGGCAACAGCATGTTGCACCTGAGATTTTTCTGTTTTGTTGAGGAGGAGGAATTATAACTTTATTTTGTTTAAAGGCCTGTGGGGTTTTTATTCTTATTAAACTGATACTATAATTCTTACCACACACATATTTATAAAATGATGGATTTAGACAATAATACAATTATTGTTAACTGCATCTGCGTAAACTAAAAAATATTTTCTGACGTCTTAGCAGTTATTTCATGCCACTAAACAGTATGCTTGAGCTGTAGAGATGTATAATAGGGTTTCAGAATGGTAAAAAACACAGTCACTTTTCCATCAAAATCTGGACTGTCTCAGAGAAAAATACCCTACCCCCCCTACTGATTTGTGTTATTATAAAACACTGTATATCACAGACTAATACAAAATACCAACTATATGCAGAAGCAACAGATGCACTTTGGAGTTCTTTGTATTGCTTAGAATGACATCCTGATGCTACCATTTAGCTCCTGATGACATTCCATCAATCAAAATCCAGTTTTAATTATACGCCATTCTGCATTTTTCTCTCGGAGCAAACACAGAGGAAATGCAACGACCTATTTCAATTAAAATACACACTTTATAGAATTAAAAATAGGCTGGAAATCACTTTTAAATCAGCTATCAGTCTGTCAATTAATGCTCTGAACCCCTGCTATTGACCCAGTACTGTACAAGCTGTTATTATGCACTGTCCTACATATCATCTGTTCCCCGAGCTGCTCTGTTCCAGAAAGACAGACAGCTGCAGCAGAATATCCCTGTTCAACCTGAGGACCATCTGACTTTAATTGTAGCACACAGCTTGATGTGGGCCTGGTTATGAGAAGCTGAAGTATCACACTGTAATAATCTGGAAAAGCAGAAAGCTGCCAACACCAGGCTGCAAAACAGGGGCTTGGGCTGTCTGGCTGCCTGACGGGCTGCAGGAAATATGATTAATGAGCAAGGTATAATGATATCAGGAACCCGATTAGCACCACAAAAAGGTCACAGATCAAAGTAGTATGCATTTCATGAGCTCCAATCGTTGTATAAAATCTGGGGACTTAAAGAGGTAAACTCAAATGCAAAGGGGGAAAAAAAATGTCTGTGTGTCATAGCTTTCAAAATGAGCACTTGGAATACTGTAATCGCTATTTTGGGTCTGAACCAGGAAGCAGCAAGGAAATACTAGCTGAATACATCAGCCCATGCCACACTGCAGCAAGCTTTTCTTGATCATATTACTGTGGATCTGAGCTTTAAGCATTCTTCCTAAACACACTTACTCTACTTGAAAAAAAAACTATGCTGATTTGATGCTGATGGTATTCAATCCACCAAGTATTAACATGGAAAAGCAATTTAATACTTGCATGTAATTTTCTCAGTGTTATTCCTGAGAATAACACTGTAATTTTGTACTTGCATGTAATTTTCTCAGTGTTATTCCACTGCAAAAGTGGCAGATCACAGAGGGCATCATCCACCTGCCAGGCCCACCACCACCAGGATAAGTTTAACTTTGTCAGACAGAAGTAGATAATGAAATTCATTGCCACAGAGGTTTAAATTTAGTGCTACCAGATTGACCAAAACTTGGTATCTTAACTATAGAAATGGTATCAGGGACCTAGAGCTGTAGGTCCTACCCTTTTGGTAACACTGGACATCTTTTGGGTGATGTCTGGCACACTTTCATACTGACACTTGATAAATTATTTCTTACTTTTGGAATTAGCTTAAGCCTTAAAAAAAAGAATCAAAATTTTTTCTGTCCAATTAATACTTGAAAACTGTAAAACTTCACGCTGAGAATTTTGCACAAGTGAGAGATATCAAAGAGAGCTGCAAGAAAGGCAGACACAAGCAGCAGATTGGGAAATGAAGGAAGAATGAGGGAATGGTAGGTCAGAGCATGCAGAGAGGTGAGGGTGAGAAAAACCTGGCCCAAGGCTCAAAATGAGGAAAAAATAATTAAGAGCTAACATCTTAGACAAGGAGGAAGTGGGAGACTGAGAATAACTTCACAGTGGGGAAAGCCAGATCTGTGACTAATGGAATAAAAGTATATTTTAATGCAAAAGCTAAAACACCAGAGTTGTGAGAGAGCAAGGCCACCCTGTGCCTTTGACAAGTCAGCTCAAGAGCACAGCTTTGCATTTCCCAGGTTATTCTGAAGCACCAGCACATGCCAAGCTCACAGAGGTGTCAGGCTACCTCCCCTACCCATCACCTATCACCACAACTGAGAGATCAAAAGCTGAGCTTCAATATGGTTTGCCAAGTAGTCCTGCTTAAATGTTACTGTATTTCACATCCCATTTAAATAAAATCTGCACATCCATATGGATGAAGGAAAACACCAAGTCCACCCAACATTCATTGTGATTACATCACTGCCTGCAGGAACCTAGGCCACACAGCATTTCTGAACACCACGGTATCACGTCACCAGTAAAAGCATAGTGCAAAACATTCTAATTAACTTCTGAACCACGGATTTCTTCTGATGGTTCTCCAATGTTATGAAGTCTGACATGTCACAAACAACAGAACTTTTTCAATTCCCATTTCTTAACTTAGGAGTATCAGGATGTTCTCCTGATCAGCCTGGTATCCAAAAGGCTTTTGACAGTTTCCATGTCTTAATTCAGTATTTCCCAGTTAGCTGGCTACCACATGAAAACTGCAGTCTCATATTTCAAGATTCACTAGGAAAAGCTTCTGTTATTTATTTCACAATGCCATCAATGCAGAACTGTTTCATTTTGAGAAGGGCCTAACATAACATTTGAGAATGTGCTGAAACACCACCAGTGACAGTGTAACAGTTATTCTATAATTCACTGTGCTGCCCAGAGGGCACAGTGAGGACAGGCAGTGCTAACAACTGCATTTCCCAAAACAGGAAAGAGAACACCAACAAAGGTTTGGGAATGAAGCAGGCAAAGGAGAATTTAGTTTGATTTTCTTGTAAAAATATCAATTTAATGGCAGAAATGGAAGAGGTGGCAGAAGATCGAAAATGCCTCTTGGGAGTTGTATGGACACTAAAGTTAAGAAACTTCAAAATCACATTTAAGTAATCGGAGTGACAAATATTTTTATGATTAAACAAGCTTCTTCAAGCCTTCTGTAAAAGCTTGAGTGATGATTTTATTAGCTCTTTAGAACCACAAGAGCTGCATAGAAATCTCCTGCATATTTAGACCACACTCAAGCTTTCTTGAACAAATCTAAGAATGAGAATACTACATCCTTTTTCCTTCCGACATTTGTAAATCTGTATCTTCAGATAATTTCAGACATATTTCTATGTAAATTATAGATATATATTGCAGACAAAGATCCAAATTATTTCAGAGGAATCTTGCAAGCCAGAAGTGACTGGGCAATAGAAGAGAGCCATCTTACCAGCCTGTTTATACGAACGAATTCTTCTGGGGTTTTGGCCCACGGTGGAAGTTCAACATCAGACACCACTGTTCCATCATCCATCACTCCCAGGTTGTAATTGTTGCTGTTGACAAATATCTCTGGCAGGTAATAAAATTCAGGAATCAATTCCTGTAGATAAATGAAAAACAATGCCATGTTATAAATTCTGTCAGAGGATGCACTGTGTCATGTTTAAAAAAGAAATTATTAGGACGGAATTAAGCTAAGAGAATATAAAAAATTCTCCCACAGACATCCACCTCCTTCCCTAGAAGGGAGAAATCCCCCTTCTGCACTTTCTAAAATTTAAACCTGTAGATATGATGACTCCTTAGCATGCTTTTAACATGACAAAGGAACTGAAACACAACAGGCTATAAACAAAAAAAAATGTCAGAACATTGGTTTTGGTTGCATATTATGCACAGAGAAACTTATAAAGCCAAAGTAATAAACACCACGTGCTACAGATAACATTTAGTGGAAAGGTGCAAACAATCATTAGAGATGGTAAAAAGAATCTGATTCCTCCACATTTTAGCACAATACACATTTTAAGGTGCTAATGCACTAATGGCAGCCTACAGTTGGTTTGAAGCCAGTACCACAGCTATTAATTACAAAGGTGTGAAAGCCAGTCATATTCTTGTTCTCTCTAATGTAAAGGGCCTAAGAACCTAATGTTTAGGCTATTACCTAAGATTGTTCAATGCCCAGAAGTAATTTTTTTGTAAATTCTGAAATACCTGGAGTTATGCCACATGTTCCATAAAAAAAACCAACTAACAAACCCCAAAGCTGAATTGAGTCAATGTTCTTCTTTCACATAAAGTTCATTTACTCAATTATGTGTCCAGTCTATAAATTACAGGGAAGAGCCATGCAAAATTTCATACACTGCAGAAAATAAAGGCAGGGATTTCACATGCTCACAAGCTCTGCTCTAAATTCCTTGTCAGGATCATCACTGCTGTAAACAAGTGATGTTTTTGATGTTCCAGGCCTGTGCTGAACAGGACTGGAACGCAGCATTAACACCTCCCTGGCTGGCCTGCTCTGGCACCTCTGCTGCCACAGCTACCTTGGCTGAGGAAAAACAGTACAGGAATTGTGATTTCTAAGTCTTCTCCAAAAAACAAAGTAATAGTAATGGCTAAACAAAACATTTTATTAAGGAGAAAATGATACATTCTAGTGCAAAATTGAACATAACATGCTAAGAAGGAAAATTACCCTCAAGCCCATAAGGATTTTCTCCTGGACAAGTGGATTGTTTCCTTGTTTTGCAAACAGACCTGCAACTTCCTAAATTGTCATGAATTTTATAAAATACGCAGTAAATTTACCTAAGCTAACGGGATTAGAACCTTATTTACACACTTTTACAAAAATACCTGCAGTGTCCAGATGTAACACTCAATAGAAAAAGCCCATAAAGACATAACACATATATTTCTGTCCTGTATTTTAAAGGTAGGTTGTTCGTTTGGGTTTTTGTTTGTTTGTTTGTTTTGTTTTTGGGGGGTTCTTTGGGTTTGTTTTTTTTTGTGGAACTTGATGTTGAGACTTAAATATGCCCAATAAACCTGGCAATTTGATGGATTTAGAAAAATTGAGCTGCTAAATTAGAGAATTTACTTCCTTTGTAAAGAACGGATCAATACACGTAATTGCTTCAGGAAGTGTATTTCATAGAAAATGAGTGGTGTAAAATTGGTCTTCCACACAGCAAGTGCAAGCTGCAGGCCACTTGAGAAGTAGGAAAAAAAAAAAAAATCACACTGCCCCAGTGGCTTTGTCTACCGTGGGTGGAGGATGTAGCCATGCCAGGAGCTGAGCATATCAGACCTGAAACGCAGCCCTGACATGGGTCAATGGCTCAGTGGTCTCCCAGATAGCCCCTCAGGGCCAGCTATGGCATGAGCAGCTTTCCAAACGACTGAGTGCAATGAGGAGGTCATCAGATTGTGGGCAAGGTCAAGCCGAAGTAGCCAGGGCAAAGACAGGAAAGATCAAGCAGGAATTAAGCTATTATCACCTCCATCCTTGTGTGAAACACTGCTTGGCTTTGAATTGTACATCTTTTTGTTTACAGTCCCCGTAATTAACTAGGGTAAAAACATGCTTCTGTACCAAAGGCTGGACAAGGAGCTGATAAAAAAGAGATTTGAAACTATTTCACTGTGTAAGTGAAAGAACAAGAATGTAGCAAGGATAAATGCTGTAAAAAAGAAAGTTTGTAAAAAATAAAGTATCACAGAGGTTGCTACAGTTTTTATCATCACAAAAACCAACAGGGAAAAAGCAGAGACACGGGACTATTAATTTGATAGCAGCACACACCACAAACATGAAACCATACCCTGGTTCTGAACACTTAAAATACAAGCTCATTACATATGTTACCAATGCTTTTATTTCTTCTTTAAATATGTATCTGCACAGCTATTCATTAGTTTCTTTCAAGATCAGAAAGCATTTGGCTTTCTAGAACACATTGTTTTCATTAGGTCACACAGAAACAATATGCTGGAAACTTCAAAATTATCAGTAATTTCTACTAGTTTGACTATTAGAAACTTTTCATAAAGCTTTTCATTACTCCAGAAATGAGTTTTCAGAAAGTTTTTCACTGTCACCATTATGACACATTTCTACAAAAGGAACTTCTTTGTTATGTGATTTTTTTTTCTCTTGGCCATGTGCTAGCATTTACCCATGGAAAAGGGGAATGCAAACAGATGCATGTGGCCAATGGAAATGAATTGTATTTAGAGTCCATTTTCAATGGCTTTATATGGGTGAAAATGACAACATTAGTTAAAGGAAAACAGTTTGTCCTAAAACCAGCAAAACAACTTGATCACAAAGTATTCATTTTTATCAAGTTAACCAATATTCTTCATGAATTTGGTAACTGCAGTCCTTAACACTCCTTATCAACTCTGTTTCTGGGGTCTTCTTTTTTCTTAACATCTTCACTTGACACGCACAGATCAACACTAAAGACAGCAGATGCTGACCCACATGTGCAACTCCAAAAATGACAGAGCTTCCTGGACACACAAGAACGTTTAAAAAAATCAATGAACGTGCTTTTGCTTGTTTTCAATGGCAGGAGGAAAGAGTTACTGAATGTTTCCACACAAACATGACATGAAGATGCAGGACCAGACACCAGAGGCCAGAATGAAGAATCCTTTCATATCTCACCAGGAAGAATGACAAGGACTGGACTAACACAGGGCAAATACAGCCTTTGCAGGGATATTCTCTCAGCTTCTTACAGCTAAATGGTTTTGAACTAATCCATGCTGCTGATTTTGTAAAATCATTAAGCATGGGTTCCATCCACACTGTAGTTGTGTCTACACAGGTTTTCCTTTGGCTATTCTAAAACTGCTTACTGACAGTTCTAGTGGATGGTCCTAATGCCCATTTTGTGAAACCCAGTTAATGTGAGCTCCTTATTTGCTCTTCTATGCAGCCTTCCAGGAACTATAGACTCTATATGATCATCACATTCTTCCTTGGGGGTCTCTTTTTGCAAGCTGAAGGATTCTAGTCAGTTTAGATTTGTTACCTCTGGAGGTCTTCCATTCCAACTCAAAATTTTGGTTGCCTTCATACTTTTCCTAACTTTGCTGAGTGAGTTCCTTCTGAAATTTTCCACGCTCAGCACATGCACAGAAATGGCCAAACTGCCCCACATTTCTTTTGTTTAAATTTCACAGAAAAAGCCAAAACATCTCTATGATTTGTTGAAGCTCTTGCTTTAGGACTTGTGTCTGGAAATTAATTTCTGAAATTTCCCTGTTGGAATTCACCATTTCTACAGGGTAGAGACAAGACATCCTTACAGTAAGCAATTCATTCTGCCATGCTTTTCACTACAACTGATAAAGGAGCTCACAGACAATATCAACATAAATCTAACACACAGTATTTACTTAAAAAAAAAACCAAAACAAAACACCTGCCATATCAGGATTCTTATTAAAAACATTTATAAAATTCTGCATATAACTAAAGTACAATTTTTCCCTAACAAAAACTGCCCTATGGCACAGGAAAACAGATTCCTAAAGAAAATTCACTAAAAATATTTTTTTATAAAAATGCAATATCGACAGGATATCTGTTTAACAGTGGTGATTTATTTTCATAGAGGCCACCATGCACAAAAAAATTAATACCAGATACTTTGTTTCATTAATACAATTAGATGTTGTTGTTTCTTTTGTTTAGGAAATAACTCATGCATTTTGAAGCAGAGTTCTATGCTCTCCAAAGGTGTCTAGAAACAATGACAGATCCCTAATCCTATTAAAACATTTATAAGATACCAGATTCTCAAACTAAATTATTTCACAATCATGTTAAGCAATATTAAGCCTATATATAACCTGTCAAGCAGAATAATAAAAATGCATATTAGAAGTCTAGACTTTAATTCATATTGCCACACTTTATTTCTTCTGTTAGGGACTTAAATGGCATTCAAGAAATATATACTGTTATATTAAATTAACTCAAGTTTCTTTTTTTTAATCACACTTCAATGAAATAATTTTCAAGACTGTTGGAAATATGTATATATATATAAAATTATTTTACTTTTTACCTAGAATCTAAGTAAAATTATTTAATGGTATGTATTGAGGATATTTATATATTAGGGAATTCAAGTTAATTTGACAGAGAAAGAGGAAGAAGTTGCATGTATAACTACATTCCTTCTCCTTTGGACTTCAGAAAACTTGTTCATAACTTACTCTAAATTTGTTATTTAAACACCTACACAAGGAGTTTGGAGCTCCTATCTATCTATCCATCCACCCACCCACCCATCCACCCATCGATATTGAAACTATTTGCTTCATTTTCAATACAAACATGGCTGTCTACCAAAGAAGCAGATCAGATATTAAATGGAACTTTCTGATCCACACATCCAGATGTCTATATTTTTAAGTACTGCAATTCCCACAGATTGCCATACACAGATCTGACTGAATTTAGAATACATTTTCTTTATTTTTTTAAAACACAAGGAAGTATTTTCCTGTTATGGATCTTAGCACAAAACCAAATCTTTTATGAAAACTAAATATCTGCATCCAAAATATGTTAAACATTTTACTACACCAGACATGGAGTTTATGATCTGATTAAAAATCTGATTTTCTAGGTACTTGCTTCTGAATTTTGCTGGTCATTGCTCTTTTTGTGACTACTATGACATGAAATTTCTCCCATACAAAGGTCACGTTGCCAGTTTTACAGCAACTTTATTCCAGTAACTTTCAAGAATTTAGATCTGAAGCCTGATTTAAAGAAAAACTGTCTAAAATTATGTGCTGCTAATGAGCTTTACAATAAATTAACTTGCTGAAACAGCAGTTCCGTACCTGAAATTCAGCTGTTTACACTATGAGGATCATGATTTGCCAAACACACCAGTATGAGATACAAATTCAGATATTCAGTACCATTACCCCAGCTTTACAATACCTGTGGCAGCTGTGTGTCGTATCACAGGATTTCACAAATTAGTGTGAAACAATTAGTAGAACAATCTAGAACAGTGTCATTGGAGTTTACTAATGTTTTCTTTAATATTATGGTCTCCTAGCACCTCTTTTTGAACAAAACTAACCAAATTCACCAAAAGCAACACATAGCACATGAAAAAGAAACAAACACAAAGCAGCAGAGGAAAAGGCATGAAGAACAGTACACAGCTCTATACTAGTGACTGTAGCTTGGTTAAAAGTTGTGAAAAAAATCAATTACATTAAACCAATCTAATTTTCTTTTCAAAAGGAAGCTGCAGTAGTGGATGGTGAAAGAAAAAGTGGCAAGGTGTTGCTTTACTTTTGAGGAAGACCCCTGAGACTGCCCCAGTCTCCCGTGACATTCCTACAAGCAACCTAGAGAATGGAGATGAGATTGGGTTACAATAATGTGGGAGTAGCCAAGCTGGAAATCCATATTCCAAGAGCAGTTATCAATAGTTCACTGTCAGACTGGGAGGACGTGGTAATGGAGTCTGCCCTGCTCTTAATACCAGTCAATAATCTCATTAATGGCCTGGCACAGAAGGTGCAGAAGTAAAATTCCAGATGACACTGAGAAGGCTATGCAGCTGTTTGGAGGATAGCAAGAGGATTTCAGATGATCTTGAAATCTCTATATATGGTACTAAAAACAAACAAACAAACAAACAAACAAAAAAAAACAAACCACCAAAAAACCCACAAACAAACAAACACACAAACCCAGTAAACAATCAGCAAACTACAGTGGAAAAAAGGAAAATACATGCAAAGTGCAACATGGGTTACAATTATGCTGTTGTAAATATAATGAGAAATAAATTTAATGCAACAGGTTAGCTGCCAAACCAGAAGGAACAAGTGCAGGCAAATACTACAAGGTTTCCAGGTTTGCTTTTCCTGTAGTATTAACAAAACTAACCAGGACTGTTTGCACCAATAACGTAAATTAAGAAGTAACGGAGTTAATGGTCATGACTACGCAGTACTTTTAAAAGTACCAAGTGGTATTCTCACAGAATTGAAATACATTTAGTATTCTTTAGTGCAGAATATTTAACTTAAAAACACATGGTTAATCATTTAAAGGCACCAGTCCTGAGCTAATTAGTAAATAATGCCAGAGTGGTAGTGAGACACTAGCAAAGTTCCAAAGGATTTTTAATTTGCATTGCTCAAATAAATGGATGGGGAGAACTAGGAAATTGAATTTTATGTAACATATCACCTCTTGAAATCAAAATTTGCGAAGTTCAAGCAAAGGTTATTCTACAGAGGAGCACTGGTTTCATGCTTTGATCATCGATCTGAGGCTTTCCCAGGATATTGACACAGATTGGTTGTGACCACACATGTGCTTCAGCTTTCTCTGCTGAAGTGATACCAGCCAGCAAGACTTCTTTCCAAAGCCAGCTCCTGTTACTCCTCACTGTAACATACAGTGCTTCCAGCTAAGATTAGCAATCATCTTAGGACAGCAGCATCAGTAACTGCATTCATTCTTTCCACACATGAAGCGAGGAGAAGTCATTTCTTGTAACCAGCTCAATGGTTCTGAGGGTCACAATTTTTTCAGATGGAAGAGGAACAAACCCTTCTTTTTCCTTTGTCCCCTCTACTTACTAAAAACTAAAGGAGCACAATTACATGCTTCACTTTGTTCAGGCTCTTCCATGCATGAGTCAACTAAACACATTCAAGCAACAGGAGGTGAAAAAGTTGCAATTCTGCATGTAGAATACATAATATCCTATGCCTCTGCATCTAGCCATGTATTTCACAAACACTTGCAAGGTAGAGCACAAGTATCAGGAAAACTTGGTTTTCACAGCTGTACTGAAATATGGGGAATACAGGTATTTCCAGTGAAGATGGAAGCATTCAAACATTTTCCTTTCTAATTTGTAAACATGTCCTATGGAAATCTCAATCTCATCCCCTTTCCTGGTTGCTTGTCCAATCTCACCAACAGACTCCTGTAGTCAATCTTAACACTCATTTGGATGTTTCACAGCAGCATCATATAATTTACAGCAATTCATAGTCTCAGGAAGCTGTAAGCAACTCCAAGAGCTCATCCTTCACAGTAGGAATGCCTCTAAAGGCAGCACCAGCTTGCACATATATTATTTCCAGAAGTTACCTAAGCATTTCTGAAAATCTCTCCCTACACTGATTGCTACGAAAACATTCACTGCTTTTATTTCTCTGTTAGGAAGGTCACTTTGATTCTAATCAAAATCTCCCTGATGTTTAAGACCATTAATTCCTATCCTGTCCATGTGCAGCAGAGATTTTTTTTCTTTTTTTTTTTCTTACAGCAGTCTCCATGTAATACGACACAAGTTCCTCCTCAATCTGCTCTGCTTTAGAAGAAAAATAAGCATAGCTACTCAATCTTTCCCTGCATTTTATTTTCAAGACCTTGCATTGTTAAAATTGTTCCAGTGTAGATTCTCTCCAACTAGCCTACTGCTGTGGGTGTAATATTTCAGCTCAGACCAAATCAAAGGTGGGCAAAAGTGAAGATTTTTGTCATACATTTTGAAAGATTCATTATTTTCTGTTGATGTATCTTCCATGAAATGTTACTCACTATTGTTACAATACTGTTAATTCACATGCACTGGTGATGCACTAGAACCCTAAACTTTTTTTTTTCTTTTTTTTTCCACAGTAGATTGTTCCTTGTGTTATAACTGTATGAGAACATGCATGAAAAATTACAATTACTACTTTTCCCTAATAAATTTCACCTAACACTTCTAAAATAATTTTTCCCTTCTGCAAGAAGCACTACCCATTGCATTACACTTCCAGTGCCCCCCAATCTAATATCAATGGAGATTGTGGCCTAACCTGTTATTATCAAGAAGAATTCTGCTCAGTACATCTTTCACTTTTAATAATGAACTGCTGGTAGCTATTCTCCAAATACAGTGGATTCTTTTAGACAGAGTAATCCCAGCTCACTCATAAGACAATGTAAAAAAATAAGATCATCATCTGCTTCTTTTCTGCTCAGAAGGTCTGTTACCTTTTCTCATCAGAAACTGTGATTGCTTTGACATAATCTTTTCTTGATAAACATGTGTTTCATTTGCTTGTCTCCAAGCTATCTTCCTGGCACTTAAAGACAGTCTGATTATTTGCCTAAGTATTTTTCTGTGAATTGTAGTTAAACTCACCTCATAATTTCTTGGCTCTCTCTTTTTTTCCATATTAAATACTTGATTTGTCCACTACTGATATCTTTCTCCTTCTCCATTTTTCAAAAAAAAACCCCAAAATGCACTCTGAAATTCCATCTGCCAATCTTGCGAGTTACAAGGAAATTAAGCCCATAATGACCAATTAATTCATTTGAAAAAAAAATCTAGTGTGTTTGTAATTTCTAACTCTTCTTTCCCTATTTCATATAGACATTATATCTTTTCCTAAGTGGTATTAATCCCACATGTCACTGATTGCCTTCAATTCTATTGGTGGGGACTCACAGATGCAAGAAAGACATCCCTCTTTCAACATTGGCAGTTGATAACTTTTGCATTTCATTAATTTGCAAATCAATCCTTTCCTAAATTGTCTGCTCACCACAAATATGAGTGAAGGATTTTGTGTCACTTAGGTCTCTTGCTGGTTGCATGACATCCTTGAGCTAGACCCTGATTTTCTCCACATTACACTTTTCCATCCTTCCATTAAAAAAACCCAAATCTGATATTAATAATCTACCTGCTTGGATTTAACCTTTCCCACCACTGCCAGCATCCTTTGCTCCTTTGTTTTCCTCCCTAGTTCAAAATCAGGGCTAAAAATGTTTGCTCTGCTTTTACAAAAGAATTCACTGAAATACTCTGACAAAAGTAAAACCACGTGTCATCTCCTTCGTATCTTTTCCCAAATGATGGGACAGCTCCCAGTCTTCTTCCTTCCATCCTACACTCCCAGCTACAATAAAGGCAGGTGCAGTATTTTATACATATTTTATATGTTTATTAACACTTTTCAGGAAATGTTTTTACCTTGATGTCAGAAGTGTCACGCTGACTGTTGCGCCACGCTCTTGAAATAGACGAAAAAGTCCTGTCTGCATGATCAAACTTCCCACCTTGGAGATTTAGGAAAAGTGTTGTGAAGGGTTCCTAAACACATATAAAAAGATTAATTCAGAAAAAACCCAATGCATCTCTTCAGAAATTTCAGGGTAAAACAAGGAATTTATCATTCTTTTGGGATCTGGTTGTGAATGATGCTAATTTTCTGTCAGACACATAATTAATAGCAAAGGGTTAATTCTACTATTTAAGAATGAGAAATACAAACTGATGCTTGTTTGTTCAACAAAATGCTTTTCAGTCTTACTCCACGCATACATACTCAGATAAAGCAAAGCAAATAAAACCAGAAGAAAATACTCAAAGGCTGAAGTAAAAACTACAGTTTGTGTCAGTTGTGACACAAATTGCTCTCAACAACGTGAAGAAGCGCAGATGCCTCAGATATTTTTTAAACTAGCTTGTAACAAAAATAACATGTTTTACTTTGTTCAAGGTGATCTGTTAATCTAAAAGGTAGCATTCAATAGTGAGAGCTTTAGGACTGTTACTGTTTCCTATATAATTTATGATTTAGAAAAATGTTTGGAAGATTTAAAAGCCTCCTCTTAGTTAAAGAACACTTAAGCACATATTAGTGGATAATTGCTTGAAATTAGCTAAGCACTATAAATTAGTTCAAGGATTTATGTATGCTTGTACATTCTAACAAGCTTTAATTAATGATGTGCTGCTAATGCATTCCCAAAGAAATTACTTCCTAGGAGATAAATCGCCTTTCAATTTTATTGAAAAATGCGTTGTTTAACCAATACACTATCAATATGTAGCAGCTCAAAGTTACTTCCATATAAACTGTAGCAGGTTTTTAAAAATTAATTACTTACATCTTAGAACTTCATGATCATCAGAAACCACCTCACACTCATTAGGAGGGGAAAATTAAATACATTAATTAAGAACCACAAATGCTTGGTACTTGGTCCAGTCAGAAAATATGGAAGGAAGGGAATATGCAAGTTAACCATGTTTAAAGAAGTATTGCTCTAAAAAGCAATTTTTAAGGAGAAAAAGCTTTTCTGATTTGAAAAGGCTGTACCAGAAAAAATTGAAACTTTCTGCTTGAACTTTGGAGCACGTTTCTCCTACGCTACTGATTGCAATTACTAGAAAATTTCAGTACTCTCATATACCATTCAGTTTTAGTATAGATATTGGTTGCTTTCATTATCATTTAAAGGAAAAGCATTTTTAAAAGATATACTTACAATCCTCAGCAACCAGGTGAGTGCAAAACTTGCTGTTGAATAATGAGTGCCATAGTGGAATTTTGGGACCTGGTCGTCTTCCCACGATTCGTATCTCTCGGCAAAGAACGCTGCTCTCTTTGGGTTCAAAGCTCCAATAGGCTGCAAGGGTGGTAAAAATAAACTCATTAAGCAAGCAAGATTTATGTGAATACTATCACAGCATACTCTCCTTGCTCTTTTTGGTAACCAGAATAATTGGCATGCATGGGGCAGACTGGGTTTGGTGCTTTGCAAAAGCAGATGTTGGTTCCTGTAAGCACCCGAGGAGATCTGTGTACTTGGAACCAGGATTCCATGCACACACAGAGCTGGTTGGAAAAATCTCCTCTGCATTAAGACAGGCTCCATTTACTGCTGATTCAAGTCACTGACTCCATCCAATTCACAGTGGAATGTCTGGGACAAAGTGTTGTTTAACTTGGGTGCCTGTGGATATGTGTGCATGTTGGATACACTATTAAGCAAATAGTAAGCAACATTGAGAAACTTTTTTCTGGATTTTTTTTTTGAGAAAAAAGTAGTGATTGATGGGGTGGCAGAACATAAATAGTGGACTTGGAATTTTGATATTACTATTCTTGTTTCTATGCTTTCTATTTACCACCTCGAGCCAAGTTTTACTTAATTCATAGAATCTTAACCTTTGAAATAGACAAATGGAAGACCAGGATTTCTATATAAAACACTGATATAAAAGAAACAACATATGTATGACTAAAATGTCTATCACACTTTAGCCAATACTATTATTCTTTGTTCAGTGCTTACCTAGAATATAAACACCCAGGGATTTATTTAAAAGTAGGAAACATAATATTTTGCTATCTATAGCTGTGCATTTCCTCAGCAGACTTTTGTATAAATGATTTGAAAAAAACATGAGTATAGGTCACACAAATAACTGAGAAACCCAAAAGTGAATTCCACATGTAAAATGCTGTAAGAGTTCCAAAATATCTTTGGATATATATGCAAATTATGTATGCAATACAATTCTGTATACAGATTGAGCACGTTGTTTGTACGTTATTAATGTAAATTATGTTCATCTGTACAGACAATAGGTGCATTCAAATATAGGAATAAACACAAAACAATATTTCCTTCTCTCTCTTCTTCAAGAATAAATGCACTTAAGAATACACTACAAGGTGAGGAGAAACTGAAAGTCCTTGAACAAAAGTATCAGTAACTTAGTCTTTAATTCATGCAGAGTTCAAGTGGAAAACTCTGTCTGCTACTGAGATTATGATTATTCAAATAACTGCTTCTTTGCAGCTCATGTGAAATTTGGCATGCAAGCTTCAAAGTATTTTCTCTTCTAGGATAGATTAGATCTTTGAATGACTTAAAATCTAATCTTACATTTTTTACTTAGAGCAGCTTTCACATTGCAGTAGGATAAAGAAAAACATCTTAGGTTAATTACTATTTTTGCAGTTCACTAATTTGAAATATAACCCTTTAAAACAAGTTGTTCCTGTATAAAAGGATTTTTATCTGATTTAGCAAATTTATTCCAGGGAAGTATGAAACTGACTCCAAGAAGTCTCTTTGTTACAAGAACCATTTCGGAATCTCCGTCTGTACTGATTTTCCCTAAAGGCTCAGCTATGCTTGAGGGAGAAAAAGAAGAAAGAAGGTCATTGGTAGACAAATTATACAAATTAAAAATAGGAACAGTGTTGTGCTGCATGGTTCTGTAACATTTTATGTATTCTCTTTATCTGCCTCTATTATTACTCTCCAAATGAGTATAGCCCAAATCAATAGTTATAGAATTACATCCCTTGAATATAAAGCTAAACCCAATTAGAATTGATTCCATTCTCTTTTCAAAAAATAAAAAAAAAAGGTATCATGCAGAGATCTATATAGCCAGAATCCACTGTATTGATTTTAGCTGTTATTGTTACAGTTCACTTCTGAAGCCTGCAACAGGACAACTATCAAGACATGTCACATTTATTTGCAAGCAAATAAAAAAAAAAAGTCCCCAAATGAAAAAAGCTTAGGGGAAAAAAAAAAAAAAAGAAGAACTGTGGAGCTGTGCACTGACAATGATACACTATCAGCTTACTCAGAGAAGTTACAGTGGGAATACACACATTGAATTATACATTACACGAATGCACTGATTTATTGTGGTAATAACATCCACCTCATTAAAAGATTCTGCTTTGCTGCAGTTGGAGGGCTACATATTGTTTACTGCTATAAATTAATGGCAGTGCACAGAAGACTGTAGAGCCCTTCTAACAATAGATCTGTAATGACAGTGCTGTATATCACAGCTTCCCCAGCAGCTTCATAATAAAATGGAGACAATGTATTGGGCTAATACATTCTACCAGGCAGGCCCATATTTTTCTGACAACTGCTTCTAAGGGTGAGGTGATTCCACTGTGTTACACTGCACTGGGCACAGTTAACTACAGAATAAAGAAAAAAAAATAAAAAGAAAAAGAAACTAATTGTAATTTCTCAGTTATTTCATATCACAAAATTAACAGGGAATCGTGATTACACACTGTATTCCCTCCCCTGTGGGCAAATGCCAAGGGAAAAAGAGGAACTCTAAACTAAGCCGTGCTAGATATAGCTGTGAGACCACAAATTTACACTGCTCAACATGGTTTCCCTATAGCTACAGACCTCTAAGGAAGAATGAGCTGAAAAGCTTTCATATCCTGAAATTCCAGAACATATTTTATTTGCAGCACCTCTTTTCCCAGAGGAAAATCAGATATTAGTTCACCAATAAAAAAATGTTTGTTTAGATGGAGAGGGAAAAATGAGAAGTAGAGACAGAAAAATTCCAATGAGGAAAAACAATGGATGAGATTACAGGAGTAAAAATGAAGGAAAAAATCACTTATGGCTGCAAAGTTTTCAGATCATATTGAAAAATAAATTATGCGTAAGGTTTCCAAGTCAGTGTTCATTCAAAAAGAGGATCCAAACTGGGGTAAGGTTGGTTTTGTTTTCACTTTTTCCAAGGCATGATCACCTGTTTTTTGGCCCAAAGTGGTTCTTGTAACAACATGTGCTACAATTACGAAACTTAAAAGCCATTAAAAAAAAAAAAAACACCAAAGCAAAACAGCTCATCTGATATTATTATTTCAAGTACTCTCAACTAAAGGAATACCTCAAAATAAATAATTTGACATTTTTACCAAGAACTGAATATAGTAAATCTCAGTCTTTGAACCAAGCTTGCTTGCTTCCTTTGAAACATAACAAAGAAAAATGGTTTGCTGAAAAATAACTGAGAAAACCCACTGACTCTTATCATCTGCTGCTGTGAAATACATACAGACACTGTAGTGTACAGTTTTATTTGTTAGTTCTTACTCTTGCTCTGTGCCAGACATTGGAACACTGACACACCTTGCCTCTGCTTCCAGAAGAGGCTCTGCTGCACCCAACAGAAGTAAGCAGAATGTTCACTGCTTCTCTACACAGGGTAGAATCTCTTGTGGACTCTGCCACCCATGTTCAAGAATGTATGAATTTTGGAAAATTGCTAATGATTTTAGATAAACAGATTGAAGTCTTATAAAGAGAGAATTACAATATGACTATTTATAGTCCTACATTTAAGAAGACAAGAGGTGTTTTTTATTCTTATCTGATGTGCTTTCATTTTTCAACAGCATTGCTCCAACTATTTCACAACTTCACTACGAAAAGAAAGAAATTTAAAAAAAAAAAGAAAGAAAAAAGAGGGGGGAAAAAGACAAAGTGCTTTTCCTTTTGACTTCTTACACTGCTTTCTTACCCACATACAACCAGGTATTTGTATTCCTGTGAATACAATTTTCTGTATTATTGAATCATGTTCGGTATCATCCTTGCCAAGTATGATGTTTGTTTCCCATACATCTCATTTTCAAGATGACTATCTGGTTTTCATTACTGATATTTTTCATATTGGGCCTAAAGGACCAGGGGGACCCTTAGGTCATCTCCTCTAGCCTTGAGCTTGTGTGACAAGAGGTTAAAAGCCTTTGCATCACATGATTTGGAGCCCAACTATTTATACTTGATTACAGCACTGTATTTGGCCAAGCTGCTTTCCAGAAAGGCATCTGACTCCTGAATATGTGGACAATCTGCTACTTCCCTTGGAAGCTTTTTCTACTGATAGTTCTTACCTCCATTCTAAAAAATACAGGCATTTCAGTTTGGTTATGAATTTACTGGTGTGTTACCAAAGAGATCTTATTAAGCTTCTCTCTGACATATCACAAAGTCTCTACTCACCCAGTATATTCTGAATTTAAAGATACTTACAGACTATAGTTAGACTTTATAATAAACATAAGAAGTGGAGTCCTTCAGGTCTTCCATTTTAAGGCATTTCTTCCACCCTTAAGATTTCTTTGCTTGCTCACTTTTCAATGTACTCTAACATTCAGGAAACTGAAATGTGTTCAGTGTTTCAGTGTTGTTTTTCCCAATGAACATGCCAACTGCTGGAAACTCAGCTGCACTCAAACTTTGTTTAGTTACTTTATGTATCATCATTGATATGACTGAACTAGCCAATTGACTGAACTAGCCAATACTTGTATTATTGTCAGTAGGACATTCTGATCACTGAGTAAAATTCCTTTCTTCCCAGAGATACAAAAACAAGATGCAAGGGTTTAACTAAACCCAAACTTTATTCACTTAGGTCAGCTGGGAAATATCTGGGAATAAACTCATATAGTGTAGATCATTATTCTCTCATCTGTCATTTTGGGGTTTGAGAACAGCCAAAAAATGTTATTCCTCCCTCAACCTATTCTCACTCACTGCTAGGCCTCACCATTCTTCCTCTAAGACAACTGGCTATGGTTTTCTTAAAAAGTACATCCCATCTTCTTTAGAGGGCATCTTACCTTTAATGCATATCTAACTCAAATTCATTAAAGAACCGTATCCCAAAGAAAACAACAAACACAATTGCCTGCTGAACTGTTTGAGCTGCCCTCATTGATCAACCAAAGTGTTCTTGAGCTGTAAGATTTTAAAAATAGAAACAATTTATCAGGGAGAAAAACAGTCCTTACCAATTCATTCACCAAAAAAAAAAAAAGCACTGGTTTCACAGCAGATACCCCCCAACACCTACATCAAAGACTAGGCTAGGAGGGGGATATATGAATTTGGATAAATCAAAGTTTATCTGAAGACAAAGGGATAGAACTTGACAGAACCTTTTTATTCTTCCCCAGTAAGCATTTCAGTGACACACAATAATTCTGAATTGATATGCTATTCTTTATTATTAATTGTGAATCATATTTTAGTCACTTAAGAACGCAAGCAGCTGCTTGAATTTCATGTGCTTTCTTAGTGAAATAAGGAATTCCCTAGTTGAACACTTTTTGTATACACAATGTTGAAACTGCAGTAATTATGAATATTAGTGAGTGTACTCCACATATTTTGATAAAAACATGACCACATTCTGCTTTAAAAACTTTTAAATGCTCCAATTTCTGTTCTCACGAAACTGAGAATTCGATAAAGGGCTGGAGCATAAAAAGTAAAAAAAGGTCATGTGCATGCAAATTAAAAGTACTTGTACATATGGTTTATATTTCAGATATTTTTAAGAATATGCATATTCCTTTGAGACAGCAGGAACAGTCAGGAAAAACTGATCTAAAGATGGTCTAATAACTAGAATGTCTGAATATGTCAATATAAATAATACTTAATGGTGCAAAAGACAGAAGATTCCCAAAGTTCACAGTTTAAAAAAATATGGGGGTCATAAGCTAATGTTAAGCACAAAAATGAAAAAGAAAAAAACCTATTATGCAATATTAGTGATGTTTTAGCAATATGACAGGGACAGGATATGCCCTAGGTCACCTAAAATCTTGGAGGAACCCGAATTTAAAAGAAAAATCTCCATGCCTTCACAGTATCAACAATAGTATCAAATGCTACTACATCACCTGTAGCAGATTGCAAAACAATGCACTGCTGAACTGCAAACTAATTAAGGACACACTAATGAAGCACAGTAAGGTTTAATAAATTGTCCAGCACAACTGAATGTGTCACACAGTGTGGACCTGAGGTATTACTACAGCCTAATGCTGCTGGGAAGCCAAACTGAAGGCAGTTGTTATGTGTTGTACATTTCCAAGAGGTCAGGGAGAAAGGAAGCTGGATGTCTCTGGAAATCATGAGGGAAATCCAGCTGCTTGCAGGCAGTGAGGAGGGTATGGACTGACTTAGAAAACAACCCTGCCAGCCAAAAGCAAATATTTGCATGCACTCTCCATGAATTAACCTGTCAAGTGAAAGACAACCCTGCTCCGTTATTCACTTGCTTAACAAACAAACAAACAAAAAATCCTTTTATGGATTTTGAGAAACAGGATTAAGTGAGAAACCACACATGCTTGAGTCATAGCAGGAGACAGCCATAGCTGTTTGCCTTCCTTTCACAGACCATGGTCCTCTGCCAACATATCATACAAGCCACAGAAAACAGCTGCCATTGTACCTAACACCAGATCCACTTAAGACAATCAGAACTAAAAACATAATTCTTTCTGTTTGTACTAAGAGCACAAGACCTCAAGCCAAAAGCTGATGCAAACTTACATTTTTTGCAGATTTCTGTCAGGGCAGAAATAAAATATACATTATTCATATATCGTATGTGAGCACCATGCCTGAGAAAAGCGGCAGCAGAAGGCTAGAAAAGGGTACTTGGGAACATCTGAGGAGCTTTGCTTTGTAATCTGTACTGTTTCATAAAACTATTCCAATCAGATTATATCAATCCTGGATACAAATAGCCAGCTGAGAGCCCATCAATGTATCTTGTTTCACACATGCATTGCTTTGCTCCTAAGGTGAATTCATCCATTATCTTATTCCCCGTTTCATAAGATCTCCTGATTAATCAGCCATCACCTTCACTACCATCCACAGATGAGCAGTGTCAGAAAGTTTTATCAGCTCCCTTTTCACACTCTTTTTCAGATTAGGATCTATGCTGAACAGTATAAAGCACCAAACAAACTTTTGGAATGTCAGTGACCACCCCACTTCGGAAACGAACCTCGTGTTTCTGATTCTGAGGCAGCTTCAAGTGACTGGCTGGATATGATATCTAAATTATTTTAACTCATCTTGTTAAACTACTCACCTCAAGCTTTTAGGATCATACCATCTTTTTGTAGTAATTTTTTGTATTGACTTCCCTCCTTTGATCTACATTTTTATCGTTGATGCTTGAGTTTTAGAAAGATCAGCTGACGTGCGCATCAAAGTCCACAGCCTGAGAACTACCTTAAACTCTTACTTAAACAAAGATTATTAATATTATTTTACCATGATCTCATTTTCTGACCACTATTTTTAAACCTAGATTGTTGTTTGACCCCAAGAGGCCTATTGATCCTAAGAGTTTGACCAACTCAGTTTCAGATGGCTCCAGTTAGGTGAGGAAAATCCCATATTCATTTCCCAAATGAGTGCAATTTTTAACTTGGCCACCATTGTGCTTGTTCAGAAATCTGAGTGACACAGATGGGTGCTGTAGCATCCATAATCTGCTGAGTTCAAAAGTATGAATATAAATGGAAGAGAGACTGTATCAAGAGAATAACTTCCAGTTTACATTAGGAAGACAGAAAACACACAGTTAGAATGTCTGTGCCCAAGACAAGTATGTGAAATTACTTTATTTTGATTTCTAGGAGATTTTATGACCAGACATGTGCCCCATGGTTTCTTGTGGTCATTTAAAAGGTCATGAACCTCCCTCAGTTCATTTTCAATTGGAAGATGACATATGTCCAGGACACCTAAAACTGAAAGAAGAACGAGATGGACAATAACAGCAGATACAAACTTAGAATATAATTTTGAACCACTATGGTTAATTTTGAGCCACAGTTTTTCACATCTTTGGGAATTTCTACATTCCAAACAATACTCCTCCTTGAGGCAAAGCGAGATAAAGATTATTAGACTTATTACCAAAATGATTCTTTTTCATCCCATAAGCTTGGCTTTTGCCTTAATACCTATATAAAATAAAAAAAATTAAAAAGATTGCTTGAAGATAGCTAAATGATCCTAGAAACTGATATATACATCTGAAGTACAAACAGTATGCTTCTTGTGACTTCAGAAAATAAACCTCTGGTGGGAAGAGAACAGAATGTGGAAGAGAAAGTAAGAATGGCAATGAGATGCATTCTATCATCCACCTGTAATACTCTTTAGAGAAGGTGGTATGACACAGAGAATAACCAGCTAAAGACAAGAAAAAAACCCCAAAGCTGATGCTAAAAAAGGATGGTTACGATACTGTCAGAGAGCAACATAAATTAATTAATATTTTTTTAAAGTCTATCTGCACTAGGAGTACGATTTCAGAAAGTCTGTTTTGATAAATAATCTCAGAGATACATTTGGGTCACGTTCCAGCCTCAGCAGGTCTGCACAGGAGAAACAGACCACTACGGAAATCACATGTTATAAAATGTTAGAAAATACACAGAAATCACATGTTTATTGCAAAAAAAAGGTCCTGAGATAGATGCTGCATGAAGCTCAAATCAACATATCAACTCAATCTCTGTCCTTAAAGCGAAACAAGAAATTGACACTAAAATCCAAACCATTGAGTGTGTCTAAGGGCCATGTCTAAGTCAGTTTTAAGAACCCAATAGCCGGTTAATTTAAACAAATCGTTCTTCCTCGCAGCTGTGTCCCTGCGTTTTTCCCCGACATCGTCCCGGGGTGTCCCTGTCCGTGGTGCTGAACCCCAGGCGCCGAGTCTGGCGGGGACTAGACTCGCTCTGGGAGGGTCCCTGACCGTGGTGCTGCAGACACGGGCTGGGGACAGAAGGACAGAGGGCTGTGGCACATCAGCCACACACCCATGGGGTCCTTTGCGACTCTGTCTCCCAGTTTTGGCAAATGTGCATCCAGAAATGATACAAGACATCAGCTCAGCTGTCAGAAAGGACATAGACCTATTTTATCACTCATCCGTGACAGCATCTGTCTGAGTGTCACTGGCATTCCAGAGTTTCACAAAATCACTTTTCCCCATTTAGAACTGGGAAAAAAAATGATGTTATTACATCATTAAATGATGTAGTCAATGATGTTACATTCAAGGGAATGTAACAGGCTACTCAATATTTTCGTTTGTACTGTTTCTAATTACAAAACAGATTATCCAATCTAAACAAAGCAAGCCCATAATAGTCCTAAAGTTCTAGCACTGCCATGGGATGTGAAGTTAATAATCTTGTACAGCTTCCTGCAAAGACAGTCTTTACAATTCTCTTCCCACCTCCCCTTTTCAGCTCTCTGAGTATGCAAAGAAACCAGATCAGGAAAAGGGGTTCTTCATTCTCCCAGCTAGATTTTGATCTTGCATGGCTTCCTAAATGGAATCAAGCAAAGTTCTGCTCAGGATATTTCCTGTTTGTATGCTTCCGTTCTCCTAAAAGTTTCTCCCAACATACTTATGTCAATTGCTAAGGTCTGTCAACCTAAATTTAGAGAGGATGAAGTGCTTATCTCCTCTGAGAAGCAACTTGTGTTTCACAAAAAAAGCATGAAAACTTGTTGTCTGAAAATGGAGAGGATCTGGTAAATATACTTCACACTAAAAATATCAAAATCCATAACAGAACAGAAAATGAATAATGAAAAATGTGTGTCTTTTCAGATACCACTGATATCCCAGGTATCATTCAGGCTGGCTTTAATACCTCTAAAACTATTTCTTGAGATATGCAAAATTCTAGAAAATTGAATGGACCCACTCGTAAGCACCACGGATCCCATTACGAATTATGAAATATTTTATTTCCTGTAATATCCTGTTCTAAGCAGGGATTCACTTGAAGCATCCTGAGAAGAAAAATATTTGTCCCTTCCTTCTGAGGTTATCCTGTCTGACTTTGGAATACTTTCTAACTAAGTGGTATCTTTTGTCACGGATACAGATGACAAATTTCCTACGTGAAATACCAGTGACAAGGCAGCCAGGACAGGTGCTGAGCCCAGTAGTGCCAAGCCTCAAAAGTTTTAGCACCTAAATTCCAGATGCAAGTGCCTTTCAAAAGAAGTCACTGCCATTGCACCCACTCTTGTTATTTCTCACGCTGTTTCTCCATCCTCCTTTAATGTCCAAGTTTTGAACACACTTTATGCTTAGAAGAACACTGAGTCCTGGTGAGTTCATCAGTTTTAACTGCACTCCTTTTGTGTGCATTCAGCATGAGCTGAATAAAATATAATTTACATTTTCTACATGAAAACACTTGATTCACAGGTAATCTGTACAAGTTTTAATGCCCCTCTAGACATTTTTTTTTAAATTTGCAAAACTCTAGTAGGTTCACATGAAACCATTTTTTTAGTTTCTATCTCTTTGCCAAGAGGTAAACAACTAAGCAAATTTCATGCCCATCCCAATCTGGTTCCATACAAGGGAAAATATGAAGCACAAGTTTTATATGCAGTCCCTTTGTGCTCCTGAAATGGACACCCTACAAGAGAATTCAGGCTGGCATGCTGAAGAACACCCAACAGTGAAGTTCACATCAGAAGAACAAAACTACTCTAATTTTTCACAGTAAAAAAAACCTATTACTTCTCTTCTGTCAAGGTGTGTTTTATATTAGTGGCTCCCACATACCAATTAAACACCTCACTTCACTGAAGGTGAGAACTATTTGTTGCTTTTGTACACTTGACTGGAAAAGCAGTCATTACATACATAACAGCCTCTATAAAATTGATGATGATTTAGTAAATATTGCATGGAATAGATAAAGATAGGAATAAAAATATTATTATGTACACATGTAGCTATAGTGCAGAGAAAAGAAGATTTAAGAGTTGCATAAATTTCTTCTTCCAATAGTGTCAGTTTGTGATCCTACACAAATGTTGTGCCTTACAAAAGGAAAATTATCAACAGCTCCTTGCACACAGCAAGACCTTGTAACAAACTTCTTAGAACATAAAATCATGCTTCCATATCTCAGTCTTTGCCTTGTGTTTTTACTTCTATTTTCTTTCCTTATCCAAGTTCAGAAATACAATGCAATTTATTGCTTCCACTGAATAAGGAAAAGAATGTGCTTATGAATAACATAAGTAATGCAGAAAAAGCCACACAGTTCTGGTGGGAAACTGTTCCTGTTGTATAAATAAAATATATACTGCTATAAATATAATATGTAATACTCATTCCAAAGCATAGTCACCTCTTAAGGAATAAACACTTGAGGCAAAGCAGGGTAACAGACTGGCAGTGCACTCCTGGCATTTGTCAGGAGCGTTCCTCAGGCTGACAGCAATATTAACCACAATCCATTCCAGTTGCTTTGGTTTATCATTGTGTGACTGATGTTCAAAACAGTGCCATAAGAAGCTGCTTACATAAAGTGTTGGTTTAACCTACACTCTGCAGCTCTTTAAATCTGTACTAACTGTGGACTCCTAGCTGACACATTAAAAAAAATTGTTACTTAGATTTGACACTTCACTTGCAATTTCTAAATTTTTAAAAAGTAAATTCTTCACTGTCTTAGGCAGAAAAAAAAAAAAAAAAAAAAAAAAAAAAAAAAAAAAAAAGTAAAAACATTGACCTGACTTCCTTTCTGCCAAGATCAAAATCAAAGTTTTCCTTTTCTTTACACAGTGGGAACACTAAATTGTGACAAATTTCTGGGCAGGCATAAGGAAAGAAATAAATGACTGTTAAAACCATGTAGACATTTAAGTGAAATATCTTTAAATATTTTAAAAACCTTTAGCAGTGCAAAAGCATAGATATGCTACAATACATAATTAGCACATATTTGGAAGCATTACCCCCAAGATAACAGTGCTGCAATAAAAATATCACAATATCCATGACATCCACAAATTTTCATAGCAGAATGTTAGCAAGGTCTTCCACATACTTGTCACAAATTCGTCATCTGACACAAAGTTTAACACGTGAGCTGCATGGAGTTGGTACTGCTAGAAATGCCAAAACAGTAACCAAGACTTGAACTGCTTTATTTGAAACAGGTATGGCATAAAGACTCTCACTATGTGTGTATATATATATGCAATAATTATGTGCTGTTTTAAGTTCCCAGTTTTCCAGCAAATGCTTGAGAAGGTCGAATGTTGTTAGAGATGCAATCTAAGTAATGTCCTCCCTCAGCACCAGCAATGGAAAGATTCCCTCAGAACTGAAAGCACACTTAGAAATCTTTCTCAAAGACTACCTTCATGAACAGAGAAATCTGTATAACCAGTCAGGGTTAATAAAAAAATACATAGAAATAGAGCAGGTTTATTATCCAATCTCTCAAATGGAGGTAAGTGCAGCACCTAACTCAAAATGAGAAAAAAAATGTTCTGTTTCAGAGAGGAAGAAAGACTAGGACTACAGTGCTGATTGAATTGACTCTATAAATGAAAAGACAATTAAAAGGAGACCCTTCAGAAGTACAGCACCTGGAGAATCTTTTTCCTTGTCTTCAATTATTTCAGCAATGACATGACCTATGCAGAAGCATTGTGACTTTTGTCACATAACAAAAGTTAACGGAAAATGAGGTTGCAAAAATCATGTCATTACCAAGGAATTCATTAATGATTAGTACATTTAATTTATCTACTAATTTAAGCTACCACAGGGCTGATGTTACTTTTAAATTTTCAATGTTGATTTAAGTGCAATTCACAAGAGTACTCTAGCTTGGTGATAGATATTTTTGGCTGTAAACTACCTTCAGATACTTTCTGGTGAGGGGATTATTAAATAGCATTTATTGAATTCCACGAAGAAAAAATTATTTTAAAATAAATACATGTTTAACTTCTAAAGACCTGTTAAAATATAAAATATGTGCAGGTTTACCCATGAATGTGCATCTGTGTCAGCCAAACATTCTAAGAAACCTTAGAGTTAATGACTTATTCACCTTAAGTAACACTCTTAAGAAAAGCTGCAACAATAGTACCTCAGAATCTCTGCTTTGGCTTTAAATGTGTACATATACACATTCAAAAGGGAAATATAGATATATACACACATATTCAAATATATATATACATATATACGTGTGTGTATATATGTGTATATATATACATATATATATATACACGTGTGTATATATGTGTTTATTTGTCTATATATTTGCTGACTATACAGTACCTCTTTTAAGGTTAAAATACTAAATCAGTAATAAAACCTTTTCACAGACCTGTGTTAAGTTAGTTCAATCAAGTGCAAACTGAAAGCAAAAACTTTTAAAGCTGTCATATTTCCATGGGGATTTTTTTTAGTAGCAAATTACCAATTTATATAAGACTTTAAAAAACAAAAACAAAAACCCAAAAAAAAGCTATAATTAAAATACTCTCCTTACCTTTTCTACTAATTAACTATATTGCTCCATGTGCCAACCATTTCCCATAAAAGCTACCTTTCAGAAAAAGATCCTGCTTGCTGATCAGTGCACCCAGTCTTAGTAGAGAAAATGAGAGCTACTTCTACTCTGTAAAGTGAAATAGTGCTTTCTGGGAAAGCATTGCAACAGAATAATCACATTCTCTAAACAGGCTGTATATTGAAACTGCAAATGGGGGGCAGTGTTGAAAAAAACCCACAAGGCTACTCTGCCAGAAAGGAATTGTTTGGAAAAGTTGTTCAAACCTGCCAATGTCTGTCTGACAAAGGACAGCTGCATTACTCCAGCATACCTGAAGGGGTACACAGAGGAAGTGATAAAGTGAAGTTTCTACTCATTGGAATACAGGTAGTGATTTAAAAGTACCAAAAAATACAATGGTATCACAGGGTTTGCTACTAAAAAAAGCACAATTCTCATCAAGGTTAAAAAAAAAAAAGCAAACAGGAAAAGGCTAATTTTTAATCTTTAACAGCCTCAGCATTTCTAACTTCATTAAAATTTGAAATGAAATGTAATGTCTATATTCCAACCAGGAGCACCTTCCAATAACAATGATTAAGTTGATACAATCAGAAGCAATAAGAATACATTAATAATTCATTCTTACACAATCTGATCCCTATTAGCAGTACACACATGAGGAAATGAAACACTGATAATGGTCATGCAATTAACATATTAAACACAGCAGAAAACGTTTGTAAGACTGCAAACTACTATGATAAAAATATAAAGGTATACTTGATGAGAAATACCTTTGACAAATCCCTGAAGTTGCTAGGAAGTGTAAGGTCCAACTCCTCTGACTCATAGTTGGTGATAACCCAAGGGAAGACAGGGTACTGATTCAAATCATTGTAAGTTCGACCTGACAAACAACAAAAAATCCCCCACTGTGAATCAAGAGTTACATTTAACTAAAACACCATTCTCTTAAGACACAACAATATAACTTTATGAGCTCTTTGAAAGAACTGCAGTTTATTTCAGATCTGTTACCATTCCAATATTCTACTTTGCTTTATTGAAAGGATGATGGAAGAGTTGACAATATGCTAGTACTTAATCTAAAACATTTCAGCCCATTTCACTTTAACTGTAAACTCTTTTGCATACAGTAAGATTGACAGTTAAATTTACTTATTTCCTACACACTTCTCCTTTCCTTGTTTACATCACCTTGCCCTCCATTTCCTTAAGGTGAAACATGTCAAAAATTGGAGGGACAATGATTTTTGTTGACACTAAAAATTAAAGCATTCCTTTTACATACTGTCTTAAATACAAAATGTGAAAGAAGAACGAAGTAGCTCAGGAATTTAGACTGAAGAATTTTTCAACTAACTGTTTCATCTAGAGAATTCCCTTTGAGGTGAATTCATCCTTGCCCCTTGTCAACATTTACCAGGACAGAAAATTTGGTCTGGATACAGGTTCATGTGTATATCTTCATGTATCTAAGGTGGAAATAAAATATTTCCAGTAAAACCAAAATATTCAATTAGAATAAGCACATAGCATGCACATATGCACACCCCAAAGCCTGGTTTCGAAGTTTAAAATGCAGTTTTTACATGGAACCTGTCTCTTTTTATTATATTGTTTCATAGGCTTATTCATTCATATCATCTTCAATCAGCATGTTCTTGAGATTTCGCTCAGCTTGGTTTTAAAAGTCTCCAAAGACAGGCTTTAACGTCTTCCCCAGGAATATTATTTTACAATCCAGCCTGTAAGGTTGTCAGAAAACATTTTCCAAACCTCCCCCAAAGTTTTTCTTCTTCCAGTTTTCTTACACCACTCAGTATTTTTCCATCCTGGTTTGCAGTATTTTTAAATGGTAGAGTCAGTCTTTCCCTAATCACTTGGCTGTATTGCACATTATCTCTTACTGAGGATTAAGGCCACTTACATGGCACTGGGATAACTATCTTTCCTTTAATTCCCTATCATGGGCAACTCAACTTTCCCTCTTCCCATAAGGTTATCTTTTTGCTTCTTTTAACCTCAAACACCAAGCAGATAAGAATTCAATTTATTATTTCAATAGTATATTAAAGCTGCAAAGGGTCATTCATTAGAGGCACAGAAAACAGTGTCATGATGTGCCTCATTCAGCTTGAGCAGTAATGAGGCAAGCAGATCGACCCCTACTTTTAAAAATCTGCCAGCATCCTGGCACCTCTGACTTGATGACTGATTACAGAAAGCACCAAAACTGACCATTTGTATAAAATGCAATTAGTGCAAGCACGGGCATTTGTTATATCAATCGTGTTAGCAAGAGCCAAGCCTGAAAGGGAATTAACAGACCTTTCACCACTGTCAATACCACAGAAAACAGCTGAAAATTGAGAAATTTTCTAAGCTGCTCAGAGGAGAGAGTAAGTTGGAAAATAAAAGGGATGTCATGAGACCCACCAGTCAGCCTCCACTTAGTAAAATGAAGCCCAGCTGGTGAGAAGTTGATAGGGTAAGATGGGTTAAACAAAATGAAGCTCAGCATTTACAGAATGAGTGGTTAGGACAAAAACAAGTGGATACAAATTAGGGTTGGGTTTGGATTAATGGTGTTCTGGAACAGCAGCACTGGCAATCCAGGCACTGCACCCTGTTTTGAGACCAGCCATGCATCCTGTAACAGTGGTGCTTATTGGCTCCAGGAGTATCCTGCTCCCTGGCTGAGATTTCCCAGCCCTACAGAGAACTCATTGAACCCATGATATTTAGGAAAGATAGTACTTATGAAAATTAAAACTTTGAATACTGGAGATAAAGATGTTATTTTTTTTTTGAGGTTTTCCTAAATAGTTGACAGTCTATGTAGTTCCTGTCCCCCACAACAGTCATGATATTCTGATTTTAAGTGCAGCTCAGTACAGCACTGTGAATACCTCTCTAGTTTTACACAAACATAATTATGAATAAAGTAAACTTAGGAGGATTTTTGTGAAGTTCCTCAGGACAAAATCATACATAGAAAAAAATCACTCATTAAAAGAGCAAAATCCAGTTGTGCCCTATGGCTGTTGAGACTGGTGCCATGATTAACTCCTTTTCTGTGTAATTACAGTAATTGGAATGTACAGCAATTAGGAATACCTGCTATAGTGTTTAGAAACATCAAGTACTCAAAGTTGGAAATCTCCCGGTGTTGCCAGCGCTGGGTCATATTGGAAGCTTTGAAGATCTGCCGTGGACTAGCCAAAGAAATGCGTCTGAAAACAAAGGAAATCGGGAAAAAAAATAATAATGAGAAAACCTGGTGGGTTTTCCTTTTTTACATATCTGATTTTTAGTGGCAGTAGTACATATTCTTCCTACCAGGCCTATGCTAGATTTCTCTGGAGATCAAACTGCCACTTGGATACTTGAAGTTCATTTTTAAAGTTTTATAATCTAATAAGAATAAAAGAATTAAAGCATCTGACAGCTGGATATGTCAAGATTTGAAAAATTTCCAAGAGAAACCTTTACAGCTGTGCAAATTCAGCTGCTCCGTGACGGCTTGATGTATTACAGAAATATGTTACTGGAGATTTAGAAAGATGGAATATCATTAAATAAGAAAATTACAATACTCTTAGAATTTCACGTAAGAATAAAGTCATCTTTAAGGAGAGGTTTTTTAAATCCCTCAAGAACAAAGGAAAACAATGATAAGATGATAGAATTTCGTTATGAAGTCCATCCTCTTGAGATTTAAATTCTGGGCAGTGTTGAGGAGTTAGTCATAAATAACTCAAACTTTCAGAATTTGATGCCAGATTTCCTAATGTTTGTGAAAGAAGACTGTAGAGTCATTCCTTGGGATGATAAATCAAACTGAGAGGAGTTTATCATAAAATTCCCAAGACTGTTTTGTTCATGATGAAAACATCTGTAAATACCAAACCCACCTTACTTAGGGAGGAAAAAAAATCTGTATGTAGTTTTAGTCAACAATTCTTACAGGTACTGGTGAACAATTTAAGGAAACTGTAACTGATTTTTTTTTTAATATAACCTCCATTATGTTGCAAACAAATTGATCAGTACCAATGGATGTGAAATTTTGAGCAAATGTGTCTTCAATGTAATTTAAAAATTTTCACGCATAATTTGTTTCTGTAAACAGAAATCCTGATATTCTTACAGAGTGGCTATAATCGCAATCCAAGAGATTTTTTTGTTTCTGGACTCCATTAAAAAAACCCCTACAAAACACAACAGAAAACATCTCAAACTATTTTATCCCATTTCTATGTACAGAAATCTATTAAAAATAAAAATCTAAAGTAACAACAACCAAGATACTCCCTAAGGGTTTCCTGCTGCATGTTCTACAAACCAGTAGGTGTAAATGCTCCAAACCACGTGGGCTGGTTTGATGGGGAAAAAAAAAAAAAAAAAAAAGAACTCTTAAAACTGACAGACAAAATTAACTCCAATTGTAAAATACCTGGTCTGGGGTAGTCCAAAGATGGTGCCAATACCAACCCGAGGTAGACAGTTAACCACTTTCTTCACTGTTGCTTGGTCAGGGAAGTTGAACATGACACCCACTGTGAGTACAGGAGTTGAAATACAGCATGATTTTACACATTTTAGGCTTTCTCAACCAACACAACGCAACCCTGAGCTCAGGTGTGCAACAGATCAGAAAATTTTCCTTCAGGTTGCTGTAGATATTTTTTTTTTTTTTTAATTTCCAGAACTCTTTTTATATATCACTAACAGGAATTTCAACAAAAGTTGTCACTGTTGCACATCTGACAAGGTCTACATTTGTTTTCCTTTGTGAATAAAAATTAAACCTATATGCACAAATTGACTCTCCAGAACTAATTAAAAAACGTATGTATTAACTGGTTCACACATTTACTAATTTACTTTCTAGATATTTCCTAGGAATAGTCTTCAAAATACTATCTTCCTATTTTGCCTGAAATGTGTGAATGACACTTATGAAACAACAACCTAAAAATCTAATTATGGTATCACCAGTGGTCATTTATGACTTCAGAGAGTACAAGTGTTTATGCATATGATTAATATTCTGTTGGACAATATCATTGCCAAAAGAATGTTCCATATTTTAAATAAAGCACGAAGGCACAGCAGTCACTGGTCTAATCCAGCAGTGAAATTCTTTCATTCTGCTGTTCTTGGTGTGTACAACTAACAAGTATCAACCCTCCAAGGGGACACAAACAATCCTTCACGCATAACAGATCAGAGGTGGGACTGTCTTGAGCAGGAGTCCTCAGAGAATGCCAAATAAACACGTGGATATAAATGAAAGTGAGGCATTGATAATGCACAGTTCTCATGCTTGATCCTAATTTATCCTTGAAGAAAGAACTGGAAGGAGAAACTAAATTACAAAAAAATACTAGCTTAAATACTGATACATTTATTCCAAGCTCTTCCTCTATCTATGCAAATCCATGTCAGAACAGACATGACTAAACAGAGTGTGCACATGTCCCCACATTCACACTTGCCATTTCTTTAAGCTCACTGTACCTCTGTTTGCCATGAATATCTCCAGCGCTGTGTTTTGCAAGAGGTAACGTCGGGAAAAGATGGATCGAATCTCTGAGAAGAGCCATTTTCCGTGGAGTCCTTCTGTGTATGCCAGAATCTAGGAGAAACAGACAGAGAGGATGCTTAAAGTATGTTAGCTGGACAGGTAATACCTTGCAAAAGAGAAACTCTTTGACCCACACAGATTCTTCCAATTACATGCAAAACCTGCAGCAAAATTAAAATATGCTCAAACTTCAAATCATGCTATGAATCTCCAATGCATTTTTTGTACTCCTGAATTCGACTAGTCATGCTAAATATTTTAAACATTTGCTTGCATTTTTTTTTTCCTTTAAAGACAACTGTCTATTTTTCGTAACAGTTTTAGGGTTTAAAAACTAGAATTAAATGTTTGGCACTTCAGCAAAGCACAAAACCGTACTCTGAAATTTATTTCCAGCAGCATCAGATGTATCTGAACTCCCTTCAGCATTGTAATAACAGGCCTGCTAAAAATAAGCAAGGAAAAAAATGTCTTTAAAGAAAATAAAATGTTCCTTAGGTTTATCGTTCAGGCAGCATTCATTAATTCTGGAACTGGAAAGGTTGCCTGTATAAGAGGTTAAGTATCATTTTGTCAGCTAAGGTTAAACACAAACCTGCAAATGAACTCAGCATAATCTCTCTATGGAGTAAGCGGCTGTCAAAGTAACTTGTTACAATTCCTGTCATCCCATCTGACAGACACAGATGCTGGGCTGCCCTCACAATTCAAACTAATCCCATTTTCAGTCCTCAGCCACTTTGTTTCTTTGTTGCTTCACTTTTTCCTTTTCGTTTCAAAGCTTAATTATGAAAGTGTTAAGGGACAGAGAGACTGGACACTTCTCTACCTCAGATTAACAAATTATAGGAGAAGGAAAACCTGAGATTTGTCAATTTTACCAAACACGAAAGCATTTAAGAGAAACCCATCACAGAAAAGGAGAATCAGATGCAAACCTTGTTAACATCACTCTTACCACAATTTCACTCGAGCAATATATTGTATATAAAAACAAAAAAATGAAATTCAAGTCCTTTACATAACAAAGACTGTTAACGAAACCAATCATTTGTTTACAGGTTTTGAACAAAGGAGGACTTTGCCTCGCCTGTAGCATATATTGACAAATAAAACCTGCATTTTTGTAGCACAGAGAGCAGATGCACCATTATAAAAGCACTACACAACATAGCATAAAATATTGTACCAGTTTTGTGAATTAAAAGCAAACAAGACGGGCAAACCAAAAGCTGATAGCACAGATCAGAACACACAAAACAAATCATCTCCCACACCTTCTCTCTTTTTACTTAATCCCTCATCTTCACCTCAACAAAAGTGGCACAGCCAACTTCTCTCCCAGCAAACACACACACACAGAGAAAGAGAAGGAATAAAACCATGTAATTTTTCCAGTACAAAATTCTAGAAATGTGATGAAAGGACCAGAGATTGTCAGTGGTTGCTAAACCTTCCTGGGACAGGGGAACTAACAGACTTGGGCCATGCTGACACTTGCCATAGCACACCCATAATTGGCAGATTTGTGTAATTCTGTGGTGCCACTCAGAGCCACTGCAGTTGGCTTTTGTCACATGCATATAAATATCCTCTAAGAATACAACATCAAAAGAGGTAACAAAGGAGACAAAGTTGCACTGCTCCTGCACAGAAATCTCTTAGTACTTTTTGCTGGTATTCACCCATCTAATGATCTTGAAATTGGAGCTTCTAACTGCAAGGATTGATTTTTTTTTGAGACAGACAGCAATGTGGTAACCTCCACTTTCCTGTAACAATTAAAACACAACAGCCTGTTTGTCCCCATCGGTCTGTGCATGGCAAATCCATACACTTCCTGTGTGGATACTGTGAGCAAAACCAGCACATGAAATAATTGTTACTTTTACCCTGCAAAGTGAGCATTTTCCGTGAGAGCGGGAATCCTGTGCCAGGCTCAGACCTTGCTGCTTCCAACCTTCTCAAAGCTGGAAGGAAAAGCAGCACCTGGGAAAGAGCAGAGGTGGCTTGCTCTGTGCACCTCACAGAGCCACGATGAAGCCCCTGAGATCAGCCAGAGTGGGTTTACAGCAGGAACTGGAAGCACAGAATCGCCACCAGCCCCCACTGTACCCACTCTCTGAAGCGCTCATTAGCAAAAGTGATCAGGGCACACCAGCAGCTGAGGCCGGGCTGAGCAAGGCCCTCATTCCGGGCTGGAGCAGGGTCTGCCTGCTCTGTGGCCTCACTTCAAAGCCTCTGGAGTTCAATTAAAACTGGATTAGGTGGGAGCAGGCCTTCTTTGGGACGCTGTGCTCTCTGAAAGTCCGGGCGCGCTGACGGCACCCCGGATAGACAGAGGTCCAGCCCGCCAGTGAACCAGTTGCCGTGGAAACTGCAGCACTGGCCCCTGCTCATCACTCCACCTAGAGCAGATGAAAGCTCCAGAGGACAAACGCGTTTCTTTCATGTGTATTGCTAAGTGTTCCTTATGGAAATGCAGCACGACCTTTTATACTCACGAGAAAATATTGTTAGAAACTCCTAGCTGCAGAAACCGACCCGTTCCTCAAGATCTTTAATTTTTTTTTAATCACTTCTGACATCAGAATTACAACTTTCAAAAACTATTTTTGCATTTGCTCTGTTTTCACCCATAAGCCACACAACACAGAGCTCCACTTCAGAATTTAGGAACAACTATCTTCTTCATACTATTGTACAATATTTTGAGGTTAAAACCAACTCATTTCTGCCTTTTGTCACCATCAGTTTTGGAACAAGTTGTGGAGCAGAGACTAATGAGAGTGTACAATATAATTTAATCTGCAGAAATAGTACTGCCTTCCCCATGTGAGAAAGCATTTACAGAATTTTAGTTGATTTAACACAGATTGAAGTTCAATCAAATGCATATTTCATTTGTTTCAAAAGATACAGCACCTTATAGGAGAAAAACAATTTATACTGTTTACCATTTCATTTAAAAACACACAAACAAATGAGGCAATTGTAAAGTTCTACGGTTCCAAAAATCTCATCAGACAAACTGCTCTGTAATTAGACTTTGGCAACATCAGATGAACAGGCATCATGACAACATTACCAAAAATACAAAATTACTTTCCCCTTGGCATGAAGTCCCTTTTACTTCAAGTATTAGAAATGAAGGTCTAAACCTGTACTCATTTGCTGTACTCAAGCTGATGGCCCCAACACTGCACAGCTGCAGGAAACTCCCCAAGAAATTAGTGAGTAAAGAACAGCCAGATTCAAATTCTACTTGGAGCAGATTGTGAAATTAGGGTTGCACTGAAAACTCAGGTAGCACAGAGCTCACTCACCACAGATTAGGATCATACATAAATAAGTGCTCACGATTTACCGTCATATACAGTCATATACGATACTCATATATTATATGAGCATTAAAATGCTCATTTACTTGGAAGCTATCCTGTCATTTTGCAGTTTTTAATGCAAATGCCCCATCCTACCTTTACTTCAAAACCCTCCTTGAATGTTGATCATAAACAATGTCTACTGTAAAAGACTTCATGCAATAGTTAAAAAAACACCCCATTGCTACAGCTGCCTCCTGAATTAGAAAAGTAATATTTTACTGAAGACTAAATGAACATTTTGCTTTACCTGTTAAGCAAGCCAATCAGTTATCGTATATTTTATTTTATTTTAGAGAAAAGTACTATTGATCCTGAAAATGTGAATAGGCTAGAAGTAATTAAGTCTGCAAATGGGTTATAGAACTGAAACAGTAATTGAATAATTATATTACTTTAATATGCCAGCCAACTTAACTGCCATGAGTAAAATAAAAGCTAAATAGCTTATTTAAAAAGCTGATGCACATTTGTTTAATTTTAAACAAATTATAATGTAACAAAAAGAAAAAAAACCAACAAAGCACTGAATAAAAATATAGAGCATTTCATTTACATTCCAATTTGATTACATTTGAGAGATAAAATTTATAAATACATTCCAGCAGCACTCCAGGTCATTTGGGGTCATTTTTACCGAGGAAGGCAAAATTGCAGCACTCAGAGGCTACAAAATTTGACACTCAGTTCACAAGAAACCTGGATTTCTACCTTAACCCCAGCCTTGCAACTGAGGATCCTTGGGTTCTGCTGCCCAGGAATTATTTAGCTCCTGGCTGCAGGATTCACAGTGAAAGGGTCTTACTCTGCTCTTTGTTTAAATACATCTAAGTACAACTGAATTAACAGGAAATTAGATCAGACTATTAATAATTATCAACATGCTCTTCAATAAATCACAGTTGCTTATTGGTTTATTGTAAATTTCTCAAAGAAACAACAAATAAGATGTTCTCTTTAAATCTCAAGATATTTACAAAATCAGCCACTGAAATCCACAGGCAAGGAGCAGCAGCTTCCCCACCAGTCCCCCTGCAAGCATGCACAGTCTGTTACACAATCCTGTTCAGCATTTTCATGGGTGACAAACTCAATTAAACATATTCATTACTTTAATGTTCCACCAGACAGTTTTACCCGGCATTAAAAAAAAAATAAAATAAATAAATAAATACTCGGTGACCTTTGTATTGATCAGAGCAAAATGGCTTATGCCTGGGTGTGGGTGGTGAAGGGATTGGGGAGGGGGGTGGTAAAGGACTCTTATGTTTTCTCTTCCAATTACTGAAGGAGATGATAAAACCACAGCAAATGATGTATCAGCTCATTTTATCTTATCGCTTTGGGGCTAGGTGACAATGAAGTTCATATTTCACTGGTTCCCATTGAAGATTGTGAAAATTACTTGCCCTTATGACCTGAAATTTCACTGGAAGACAGAAATTTCTCTTCTGCAAAGTAATGCAATTTTTCAGGTGTCAACCTTTAGCCCAGCTTTAAAAATTAATTTCATTTATATTAACCAATGATATTGATATTTTCACAGAATGCTCTTAGATACATGAACCACCGACTAGCAAATTGATGTGCTTGAGAAGGATAGAATCATTTTATCTGAAGCTGCTGGGGACAGACAGATTTACCACAAACTGAAATTCCTATTTCACATTATGCTGTTTATATTAGCCTCAAACACCTTAAGGCCTCTGGGCCTGTAAATAGTTTAATCTTTTGTTAGGGTTTAGTTCTGTTTCTAGATCCATTCAGTCTTGAGATCATTTCTCTCTACAGAATGAACACATAAAAACCCCATGTGCTTGGAAATAATAGGAATAATAAGAATAAAGTCTGACCGTCACAGACCACAGTTCAGTGGTCACATATATGATGGCATGAAAAATACTTCCCAGATTATTAAAATAGAGGAATGCACAACTATATATTCTCCCTTTATCCTGTCACTTAAGCTATATTTCAGTGTGAAAAAAGCACGCAATGTAGGTTTTCTGAAAGTGGTCTTCTACTAACTACAGGTAGCCTTCTTCCTGATCATCCCAATATAAGTTGGAAATAAAATTACTGAGGGAGCCTGTATTTCAGAACTTTTCTGGTTTGACTCCGTGGTTCTAAACACCTCACATAGACTAATAAATCTGCATACCATGTTGGCAAATTTAGTACCAACTCTCTTACTCCCTTCAACTGGGTCTCATTGATGCCTTAGATTTTAGCATTCATAGTTTCAGATTCTGTGCTGCCTAAGGAGGTAGTTTGGAGCCTCACATTAAGTGCCAGTAAGCTCTCTTCACAGAACAAGTAGACAAAACAAATCTTTTCCTGCTGAGGACCAAGGACAACTTTCAGCCCAAAAAGCACCAACAATGGTGGACTGAAGGGAGGAACAAGAAGGATGGGACCTCACAACCTGAAGCTGTAATTGGACAATTAAACCCCAATATGCAAATGGACCAAAACTGATAAAAATATAACATCTCGTGATGGGGCAGCCATTTTGTGTGGTCATTCCTAACCCACCCTGGGTACAGCCTGGGTCAGGCTCCTGTAATGCCCAGGGTGGGTTCTAGAAGCCTTTTAATAAACATTTGCTTTATTCTCTAGCTCTGCCCAGCCTCTGTTTCAGGTCAGCCTTCCTAAGGCACCATCATAAACATTTTTTTTTCCTTCTTGATTAACCCTGCTGGCTTTTAGAGAACAGGGGTTCATTACCACTATCAGAAAACATTTAATTAGCCCCAAGAACAGAAACATCTGACTGCTAAAGACAGTTATGGAAGGTAAATTATGCAGCCTCAGATAGTGGGAGTTCAAAAGGAAGAAAATTAATATAGGTTTGGGTGACTGTCCAAGCCCTGCAATGTTAAGGCCATGAAGTTATACCTGTGTTTGGAAAATATGACAGCAGGTTTATTTGTGATAAAAAGGAGTGAGAATTGCAGGAATTCACAGATCCTTGTAGGAGCTGACTGATACCTTGATTTAGTTACATTCTGATTTAAGAGCAAGTTGGATCTGTTCCTCAACAGGTAGATACAAAAGGCTCATACAGATGTTTACATCACCTGGAGAAGAGCAACACTTCTTCTTCTACCAGGGTTACCTGTTTATGCTATTTGCTACAGCACTAACGTTCATACATATACAGACTTCATATACCTGGCATGTAAAATGATACAGACAACAAATCATAACCAAGAATCTTTCAATCATTTAGAAATAACTCAGCACAGTCTTTGCAGACTGCATTAAATCATACAGCTTCATGATTTCATGTGTCAATGAATTCCATCAGTTAAACAGAGACAGTGCAAATACTAAAAAAGCTTGTTTTGATTTCATTTTGTATACATTGAAAAAATGACAGTACCTGCAAAAGCTCAAGAAGAGAGCTTAAGCATCAGTGAGCAGAATTCCATGAAATGATTTCTCACTATGTAGAAGCTGTCAAAAGAAGCTGATGATATTAAACATACATCAAAAATGCTGAAATAAAGTATTATCAGTATTAAGACTTTGTAGTAATGAATGGTGGAGTGGTGCATTCCATGATCACTACCCTGTGTGAGACAGAATTTTGGAAAACTAGGTGTGGGAAAATTCCCTTTGCCATCATTTTATCTATCCAGCTGAGAAGCAGGTGTCTAGATGGCTTTAAAAAGTCCTTCACAACTCTCTTACTTAGGTGCATAACTTTTTATCACCACAACTGTTGCTACCTTGTTAGTTAGCTCACCTTCAATTTATTAATGCAGAAAACTAAAAGACAAAGAGCAGGGAGCTTTAGATGTTCCAAATTTTCACTCTGCAAAAACTGATCAATTAATAAGGAAATACAAATTCAGATGGAATTCATTATGGAAATTTTTATTATTGGAAAGGAGGTTATAAAATAAAAACTCTTTTAAATCTTGACCTCAAAAGTTTTTAGCACGCTCCCTAGAAACTGGTGTTCCCATTAAAAAAGATAAAATAAATGTATGTTTTCAAGGTGCCAAGTATGATCATGATCCATATTTTGAAAATATAAATTGTACAGAACATTTCCTGGTAGAAGTAAGACAACATAGGACTAGTGCTTAAAACCATGCCATGAAGTTGTAACACTACTGCAATTAAAAAAAGAGGATTTCAAAACAAGCCCTAAAATGCTTTCCCTTGTTCAAAGATGGAAGTGCCAGAAAGATAGTGGAAAGGAATCAAGCAGAGTTTGGTGGGGTGGTTTTTTTTTTGTTTGTTTTTGTTTTTTTTTTTTTGTTTGTTTGGTTTTTTTTTGTTTTTTTGGTTTTTTGTTTTTTTTTGTTTTGTTTTTGTTTTTTTAATATAATGACAAAAGGGTTGTAGATTTGGGTTTTTCTTAAGTTTAAGGTCTGGTTCATCCCTCTACTTTTACAAAATTCCTAGTGCAGAAGTTTTGGAGAACAGTCTTTATCAGCCTATTAGTTGATCATTAACAAGTACAGAGTCTGAAAATAAGGACAATTGCCAGACTCACAGCAGCTCATATCCACAGCAGCATTACTTACTATGTATGGTGAAATGTAAGAAACAGGAGCAAGCATCTCAACGGTAGGGCACAGAAAACAATGCAGAACCCATCTTGGTTTTACTGTCTCTTAAAGGTATTTAGACATTGGTTTTGGTTTTGTTTTTAAAACACAGAATATCCTGAGTTGGAAGAGACCCACAAGGACCACTGAAATCCAATTCACAGCCCAGCTCAGGATATCCCCAAGAGTCACACCCTGTGCCTGAGAGTGTTGTCTAAACACTTCTTGAGCTGTGTCAGACTGGTGCTGTGATCACTGGCCTGGGGAGCCCCTGTTTTAGGAAAATAAGGCTCATGTTTGCTGTAAATGTCTCTTCAAATTTGTATTTGGAACAGCAAATGAGAACAGTCATGTCAGATTTCCACTGCTGTGCCCTGCACCTGCCTATTTCACCACTTTCAGGATATGACTTCTCCCATGGGCTGCTTCTCCACGTATCCAGCAAAGGTCTCTCCAGTCAGAACATGTGCAAGGGGAAGCAGCAACTACAACCAAGAAGGAACCACTACACCTGCAATACTGGCAGCTGTCCAGTGTCTGCTGTTTCCATCTGAACTTGCAGAAGGAGGAGCAGAAAGCAAATGGGCAATGAAAAAGAAAGTTTCAATGCCAAAAAAAAGAAGGATTTTTTATATTTTTTTAATCAGTGACCTGTAAGATGACTTTCATATCCCTTCACCAGAAACAAAACAAAAACAAAAACTCCCCCACACATCTGGCAGGAAGCTAGAATACCAGTCATCAAGAAAGACTGCATCTGATCAGCTCATTAATGGGAAGCAAGCCCATACATAGAAGAACAGATGTGCCTCTCGAAGGCAAGGAGAGAAGTCAGACTGCAGAGCTGCCAAGCCAGCCATTCACATCAGAGGACTCTGCTCTGTGTTTCGTGAGAGGTGTGGCACAGAAGGTGCCCCTTGCAAAGGGGATGTGGATGCAAAAATGGCTTAATGCCACCTTTGTGCTGCAGAGACTCCCAAGTGCTGCAGGAACCAAATCCCCTTCAAGTGAAATGGGGCAGCTGCAGGGGCTGACATACACTTGGGATGCCCAGGACTGTATATAATACTGAACAAATCTTCCCTCTTGCCCTCAGAAGCTGGGAAAGAAGCTTTGTACAAAGCACAGCACAAAACTGCTATAAAACCCTTCACTGCTCAAGCCCTTCTCCACTCACTGCAAGTTCATTTACTGTAAACCAAAGCTGAATACAGATATGACAACAAAATAGAGAAATTGTTCTTAGTTACTGAAGGACATCTTCTATGTGCTCTTTTCATAACAAAACCCCACGAGTATGCTTCATATTTTGTATCTGTATTCTTGCATTTGTCTTATATTCCTGTAAAAGTAGATTAATTTCTCAGATGAAAGAACTGACTGAAATCAGTCACTGACCAAGGTTTTGTTATGGCCTGTGACTGCAAGGGAGAACCCCTTAAGATCACCCATAGAAACAATTTCTCCGATTAAAACTTATCCCATGTTTAAAAAAAAAATAAACAGCCATGTGAAGAGGAGGTTTTATACAAAAACTGCCAACATTCATCTTAGTACATGCTAAACTAAAGTAATATAAATTCAGCTTTAAAGCATTCCTACAAGCAAAGACCCTTTTCCAAGATTAAGCAAGCCAGGGGCACAGTTAATGTGAGGTCTACAAGCACATCTATGATTCTGGGGTAACAGAACAAGAACATCCCCTTATTTCAGCTTAAAAATGCAATAGAAAATTAAACTGCATTTCTAGTCCAAATGATTGATAAGAAAGGCTTGAAAATGTGATTCAAGTGTAACAGATACACAGACAGCAGTCTGGGGATAGCTGAACAATTGATCCTACAACATGATTTGCCTTGCCATTCCCCCTGGGGTATTAAATCTAAAACTTGCTACTCCTGAGGGCCCAATAAAAAATAGGTCTATCAAAGAATTCTGCAGGTGGCAGGAGGAGAGAGGGCAGTAAGTCTATGTGAAAATATTAGCTCTTGTGAAGAATTTTAATCTGGGCTGTGTTATGCATTTATCTTTCAAACCCACGATGCTGTTTTGCACAACTGGAAGTTTTCCTAAGAGCCAGAAAAAGCCAAGTCTAATGTGGGAGTATTGACAAACCCCAGTTTCCAGCCAATACCTAACAATGTTTCATAAATGCTGAAGTCAAGAGGGAGAAGTATTTTCAACAGCTTCTCTTTAGAAAACCCTAACCCCATAGCAATTATCCTATCCAGCCTGGCCTAAGTGCTGCCAAGAACTAAGTTCTTTGTAAAAATACAGCAATTTATCCTGCTTGTGCATGTTTCATTTAAAAAACTAACTTAAGGCAGCCTTTTAATAGGCAATTCTTATCAAATAAATTTATCACATTTGAAAGAATGAAGTGGAGCCCTTCTTAAATCTTTTTTCAAGTAGGGAAAAGACCCTAAGTGGGTAAGCAGCTCCCCTCCCAGTCAGCTCCACATTTTGAAAAAGGTGTATGGTTTTTCAAAAGGAGCAAGAAACTTCAGGCATTAAAAAAATTGATTTTTCCAGTGGGGTTTGCAGCTCTTAAGTGATTTTTGATATGGAACTCAATGTTCTTTCTTTCTTTCTTAAAAAAAAAAAAAAAAAATTAGGCAGAAGATCTACCTTTAGGGTTTTCTCTAGCTGAAGTACTTACAAGTAAAACACCTGTAATCAATTCTTCACATAACATGCTAGCATTATAGATATTAAAGTGGGTAACAATTTTAAGATATGTGTTAGAGGAAAGAAGATTTGAGATATGAAGTATAAAATATCTCACCCTACAAAGAGGAACACATTTACAGCTAGAAACTTTAGCAGATTTATCGCTACAAGATAATCAATTTTATATTTGAGGAGTTGGAAGTTGAAATCTTGTGGAGTTTCATGTTTGAGAACTGATTACAGGGCAAGGAAAGCATTTCTCACTCTTCCTTGAGCACATGAAAACCAGGGAATGAAATGCTGAAATGACTAGGATGCAAAACTTGAGGCAGCAGTACAGACTAAAAATAACTCATCTGGACACATCTAGAAGCAGTGAAGAACTGATAAACTGATCAGTAAAACATGCTTCCTGCTTGATAAAAGTTGTATTTGCTTACCCTCCTTTAATAACCATATAGGGGGTTTTAACGTGAATTTTAAATTTAACAATAGACGTAACAACTTTCATTTGTTACATTAATTGTTGAAGCTTCAAACACACAGCAGTAATTGAACCCACCAAAAAATAACTAAAATTGGCAAGTATCTGCTTCTTAGCATTCCACCCAAACAAAATGTCGGTGTTGATAAAATCCACTCTTAAAAACACGTATCCTTGCAAATCTTAAGTACTGTCATCTCATCACCCTGTTGGAGTTTGATGGATTACGCCTTTTCCTTATGTTCATTAATCTCATCACCTTATCTTTTACACCACTTCATTTTAGCAGAAAGGCAATAATAAAACCCTCATCCATTATCCTTTTACGCATCTAGTCAAGCGGAAATGGTTAATAACATGCTACAAATTGAACTTCAATCACCTCATTTTCTCCTTTGTCGAATGCACATTAAAGTATATTCCAAAAGTGCAATTTGTTTTACAGGGGAATTTGTGTTATATTGCTACAGACAACTAAAATTAAGTGTTTCTCAGTTTGGTTATTAAATATATCCAACTGTCCTTTTATCTCTGATACTAAAACATTAACTCATTTTATTAGGGTGTAATAATACAAGAGCCTTATCTCCCAGAACACAGGGACATCTAGTCTGCCTAATAGTAAGTGTTATACAATGGGTCATTTATCTTTTTCTTTCTTTAAAAATATGCTTCTGATAGTTTATGAATTGGTATATTATTGCAGATGAAATGGCTCTCCATTTAAGAAAAGTTAATTTGTTTACATGCAGGCTTATCTTCAAATGCAAGCCCTATTAGAGAAACGGTCTGTAACTGTCAGAGCAAGTGAGGAAGGAAAAGAGGTGGATGTAGAAAAATTTAGAACCCAGTAATTTAACTCTGATCACCATCCTCCTGTTCGAATATTACCTGAGTGTTCCATATGCACTTTGCACATATTCTATCATATGATTCTACAAAATTGAAATATGAGTCAAAGAACTTGTTTCTGTAAACTCTCCCCATCATTCAGGCATATATAAGTAAACAAAAATAAATGACATTTCTAAAAGAGCCCATCTAGTATAAAGAAGTTCCCAAATATGATGCATTTGGGGCTGCTTCCTCAAAAAAAAAAAAAAAAAAAAGAAAAAGGTGGGTGAAATTCTAGCTCTATTTAATTCAGTGACAGCAATCTCTTTTACAGAAAGTTCTCCTGCACTTTGTCCACCTTCTCAGTGAAACAGGACTGGTCCGACTGACTCAGTAAAACTGCATATCCAAATAAACAAATACAACCACAAATATTGTGCAATTGTTACAACGGCAGGGCATTTTCCCATGCTTGGTCTCATTTCAGTTCTGCTTGGTCTCATCTTCAGTTTCTCATTTCAGAAACTTATTATTAACCTTACAAGAAGCCCAAGAACATCATCGATCCTAAACTTTAGGCCAAGAAGATTGAACAGGGGAAACAGTATTGCTTATTATCAAAAAAGCTTGCAATAGTTAGTGTTCCAGGATATATAAAAATGCATGCTAATGATTTTTAAAAATCACGTAACAACTATTCTTTACTTTAAGGCAAAGCACAAACACAGCTCTAGTTAACTTGCAGTAAGTTGCAAAATCACTTTTACAGTTCTCTCAATGGCCTACCCTTTCTTCTCAATTATCTTCTCCATTAAAAGTTTGCCTTATTTCCCAAACAATTCCAACACTATTTCCTCTCTCTTGCTCTACCACCTTCCATTCAACCTGCAGTTTCACAAGGATTTTTGCAGGTGGCTGTCCTGCAAATGTTACACCTCATCTTATCCATCCCCAGTCACTTCCTACTGCTACCCCAACCCCTCCTTTCTGCAAGGACCATGTTTGAGGCCATGGGGTAAAGCTGGAGTTTGACAGGTATTCAGACAGAAAGTCACCTAGGGGAGGGAGAAGAGCAATAATGCAGGGGTGAAGGAGATGGAATGGTTTCAGTCTGACTCACTACCATAGATAGTTGCTAGTTTCACGTTGCAAATTTATTCTTTCATCCTTGAAAGCATATTGGGTTTTATTGTCTTGTGGTTTGGCCAATGTGTAGCCAACTGCTGCTTCTGGTCCTGCATTCAGAGAGAAAGATTTCTGGCTGGTGTTTGCAAACTGTGGTTCTCCAATGCTGACACAACCCAGGAGGAGGTTTGTTTTGCACCCCCGTAATACAAAAAGCATTCTGCTTCACTAAAGCATAGGGAATCTTCACACCACTTTGTGTTCATGGCACATTCAGCCCTGGAATTGCAAATTGCAAAATAAATGATTTGGCCACTCAAGAATCCAAGCTTCTTCATCTTCACAAAGTTTGAAATACTCCACTGTTTCTTGAGCTATCCCAAACTGAATTTGATCTCGACTCAAAATGACACAGATGAGTTAACACGCTTTTTCATCCACTCAAATGCAGAATTACTGAATTCAACCAAAATATTTTATTATTTGCTAAACTCTGTATGCCTAAATTTTCTTTTCTAGTTTCACATCTGGCCACCAAAATAGTGGCTGGTATCCCAAACCTGCACACAATCAGCACCTTAAAATATCAGAGGCATATCAACATACTAAATTGTAAAAATACAAATTTCTAAACTGTGAATACACAGAATTTGATCTGTATCATTGACTGTTTTCTTTTTTCCATTTTGACCATTTTTCTGAAAGCTGTCTTTCAAAAAAGTGCTTTAAGCATCCCTGCTTAACAACATCTCCCTCTTCTGAATGTGTTAACTGAGGATGTTTTCTACTTGTTCCCCTTTTTTTATTTAATTTACATTAAACCAGATGTTCAAGAGAGCTGTTTAGGTTCTTATGAGAAAGTCTAGCACCAAAGTGAAACAAATAGGGAACTGGAGCAGGCTCTAAACCTACCAAGCTCCTAAACTGCTGTCTGCAGTTGACTGGCAGAGGTGCAAGTTTACACAATCTAAGTTCAACCCTTCTGCTGATTTTGACTTCTGCAAAATGTAAATTACTGCTGCTTTAGCGCTGGAACTCAGCAGTTCATTGCAGAAACAAATGAACAAGTGAATACTAACAAAGTCAACCAGAGTCTTGATTCCAGTCTGCAACCACCATTCCTGTACCACATAACATGTCAGCATCCATAAGTAAATGAGTTAATCAAATTAATGAGGATTCAGACAAATCGGCTGCCTAATGAGCACTCAAACTGATGTGGCAAGGGTTATGCTCCAGTGCTGACAAAATCAGTTTGATGAAACCGTGACAAAAGCAGCAAAGCCCTGTTCCTTCAGCACATCTCCCTGCATCTTATTAACATGAAATTAGAATCGCTATTTGCAAAGTGTATAGGGAGACCATTTATTGTCGAAGTCATGTAAACATATGCTTTATCTACTCCTCTCTCCAGCAAACCTGTGCTTATTGTTGGAATCCAGGAGAGCAATTATCCAGTTCTTTTTGAAAAAGGCAATCAGATAGAGTTGTTTAAAGTAATTTAGATGGAATACGCCAAGAGAATTTCCAGGGACACTACGTTGTATGATTTTGCATTTTATGAACATGACGTTTGGCAATAAATACAAAATAAAACAAACAAAATAAATCAAAATAGTAGGCAGCTTTGCAAACAGTTCAGAAAATTAACACTAGAATAGCCTTAAAAACAAAAAGAAAAAATCTGGCTCCAGTTTTTAGATGAGTGATAATGCTTATATGATGATTTCCAAAATCCATAATGCTGAGAAGCAACAAACACAGGCCAAAGAAAGAAATTAACCTAACCAGTATTTTAATTACTTTATCAAAATCCTTTAATCAGGGCTCCCATAAGACTTTTCTAGCAGTACTAATAACTAGTTATGTCTAGGTTCAAAGTGCAGGGCCAAGGACTGGAATACTACACCTAAAATACTTAAAAATGAAAAATCAGAAAGTAAAAAAAAAAAAAAAAAAAAAAAGCCATCATTTTAAAAAAGTAATAATTAACTATTACTTTCCAAGTATTATCTGTCTAGAACACTTTCTCCAGAGAAGAAAAAACATCTCTGCACCATGTTGCTTAAATGCAAGAGATACAAATACATAAAAGAAAACTTTTTACACAAAATAGGCATAATTAAAGCAGTTTTTATATGGCTATTGGTGCACCTGCAGCCATAGAGATCATCAAGCCCTTCACTAAGATTACAGGAATCAAGTTCTGGATGCTATCAAAGACCCACTAAAAATTCAATATTTACATACTAATGCCTTTCCTTTCTCTAGGGGGAAGTGTCATACTGGTAATACCTGATTATTATCCTGTGATAATAACCACAGGATACAAGGAGTGGGTTGGGAAGTGGCAGAAGACAACTTTTGCCAAGAAACATGGGACAGAGCAGCTTTAACATTTCAGCATGGAGTTAGAAGAAACAACTGGACTTCTACATAGCGACACAATTCAAGATATCAATGAGCTTGTATTCTCTAGAAGAGGAATCCTTGGCTTTAGGATCTGTGTTTGAAAAGCAATCCAGAGACAATGCATAAATGATGTTGCATCCAACATATACAGAAGGATGTCAAACTGCCAAAAGAGTACTTAGGATCATTCCCAAAACAACAAATACATATGCGTATTTTTTAAGAAACCCACAAAAATATTACATTAAAAGAGCAGTAGAAATCAGTGGCAGTTGACAATATAATATATATACAAATATATATATCTTACTCTATTTTAACACCAGACATTTTCTCCCCAGAGGACACTGCTCATGACAACAAGGTTATTTATCTCTGAAAGGGCAGAACTCTCCAGTTTGGTGATTCTTGTCCCAACACACTCCATTTAAGTTTCCAACCAATTTAAAGGATCTCAGTTAAGAAAAAGAAGAAGAAGTAAAAAAGAGGTCATTTCCTATTAGGTCAGTTCCCTAACTTGACTCCTCAGATAAATCACAGAATTGGGTTGGTAAGCTCCTTTATGGACATGGCAGTCAGTGCCATGCTCTAGTTGACAAAGTGATGACCAGGCAAAGGTTGGATTTGCTGATCTTAGAGGTTCCTTCCAACCTAAAAGATTCTGTAATTCTGTGATTAAAGATCACCTGCTTCCAACCCCACTGTTGGCAGGGATACCACCCATT